>JARQOC010000004.1:228374649-228974649 GCA_033576535.1 Allobates femoralis
TGTATCACAGCGCCGGACGCAAAGTGCCGACGGCCGGCCCAATTCTGTGGGGGGCGGCCTCAGATGGGGGCTATACCACCAGCCCAGGGGGCACTCACCCCCCTGCCAGTCTGCCCCTGCTTTTAATTATATCATTATCTAAGGAGGCCCTAGGGGATGCTATTGTTAATATCATAAAGGTGACTAGGGGTACACTATTATTATTATAAGGCTACCAAATATATATTATTATTAGGTGGAGGTCCAAGGGGAAGGAGGGGCATTATTATTAAAAAGAGGTACAGAGGACAATATTACTAGAGGGGAGCTGTATAACTATAGCTGTATAACTATAAAGGTACCTTCACACACAGCAATTTTGCTAGGCAATTTCACTGGCAATTTGCTGGTTGCAGTGAAATCATGGACACATTGTTCCATTTGTACACAGCAACAAAATAGAACAATGTGTCCATGATTTCACTGCAACCAGCAAATTGCCAGTGAAATTGCCTAGCAAAATTGCTGTGTGTGAAGGTACCTTAAGGAGGCATGGGGGGGATATTATTAGGATTTGGAGTCACACAGGGGCACTGGTATTGTGTGGTTGGGCAAAAAGAGGGTGTTTTTTCTGTGCAGGAGATAGAGTGGGCATAATTACTGTCTATCGCGTTGCATACAGTTTTCCATAGTTTTGGTAGAGGTAGGGGAAAGTTAGGATGGTGCTGGAAAAGTAATAAAACAAAGATGTCTGTTGCATTCTGCAGAAGTGAGTCATGAATAAAATATAATTTCATGGCTGTCTGTAATGAATGGAAAAAAAATGTAAAGTGAACAACTACAATCAGGGAGAACATCACTGGTGAGTCACAGCATGGTATACACAAAATCTGTACATTTATCTGCACATAGATTGCCTGCAGAGCATCATTGTAGAGCTCATATCTATCATTACATGGTATGGTGGTAATATTACTCTTAGTACTGTAGTTTTAGTTAATGGTCATAATGGTGGTATTATCACTACAGTATGTATTGGTAACATATTGTTATGGATTGGTGGTATTATTAGTCTATTATATTATAGTATTGATGGTAGTATTAGTGTTAGTATAGCTGTGTTTCATAAGGATCAGTATGGTGACATTATTCCGTCACCATGTGGTGGAATTATGTGGTCAATAGCATAGTGGTATTGTTTACTATAGCTGTTTCATTAATATTATTATTTTGCCGTAAATTTTAATTTCTTCCAAGCAGGATAATATGACTGTAGTAATAAAGACCCTCATCTTGGGAAATGAATTTGGGGAGCAGCATGTGCCTCTGTGCTTTCAAATACCTGATCTGAATTTCAGTCCCAGTCAGGCCCTGCCCCAAGTTAGTAAGACGTTGGAGGAGTGATACATGGGAACCCTTCAATAAGAAGTGTGCTGTCATAGTAAGGGTCCCCAAGCATGTAGCAATAGTGGATTTGGGTTTACTAAGAACTGCTTTTGGTTTTCAGTTCTGATATGTGCTCTGACTCTCTAATGGCATGAATACTATGGCGTGAAAAAGTGTTTGCTCCTAACTGATTTCTTATTCTCTTGCATGTTTGTCACACTAAAATGTTTCAGATCACCAGATATTAGACTAAGATAACACAAGTAAACACAAAATGCAGTTTATAAATGAAGATCTTTATTATTATTAAGTCAATAAGAAATCTGAATCTCCAGGGCCCAGTGTGAAAAAGTGATTACCCCTTAAATCTAATAACTGATTGGGCCACCCTTTGAAGCAATAATTGCAATTAAGCGTTTGTGATAACTGGTGATGAGTCGTGATGAGCGAACCAGAAGTGTAAAGTTCGGGGTTCGTACCAAACACCTAGTGTCTGTGCACAGACCACGAACTGTTTGCGTTTGGCTAAGGAGTTGCAAAATGAAGCAAAACAGTGATTAACCAGTTAAATCATACTTACCGATAACCCCGCACCTGCAACACTATTTCTGGGTCCGCTCATTAAGCCTCAAACATATTCACCTGCTTCCCCCACCCACCCTATGTGATTGGTTGCAGTCAGATGCCTTCTGTGCTGGTGTCTGTGATTGGTTGCAGTCAGATACTATCTGTGTCGCCGTATGTGATTGGTTGCCATACACACACACACACACACACACACACACACAGATGTATAATAAATAATTAATTAAAAAAATTGATTCTCAGTGCTAATAAAGCGGACATCTGCGGCCTGCAGCCCACAGCTGTGCATGTTATACTGGCTGAGTATAAAGGGGAGCCCCACTGGGTTTCTTAAAATTATTTCAGAGTAATATCTTCCCTAATTTTAAACTTAGCCAAGGTAAAGCACACAACTGGAAGATTGGTATTCTCACCCTGGGGAGGCACTTAGTTATTGTACCCCTGCAGTCTAAGAATAGCAGCCTGCAACTAACCCAGAATTTGGCGCATTCATTAGATGCACCAAACCCTGGCACTTTACACTGCTGTACTTGATTGCCCTGGTGTGGCAGCAATCGAGGTAATAATAATAATAATATGAGGGGTTAATGACAGCTAAGAATTGACAGCTGTCATCAAGCCCTGGATTGGTGATGTTTAGGTCTTTATGAGACCCCCACATTACCAATCCTATAAGTAAACATTCAAAAAACACAGACAAAGAGAAAAATCCTTTATTTGAAATAAAATACACAATCACCCTCTTTTACCCATTTATTGGCTCCCAAACATACAGTTGTGGCCAAAAGTATTGACACCCCTGCAATTCTGTTAGATAATACTCAGTTTCTTCCTGTAAATGATTGCAATCACAAATTCTTTGGTATTATTATCTTCATTTAATTTGTCTTAAATGAAAAAACACAAAAGAGAATGAAGCAAAAAGCAAAACATTGATCATTTCACACAAAACTCCAAAAATGGGCCAGACAAAAGTATTGGCACCCTCAGCCTAATACTTTGGTGCACAACCTTTAGCCAAAATAACTGCGATCAACCGTTTCCGGTAACCATCAATGAGTTTCTTACAATGCTCTGCTGGAATTTTAGACCATTCTTCTTTGGCAAACTGTTCTAGGTCCCTAATATTTGAAGGGTGCCTTCTCCAAACTGCCATTTTTAGATCTATCCACATGTGTTGTATGGGATTCAGGTCTGGACTCATTGCTGGCCACCTTAGAAGTCTCCAGTGCTTTCTCTCAAACCATTTTCTAGTGCTTTTTGAAGTGTGTTTTGGGTCATTGTCCTGCTGGAAGACCCATGACCTCTGAGGGAGACCCAGCTTTCTCACACTGGGCCCTACATTATGCTGCAAAATTTGTTGGTAGTCTTCAGACTTCATAATGACATGCACACGGTCAAGCAGTCCAGTGCCAGAGGCAGCAAAGCAACCCCAAAATATCAGGGAACCTCCGCCATGTTTGACTGTAGGGACCGTGTTCGTGCTCAAGTGGTTAGCACTGTAGCCTTTGCAGCACTGGGGTCCTGACGTCCTGGTTCAATTCCCACCAAGGACACTAAGGACAACATCTGCAAGGAGTTTGTATGTTCTCCCGTGTTTGCGTGGGTTTCCTCCGGCACTCCGGTTTCCTCCCACATTGTAAAGACATACTGACAGGATGTTTAGATTGTGAGCTCCAATAGAGACAGCATTATTGATGTATGTAAAGTGCTATGGAATTAATAGCGCCATATAAATGAATAAATATTATATTATTATATTATATTTTTTTCTCCTGTAAACATTATGTGATGCTTTTGCACAAAAAGCTCTACTTTTGTCTCATCTGACCAGAGAACATTCTTCCAAAACGTTTTAGGCTTTCTCAGGTAAGTTTTGGCAAACTCCAGCCTGGCTTTTTTATGTCTCGGGGTAAGAAGTGGAGTCTTCCTGGGTATCCTACCATACAGTCTCTTTTCATTCAGACGCCGACGGATAGTACGGGTTGACACTGTTGTACCCTCGGACTGCAGGGTAACTTGAACTTGTTTGAATGTTAGTCGAGGTTCTTTATCCACCATCCGCACAATCTTGCATTGAAATCTCTCGTCAATTTTTCTTTTCTCCCACATCTAGTGAGGTTAGCCACAGTGCCATGCGCTTTAAACTTCTTGATGACACTGCGCACGGTAGACACAGGAACATTCAGGTCTTTGGAGATGACTTGTAGCCTTGAGATTCCTCATGCTTCCTCACAATTTTTTTCTCAAGTCCTCAGACAGTTCTTGGGTCTTCTTTCTTTTCTCCATGCTCAATGTAGTACACACAAGGACACAGGACAGAGGTTGAGTCAACTGTAATCCATGTCAACTGGCTGCAAGTGTGATTTAGTTATTGCCAACACCTGTTAGGTGCCACAGGTAAGTTACAGGTGCTGTTAATTACACAAATTAGAGACGAATCACAGATTTTTCTAACAGCGCCAATACTTTTGTCCACCCCCTTTTTTATGTTTGGTGTGGAATTATATAAAATTTGGCTTTAGGACAATTCTTTTTGTGTTTTTTCATTGAAGACAAATTAAATGAAGATAATAATACCAAAGAATTTGTGATTGCAATCATTTTCAGGAAGAAACTGAGTATTATCTGACAGAATTGCAGGGGTGTCAATACTTTTGGCCACAACTGTACCCAGCTCAGACAGTAGTCCACAACACGATGTCCAGCAAAGCTTCCCAGCTATGCTATATCGCAGTGAATGGTTACATTACAGTGACCACTCAACACGAGGAATGCCCCCACACTGACTGAGCCTCAGCTGTGAGATCAGTGACGTCAGTGAAGTACGCAGGTGTGACCTCAGATGAATCCAGGTGACGTCACTGCTCTCTCAGCAGTGGCTTTGTCAGTGTGAGAAGTTGCGGTAAGCAGTCACTTTAATGTCCCCACTCACTGCAATGTAGCACAGCCTGGAAGCTTTGCTGGACATCGTGTTGTGGATTATTGTCGGAGCTGGGTATGTGTGGGAGATATGTCTTCCTTTGAAGAACTCACCACCTCTCATTGTAGCCTGTTCTACTCATTGATCACCCTCACTGTCAAAATGTTTTTTTTCAAATATGCCTAATCTGTATCTTCTCCCTTTTGGTTTCATCTCTTTGCTTCTTGTGTTTACATGTGCAAATGAGAATATAGCTGATCCCTCTACAGTGTGACAGCCCTTCATATATTTATAGACAGTTAAACATTCCCAAATCCTTCAACCCTTCCTCGTAGGACATAGTTTGCAGTCTGCTTCCATCCTGGTAGCTCTTCTCTGAACTTGCTCCAGTTTTTCAATGTCTTTTTTAAAATGTGGTGTCCAGAACTGGACACAGTATTCCAGATAAAGTCTGCCCAAAAAGGAGTACAGGGCAAATATTACTTCACTAGACTTTATGCTCCATGCTACTTTTCCAGACTCTATGTGTCTCAGAACTGTGTTTGCCTTTTTTGCTGTGGCATCACACTGTTGACTCATGTTCAGTCTGTGATCTATTAGTATACTGAAGTCTTTTTCACACTTGCTGTTGATTAGCACTATTCCTCCCATTCTGTAGATGTTATTTTCATTTTTCTTACCCAAATGTAGCATTTTGCACATCGCCCTGTAAAATACCATTCTATTAGTCACTGCTTATTGTTCCAGCTTTTCTAGATCCTTCTGTATCCTTTCTCTTTTTTCTCTAATGTTAGCTATTCCTCATAGCTTTGCATCATATGCAAATTTGATTAGCTTAGGCCCCTTTCACACTAGCGATTTTTACAAATTGCGTCAGGTCTGGCAGATTTACCGCATCTGCTGCCTAACGGCCGCACTTGCTGCGAGCCCCATGCATAGTCTATGGGGCTTGCGGCAGGTGGGGCAAGTGCTGTATAGCCACGGTTCCGGCACTTGCAGCCGCGCAAAGAAACCGCTGACCGCGGTTTTTTTCGTGGCCGCATCTGCCGCAAGTGCCGAAACTGCGGCTATACCGCACTTGCCGCACCTGCCGCAAGCCCCATAGACAATGCATGGGGCTTGCAGCAAGTGCGGCCGTTAGGCAGCAGATGCGGTAAATCTGCCAGACCTGACGCAATTTGTAAAAAACGCTAGTGTGAGAGGGGACTTACCTGCAGTTTCCCTATCTAGATCATTTTTAAAAATGTTGAACAACACAGAGATCAGGATAATATCTTGTGGTAGCCCCCACTACATACATTCTTCCAATTTGATGTACAACCATTTATTACCACTTTTTGAGTACAATTACTGAGCCCTGAATTCACATAACAGTTGCCTTGTCAATCCCATACTAGGTCATTTTTTCAATAAGGATGGAACAAGAGACTTTAGCAAATGCTTTGCTGAAATCGATATAAACTATATCTACCACTAGAGGCATAATGATCATGGTTGCAGAGGTTGAAGCCACAACTGAGTAGGGGGCCCGCTGACCCCCAGCACCTGCTTCAGGTGGATCTGTGTCCTCACTGAGGATGCAAATCCAACTGAAATGTATTGCAGTGCTGAGACCCATTGGGTCCCTGGATGCGATGCATGCTGCCAATTATACAGTGGCAGGGAGCTGACATTGGAAGTGCCGCAACAGGGGGCCCACTCATAAAAGTGACGTTATATATGCACTCCAATATCAGCTGCCGGGCCGGCCACTGTACGCTGCCTACAGAGGACACCAGGCGACATGGGACAGGAGGAAAGGTGAGTAGAATGTTTTTTTAAATTATGCATTAGAGACAGAACAGGAACATATATACTAGGATGGGGACTATGTAAACCAGGAAGGGGATCATATATACCAGGAGGAGGACCAGAGATATACCAGGAAGGGGAGCTATATACCAGCAGGAAAACCATATATGGTATACCAGGAGGAGGATGATATATACCAGAAGGTGGATCATATATACCAAAAGGGGAAATATATACCAGGAGGAGAACTATATATACTAGGAAGAGGATCTGTATTCCAGGAAGGAGTTCATATATATCAGGATGGGGACCATCTATAGCAAAATTGGGACATTTATACCAAGATGGGGACATATATACCAGGATGAGAAAACCTATATAGCAAAATGCCACCATCTTTACCAGAATGACAGCTATTTATAACAGGATGGGAAACATATATACCAGGATGGGGGACCTATGTAACAGAATACACCCATATATTCCAGAATTAGGGCCATGTATACCAGGATGGGGAACATATATACAAGGATGAGGACATATATACCAGGAAGAGGACCATATATACCAGGATAGGGACATATTCCAGGAGGAGATCCATATATACCAAAATGTGTATCTTGTATACCAAGATGGGGACATATATACCAGGATGTGGAATACATACCAGGATTGGGAACACATATACAAGGATGATGACATATATACCAGGAAGAGGACCATAAATACCAGGATAGGGACATATATTACAGGAGGAGGACCATATATACCAAAATGTGTATCATATATACCATGATGGTGACCTATATACCAGGATGAGGATCATATGTAGCAGGACGGGCCCAGGATGAGAACCATATATATCTGGAAGAGGATCAAATATAAAGGATAGGGGACATATATACAAAGGTAAGGGACCATATATCATGATTGGGACCATGTATACCAGGATGAGTACCATATAGACAAGACTGGGGGACCCTTATACCAGGATGTCCCCATCTATACTAGAATGATGGCCATGTATACCAGGATGGGGAACATATATACCAGGATGGGGACCATGCATACTAGGATTAGTACCATATATACCAGGATGCCCCCATATATACCAGAATGGGGGCCAAGTATATCAGGACTGTGAGCATATATATCAGGTTGAGGACATATATACCAGAAAGAGGACCATATATACCAAAATGTTGATCATATATACCAAGATGGGGCCATATATACCATGATTGGGACCATTTATACCAAAATGAGTACCATATAGACAAGTATAGGGGACCTATATACCAGGATGCCCCCATATATACCAGAATGGTGGCCATGTATACCACGATGGGGAACATATATACCAGGATGGGGACCATGTATACCAGGATTAGTACCATATATACCCGGATGCCCCTATATATACCAAAATGGGGGTAATGTATACCAGGATGGGGAACATGTATAAGAGGTTGAGGACATATATACCAGGAAGATGACCATATATACCAGGATAGAGACATATACACAAGGAGGAGGACCATATATACCAAAATGTGGCTCATGTATACCAAGATGGGGACATATATACCAGGATGGGGAAACATATATACCAGGTTGGGGACCATATATGGCAGGAAGAGGACCACATATACAATGATGGGGGACCTATATACTAGGATGGGGATCATATATACCATGATGGGCACAGGATGAGGACCAAATATACCTGGATGGGGATCATTTATAAGATAATGTTAAACATTATTACATAATGAAGGGGGGAAATTCACAAGTCTTAATAGGATTTAGAATGCTACAAGGGTCGATGCATCTGGCCAACATTTGTGTTTGGGAGGTCCAGGTCCAAATTGTGCATCGGGGTCCATTGGACTGTATTTACGCCAATGTCTGCTATATTTCCCTGGTCCGCCCAGTCAGTGATTCCATCCTAAAAGAAAATTAGATTTGTCTGGCATGACTTGATTGCCACAATCCCTTGCTGGCTTTGGTTAATTACTTTATTCTTATGCTCACTAACCATTCATACAGGGGACATTGGGGCCCCTTGTTCTTGTGATTGGGGAGGTCCCGTTCACATTTATCACTTATCCTTTGATATCCCGGTGATAAGCCATATTAAAAGTAACAAGAATACTGTACCACATTACGATAATTAAAAACACTTTTCTTTCTTAATTTACCAGATGTCACTAGTTGTCTTTTTTAATGAAATTTAATTGGCTTTTCCACTTTCAGAGCAGTGGACCCCAGAAATGCTTACATTACAGACAGAGCAGAGACTCGCCCTCCCAGGTCCAGTGTCGGCTCTCGCCACTAGTCAGGTCTCGGTGTTCTAGACTGCACTGGTGATGTCACATTGACATTGATCAATCGCTGAGCTGAACCGCTTGTTATATTATGTATTATACAGCGTTTTGTCATCAATTTCCTGAAAGTGGAAAACTCTCTTAACCCCTTCCATACATCAAAAAAAATTCTTAGGGCGTAAAGCAGCACCCATGTGTGCAAATTCTGCAAAGAGTGGTAAAGGCCATAAATAAATAGTTTAATACGCCATACAAAGGAGACTACAAACATTAACTGCACTGAAAGCTCAGTAAAACTGGAACATGTAAGGTGAACTCCAGAGGAAGAGTCTGTGAGCAGGGGTTAGGAGTCTTAGGTTTCCTCTACATTCAGTATCTGTCTTTATTTCCTGAAACCTCATTCATTCCAAGGGCTACAAATGTCCCAGCAGCTGACCTGGGCATTTTGTAACCTGGGGCCAAGATCCCTTCCCCCTTACACAACACTGTTATTACTCTTGGGAAAGGAAAATAAACCAGGACACGCCAGACTGGTTTTGGGAGATGGGCTGGACCCCAGAGCAGGCCATAGCGGGGACTTGCAGTGTATCATTTCCAGGTGATGCCAGAGGGAGATAACAAGCTGCCGGCTGTCTAGACAAGTAATAGGACCAAGCTCAATGTTAGAGGACACAGACTGGGGTGTCCATGCTATGAAAGGCTATAGGGCTCTGTTCCTGGGACCCACATTCGCTCGCTTGGCTTCGTCTAATTGTGTTTAGCTACATTTGTATAAAATCATGAACTAACTATTCTGTTTGTGTTTTCTATAATTTGATTTAAAGTTGCCCTTCCAGAATGATTTGGTATCAGAAAAGCCACGATTATCTTTCTTAACTAAAAATCTGCTGTAGCCGCCTGGGACGTGGCATTTAACCCAATGAACATGTCATTTCTATTAAGATTTAACTATTTAAACATCATTTCTGTGTGGAATGAATTACACGGAGTTATGTGCATCATATTATACCTCTATTAGGCCTCCAAATATTCTTATTACTTAACCAGTGTAATTAATATAAATGTAGATCTTGTAAATTATATCCTAAATAATATTGCTTGGGAGCACGGATGTAAGATCAGACTGAATCGTAATATCATATAACCGCCTACCGCTATAAGGGAATGTATTTGGTATTTTCAGGATATTTAGAATAAATGTATTTCTAGGTCCATACATTGTCTCTGCTCAGCAACAGAAAGATTTACCATATAACATATTGACTTATAATAGTAATAGGAAGTGTGGTCATTATAAGATGCTAATAAAGGGTAGTTACATATATAGTGTTAAAATAATGTTTACTAGCCAGACCATCCCAGTTTGTAGTGAACCCTATGTTGGGGCAGTTTTAGCTGCAACCTGGCAAACCTGAGGAATCATATATCTGAGGTTTTGAGAAAAGGCTATTTGGAGTTCAATCCCAAACTATTACTCACATGTAACTCTTAAGGCATCCAGCAATACCTTTACATGTCCAGTCCATTATTCTGTTACTATGAAATCAGCGTTTATTTATATGCAAATGAAGCTGTAGATCTGAAGCCTCTGTCACTCCAGCTCTATTACCCACCCAGCATTGTCTCCTCCTCCTTGACTGACAGCTCTGTTGCCTGAAGTCACATGGCTAAAGGATAACAGTCAAGCAGGAACAGGCGGTGCTGGGCAGAAAATAGAGCTGGAGTGACAGAGGCTTCAGATTTATAGCCTCATTTGCATATAAATGCAAATGCTGGTTTCTCAGTAATGGAGGAACGACATGGTCATGTAAAGGTATTACTGGAAGGGTGCGTGCACACAATCAGTATACGCAGTGTTGAACGCAGAGTCTTGTTGCTGCGTCCAAAACGCTGCGTAGGCAGTATAAGCATAGTGGATAGGATTTGTAGAAATCCCATCCTCACTATGCTTAACCCGAACACAGCATTCTTTTAGCTGCGGTGCAATTTGCCGGCATTCCGCTCCTCCGCATGTTCATTTTATGCTGTGGAGTTGGAAGCAGCTCCCATTGGGTGCATGGAGGGAGAAGCCTCCCTGCACCCGCTGCACATGGTGAGTACAGGACAGCTGCGGTCTCCCAGCAGGTTCACTCAGGTCCGAGGAGCTGCGTCCAATACGCAGCTCCTCCAGACGATGAGCACATAGCCGAATTGTCCTTTGTAAGAGCTACATGTGCATGTAAATAGTTTGGGGAATGAAATCCTGCTGACAGACTCCATTTAAGCTCTTACATCATGTCCTCGGATAAGTGAGTGGCAACTATTATGGTTGCCAATACAGCTTGCAGACGTAACTAGGCTGTTTGCACTTTCAGAGATTTAGAAAATTGGGGCAGCGTAATACCTGGAACTTTTTGAAAGAAAAAAAATGCAAATCTGAACCTAATTCTGCAAATGGAATCTATCATGCTTTGTCACCTAGTCTGAGAGCAGCAAAATGTAGAGACAGAGACCCTGATTCCAGCGATGCATCACTTACTGGTCTGCTTGCTGCAGTTTTCATAACATCACTATTTTATCAGCAGGAGATTATCACTAGATTACAAGTAAACCTGCTGCCAAGTATTCAAGCAAACTCACGAGTTCTATATATAACCCCACTCCCACCACTGATTGGCAATTTTCTGTATACATTGTACATGGGCAGAAACTGCCAATCAGTGGTGTGTTTGGGGTTATTCAGAGCTTAGCATTCAGAGAACTGGCACATTAGCAGTAGATAAAACAGTGATTGTATCAAAATGAGAACAAGCAGCTCTGTCAGTGACACATTGCTGGAATCAAGGTCTCTTTCCCCTACATCATGCTGCTTTCAGATTACATAGCGAAAAACTTTGATTCAACGATTATTTTTGATGCAAGGTTAAAACTTTCTTTAGCACATGACAAAGAAAAGAAAAAACAAAAGCACAGACCGAACATAGACACAAATGAAGAAGAAGTAAACAAGTAAAGGAAGTGACCATACAGACATTATTATAAGGACAGGTTTTTACAAAGGTAGTGTTTTCATCACTCTTTTATAGTTTCAAGCAAAATTGCTGCACTTGTTCCCAGCCCAAGTGTAAAATCTGCCTAGATATTGCTGCGTCACCCTGTAGTGACAGAAGCTACACCCACCGCACCTGAGCAAGTGCGCTCACCTCACTGCTAAGGAATGCTGCAACTCCTACACATACAGTATCATTAACTTCAGGACTCACAGAAGCCTAGACAATGTTCTTATCTATTTCTACCTTAGGTTTGCACCTATTTGACTCTTGTTATATAAAACTATGGGGGGGGAGAGGAGATAGTGATTTTCAGAAATTATAATCGTCTTTTTATGCTGCAGACAAAGTTTAGACTTATGATCAGGGCCCTCACTTAGGGTGCCTTCACACTTGCGTTCACCTGCGCTGCGCATTGCGGCGGGCGAACGCAAGCCGAGTGCAAGCACTGCACGCCCCTATGTTTAACATGGGGACGCACGGTTTTATGCGTTTGGCTGTGGATGGCTCTGCGCACCCATTGCTCCCCATGTGTGATTTGTACGCATGCGGATGCTTGCGCACAAATCATACATTCTCGTCCACACCATGAACACAACATGTTGCGTTCATGGTGCGGACGAGAATCTATGATTTGTAAGCAAGCATCCGCATGCGTACAAATCACACATGGGGAGCAATGGGTGCGCACAGCCATCTGCAGCCGAGTGCATACACCGTGCGTCCCCATGTTAAACATAGGGACGTGCAGTGCTTGCACTCGGCTTGCGTTCGCCCGCCGCAATGCGCAGCGCATACGAACGCAAGTGTGAAGCCACCCTTATCTTGGTTGAGTAATGTATTGCAATGTAACTGATGTTATTTGTACCCTCTAAAAATGTAAAGTGCTGAAACTATGTTGGCGGCATATGAACATCAATTTTATTATTAGATATTATCAGAGTGTGTCAATAGGGAAATATGAAACAATCTACCAAGATTGCATTTTTGTGCTCTTTTTCACTCATTTTTGGGTCAGTTCTTTTGTTTTGCAGAATGCTTATGAGTATCTTTTTTCATGTGTCTTTCTCCAGTCTTCACTAAATGATATTACATAGAAAAGAACACGAAAAAAAATTTCAATAAAAAAAGCCAAACACTTAACAAATTAAAAACAACATACCAAAGTGTTTGAAAAAAGCTTTGAGGATCTTTCAGATGTTGCAGCACTGGGGCAGTAGAAAGCTGCAAATATAGCAAAACTAGAAGAACACAACCAAATCGAGGAGCATATTTATCATTGTGCCTACAACTTCTTACGGAAATACCATAAGAGAAAACATCTTGTGATTTGCTAACTTATTGAGACAGTTTGTTCCATATTCTGCCACAATTACTGACACATACCATCATACATCTCCCTATATTATTAGAGGGTTTTCCCACGAACAAAGTTAATTTTAAAGTTACCACATTAATTTTATTTGATAGATCTTGGAATAATAATAATATCCACATTTGGATGTGTTTAACAAAAATAATCTTGTACTGAGATAATCTTTTATATGTGTCCCTGCTATGTACTGTGTAATGGCCGTGTCTGACCCGTACAGGGACATGGTCTGATCATACCACATCTCCTGAGCTGAGATAATCTTATATATGTGCTCCTGCAATGTACTGTGTAATGGCCGTGTCTGACTGTACAGAGACATGGTCTGATCATACCACATCTCCTGTGCTGAGATAATCTTATATATGTGTCCCTGATATGTACTGTGTAATGGCCATGTCTGACCGTACAAGGACACGGTCTGCTCATACCACATCTCCTGTGCTGAGATAATCTTATATATGTGTCCCTGATATGTACTGTGTAATGGCTGTGTCTGACCATACAGGGACATAGTCTGATCATACCACATCTCCTGTGCTGAGATAATCTTATATATGTGTCCCTGATATGTACTGTGTAATGGCCGTGTCTGGCCTTACAGGGACATGGTCTGCTCATACCACACCTCCTGTGCTGAGATAATCTTATATATGTGTCCCTGCTATGTACTGTGTAATGGACGTGTCTGACTGTACAGCAGGGCTGGGAAATGTTTCTCCTGCCAGGGGCCATTTGTCAATTTCTACCATCATTCAGGGGCCACACAAAAGCTGTAATGTCAGCATATTTTCTTTTAATTCCTCCCCTGCCCAGGAATGTGGTATGATCAGACCATGTCCCTGTACAGTCCGACACAGCCATTACACAGAGATGTGATATCATCAGATCATTTCCTGTATGGTCAGACACGGTCATTACACAGTACATAGGAGGGACACATATATACGATTATCTCAGCACAGGAACATTTTTGTTAAGCACATGCAAGTGTGGAAATTATAATTATTCCAAGATCTATTGATTAGAATTATCTTTGGGAGAGGTTAACCCCTTCACGACTAAGGGCATAATAGTATGCTGTTGGTCCACCTCCCTCCCTCTGCTGCTTGCATAATCTCCCGCATGTCAGCTGATCTTATCATGTGTAGTTAACAGCTCAGATCCGATCAGCGATCCGATCGACACTGTTATCCCTTTGGATCATGCTGTCAATCACTGATAGAGCAATCCAAAGTACCGTGGTGGAGATCACGAAGGCCTCGGTTCATTGGTACAACAACCTGGGATCAGCTGATGACCCTGGAAGATGCCATGAATCACTTCCTGCCGGCGATCCTGAACTGCATTGTCGGCAGAAAGTAATCATTTGTACTGTGCAGACGGATGATGAAGTATCTCTGTGCATAACACAAGCAATTGCACACTAGTGCTGAGGCGCCCTAAAGGGCCATGCCAAATCAAGTAAAAGTTAAAAAAAAGTTTAACATTTTTTTTAAAAATCACAAAACTTCAAATCACTCCCCTTTTGCCCCATTAAAAAAACTATTAAAAAAATACACTGTTTGCTATTACCGCATTCATAAATACCAGATCTATCAAAAAATGCAATCAATTAGTCAAATCAGTAGGCTTTGTAACAGAAAAACGCAAACATTTTTGGTTGCCATAACAGTGCAAAAAATGCAATAACAGCTAATGAAAACGACATATATATCCACAGTACCATTAGAAATGTCAGCTCAAGACACAAAAAATAAGCCATCACACAGCCCCAATCCCGAAAAATGAGAGCACTATGGGTCACAGAAAATGTCGAAAAGCGCAATTCTTTTTCTTTAAAGGCTTCTGAATTTTTTCACCACTTAGATAACAGTAAAAGTATATAACTCTACCGACCCGAGGCATCATACCGACACGTCAGTGTTACCGTATAGTAATGACTCGAGGCATCATACCGACACGTCAGTGTTACCATATAGTAATGACTCGAGGCATCAAACCGACACATCAGTTTTACCATATATTGTAGTAACCGACCGCCCCTCGACCATAGCCCACACATACCGACATGTCAGTCTTTACCATATAGTACCACCCGACGCATCATACCGACACGTCAATTTTACCACATAGTACCGACCCGACGCATCATACCTGACACGTCAGATTTTACCACATAGTACCGACCCGACGCATCATACCGACACGTCAGTTTTACCATATATGTAACCGACCCACGCATCATACACACGTCAGTTTTACCATATAGTAGACTGACCCGACGCATCATACCGACACGTCAGTTTTACCATAAAGTACCGACCCAAGGCATCATACCAACACGTCAGTTTTACCATATACTGTAGTACTGACCCGACGCATCATACCGACACGTCAGTTTTACCATATAGTGAAAATGATGAATACAAAACCCAAAAAACATTGTGGAATTGCACTTTTTTCTTGCAAATTTTCCACACCTGGAATTTTTTTCTTGTTTTCCAGTATACTATAATGGAAATCTGAAGTCTCGCGAGATTCTACTGCTCAGGAGTGAGACTTCACAAATCTCACGAGACTTCGGTCACTGTGCGTCTTCAATGGAGCACGGTGACCCGCTGCAGTGCGCAGGTGCGAGAGTAGTGCCTGTCAATCAACGGCCATACACAGGAAGGACGGCAATTTCAAAAGAGTGAGGCGGTATTCCAGGCCGTGGGGCGGGGATGACCACAAAGAGGAGAACCTACCAGACCTTTTCAGGGTCATTACCATACAGCACGGGACAGAATAAAAGTTTATTTCTGAGGTATGCAGGGGAACGTCTGGGCACATAAAGGGTTTACAGGAACCCCAATTACATCATGTTACAGCTGGTGGGCACAGTTTAGATAGCCCAAAGGGGTGACAGGTTCCCTTTAAGGAATAATTTGATAACTGGATGATACCATTTCATATGAAAAAAGGGTTCTAACACTAGTCTGATACTGGGACACCCAATTATGAATGTATTCATTGAGTTCTAGGAAGAATGGCAGAGGACCAACACAATGTAGTATTATAAGAAAAGACGCTACTTGTTATATTATGGAGAGTACACTTATATACAAAGCAGACATATCAGATGGGGTGACTGCTCCACCCTACTGTCAGTGCTTATTTAGTTCTGTAAGATTATGAGCAGATAACAGAGCTCACTAATGAACTCTCAGTTCACTCATTTAGCAAGCATCAATCTACAGAGACTTAAAGGGAACCTGTCACCAGGTTTTTGCAACCTAATCTGAGAATAGCGTGATATAGGACCCGAGATCCTGTTCCAGCGATGTGTCACTACTGGACTGCTCCGTGTAGTTTTGATAAAAACACAGTTTAATCATCTGGAGATTATCATTAGCAGTCTGCTTGACCTACTGCCACGTAGCTTTTGGCATATTCACATACTGCTAAATCTGCAACAGGGAAAACACTAAATATCATCAAAATGACAGCAAACAGCTCATAAATGACACATCGCTGGAATCAGGGTCTCTGTTTCTATATTATGCGCTCTCAGATGGGATAGCAAAAACCTGGTGACAGGTTCCCTCTACATCGCTTGCAAAAAACAAATGATGCAAAGCTTTTTAAGAAACACATTTGCAAACATAACTTTGAAGCCCCCCCCCCCCCCGCGATCACATTTAAAAGCTAATTGGCCCAAAAGGTTTCCTAACCTAATTACAGCAGTTAGAAAAACATTGACACTTAAAAAAAAAATAGCAACGCTCCTGAAGATAGGTTGTGTCAGGTTCAGGTATTGCAACTCAGCCCTACTAAAATTGAAACTGGGCTGCAATTCCATACACAAACCATGGTCAGGTGTTATTAAAAGAAGGCAGCCATTTTTTTTCTAGTCTTGGACAATCCCTTTAAAGTGACTCTCTCAGCACAGAATGTGTGTTCAAGCCAGTAGTAGCACTTTGTGCATTATGGGGGGCTAATCATTTAAGTAAACCTTCTCACCTGCTTCCTTTCCCAGGTATCTCTGCCTTCTTGGTTCTATGAGGTCAGAGCTGTCAATTAAAGAAGAGGAAAGGGAGGAGGTAAAGGGAAAACCAGCAGGTGGGACGGTGTCTATTAATGATTGGCCCCGCAATGATGTACAAAGTGCCTGTACTTGGTTTGAACAGTCATTGTGTGCTGACAGAGTGCCATTAGATTAGGTAATGCATAACACCATAACTTAATGCACATGTAATATAC
This sequence comes from Allobates femoralis, assembly GCA_033576535.1. Classification (NCBI taxonomy): domain Eukaryota; kingdom Metazoa; phylum Chordata; class Amphibia; order Anura; family Aromobatidae; genus Allobates; species Allobates femoralis. The sequence goes on from JARQOC010000004.1 coordinate 228,392,287, forward strand.
AGAATCTACTATTTCCCATATGCACTGAACCTTTATTAATCTGAGCCTACTGATATAAAGCTATGTAGGTTTAACTGGTGGTGTAACTTGAGACTCATGTGCACCAATGCAAAAGCTCCATCGGGCCCCATTTGGTGTAAGTAATAGTATTAGTCTTTTTATATAGGCCACAAAGACCTGTGGGTGCCCCTGGGTGCAATTGCAACCCCTACACATATTGTAATTACATCCATGGGTTGAACCTTGAAATGTTGGAGCAATTCAGAGAAAACATAACTTGAAAATTTGAGCTAGGGACTCTGGTTCTCAAATGACTAGTCAAGTAGGCAGGTCCCCAGTGCTTCTCCTCGCAGTGCAGCTCTAGACAGACAGATTTCTCTCTGCACACGCACATAGGCACGGAGCTCTTGGGCTTGGTGAGCGGGTTAGAGAAAAACCAATGGGAACATGCCTTGGACTAGTCATACAAGACACTTAGTCCCCAACTAGGTTTCAAAGTATGTTTCCTCTGAAATTGTGGCGCCCCTGCGGATCCAGTCGCCACAGAGGTACTGCACCCCTGTTAGGGTGTAGTATCCCACTCACCGGTGAAGGGGGGGCAAAGACCGGGACCGGAACACCCAGATCACACTAGGAATGATTGTAGTGGGGTTGGGTGTGAAAGAAGTAGTTAGAAGGAGCACCTGGGAAGAGCGAAGTCAGGAAGAACAAACGTAGATGACGTGTGACACGTGACAGGGGATATAAAGAGAGTGGAAAACATCTATAATGCAGGAGATGACAGTGAGAAGAAAGACAGTTGAACAGCTATGGAGAGGTGGTAGAACAGCAGTGGTAGAAGGCCATTGAACACCAAGGTCGATTTGGGGGAAGCTACAGAATATAAGCCTGAGAAGTGTCTAGAGGACTGGAGCAAGTGGGAGCTCGTCCTACGGCTGAACCTTAGTGCAGAACATCACCCAAGTGGCTCCAGGAGGAGGAGGGGGTCCAGAGGCACGAGAAGTGAGCAATCCACCCATGGGTCTTGTATCTATTGTCAAGCGCAGGCAAGTGGAGGGACTAGGCTGCAAGGGGCACTGGGAACCCAAAAGACTAGTGCAGAAGACCAGGCTCAGCTAGCAACCCGGAGGCTGTGACACTTTCATGGTGACTCAGCTGACAACCGCGCACATTTGCTGAAAAGGTGACAACCATAGGGCTAATGGGAGACACTGCAGGGTAACCCCTAAGAAAAGCCCACAGTCACTGGCTCAGAGCTCTGTGTGGCGAGGCGCAAGGCAGGATGGGAGAGGCAAGCGCTGTATAAGACGACCTGGAAAGGACAGAGAAGGGGTGATGGTTACGTACCATCCTACTACCAGTAAGTAGCTGGATCACTGCCTCCGAGAACCCAGTGCTCAGCGGGCTGTTACACAGACTTGAAGACTGAAACCCGCTGTATCTGTGAACTTTCTTTACGCGTCAGACAACAAACTAATGGGCCATGCACACAGTGAACAAATCTGTAAGACATTGTTCACACCACCAAAAGACTGAATCACAAAAAATTAGTCAAACAAACGTGTAAAAAATACTCTGTTGTAATAAAAAGCAGTAAAAAGCAAGTGCTGCTAAAAAAAAAAAAAAAAAAGTTGTAAAAAACAGGGTATGTAGTTGATACGTTTTTTGGAAAAAGTGTATACTAAGCCACTCTACCTCGCCAAGGTAACCCATATCAGAGCAGTCCCTAGCTGATGTATTAAAAACCTGACCATGTGTATTGGTACCTATATGAGCAGTATTCAGACAGGTCCAATGTCTGACATGGACTGGCAGTAGAAGGCGGCTTTTTATGTGCAGGGCTAACAGGGAGGGGTGGGAGTCTCCCTTATCTTGCAGTAACAAGAAACAAATTAGACAACATATTAATGAGCCATGCACACAGTGAACAAATCTGTAAAGGTACCTTCACACACAGCAATTTTGCTAGGCAATTTCACTGGCAATTTGCTGATTTTTACTGATTTGTACACGGCCACAAAATAGAACAATGTGTCCATGATTTCACTGCAACCAGCAAATTGCCAGTGAAATTGCAAGCAATATTGCTTTGTGTGACGGTACCTTTAGACATTGTTCACACCACCAAAAGACTGAATCACAAAAAAATTTCTTTACGTGTCAGAAGCACCAGAAACACGACTACCAATCACTCAGGTATCTTGGCCACCTTAGGGGTCAGCCTTACCCGTAGAGGGCTTAAGAACATTGCTGCCTCCCAACCATCGGCCCCTAGGTAGACTGTTGAGCAGCAGCGGCCAGTTGTAGCCACAACCTGCGAGTAGCATCATGTATAAATTAGAAAGTAGAAAGTATCCCCAGGTCCAGACATCCCTGACCAGAATGAACCCTCCACGCCAGATCCCTATCCCTAAGAGAGAGGGACACCCAAACCAAAGTTTTAATGACATTAATGAAGTCTCTAGAAAGCCCGGATCGAAGTATCCTAAGGCCCTGGGAGGGCATGTCAAAATGATGCAATGTTTCTCAGTAAATTTAGTATGCACTAAATAAATTTATAACTATCACATAATGGACCTCATGTAATAGATACACTTTCATGTTATGTCTCCTTTCATGTTACAACCACATCCCTCATTGTCACTGTATGGGGATGTGCACACAGGAGAATAGTAGTGTGGATTTTTGGAGACTCAGAAACAAGGCTTGTGCCCTGTGTTAATGTGTGTAAATGTGATTAAAATGTATTGTGAGCAATGGCATGTATATAATTTGTGGGGAACTGGTGAGGGGCTACATGATTGTTTTAAAACTACTACTTTATTAGAAACACTGTTTGAAGTCCTGTCGGCTTTTGCAGCCAGAACGGGGACTTCCCTGCCTCTTCAACGCAAATTGCATAGGAGCGCAAGCCATGCCTATTCTGAAAGTCCTCTACGCACTGAACAGTCAGAAGCGACGTAGGAGCTACGGCTAAATTCAGATGACTGGTGAACTTTGCAGAGGTGACAGGCTCCATGTACAGCTCTGTGTGCTCATCTGCAAAGCAGATGGGTGAAGAAGATGCCAAATATTGACATTCACTAGTCTGATATATAAACCGGACAGACTAAGGCCCCTTTCACATCAGCGTTTTTTGCCGATCGCGGCAGATGCGGTGAAAAAAAAGCATCTGCCGCGATTACCACATAACCGCTGCACTTGCGGCACAGTTGTGGCAAGCCCCATGCAATGTCTATGGGGCTTGCAGTAAGTGTGCGGCAGGTGCGGGAAGTGCGGTTTCGGCACTTGTGGCAGGCGCAGCCGTGAAAAAAACCGCGGTCAGCCGCATTTTTTTTGCGGCCGCACCTGCCACAAGTGCCAATACCGCACATGCCGCACCTGCCGCAAGGCCGCATAGACATTGTATGGGGCTTGCTGCAACTGTGCCGCAAGTGCAGCGGTTATGCGGTAATCGCGGCAGATGCGTTTTTTCACCGCATCTGCCGCGATCGGCAAAAACCACTGATGTGAAAGCAGCCTTACTCATAGTCCGATTTTTCTCACACTGACCTCAGGTTCATGTGGAAAATAGCCCATGTGCACTACGGTAGAATAGGTTCTAAATTGTCCATAGGCACTGAAGATCTTCCTTTATAGAAAATGTTTTATTGAGCACAGTTCACACACCAGAGATATGCTGCAGAAAAAAGTGCAATATTTCAGCCTTCCAGGAACTTTATTAAGCCATTCTTAAACTGAAAAATGGCTTCATAAAGGCCCTGCATGGCCATAACTTTGCAGTTTTTTCTACATATCTCTGATGTGTGCACTGTGCTCAATAAAACATTTTCTATAAGGGCAGGGACACACTGTCCGATAGACATCCGAGTCTCTCAGACGAGACTCGGATGAGGCTGAAGCAGTGACCCGAAACGGCTTCTCCCTCTCTGGATGGGGCTGTCGGCTGCTTGTGTTTTTGTGCAGCTGCACACTCCCGGTCCTGACAGGGAGAGGCCGTTCAGGGTCACTGCTTCAGCCTCATCCGAGTCTCGTTCGAGAGACTCGGATGTCTATCGGACAGTGTGTCCCTGCCCTAAAGGATGATCTTCATCTTGATATCCATGTGCACTAGCACACGGAATGTAATTAGCCATGTATTGCACACACGGATCAGAGATATAAACTTAGCCTGGTGTTAATAAAAAATAGACATATTCAACTTATTGGGACCTAATAGCACTTTGTGTGACATTTAAGAAACAATAACTTTGTGTACTGATTATAGAAATTATTGTTTGAAAAGAAGTCAGCCATGTTCAAAATTTTCAACCAATAATCGCTTGCCTACAAATGATACCTTCCCACAAAACATGTTTTTATTCAGCTGGCTTCACATGAGCGAGTCTGATGACCATAAATACCAACATGGCTACAATGTGCCCTGCAGGGACTCATTACTAGTAAAAGTGTAAAATATATGTTTGTACCCAGGGGCGTAACTACAATAGGTGCAGGGGTTGCGATCGCACCCGGGCCCTGCAGCCTAGGGGGCCCCAAAAGTCCCTTTGGCCTATAGAAAAAGACTAATACTATTAAAGATTTCCAATAATTAGGGGCCCGTTGGACCTTTCGCATCGGGGCCCCTGTACCTGAAGTTACGCCACTGTTTGTACCGTGTTAGCCAGTAGATAGATACAATAGTAGATAACATATATTTTACCATATCGAAAGAGAGGATACCAACATAGAAAAGGTGTGACACAAACTATATCAGAAGGTTAACCTTTACACTTCTGACCTATCATCATATACTAGAAGATGATATCTGTAGACCTTAATGAATGAAAACCCTTGCAGCCAAAATAAAAAGGACATAGAACTCTTCTGAGATCTGGACCAATTTGGCATAGCTATATATCCATTTGTTTGAGCTATACCAATGGGGCACCTTTACTAATACCAACATACTTGCAATTGGCAGAACCTTTTTCTAAATACAAGTACCCATTGTAAACTTGAAGGTCACGTTCACAAAGCAGCATTTTGGTCAGTATTTTACATCAGAATTTTTAAGCCAAAACCAAGAGTGGAATAATCAGAGGAAAAGTCTAATAGAAACACATCACCACTTCTGTAATTTATCACCTACTCCTCATTTTGGCTTACAAATACTGAATGTGTCAATGTGACCTAATAGATGTAGGGCTAGGTCAGTGATGGCGAACTCCAGGCCTCGAGTGCCACCAACAGTGCAGTTTTCAGGATTTCTCAGCATTGCACAGAGGTTGGAATCAACACCAGTGCAGGTGATTATATTATCACTGTGCAATATAAGGAATCCTGAAACCTGCACTGTTGGTGGCACTCGAGGCCTGGAGTTCGCCATCACTGGGCTAGGTAGTGGTGATTGATAAATATATCATATAGGTCCCTTAGTAATATATGACTACCAAGAATAAGAAATCTTTTGACAACATCAAGTCAGAAGATCTATAAAAGGAGCCTTCAGTGTTCAGAACCCCTCATTTCTCAGGAGTCCACCAGAGTTGTTCTATGTATTTTGTTCATTCGGATAACAAATTTCTGGGTAATATAAAGCGACTCTATCTCTAGCCAAGTTTATGTTATAATATAAGACATCCGAGCTTCTGAATATTTTTTATTAACATTTCATTACTGTGTTTTTGACAATAAATATTAATAACTTACTTTTGTTCGATAATAAAGTCCTCGATCCACAAGATAAATTACCAAGTTCACCAAATGTCTCAACATTTGATATGTATAAATATTTCTAAGTCCAATGAGTTTAGGTAAGAAGACAGGGTCTCAGCCAGTTGAACACTGCAAGGCAGATGATACATTCCCTAGTGGAAGATCTACTACCGGATAAGAGTCATCCTCCTCTGAGATGAGTTGTGGGTGAGACCAGTTCAAAAAAGAACCATAAATTCCTGTTTTCTTCCCAAATCCTTGTAAAAAGTTGGAAATGTGCAGGTTCCAGACTGATGCACAGCCCCGAAGATAGGGAGGAGGTTCCTGCAGTATGAGTGCTTGGGGTTTGTTCTCTGGAGTGTCAAGGGGTATCATGCAGGGTCCATGCTGCTCAGTCCCGGTGTGAAGATTTCACGTTTCCACAGGGCTGGGGACCATGCTGTTGGGGGTGTCAGGAAGCTGAGAGGACAAGGAGGTGACATCACTCCCCGAAGAATTGCCCAGAGAACCAGATTCTGAGAACGATACCTAGAATATGGTGGAATAACCACAATGAGTAGGAAACCAAACAATTCAGGAATTTATTGGGCTTTAGAACAACACTACACAAAAAGTTGGAAAGCATAGTAAGGGTATGTGCACACAATGTCTTTTAGGGGCTTATCCTGAAGCCTGTTTGTTGGAATTCTTCCCATCGTTTTTGTGGTGCCAGCATCTTTTTTTTATAATTTTAACTTTAAATAATGAGCAACTTCCAAGCCTAAAGAAAGAATATCATACTTCTTTTAACCGCTCCCCAGCTTTTGAAGATTAAAGGAAAGTGAATGAAGTGACAACAAATGTATTATGTTGATTCTTTGTAGGATTTTTTTTACTCTTATAAAAGAGACTGCGTGAACATACCCTTAAAGGGATGGTGCCACAAACAATTATGCATTTTACTCAATAGATCTTGGAATAAAAATAAGTTTCAGAATTGGATGTGTTTAAAAAAAATGTTCCTGTCCCGAGATATTCTTATAAATGTGCCCCTGTGTGATGTATGTTTCCAAAAACGCAGGAAAAGGTCGGCTATAGCACAGCTCCTTGGCAGGAGAGGAAGTAAGAGAGTATATAGACATTACAGCCAGGGATCACACCTGATTCTTTCTCTGATGTAAAACATTTAATTGTTTAAAATACTTGTTTTACATCCCAGAAAGAATGATCTGCGATCCCCGGCAGTAATATCTGTATACTCTCTTACTTCCTCTCCTCCCTAGGAGCTGTGGTATATCCGACCAGTTCCTGCATGGTTGGACACATCCAATACACAGGGGCACATTTATAAGACTATCTCGGGACAGGAACATTTTTGTAACACATCCAATCGGGGAATTTATTATTCTAGGTTCTATTAAATAAAACGTTCAATTGTTTGTGGTACAACCCCTTTAAATAAGTTCTGTATAATAGTTGCTGGATGGTATTAGCAATATGAAAGCTACACAACCATCCCGCTGGCTACACTAATTATGTAGCCACACCCTCCTGCAAACTCTTTCATTCATTAGATACATTACTAAATGTTAGCACCTCATGCATTGTAACTTACATTGCCCTTATCGCAGAACCCTTTTATATGTCAAGGTAACAAATAAGTCACAAGTTAATACAGAAAATAAACAATATTTGTAACAACAAATAAAAATAGAAAAAATATTGTGTAAATTACCAGTAAATTGTATGAAATAACTCCACAATGTTGCTTAATAGTCTAATGAAACTCTTGCTGATGTTTTAAAAAAAAAAAAAAAGGCAATGTATAAACCTTTCTTGTAGGGAATACCAAAGATTCTCTGTTTTTACTGTAATTATCTGTACAGTTGTGATATAAACCAATCCACATAGTAGCTACTTCCAGACATAGCATGACTTTTGTCTACTAAATGATATTTATTTTCTTTTGCATATTCCACAGCACTGCACACAGACTGCAATCACTGATCTATTCACTAACATTAATCCATGACCTGGCAGGACCTATATTCAACAAAATCACCTATCAGTATAGCTTTGTTATATGACTGATTAACAGGAAAGCCAACAGAAATGCAAAATGCAAAAAACAGTGACACATACAATTACTATACTGTACTATATAATATGGACTTGTCATAATGGACCCACGGTCACTACGCCAAATATCGTAAAATGCTAGACAGTGCGGCAAATGGACTGTAGTAATCATTAACAGATATTATTATTACAAAATGGTTTTACAGTGAATTTCTGTGACTGAAGACATCACTTACCCATGTATATTATGACATATCTGCGGTACATTGAGAAGACATGGCACATGATACATATAAATAGGCAGTCCACACCACTGTATATGTAGTCGTTAGATTCGATAATCATGTTTTAAAGGGAATATCCACAGTTAGGGATCAGGGGCTTTTTTTTTAATTAAAAGCATGTATTTTTGGCTAAAAATGATTCTTGTTATTAGATTTCATTAAAAATTTAGCACTCTTTGCCTTCTCTAGCCTATGTGTTGCATTGTTATTGAGTTACGAAAACTGTCAGGTCAAATAACGCTATTAATCTGCAGATATAGGGTTAATCTGCAGGTTACTAGCATTAGAAAGGTGCCTGGCTGCTTTTCTGAAAGTGCAGTATCTGGGAGAAAATGATGTTTATTCCTCGTGGGAGCCGCCGGCTTTCATTCATACAGGCGTGCCGATGTGGCTACTGTCACTGCAGAGTACACAATGCGTGGCAGCTGTAACTATGCCCAGGCACTGTGATTCACAGCCAGCTTTGTTGGAAAAGCAGGTAGATAGTTAATCAAAATGCAGGGTCCTGCAATATAACTGAAAGCCAACTGGTCCTGGAAGGTATAAGGTTCTATCTCGGGTGACACACTTTCAGTACAGGCCCTGGGCACCTCCATAATGATATTATCCCATAGATTAATCCCATATCTGCAGGTTAATAACATTATATGTCCTGAAAGGTTCCTCTAACTGAGAATCTGTCAGTGTGCTCCTTCTGACAGTCCAATGGTAGATTTCATAACTCTTATCTGTCTTTTTTGGCTCCTCTCAGTTAATCACTTCAAGTTAATGTTCAGGAAACAAAGAGTCTAACAGTACAAACTTTATTATTGAACTGAATTACAAAAATGATTTTTAGTCCAGAGGTGGACAACCCCTTTAATATATCGCCCAAGCAAATAAACCCGGAGCTCTGAGAGACACAATAACTTTACAGAGGGTGTATGAAACCAGCCTGCATTACTTGTCTGCCATGTGCTGTATATACAGTTTGGCACATACATCACAATATACTTAACGATACCTAAATTGGGGATTTGGGCTACAAGGACCTTCACACATATCTGCTCACGTCAATGTGTATTACTTATCTAACCAAGAATGGAATCATTTCATATAACAAATTCCAATTGTGACTGAGCTATTTTCTAACCAGACTCTAGAACATATTGGGAGGCTAGTCTGCATCTCCAGAGCAGTAATACAATACGGGAGTGTGCGGAGAAGTGATCCCATTGTATCCAGACATCCCTGGGTAAGTCCACATCTTTTCCTATACTATATCAGCTTTCCTCACCAGCTGTTGAAATGCAGGTTGGTCCAAGTCGCTCTGCAATGCAAAATCACTGAGTGCTTTCCATGGAGGCTGATAGGTCTGGACTTCCACTGCTGCGCCCTGGATAGCACTGTCATGGCGGATGGGGCTCCCTGCTACCAGTGGTGTGCCAGTTAACCCTTGAAGGCTCTGCAGAAATGATAACATCATTAATGGGGAATATTTTACTGGTTTAATGTTCACGCATGAAAGGTAAGAATCAGAGATACCATATTAAGATATTTAATGTTTCTTTTTTTTTAAGAAAAAAAATGGTTGAAGATTAACTCAATCTCCTCATTAGCAGCACTATCTGTTCATACACATTCACTGGACTCATTTTGCTACAACTTGTTTAAACTCCATGTCATAAGACATTGCGACTTTACATCATTTTTATTCACTTTAAAAAAATTGTAAAGCCCAGAATAATGTCTCTCTTTGGAATTTCCCATAATGCTGACAGATTTCTCCATTCAAACACTTCCTTTGCTTTCTTCAAAGCGGACCTGTCATTTCTCCTGACTTGTCACTATTTCTAAATATTTGTTTTCCCAAAAATAGCAATTCTCTTAGCATGTATTCTTCAACATCTGCATTGCGCTGTTCTTCATTTATATATTTGGAAATGTATGAGTAGTTGACATCGGCCCGTCACCACTTTTCCTATCTGATAGGTATTTAGATCACAATGGGGATAGGGTTGCTGATGTATGTAAAGTTATATAAGTGAGCAAATATTATTATTATATTTCCCTGCACAGTCCAACACTTTCCAAATAATGTGAGACTGTACCAACATATGTGATTGACTTCGAGAATGGGAATGCCCCGTTTTTAACTTACTGATACATTTCCAGAAAGAGTCACAGAGGATTGGTACAATGGAGACTTGACCACAAAGTTTTACAATACTTTGAATCGGGGTGATGTCAGTAGTACATGGGCACCAGACCAGAGCCTTGCAAACCTCCTACCATCTGCCGGAAGCCCTGATTGATTTGTAGTTAATCAATGAACCTATAATATCGTGCAGGGCCTACTAACAAGAATAGGGAGGCTGGCAGGTAGGACAAGGTTGGTAACACACTGCTGCTGCAGTCAGGGACTTTTGCTCAACTTTAGTAGAATGCACAGTTCTAAAATAAGAGGCTTGGGAATAGTAGAGTTTACTTAATCAGATATCTAAGGAGAACTGACAAAAGCAGCAATAATATAAGTACAATATTTAGGTGTGATAACATCATTATCTGATCTGCATCATTATGTGTATGATATTAGTCTATTAACGCACTTCACTATTTAACAGACCACAAGATGGGTGAAATAAAAACATCATTTTTTATAAAAAAAATTAAAAAAAATCTGTATTTTAATAATTTATACTGCATGACCCTTCTGTAGTTGTTATTATTATTATTATATAATAATATAAACCATTAGGTTCCATGGCGCTTTACATGTGTAAGGGCAGACATGGACAAGAACATAAAATGACGACACTTGAATCATAGGAAAAAAAAATTTTCTGGTTTGAATTCAAGAGCGCTACCAGAGGGATCACAGGGATGGCAAATTATTCCAAAATAATTTCTTCTTTTATATATAAAATATAAAAAAAGAAGAAATTATTTTGGAATAATTTGCCATCCCTGTGATCCCTCTGGTAGCGCTTGAATTCAAACCAGAAATTTTTTTTTTTTCCTGCACTTCAACACGAGCCTCCCTCTGGGCGACTTGCTTCTTTGGGAACAAGCAGCAGGCCAGGAGATCCAGGAAATATCCTTCTGTCGGATTATATGCGAAACTCACAAGACACCAGAAAGGTGAGCACAATACCTAAGAGCAACTGTTGCTACTAATACACTGCACTTAGATCTGCGCCTTCTCTTTTCTCCTCTATCCCTAGTCTCGCTGACCTCACAGTCTTTGAAGACACTATTTGACACTTGAATCATACATGTACAGTAGGGCAGAGTAGGTACAGTAGTTAAGCCGTTGTTAACATCTCAAACACAAGAAAGTCACTTCAGGGACTTAGCAAGCTAAAATATCCCTGGCACGTCATGGCTGGCACGACTCTTGTCACTCCGGCTCTATTATTACCAACACATTCAAGTGCTTCACTTACAGTTTTGTCACTGAGTTGCTGTTGCTGTTGAATTTGTTTCATGAGGATGGACTTCTTCTTGTCTTTACAGCGCTTATTCTGAAACCAGACACGGATCACCCTAGGGCTGAGACCCGTCATCTCCACAAGCTGTTCCTTCATCAAGGCATCTGGTCTGGGGTTGGCTGCGTAGCATGTCCGTAGTGTGTGTAGCTGCTTCTCATTCAGAACTGTCCGTACCCTTGTGGTCTTCTCTGTCTGCTTGTGGATATGAGACCTAAGTGACGATCTGCCATTGTCTAGTACAAAGATAAAGAAATACCGTAAATATGACTTACTGACATAATATGATAATGATAAGAGGACACTAGTGTGGTCAGTGGAGAATCTTTGTATTACATTGATAACCCTGCTTATTATCTTAATTAGTTAACACTCATATACCATCCAATTAATTTATCATAACTTAAAATTTAATAAAACAATGCAGTTTATTACTAAAGGGACCCTGGTGACAATGGTACAATATGTGTATTCCTATATAAGAGGGCTATTCCAAATACACCAATTACTGTTTTATGAAATAATCAAGTAGAGTGGCACCAATATATGATTGACTGTCTACAGACGACACTTGACTATGTACTTTGATGGTATGAACAGATGCTACGTAGCAAAACTCATGAGTTAACCTGTCAAGGGACCAAAGGAAAGAAGATCATGGATAATTAGCGAATGGAGTCATCTGGGTGGGTAAACGATCTATTGTGATTCTCACTTCTCCTCTGGGCAGCGTTACTTTATGATTTATGAATATAACGATAGGATAGATACAGTATTTGTAATGAGAAGTCGTCACGGACATCAGTGTCCTATAAGGTACACTTGTGGGAGAACACTATACACTCAGGAAGGATGCAGATATGATCATTTGTTTCAATGTTCCTTTTCTTGCTTAGGTTTAACATACTGATCGTTGGTAAAATCTGGAAGCTTACAATCTACCGGAGAGACATCTTGTGGTCATAGGGGCACGTGTTTAATATTCATAAATTAGATACACAAAAAATTGCTGTGTGGATGTTAACATAATGCGAGCTGATTATATATTTTTCATGAGTGGGCTATTTCTGGGTAAAGGAATACTTTAGACAATTCAGATATATTTTTTCTATGTAATGACTGGAACAGAGAATGTCATTATGCCCTTTTAGACATAGACCAGGCAGCACATGCTGTATTAGTTTTACCAATAATGACCTATGCAACCTATCTCAATACCCTTCTGATTTGCCAATTTATTAAATCTCGGAACTACAGATATTAGAAATGCAACAAATGGGTCCAGAAGGATTGTCCTACCTATGGGATAAGTGTATTCCTTGTACTCTACTGTGGGATATATATAATTAGAATAAACACGTGCTTTGGACCATCAACTGGGTCCTTCCTATCAAGAAGGAGCAATGCTGCCAGGAGACTATCAGTGGTTAAAAAAACAAAAAACACTTTAAGTGCAGATTATAGATTCATTATAGAAGAAAGTTTGAACTAAAGTGGAGTCCAAATCTTAGACATTGGTGGCATATCAATGTTTGATAGAGGCAGGTCCTACCTCTAAAACACAGTCCAGAACAGACCCCCCCACCCCCTCCTGCTTGATGCCACGGCCACTGTATAAGAAGAGGTGACCATGCTTGGCCTTCTCAGATCCCTTCAGTGGGCGCTGTAATCACATCAGGCACACATCTTAGGTTTGGGCTATTCACATCACACAAACTATCTGGCTCCTTAGATTTTGCTAAACGTTGGATTGTAAAAAAAAAATCAGCGTAACATATACACAAGTAAACTGCATTTATTTATTTTTGGGGCCATGGATATTATTTCCATTCATTTTTTTTATTACAATTACTCCTATTACGTGCAGTTCTTGGTTAATTAGGTGTATGGTATACAAATATTGGGTAAATAATGAGTCACAGCTCTCCCTTCATGTTGTTAAATCTTGCTAAAATGTGATATATAAATTAAAAAAATTAACAGCAGTGCCTTGTCTATGGGAAGAGCCCAGTACCATTCAGCATATGAGCAGGTTCTTAAAAACAAACAACAAATAAAAACACAAAACATACAAGCAAAAAAAGTGCAATTTCTGGAGCAGATGCTGACTGCATCATACAGCTGGCACTTGTATTTGTCATCATCGGGGTTGTATCAGATAGTGTCAGTTTGACCCCTTTGTTCATGGATTGAATGATTATGGTTTTAAGTCCCCAAATGGGACTAAAACAAATCTATGAATGTTAAAGACAGGTAAAAAAAAATCCCCCCAAAAAACTGTTTTACATTAGTTAAAGAAAAAAAAATTAAAAAAACAAGCATGATAGGTATTGTCTTGTCCACAAGACTCTAAACTAATAAATGATGTTAATTATCCAACACTGTAAACTCCATGACAATAAATGACAGAATGACCATTGTACGGTTCACCTGCCTATAAGCTTAAAAATGAATACAAATGTGTCAAAAGTGGTTCACATCAAAAGAAGGGAAAACAATAAATCACTCTGCAAAGAAAAGGACAGCACCTGCAACAGAATTAGTTTTTTTTAAATAATAAAAACAATAATAATAATAATAATTATTATTATTATTATTATTATTATTATTATTTTATTATAAATGTGGTATCAATGTAATTGCATTATCCATATTCTACACTTTTACTAAATAGTCAGCACCATAAAAAAAAATGTTGGCACTTTGTAAGCACATTATATCTTGATATGGTAAATGAGACAGGGGAAATGGTAAATTAAAAAGGAAAAAAATAAGTTATGGCTCTTGGATAAGATGGAGACCAACAAAGTAAGAGAGACAACAATAACTGCAATGGGAAAGGGTTAATTAGGTGGGTACAGATACACTGTATGATGGGACAAGTGATGGGGGGCAGCAGGGCTGGACAGTCCTCAATGGAGGAAATGGACAACTTCATAAATGCATCAAACTTCAACCAAAGTTTAACTCTTAAAGAGCAGGTTACATGTGGCCAATATGGATGTCAGGGTGGCTTGATTCTGCCCATCTCTCAGCTCTATTATAGAGTTATACTTATACACATATTTAACATGTTCCAGTTGTAATCATATACATATATTGTAAAAAGTAATAATCTGCACAGTGGATCCTTTACTACATTTGCTTACATAAAATACAAAACTCCTGAGAAAAACAACTAAGGGTTAAAGGATATAGAGACAAACACTGAGAATGCACTGATCTGCCAGTCCCTGCTCCTCCTGCCTGGGTCTGCCCTGGACAGTACTCTACAGCGCTGCTACAGGTGAGGCGCGGTATTACAAGGCGACCATTCACATGGATGACCGACCTGCAGGGCCAGCTCCAGAGCAACTAGCAGGGCCCACACTCCACAGTGGTAATCACAAACTGAGGAATGACATCACTGACAATGGATCGATGGTGGAGAGATGCTAAATGATCTCAAACTTTAAGGCTGGGGTCACACACACAGATATCTGTGCAGATATTGTTCACAGATCTCTGGTTGCAGTGAAATCATGGATGGTACCTTTACACGCCGCCACAACGGGATGGATACCAACGGCTACTTCACGTGCACGAGCACGCCCAAACGGTTACCAACGGGAACCGCACCCTCTTTACACGCCGCCACAAGGTGCGCTACGCTACATTTACAGCTAGCTACATCGCCGGGTGTCTCAAGTAGCCATCTGTAGCTCAGCGTACCTCATTTACACAACGCTACAACAAGCTAATATGGGCGGACCTGGTGCAGCAGGGACAGCACATAGGCGTGCCACAATTGTGGATTACAAGACGTCCGTACGGTGATAGGACAAAGCCAGAACATCATGATTGGGCAGGCATCGCAGGAGGCTGGTTAATACAGCACGCTCGAGCAATTGTGTAGTGTGACTGGTCAGCTCCTTAAATATGCCTCCCTATGCAGCGACTACCAATCGTAACGCAGGAGCTTCCACCAATGATCGCAGATGGGGCGCGGTAAAACGGAGCCAGGGTCACGCCTTAGCTACATTGCAGCTACATCGCCGGGTGTCCAGAGTTCCCTTCTGTGGGTTCTTTACACGCCGATACAGCTCGCTACAATCGGCGATGTAGCCATCTGTTTATGGGCAGTGCACGGATACAGATGTATCTGTAGCCGGCTGTGTCGTCCCGTCTTCAGACGCCGCTACTACAGGCTATATTGAGGCTACAAGCTACATTTGTAGCCTGTAGCGGGTTGTATGCATCCTGTTGTGGCGGCGTGTAAAGGTACCAGGACAGATTGCTCCATTTGTACACAGCCACAAAATGTTACAATGTGTCCATGATTTCACTGCAACCAGAGATCTGTGAACAATATCTGCCCAGATATCTGTGTGTTGACCCCAGCCTAAGGGAGATGAAAAAAACAAAACAAAAAAAGGGGTCAGCCCTGAGGTCAGGTGTCAGTGAGGTGCTGACAGTGTCCTGGGTGCACATACCTGCAATGTTATGGTCAGCCCTGAGGTCACGTGTCAGTGAGGTGCTGACAGTGTCCTGGGTGCACATACCTGCAATGTTATGGTCAGCCCTGAGGTCACGTGTCAGTGAGGTGCTGACAGTGTCCTGGGTGCACGTACCTGCAATGTTATGGTCAGCCCTGAGGTCAGGTGTCAGTGAGGTGCTGACAGTGTCCTGGGTGCACGTACCTGCAATGTTATGGTCGGCCCTGAGGTCAGGTGTCAGTGAGGTGCTGACAGTGTCCTGGGTGCACGTACCTGCAATGTTATGGTCGGCCCTGAGGTCAGGTGTCAGTGAGGTGCTGACTGTGTCCTGGGTGCACGTACCTGCCATGTTATGGTCAGCCCTTAGGTCAGGTGTCAGTGAGGTGCTGACAGTGTCCTGGGTGCACATACCTGCAATGTTATGGTCAGCCCTGAGGTCAGGTGTCAGTGAGGTGCTGACAGTGTCCTGGGTGCACGTACCTGCAATGTTATGGTCAGCCCTGAGGTCACGTGTCAGTGAGGTGCTGACAGTGTCCTGGGTGCACATACCTGCAATGTTATGGTCAGCCCTGAGGTCAGGTGTCAGTGAGGTGCTGACAGTGTCCTGGGTGCACATACCTGCAATGTTATGGTCAGCCCTGAGGTCAGGTGTCAGTGAGGTGCTGACAGTGTCCTGGGTGCACATACCTGCAATGTTATGGTCAGCCCTGAGGTCACGTGTCAGTGAGGTGCTGACAATGTCCTGGGTGCACATACCTGCAATGTTATGGTCAGCCCTGAGGTCAGGTGTCAGTGAGGTGCTGACAGTGTCCTGGGTGCACGTACCTGCAATGTTATGGTCAGCCCTGAGGTCAGGTGTCAGTGAGGTGCTGACAGTGTCCTGGGTGCACATACCTGCAATGTTATGGTCGGCCCTGAGGTCAGGTGTCAGTGAGGTGCTGACAGTGTCCTGGGTGCACGTACCTGCAATGTTATGGTCAGCCCTGAGGTCAGGTGTCAGTGAGGTGCTGACAGTGTCCTGGGTGCACATACCTGCAATGTTATGGTCGGCCCTGAGGTCAGGTGTCAGTGAGGTGCTGACAGTGTCCTGGGTGCACGTACCTGCAATGTTATGGTCGGCCCTGAGGTCAGGTGTCAGTGAGGTGCTGACAGTGTCCTGGGTGCACGTACCTGCAATGTTATGGTCGGCCCTGAGGTCACGTGTTAGTGAGGTGCTGACAGTGTCCTGGGTGCACGTACCTGCAATGTTATGGTCAGCCCTGAGGTCAGGTGTCAGTGAGGTGCTGACAGTGTCCTGGGTGCACGTACCTGCAATGTTATGGTCGGCCCTGAGGTCAGGTGTCAGTGAGGTGCTGACAGTGTCCTGGGTGCACATACCTGCAATGTTATGGTCGGCCCTGAGGTCAGGTGTCAGTGAGGTGCTGACAGTGTCCCGGGTGCACATACCTGCAATGTTATGGTCGGCCCTGAGGTCAGGTGTCAGTGAGGTGCTGACAGTGTCCTGGGTGCACATACCTGCAATGTTATGGTCGGCCCTGAGGTCAGGTGTCAGTGAGGTGCTGACAGTGTCCCGGGTGCACATACCTGCAATGTTATGGTCAGCCCTGAGGTCAGGTGTCAGTGAGGTGCTGACAGTGTCCTGGGTGCACGTACCTGCAATGTTATGGTCAGCCCTGAGGTCCAGTGTCAGTGAGGTGCTGACAGTGTCCTGGGCGCATGTACCTGCAATGTTATGGTCAGCCCTGAGGTCAGGTGTCAGTGAGGTGCTGACAGTGTCCTGGGCGCACGTACCTGCAATGTTATGGTCAGCCCTGAGGTCAGGTGTCAGTGAGGTGCTGACAGTGTCCTGGGTGCACGTACCTGCAATGTTATGGTCAGCCCTGAGGTCAGGTGTCAGTGAGGTGCTGACAGTGTCCTGGGTGCACGTACCTGCAATGTTATGGTCAGCCCTGAGGTCAGGTGTCAGTGAGGTGCTGACAGTGTCCTGGGTGCACGTACCTGCAATGTTATGGTCAGCCCTGAGGTCAGGTGTCAGTGAGGTGCTGACAGTGTCCTGGGTGCACGTACCTGCAATGTTATGGTCAGCCCTGAGGTCAGGTGTCAGTGAGGTGCTGACAGTGTCCTGGGCGCACGTACCTGCAATGTTATGGTCAGCCCTGAGGTCAGGTGTCAGTGAGGTGCTGACAGTGTCCTGGTGCACGTACCTGCAATGTTATGGTCAGCCCTGAGGTCAGGTGTCAGTGAGGTGCTGACAGTGTCCTGGGTGCACATACCTGCAATGTTATGGTCAGCCCTGAGGTCAGGTGTCAGTGAGGTGCTGACAGTGTCCTGGGTGCACATACCTGCAATGTTATGGTCAAGCCCTGAGGTCAGGTGTCAGTGAGGTGCTGACAGTGTCCTGGGTGCACATACCTGCAATGTTATGGTCAGCCCTGAGGTCACGTGTCAGTGAGGTGCTGACAGTGTCCTGGGTGCACATACCTGCAATGTTATGGTCAGCCCTGAGGTCACGTGTCAGTGAGGTGCTGACAGTGTCCTGGGTGCACGTACCTGCAATGTTATGGTCAGCCCTGAGGTCAGGTGTCAGTGAGGTGCTGACAGTGTCCTGGGTGCACGTACCTGCAATGTTATGGTCGGCCCTGAGGTCAGGTGTCAGTGAGGTGCTGACAGTGTCCTGGGTCCACGTACCTGCAATGTTATGGTCGGCCCTGAGGTCAGGTGTCAGTGAGGTGCTGACTGTGTCCTGGGTGCACGTACCTGCAATGTTATGGTCAGCCCTGAGGTCAGGTGTCAGTGAGGTGCTGACAGTGTCCTGGGTGCACTACCTGCAATGTTATGGTCAGCCCTGAGGTCAGGTGTCAGTGAGGTGCTGACAGTGTCCTGGGTGCACATACCTGCAATGTTATGGTCGGCCCTGAGGTCAGGTGTCAGTGAGGTGCTGACAGTGTCCTGGGTGCACGTACCTGCAATGTTATGGTCAGGCCCTGAGGTCAGGTGTCAGTGAGGTGCTGACAGTGTCCTGGGTGCACATACCTGCAATGTTATGGTCGGCCCTGAGGTCAGGTGTCAGTGAGGTGCTGACAGTGTCCTGGGTGCACGTACCTGCAATGTTATGGTCGGCCCTGAGGTCAGTGTCAGTGAGGTGCTGACAGTGTCCTGGGTGCACGTACCTGCAATGTTATGGTCGGCCCTGAGGTCACGTGTTAGTGAGGTGCTGACAGTGTCCTGGGTGCACGTACCTGCAATGTTATGGTCAGCCCTGAGGTCAGGTGTCAGTGAGGTGCTGACAGTGTCCTGGGTGCACGTACCTGCAATGTTATGGTCGGCCCTGAGGTCAGGTGTCAGTGAGGTGCTGACAGTGTCCTGGGTGCACATACCTGCAATGTTATGGTCGGCCCTGAGGTCAGGTGTCAGTGAGGTGCTGACAGTGTCCCTGGGTGCACATACCTGCAATGTTATGGTCGGCCCTGAGGTCAGGTGTCAGTGAGGTGCTGACAGTGTCCTGGGTGCACATACCTGCAATGTTATGGTCAGGCCCTGAGGTCAGGTGTCAGTGAGGTGCTGACAGTGTCCCGGGTGCACATACCTGCAATGTTATGGTCAGCCCTGAGGTCCAGTGTCAGTGAGGTGCTGACAGTGTCCTGGGTGCACGTACCTGCAATGTTATGGTCAGCCCTGAGGTCCAGTGTCAGTGAGGTGCTGACAGTGTCCTGGGCGCATGTACCTGCAATGTTATGGTCAGCCCTGAGGTCAGGTGTCAGTGAGGTGCTGACAGTGTCCTGGGGCACGTACCTGCAATGTTATGGTCAGCCCTGAGGTCAGGTGTCAGTGAGGTGCTGACAGTGTCCTGGGTGCACGTACCTGCAATGTTATGGTCAGCCCTGAGGTCAGGTGTCAGTGAGGTGCTGACAGTGTCCTGGGTGCACGTACCTGCAATGTTATGGTCAGCCCTGAGGTCAGGTGTCAGTGAGGTGCTGACAGTGTCCTGGGTGCACGTACCTGCAATGTTATGGTCAGCCCTGAGGTCAGGTGTCAGTGAGGTGCTGACAGTGTCCTGGGTGCACGTACCTGCAATGTTATGGTCAGCCCTGAGGTCAGGTGTCAGTGAGGTGCTGACAGTGTCCTGGGCGCACGTACCTGCAATGTTATGGTCAGCCCTGAGGTCAGGTGTCAGTGAGGTGCTGACAGTGTCCTGGGTGCACGTACCTGCAATGTTATGGTCAGCCCTGAGGTCAGGTGTCAGTGAGGTGCTGACAGTGTCCTGGGTGCACGTACCTGCAATGTTATGGTCAGCCCTGAGGTCAGGTGTCAGTGAGGTGCTGACAGTGTCCTGGGTGCACGTACCTGCAATGTTATGGTCAGCCCTGAGGTCAGGTGTCAGTGAGGTGCTGACAGTGTCCTGGGTGCACGTACCTGCAATGTTATGGTCAGCCCTGAGGTCAGGTGTCAGTGAGGTGCTGACAGTGTCCTGGGGCACGTACCTGCAATGTTATGGTCAGCCCTGAGGTCAGGTGTCAGTGAGGTGCTGACAGTGTCCTGGGTGCACGTACCTGCAATGTTATGGTCAGCCCTGAGGTCAGGTGTCAGTGAGGTGCTGACAGTGTCCTGGGTGCACGTACCTGCAATGTTATGGTCAGCCCTGAGGTCAGGTGTCAGTGAGGTGCTGACAGTGTCCTGGGTGCACGTACCTGCAATGTTATGGTCAGCCCTGAGGTCAGTGTCAGTGAGGTGCTGACAGTGTCCTGGGTGCACGTACCTGCAATGTTATGGTCGCCCTGAGGTCACGTGTCAGTGAGGTGCTGACAGTGTCCTGGGTGCACGTACCTGCAATGTTATGGTCGGCCCTGAGGTCAGTGTCAGTGAGGTGCTGACAGTGTCCTGGGTGCACGTACCTGCAATGTTATGGTCGGCCCTGAGGTCAGGTGTCAGTGAGGTGCTGACAGTGTCCTGGGTGCACGTACCTGCAATGTTATGGTCGGCCCTGAGGTCAGGTGTCAGTGAGGTGCTGACAGTGTCCTGGGTGCACGTACCTGCAATGTTATGGTCAGCCCTGAGGTCAGGTGTCAGTGAGGTGCTGACAGTGTCCTGGGTGCACGTACCTGCAATGTTATGGTCGGCCCCACACAATAGCTCCTGGTCCCTAAGGCTGATTTCTTCTCCTGGAAGGCAGTCGCCGGCTACAGATCGAACATCGGAAGCAATCGGTGTGATAGACCCGCTCTCCGACCCTCATCACCAGCTCAGAGCGGGGCAGAGTGCCCTGACACCGGGGGCACCGGGTGCTGAACAACCTGGGCAAGAACAACAGAGAGGCCTGTGATGTACAGTCTGCAGGATGGGAGCACTGTGATCGGACTATAGAATGAGATGTTATATACACACTGTATGGAGATCAGAACTCAGAGGGTTTCCTTCATACTATATACACAATAAATAGATATATGTTATTACATTGTCAAGAATGTGTCCTATGTCTCTGTTAGTGTACTATACACTGCTGAAAACGTTTGTTTCAGTCATATTCATTTTATTGCAGCGAATCTTAATTCATGATCTAATTGGCAGAATTATCCCCTGCCTATGACCCTTCACCTGTGTGTCATCTGCCTCTGATGACTATAGGAAGGCTGATCACATGGCTGTGCTATGGGTATACACATATGTACCTAGAATATTATTAGTGGATTGTCATACTCCTAGCCTGGGCTGTGCATGATGCTTGAGCTCTTGTATGGGGACATTTATTCATTCATATTATACTCTTATAAACCGGTTTGGAAGCATATACCCTGCATCCGGTTAAATATGTATATATTTATATATTCGCATCCGGTATATATATATATGTGTAATTTACTATTTTATATATTCTGCATCCGGGTATTATATATATATAATACTGATATAATACTAATTTTTTTATGTTCTGCACCCGGTTGTATTATGTTATATATTATATTATATATCATGATTTCTAATTTTTTCTGCTTCCCACATTTGTGAATTAGTGCTTTTTATTTTCCTAAGTTTTAACTTGATCACTTTTCTGTGTTGTATATAATGGGGAAGAAACTAAGGAGAACTGTCAAATCGTGCAGCAATGCTCTGCAGACAGAGGGATATTGTCCACAGAGGAGGCTCATAACAGCACTGCATTCTGTCTACTAGAAACCAATGGGATCGATCTGCTGATCAGTTCCTAATTATTACATCGTATTGTATATGTTCATGAACATCTCCGAAGGAGTTAAAGATTGAGATCAATCAGTAATAGGAGACAGAAAATGAGAGCATTAGAAGAGTGTGAAGGGAGAGAAGATGAGCAGAATGCGCTGATTGTCCCATTGATAGCTCCCATGTGCAGAGGATCTGATCTGTGTCCATCCCAGGACTCCTCACCTATATGACCTGATCATGGGCTGCTCTCCTGTGGATCACATTACTGCCTACATGTATTTGCAGGCCAATCTATATTTGATGTGTTCTCAGCATGACTTGTATCTGTGCATAAATGGAATATGTGGTGCACGATAAAATGGCAAAATGATAACTAGTATTAATGTGCTGGACTGCGATCTGCAGATCTCCTCTGTGATACAGCAAGTCTCTGGAGTTGTGCCATCACATATATTTCATGTCACACAGGGCATGTGACTGAGTGTTCATAAAAGGAAAAATAAGAATGAACTACATATTATATGAAACATATTAGAATAATAAGGATAATATTCCGTGTCTCTATTATATGTGAGATCTGAGGAACACAACCCTCTATGAGAAAATACTTGACTGAATATGATAAAGGTTTGGACTTCATCACTTCTCTCATAAATGCGTGTTTATTGAAATATAACTAAATATGGATACAAATAGATGTATGTATGTTTATATGTGTTTATATAAATATAACTAAATATATATGTATGCAAATATATGTATGTTTATATAAATATAACTAAATGTATATGTATGTGAATACAAATATATGTATGCATAATATATATGTATGTATGTTTATATGTGTTTATATAAATATAACTAAATATATATGTATACAAATAGATGATGCATAATAGATGTATGTTTATATGTGTGTATGCAAATATTTGTATGCTTATATAAATATAACTAAACATATATGTATGTGAATACAAATATATGTATGCATAATATATATGTATGTATGTTTATATGTGTGTATGCATATATATGGGTGTTTTTTTTAAATATAGCTAAATTTATATTTGTGAATACAAATATATGTATGCATATGTATTATGTTTATATGTGTGTACATATATATGTGCATTCATATAAATATAGCTTAATATATATGTATACAAATATATATATGCATATGTATTATTATTATTATTATTTATATAGCGCCATTAGGTTACATGGCACTTTACAAGTGAGAGGGTAGACAGAGACAGTGGCAAAAACGACGACAAATCAGTCATACGGGTACAATAGGGTATGCACGTTTTATGTGGTGTACTATTATGTGTGTGTATACATATATATATCCATATGCACAAACACGACGTGTATGTGTATACACACATACATATTGTCAACCTACATTTCATAGTAATTATATATATGTATATACACACACATATATACACACATACACGTGTATATATGCACACGCAAAAACACACATACATACACACCATATACAGTCACCTTTCATTCTCTCTCTCTCTCTCTCTCTATATATATATATATACATACATACTAGTGCATCTCAATGAATTAGAATAATAAATCAATTTATTTAATTAATTCAATACATACAGTGAAATGCATATATTACAAACAGAGTGATCTATTTCATGTGTTTATTTCTGTTCATCTTGATGATTATGGCTTACAGCCAATGAAAACCCAGAGGTCATTATCTCAGAAAATTAAAAAGGAGGATGAAGGGTTAAAAACCGCCCTGCCGTATTCCACGGGACGTGAAAGGGTGAATATAATATTGATTAGTCAACGTGTTTCAGGGCTCCCAGAAACTCCATGAAACATGGCAATATTACATGAATTTTGATAATATTCTATTCTAATTCAGTGAGGTGCACTAGTACATATTACATACATACATAAACATAGATAGATAGATAGATAGATAGATAGATAGATAGATAGATAGATAGATGTAGTGGGAGTGACTATGGAGCCTCTAGCTTTTGCCCCACACAATATGTGCACAGATGCCTGAGATCAGGGTTATGCTCATGATTATCCCCCAGATCTGTACTCCTAGCTGTTGAGGGTAAATAGTTGTCACAAGTGATGATTTCGCTAATATTCCCTTTTCTTCGAATTCTGTGATTTCTGTGCTGTATAGAGAGAGTTATATTACATACAAGACCTCACAGCAGGGAGACCTTTTACAGCTCAGTATTTAATTAATAACTTCACATACATTTCTTATCAATATTTTAACATGTATTATATTGGTCCTATTTTATGTTTCATTTGGAGCAAACTGGTAACACCTAAAACAAGAATAGTCTATTTTGATTTCAAAGTACAATTCCCCCCCCATTAATCTCCTAATTATCTCATATTATTGTACTATGCATAGAGCATCGCTTAATAGGGAGAGCCTGGATTAATATTACACTGGTTACTACTTCTACGGTTTTGGCTTCTCTTTTCCATAAGAAGCAGAAAATGATCTCGGTATCTGGACACTAATAAGATGTATCCAATGTAAGAGGTATTATTATATATGAAAATCAACGAAAGTGATACAGACAAATGCCATGAAGTACACCGTATAATGGGTGAATACAGCTAGGTATATGTCAGAAATATATATATGTGTGGGTACAAAATGTGCCTTTAGTTATTTTATATACTTAGTAATTTAATGTGAATATGTAATACTACTAAAAATGTGTTTTTATCTATACAAATATATGTGAATAAATAGTATTATATTATTAACTCATATATAGACAGACACATGGGTGTATACAAATTTATATATGTATACATACAGATACATATATATTTATTTATATATATATATATTTATATATGCATGCATGTTGCACGTGTTTATATGTGTGCATTACTGTGTATATGTATAAATACACAAACAGAAGTATATACGTATATATAAATATACAAATATACATGTAACTAGACACATACATATATACATATATATATATATATATATATATATATATATATATATATATATATATACATAGACAATGTTTAACTGTAGAAAGCACTAAACGTACATGTGGCTCGCATGTTCATTCAAAGTTTCAGGTAATTTCCAGTGATTATTGCATGAGGATGAAGGGTCTGTGGACAATAAAATTATCATATTTTTTCTTTGTCATTATTTTCTCGATTTTTAGAATTTACATATTAATTTTTCCAATGTAACTCATGAGTTATTTAATATAAAATTAATTCTAATCTACAGGCCAAGGTAATTGTAAAATTGAATTAAACGCAAAGGGAAGCATCCTGAAGAGCCGGGCTGGAGAGTGAGTGTGAGTGAGTGAGTGAGTGAGTGAGTGGTGAGTGAGTGAGTGTGAGTGAGTAGTGAGTGTGAGTGAGTGTGGGTGAGTGAGTGTGCTCAGTGCTCAGCCTGTGCTGCAGTGCGGCCTGAGGATACAGCCGGCTCCAGGTATATAGCCGGTGCGGGGTTACTGGAGAGGATCAGGGACTACATCATTATTCCAATCACTGCTTTTAGCACATTAATTTACTGTATAGGAAAATATGATTGATCCAATATAAGAAACTGGAACAATCAGGAGCTAAATCCCAGTGATATTGTGATATTACGCCTGCAGCTCATAGATCAATTCTATCAATAATCACACTAATACATAATCTATCTATCTCTATCTCACCTGTCACACAGATACACAATAATGTTAATAAATGGTGAGTCTCCAGTAACATCACATGACATCCATATATTGTCTGTAGTCCAGGTGTGGGTGTCAGCTTCTGTCTAGATAAGTCCCTGAAGCCCATGCCTTATGATGAGCCTCCCATAGTCCGCCCTGCACAGCCATCATTATACATGGCTCTCTGTCCCATACATAGGAATCCAGGAGCTGATCTAGATCCAGGGGGGCACATCTCTATAGACAGACCACCAGAAGGAGATGTATGATGGTCACTCACCTGATGTAGTCCCGCTTGCAGTAGGTCTTGCCATCCCTCACAAAGCAGGTGCAGTTCTCATCCAGGTACTGGCTGCACTCAGCGCACTTCAGGCAGGCGGCGTGCCACTCCAGGTCTGGGGACACCCGCAGGATGTACTGGTCCAGGATGTGACTCCCACAGCCCACACACACCGCCAGGCCTGGCTTCTCTGCCGGGGACATTACAGAGGACAGGACAGCTATCAGTTATCTGCCGGGTGTAACTGGATAGCAGCAGGACTGTCACCATATAATGTACAGGGCTCATGTGTCTGTCCACACTGCACACAGCACTACTGCACCTCATATATCACACACTGTGTGTACTGTCATACATGTGCCCCCCCCCACACAGTGACAGCTACACATCAACCCACCATAAAGTCCTCCACTACACTACAGCCATGCACAAGTGTCACCACCCTCACACTGTATGTACAGTCATACACAAGTGTCACCCCCCACACTGTATGTACAGTCATACACAAGTGTCACCCCCACACATCACCACATTGTATGTACAGTCATACACAAGTGTCACCCCCACCATCACCACAATGTATGTACAGTCATACACAAGTGTCACCACCCCACAACAGTCATCACAGGTCCCACATGTATGTACAGTCATACACAAGTGTCACCCCCACCATCACCACAATGTATGTACAGTCATACACAAGTGTCACCCCCACCATCACCCACAATGTATGTACAGTCATACACAAGTGTCACCCCCACCATCACCACATTGTATGTACAGTCATACACAAGTGTCACCCCCACCCATCAGCCACACTGTATGTACAGTCATACACAAGTGTCACCCCCACACATCACCCACATGTATGTACAGTCATACACAAGTGTCACCCCCACACATCACCCACAATGTATGTACAGTCATACACAAGTGTCACCCCCACACATCACCCACATTGTATGTACAGTCATACACAAGTGTCACCCCCACCATCAGCCACACTGTATTACAGTCTATACACAAGTGTCACCCCACACATCACCACCATGTATGTACAGTTCATACACAAGTGTCACCCCCACACATCACCCACACTGTATGTACAGTCACACACAAGTGTCACCCCCACCATCAGCCACTATGTACAGTCATACCAAGTGTCACCCCCACACATCACCCACAATGTATGTACAGTCATACACAGGT
Organism: Allobates femoralis; assembly: GCA_033576535.1. Classification (NCBI taxonomy): domain Eukaryota; kingdom Metazoa; phylum Chordata; class Amphibia; order Anura; family Aromobatidae; genus Allobates; species Allobates femoralis. The sequence goes on from JARQOC010000004.1 coordinate 228,419,650, forward strand.
GTCACCCCCACACATCACACACTGTTTGTACAGTCATACACAAGTGTCACACCTACACATCACCCACACTGTATGTACAGTTATACACAAGTGTCACCCCCACACATCACCCACAATGTATGTACAGTCATACACAAGTGTCACCCCCACACATCATCCACTATAAAGTGCCTCCACTACACTACAGTTATACACAAGTGTCACCCCCACACATCACCCACCATAAAGTGCCTCTGCTCATCACTACAGTTATACACAAGTGTCACCCCCACACATCATCCACCATAAAGGGCCTCCACTATTCTTATACACAAGTATCACCCCCACACATCACCATAAAGTGCCCACAGTCATCATTATACACTGTATGAACAGTTATACACAAGTGTCACCCCCACATATCCCACAATAAAGTGTGTCAGCTCATCACTACACACTATATGTACAGTCATACACAAGTGTCACCCCCACCCATCACCCACTATAAAGTGCCCACAGTCATCACTATACACTATATGTACAGTCATACACAAGTGTCACCCCACACATCGCCCACCATAAAGTGTCCACAGTCATCACTATACACTATATGTACAGTCATACACAAGTGTCACCCCCACCCATCACCCAATATAAAGTGCCCACAGTCATCACTACACACTATATGTACAGTCATACACAAGTGTCACCCCCACCCATCACCCACTATAAAGTGCCCACAGTCATCACTATACACTATATGTACAGTCATACACAAGTGTCACCCCCACCCATCACCCACTATAAAGTGTCCACAGTCATCACTATACACTATATGTACAGTCATACACAAGTGTCACCCCCACCCATCACCCACTATAAAGTGCCCACAGTCATCACTACACACTATATGTACAGTCATACACAAGTGTCACCCCCACCCATCACCCACTATAAAGTGCCCACAGTCATCACTATACACTATATGTACAGTCATACACAAGTGTCACCCTAACATCATCCACCATAATGTGCCTCCACTCATCACTATACACAATGAACTTTCCGGCCTAATACTACTCTATCGCCATCATATACATATATCACCCTCCATCATCCATCCCCTTCATTTATATATCCATTCTGTAAGTAATATGTCACCAATTATTTAATGTATGGAAAATATAAATATATATATTTTATAAAGCTCAGATAAATGATATAAATCTATCGGTTAATGTATACCGATATTACAGAGATGATGTGACATAATATTTACAGAAGATAAATAGAGGGGGTGGATGATGGGCAGTGATGTGTGTACAATGATGGTGGTATACATACATATTCTGTACATTATAATAAAGCCTGATCTAATCTAGTGATTAATCTATTCATCCATGTGTTATCCATTAATTATCTAACCTATCATCATCATCTTTTCTGTGTATACAAAGACAATATGCAGAAATTACATATTTAGAATAGCAATACTAAAGCTGAGAGGCCACAAGCATCTCTATCTATCTATCTATCTATCTATCTATCTATCTATCTATCTATCTATCTATCTATCTATCTATCTATCTATCTATCCTGTGTGTGATGACAGAGATGGGGGGATGCAGAAAGTGACAGACCTGCTGCTGGTGACTGGGGACCACTCTCTCACCCACTCTGAATTCCTAAAGTAAACTTTGTTCTGGGCAGAACTTACTCTTGGGCTGCTCCCCCATGGCAGCCAGGAGCGGGTAGGGCAGGATGAGATCCACCATACAGCTGGTGGTGATGATGATGATGGGGAGGAGGATGCTGGAGGCAGCAGGACGGAGCCAGAGCTGCAGGATCCTGCTCCCAGCCGCCCGCACTGGAGACTGGAGAGTCCCCGCACGCTGCATGACGTCACGGAGCTCTGCCCCGGCTCTGGATGACTCTGGCAGGGGCGGCACTGGAGGGCAGGGGGCGGGGCCTGGCAGCATGGACAACTGTGTGTGTGGAGAAAATGAGTTTAGTGAACATTCCTCATTAGAATCACTTTCTAGCTCTTCTCTTCATCTATCCATCAGTTGTTCAGTATAGGAGGGACTATACATGTAATAATAAGCTGTAGGGTGGAGAACAGTCTACACAGCAGACATTACAGGACAGGCTACACAGGCAGAAGTCTCACAGCTTCCCTGTGCATAGAAGCAGCTAATGCATACACTATATATACTATGGGATTGATTATACATTGTGTAGTAGATGTATACACCGACACATATACATGGCTATACAGGAGATGTAGATCAGGTCCACATACTGGCAACATTTTAGGCCCCCATGACACTTCTCCCCAGCCCATCTCCACCCCGAAACATCAACAGTCCCAATTTGTCACGGTCACATCAAATTTCTAATAACTTTTTCAGCCCTTAAAAAAGTAATTCTCGCCCTATTGAAGCCCCTGGATTCCCTTTTTACTGCAGCCATAAAATATGATGGCAACAAAATTGTCCACAGTCACTGTATGATCCCCCACATCAAATTCCTCCACAGAACCCTCAACACACAGTATGATTCCCCACATCAAATTCCTCCACAGAACCCTCAACACACAGTATGATTCCCACATCAATTCCTCACAGAACCCTCACACACACAGTATGATGACCCATACTGTAGCCCCCTAAAAACTGTATGATTGCCCCACATACCTACACTGTATTCCCCACAGAACCTCCACACACAATGTATGATCCCCACATTGAATTTTCCCCACAGAATCCCCACACCACATGTATGATCCCCCACATCGAATTCCTCCACAGAACCCTCCACACAAAATGTATGATCCCCCACATCGATTCCTCCACACACAATGTATGATCCCCCACAGTGTAGTCCTCCACACACACTGTATGATCCCCCACACATGTATGATCCCCACAGTGAATCCTCCACACACAATGTATGATCCCCCACAGTGTAGTCCTCCACACACACTGTATGATCCCCACATCGATTCCTCCACAGAACCCTCACACACATGTATGATCCCCACATGTTGTATTCCTCCCACACACACTGTATGATCCCCACGTGTATCCACACACACTGTATGATCCCCCACAGTGTATTCCTCCACACACAATGTATGATCCCCCACAGTTCCTGTAAAGTAGTCCTCCACACACACTGTATGATCCCCCACATCGAATTCCTCCACAGAACCCTCCACACACAGTATGATGCCAACAAAATTGTCCCACAGTCACTATATGATCCCCCACATCGAATTCCTCCACAGAACCCTCCACACACAGTATGATGACCCTACTGTAGCCCCCTAAAAACTGTATGATGCCCCACAGTGTATTCCTCCACAGAACCCTCCACACACAATGTATGATCCCCCACATCGAATTCCTCCACAGAACCCTCCACACACACTGTATGATCCCCCACAGTGTAGTCCTCCACACACAATGTATGATCCCCTACAGTGTAGTCCTCCACAGAACCCTCCACACACAGTATGATGCCAACAAAATTGTCCCACAGTCACTATATGATCCCCCACATCGAATTCCTCCACACACAATGTATGATCCCCCACAGTGTAGTCCTCCACACACACTGTATGATCCTCCACATTAAATTCCTCCACAGAACCCTCCACACACAGTATGATGACCCTACTGTAGCTCCCTAAAAACGGTATGATGCCCCACAGTGTATTCCTCCACAGAACCCTCCACACACTGTATGTGACTCTACTGTAGACCCCTTAACTCCTCTGGCAAAGTATAGTGACTCCCAACACAGTATGATCCCCAACTGTGGCCCTCACACAGCCCTCCATATATTATAATGGGGGTTACATTCAGTATAATGGCCCCTACATTCCCTCCAAATAGTATATTAGTGTGACCCTCACACAGCCCTCTGGATAGTATGATGGACTCCACACAATTTTTCACACTGTATAATTGTTTGCCTACAGTATAGTAGCCCTCAAATAGGCCTTCATAAAGTATAAAAGCTCCCTCATAGCCCTCCAAATATTATAATCGAACCCACATAGCCCTCCAAATAGTATAATGGATCCAGCTCAGTCCTCTATATATAGTATAATTCACTCCCTATAGTGCTCCATATATTGTAATACACACCTTATGGCCCTCCATATAGTTTAAAGCCCCCATAGTCTTCACATTTTTATAATGCAGCTTCCATAGTTCTCCATGTATTATAATGCAGCCACTATATTCTTCCAATTATTTTAATGAAGCCCCCATAGTCCTCTAATTATTATAATGCAGCACCCACCCATATTCCTTCAATTATAATGCACTCCTATAGTCCTCTAATTATTATAATGCAGCCCCCATAGTCCTCCAAATATTACAATGCACCCCCATATTCCTCTAATTATTTTAATGCACCACATAGTCGTCGAATTGTTATAATGCAGCCCCATAGTCCTCCACTTATTATAAAGCACCTCAATAGTCATCCATGTATTATAATACAGCCCCTATAGTCCTCCAATTACAATAATGCACCACCATAGTTCTTTAATTATTATAGTGCACCCCCATAGTCCTCCAATTATTATAGTGTTCCCCATAATCCTCCAATTATTTTAATGCAGCCCCCATAGTCTTCAAATTATTATAGTGTAGGCCCCATAGTCCTCCAACTATTTTAATGCAGCCCCCATAGTCTTACAATTATTATAATGCAGACCCCATAGTCTTCTAATTATTATAAAGCAGCCCAATAGTCCTCAAATTTTAATAATGCAGCTCCCATAGTCCTCCAATAATTATAGTGCACCCCCAAAATTTTCCAATTAATATAGTGCACTTCCAAAGTCCTCCAATTATTGCAGTGCACACCCATCCAATAATTATAGTCAGGCCCGCCGTCAGGCCTTATTGCTCTGACTGCTGTGAGGGGAACAAGGAGATTGATAGGAGAAGGAGCCCAGAGGAGTGGTGAGGGGGCAGGCCCCAGTCTCCTCTGGGCCATGCTCCCTCATGTCTTCTATGGGCCTCTTTTCCTGTCAATCTCCTCTGGGCCCCACAATCACCTCTTCTGTGGGCTCCCTCTGCTGTCATTCACCGCCGCGGCTCAGAAGCAAAGGGGCCGATCTGGCCGAGGCTGACACCTTCAGTGATGTCAGGCTCAGCCAGGTTTGAACTACACATGCACCTAATAGGCTGACATGCCCAGTACAAACCGGAAATCATTGCAGAACCCGAGCACCAGCAGGATGTGAAAGACAGATCTGCTGCTGGTGAGTATGATGTGTGTCTCTGTGTCTGTCGTGTGTCTCTCTGGGTCTGTCTGTCTGTGTGTCTGTCTGTCTTTACACAGCACTATATTGTATATACAGGTCCACAATTCATCATGTATTTCAGAGTGTCTGTATATACTGTATGTATATAGTGTGGATCTGTATATACAGTATAGTGCTGTGTATACAAGATAAAGAGCCAGCAGTCTCTGTATAGAACCGGCAGCCTCTGTGCATACGGCCGGCAGCAGTCTAATGTGTATATGGCCAGCAGCAGTCTCTGTGTATATGGCCGGCAGCAGTCTAATGTGTATATGGCTGGCAGCAGTCTAATGTGTATACGACCAGCAGCAGTCTAATGTGTACACAGCTTGCAGCAGTCTCTAATGTGTATACGGCTAGCAGCTGCTCTAATATCTATATGACCCGCAGCAGACTCTAATGTATATACGGCCCACAGCAGTTTCTAATATGTATAGGGCCTGCAGAAGTCTCTATTGTGCATTCAGCTGGCAGCAGTCTCTAGTGTATGTGTGTATATGTATGTATGTGTGTTTTGGGGTGGAGGTGGAGCCTGGGTGGAGCCGGGGTGGATACGGAGCCTGGGTGTAGACTGGGCAGAGTCTCAGGGGGGCCTCAAAACTTTGCCAGTGAGGGGCCCTGAACTTCCTAGTGGCAGCTCTGATTATAGTGCTCCCCTATAGCCCTCCAATTATTATAGTGCACAGCCATAGTCCTTCAATTATTATAGTGCATACCCATAGTCCTCCATTTATTATTATTACCCTGGGGAAGTCAATTTTTTTGTGAGGAGTTTTGTATGTGGGTTAAGTTTGTAGAATTAAAAGTTTGTGACGCCACCTACTGTTCTCTCAATGAAAAAATAAGGAACCACCTGGATCTCATAGGTGAGGAGATGCTACACATACAACTATTTCCAACATTTCCTACGGTTCTCGGTCAATAGGGACCGATGGTGCAGGTCAGACCTCCGGGGTTGTTGGTATTGCAGCTTGATGTCAATATCCCCATAGGTGGAGCAGTACCCCGGGGCAGATATGTTCAATTGCTGGGCCTCTGTATCTCGTCTGCTTCGGCAGTCGGCAGCTCCCCAGGCGTGGAAAATAAACAGTCTCACACAACGTTGGAATTCTGTGCTCGGTTTACTCACTGAAGTTACAACTGGTTGCTGGGTGCTTCTCTCTGCCAAGTTCCAGTCCAGACAGTCCCCAAGGAACCAGGATAGTTTGTCCAAGAGCCCCTTTGTGTGCCTTTCCATTCTCTGGTCTCTCTCTTAGCGCTGACCGTTCACCTCTCCTGTCAGCGCCTCCACACGCAGAGCCCCAATCCAGCAGCCACGGGTCTTGTCGGGTGACTGGTACCTGTCTCCTGACCCTAGTTTAGCTGCCTTCTCAGCGGGTGCGTCGGGTTGCGGCCACAGCGTCTCTAAATCTCGTGGCCTCCGGTTCAGTGGTTTGTGAGTACAGCTTCACGCCATGTTCAGGGCCGGCCCCTGGTTCTTAACCAACCCCTCCTCCTGACTATAGTCAGTCCCGATTCAGGCGCACAGGTCGTTTTCACTCCACCTGTGCCCCTGGGGACTTCTCTGTCCTCCGCTCAACTCCTTGCTTCTCCCACTCTCCTTCTCTCCTCCCTCACTACTCATTCACTACTACCCTCCACCTTCTCTGCCCCTGTCCCCTCGACTGGGCCCTCTCCCCTAGTCCGCCCAGGGTCGCCTGAGTCCTAGGGTGTGTTGGGTGTTTTCGTGGGTGTCTGGATTCACCATCCCGTTTCCTCGAGAACTGAGATACCACATCCGTCAAGTGGGTGCAGTACCCCTTGTGGTGACCAGACTGATGGGGCGCCACAGACGTCTCAGGAAGAAGTGTGCCCTAAGATGAATTGTACTGTAAAAAATGTGCTTAAGTGGTGTGCCCGTTGTATCACTCCTGAAGTTGTACAAAAATAACCTTCCTACTGTTCAGTAAACCAATATTAAGTAAGAGATCCAAGTCTTTTTTATTGATGACTCACCGTAGCCGGGGCTTCACGGGGCAGGCGTTTCTTCTCCTCCTGTCACGGAACCGCACCTGCCGGTAGTGGGGCCCGGTGGTCCAGATTCAAAGAGTTGGCTGAACAGTTAAGGGGTTAATTGTTTCGTGTCGCCACCTGTGAGAATTCCGGTGATGTCCACCGGTGCTGCTTAGGCCTCCGGGGGATGGGATGCAGCAAGATGGAACGCTCCCCACAGGATGAGTGGGAGTCCCCGGAGCCAGGAGCTGCACAAGATGTTGGGAGGCAGCTGCGGTTACCTTTTAGTATGTGGAGATGGACAGTTCTGAAGAAGGCATGGACACTGATAGTCTCTGTAACGGGTACTTTACTATAACCAGCAGGTGATACATGGCATACAGTTAACTAAGTGAGTTGCCGATGTCGCCTTTGAGTGCCAAGGTCGGGTACAAGGGACTACTTATATTGCCCTGCCGGTGTCTACGTTCCGGTGTGAGGAGTAGTCTGGGTCCTTTTGGTGGGTACTCCGCTGGCAAGACGGCTCTGTTTGCGGCGGCGGTGGGGTACTCCTGTAGAGCGATTCCTCCACTCCTGGTTTGCATGGCAGTGATAAACGACTCCCAGCTTCGGAACCAGTAAACCGGCTGTAGATGGGCACGGGTGAATTTTGACCCGCATGTGGTTGCCCAGAGTCCGGTTGTTGAGGCACCGGGGTAATGGCGCCCAACTGGGGTGGTGGTGGCCTAGGGGCTGCACAGAACTGTGCAAGGCCCCCTCTCCTACGTTCCTCCTGGTCACGTTCTGCTTCCTCCTCCTACATTGCAGAAAGTTCTTACTCCACTGACTTCTGCACTAACTTCTCCACTACACACTACCTCTACACTCCGCCCACCAGGACCTTATTGGCCCGCTATTCTGATGTGCATGTAGGGTATGGAGCTCTGAGTTTTAACATGTCATTGCTTAGTCAGAGAATATTGCTGCTGCTGTCTGGGCTGCAATACACTCCTGTGACGCACTCGTTGCGGGGCGCCACATTGACTCCCTCGAGGACCAGTCCTGGCTTGTCTGAAGACAAGCGGCCTGCCAAAAGTTATGACCTACACCACAGAAGTCCAGACACCCAGCCAAGATGACCAACCCAACTTGCTCTGTGAGGAGGGCCGGGGCATGGACAACAGGACGGAAACCTTTTTCCTTGACTACCACCCTGAGCTATCCTCACAAGTTTGCAACCTGTGGCACTGTAGCTAATCTCCCCGGATATGTATGGCAGAGCAATATTGATTAAAGTTTGCAACGAAGGATACATTGGTGCTGTTATCCACTATCCAATCAAGTTAAATAAAATTCAAGTCATCCTGCAGGCTGAAGGGGCATTAGTGTCAGAGCAAACAATCCATCTACATTTGAATTAAATGAAACACTATGGCAGGAGACCCAGGAGGACCCCACTGTTGACACAGAGACATAAAAAGCCAGATCGCAGTTTGCCAAAATGTATGTGAGTAAGCCAAAATCCTTCTAGGATAGAGTCTTGTGGACAGAGGAGACCAAATGGAGCTTTTTGGTACAGCACATCATTCTACTGTTTGCCGAAAAACAGAATAAGGCCTACAAAGAAAAAAAACAGTGCCTATTGTCAAAAAGGTAGAGGTTCAAATATGTTTTGGGGCTTTTTTTTGCTGCCTCTGACACTAGGTGCCTTTGACTCACCGTAGCCGGGTGTTTAGGCCTCAGGCGCTGGGTTACTGTCACAGTTCGGTGCTAGAGGCTAAAAGGGCCCGGTGGTCAATGAAAAGGGCTGGGTAGAAAATAAAGTTTGTCTCGTGACGCAACCTGTGGGTGTCCGGTAGTTGCACCGGCGCTGCTTGAACCTCCGGGGGATGTGCGGCAGCTAGATGGAAGACGCTCCCCACAGGAGAGCGGAATCCCTGGAGTCAGGATCTGCAAGGGTAGAATACGGCAGCTCGGCTGGTTTAGCGAAGCATGCATTAGAACAGTTTCTAAAGAAAGCACGGACACGATGCTCTGGTACGAGTCTTTACTGTAGTTATGCACGGTACACGGTAAGACAGTTCCTAGGTAACGGACCGGGTGGCCCCAGTGATGAACAGTCTCTGTCCAAAATTCCACAATGTTCCTTCTTTACTAACTGCCCCTTTGTTTCTCGTCGCGGCCTTGTTGCACCAGATCAGGATACTGGGGATCCTCTAATGGATTACCTGAGTCGGGTTCCCAAGCCAGCTACAAAGGGTCCTGAACCCCAATGGTGGGTACCCCTCTGGTACGGCTGCGGAAGTCGTGCCTGTCGTGATGCGCTCCCAAGAAGCTTCTCTATCACTCCGGTTTGTAGTACAGCGGTGAACGTCTGTGCTACCTCGGAACCGGTCTCTGGTGGGACTGGGCGCGGGTGTCTTTGGACCCGTTACTTGGTTATTTGGCTCCCTTCAGTCTGGGTCACCGCTTCTCGGTGCCCTCCCCGTTAGCTCTGTAGTTTTTACTTCCTCCTTGTACTTGTCTCTTCCACGTCTAACTTGCTTTCTGCTCTTTCCCCACACTAAACATCTCACACTCCTCCCACCAAGACCCAATTGGTCCTCTACCTCTGGATGTTGCATGTGGTGCATGGAGCCTTGGATTTAACTTGTTCATCACTGAGATGGGAGATATTGCATCTTTAGTCAGGATGCAATACCCTCCTGTTACGCACTCGTTGCGCCACACCTTGACTGTTGCATCATGAAACCTGAAGATTACCAAAGGATTTTGAGTTGCAATGTAGTGCCCAGTGTCGAAAGCTGGGTCTGCGTCCTAAGTCATGGGTCTTCCAGCAGGACAATGACCTCCAAACATACGACAAGGAACACTCAGAAATAAATGGAACTAAAGTGCTGGAGAGTTCTGAAGTGTTCGGAATTGAACCCAAACACATATTGGTGGCATTTCTGAAGACCAGGGTGAAAGTGATTCAGAGCCCAAGTATGTCTTTGATCTGAGCCCAATCAAATTCTGAAGAGAACAGTTGAGCATCGCTCTCTATCCAGCATCCAGACTCTAAAAGAGGTGTTTCTTGAAAAATGGAAAAGAATAGATGTTGCATTAAGTCACCAACTTGTTCATGCCATGCCTAGACTTGATGCTGCCCTTACAAATCATGGATCTCATGCAAAATACTAGTTGTAGCAGTTGCCATTTCCTCCCTGGTTGCTTGCAGGGTTTTGATTCTGCTGCATTGACACCCACGAATATCTTGGTTCTCTGCTATTTTGTATGGCTACCACATGTGCTTTGGCCGCTGCTGGAGTTCCTAGGCCCCAAGCTTATCCTGTTGGGTTCCTGGTTATTGCCTACAGTGCCTAGGCTGTTTCAAAGGAGTAGTGTGCACACCTAGAATTGTTGTCCCCAGACTATTGCTTGAAAGTGCCATGTATATAACGTTCTCTTTCCATATTGGGCGTCACCAGGACATCCTCATTAGGTTTCCTAATCTATCCATGTGTGGAGGTCCAAATAGTTGCTCTTGGTTGCCTGTGTCCAGCTCCAGTCCTGCATGTATCCAGTTCTGTGACTGCCGATGTCTTTGTATCTGTCTTTGTTTCTCAACGCTTCCTGCCAGTGTTTCTAGTCCATTTCTGTGTCCATGGACCAGCCTGAATTCTGTACCTGTTTCTGCACCAGAGGTCTTCGATTCCTCCACTTACCATGCCAGTGACAGATGACATCTGCCCGAGGTCTGTACCTGATGATGTCTGTGAGTCGCCCCATGGGGGCCGTGGGGTACTCTGAACCAGGTCCTGTGGGTGTCGTTGCTGGGGATGTCACGGTGGTGTGACTCGGCCCGTGGCCCGGTAGCGGTCAATCAATGGGGTTAAATAGGGGATCGGAGATCAGGGAAGGTGCTTTTGAGGATAGGGTTACCAGACTTGGGGACACTTGTGCCCGTGACGCCACCTGTGCAGTGCCGGGACAAGGCATTTTAGTGCCCTAGGCAGGTAAGGCAAACGGCGCCCCCCCCAAAGCCCTTCCCCCCCGAAATATGTCTGGGAATAAAAATGTCAGCATACTTTGAAAGTAAATTTAATTTAACGGGGACCTATCAAAGGTTCGTCCAACCACACCACAGAGACATACTGATAGGTTGTTTACATTGTGAGCCCCAATGGGGACAGTGTTCATGATGTATGTAAAGTGCTGTGGAGTTCATAGTGTAATATAAATGCAAGAAGTATTATTCTTAATATTATGTCACAATTCCAGGATCTGAGGATCTTCTATTTCGAGGTCAGGGACTCTCTGATGCCATGTTGCTGCTTGTCTCGCTGTTGTCCTCTTTTGACACTGCAGTGCGGTGGATAAGAGAGCATTAACTGGTTAATAACAAGAAGTATGGAGTGTGTACTGAGCCATAAACCCTCCCCTTACCATGAAGTATGGAGTGTACTAACTGAGCCATAAACCTCCTCATACCATGTCCAGCAGACATTGTAGGATTACTACCCGTATAAACTCGTGTATAAGCCGACCTGTGTATAAGCCGACCCCCCTACTTTTGCCCCCAAAACCTGGGAAAACCTATTGACTCGTGTATAAGCCGAGGGTGGACCCCAGCACAGGTATGCAGCCCCCAGCAGTGTGGTATACAGCAGCCTCCCCAGTGGTATATACAGACCCCAGGGGTAATACAGCAGCCCCAGGGGTAATACAGCAGCCCCAGGGGTAATACAGCAGCCCCAGGGGTTATACAGCAGTCCCAGGGGTTATACAGCAGCCCCAGGGGTAATACAGCAGCCCCAGGGGTTATACAGCAGCCCCAGGGGTAATACAGCAGCCCCAGGGGTTATACAGCAGCCCCAGGGGTAATACAGCAGCCCCAGGGGTTATACAGCAGCCCCAGGGGTTATACAGCAGCCCCAGGGGTAATACAGCAGCCCAAGGGGTAATACAGCAGCTCCAGGGGTAATACAGCAGCCCCAGTGGTATATACAGGCCCCAGCAGTATATACAGCAGCCCCAGTGGTATATACAGGCCCCAGCAGTATATACAGCAGCCCCAGTGGTGGTGTATACAGGGCCCAGTGGTGGTGTATACAGGGCCCAGTGGTGCTGTATACAGGGCCCAGTGGTGCTGTATACAGGGCCCAGTGGTGGTATACAGGGCCCAGTGGTGGTATACAGGGCCCAGTGGTGTATACAGGGCCCAGTGGTGTATACAGGGCCCAGTGGTGCTGTATACAGGGCCCAGTGGTGCTGTATACAGGGCCCAGTGGTGCTGTATACAGGGCCCAGTGGTGCTGTATACAGGGCCCAGTGGTGGTATACAGGGCCCAGTGGTGCTGTATACAGGGCCCAGTGGTGGTATACAGGGCCCAGTGGTGCTGTATACAGGGCCCAGTGGTGCTGTATACAGGGCCCAGTGGTGCTGTATACAGGGCCCAGTGGTGCTGTATACAGGGCCCAGTGGTGCTGTATACAGGGCCCAGTATGCGGGGGCCGGGGGGGAGGCGCGCGCCTTTGAACTCACCGCGGCCGCCGTCACCGTGCGTCTGATGTAAGGAGGAGAGGAGGGGCGGGCACCGGGCAGAGCTGCAGGACAGGAAGTCCCACCCTCCCCCCACTCTGGCCGGCGCGGGCGCCGGCGGCCGGCACGGGGCCCCCAGGGGGCGCGGGGCCCTCTACAGCGGGTGCGGGGCCCCCCAGGGGGCGAGAAATGGGCCCCTCATGCAAAAATGCGCCCTCCACAAGATGGCGCCCTAGGCGATCGCCTAGGGTCGCCTAGCTATCGTCCCGGCCCTGCACCTGTGGGTTGCGGCTAGTAGTGGCCACTGCTGCTACACAGTTCCACTGGGGGAATTGGTGATAAGACAGCTTGGTGGAAAAACACTCCATGGGTAGGGCTGACCCCAAGGGCAGCAAATGTTACTTTGTGAGTTGGTGCTGATGTTACAGCGCAGGGGCACAGCAATAAAGTCACAGACACAGCGGGGTGCATTCTTAAAATGTTTACTCACAGCTTTGTCGTTCCTGGTTAAAGGAGACGTCATCCTTGCAACAACCCGTGGAGCGCTGAGTCCTTGGTGGTGGAGAAGGGTATCCAGCTAACTCCTGGGTAACGTGGTGACACTAAGCCGGTACCACATTTTACTGTCCTTTCACGGTCGACTCAACTTCTGCGCTTGCATTATTAGAGGAAAAGCAACATGTAGATAGAAGGCGATCACCACAATTAATCTTTATTGAAAAATTGAAAATGCAAGTGTCACACACGAGTTGAAAAAACAATTAAAAAGGTGTGTAGCCCATTCATACGGGGGGAGTAAGGGTCTCCCCTGACTGTATTCACAGCTATATACAAACAGAAAAATACATGTTGAAATCGATGCTGTTGCGGGTTTCTAAACAGATCTAGATTGGTAGTCAAGGGACAAATACCCAGTTAAATGTTATATTTGTTAGATCTGTTTAGAAACCTGCAACAGCATAGATGACCCCCCCATATGTATGGGCTACACGCTACACGCCTTTTTAATTGATTTTAATGTTTTTTTCAAGTTGTGTGTGACACTTGCATTTTCAATAAAGTTCACTTTATATATTGTGGTGATCGCCTTTTATCTACATGTCGCTTTTCCTCTTCTAATAATGCTGTCTATTGACATGTAGAAGCTGATCCCTGTACACATATGTGTCCTCGTTATTTGTGCGGCCAGGGCTAGGGGTACTCGGACACCGGGGCTGATGACTTGAATAAGGAGTCACGGGTGGACGGGAACCCGGTTCTGTGCCCTGGTTATCATTTGTTAGATGGTAGGGGAAGGAGTATTTACAAGGGGACGTGACGCCACCTGCAGTTCCCGGTAAAATGGTACTGGCGCTGCAAACCGGCCGCTGAGGTGATGGTGGGTGTAGCAGAGTGTGGTACAGCTCCCCACAGGTGGAGTTTTACCTCAGGGCAGCGGGGATGGCAGAGGGGAGTAGTAGTTAAGTCTTTGCAGACAAGGCGGTGAATTGCGGCAGTTAGACAGGCACACAGACACACAGGGATTGTTGTTTTGGTACCTTTTACTGATCACAGGGTAACAGGTACAGTCCAGAGTAATAACCAGGTCCTCCGGGCTTTTGCTGTAGCAATAAATGATTACAGTGTCGGACTCCGGTGTCCGGGTGTACTAAAGGGGTGTAGTAACCGGTTCCCTTTTTTAGTTCCCTGCTTTCTCCACTTGCCTCCGACCCTTTCCGTAGGGTTCACACAACGGTCAGTGGTCCCTGGTCCTGGATCTCTCCAAGTGACCAGCTCCTCCGTTTCCTCTCTCTTCTCTCTCCTCACTGCAGACTGACTTCAGGAACTGACTAACTCCTCCCCTCAGACCTGGATGTCTTAAAGGGGAACTGGCTTAAGGCAGCCAGTAGAGCTCCCCCTTCAGGTCTGGGGTGGAAGGTGTGGTGTGCTGTGCGAACCAAGGTGTAATTCCCTCATTGCACCGGTGGATCCTGTGGCAATCCCCCGCAGGGGTGCCACATTCCCCCCAAGTTAAATACAGTCCTCCAGTACTGAAACATTTTTCCATATGGAAAACAAACAAGGACATTTTTAATAACAACAGGTATACTTGGATTCTTCCCTGTCCGGGAGGCGCATTTCTTATAACGTTGCTAACAGCCCAGCAAGTAAAAGTCTCTGTAGGCTGCTACAGTTCACAATACACATAACATTAACCATTGGTGCTTTGGTGTAGGAGTCCTTGGTACTGCAGGGGTCTCTTTTGGCTATAAGTACTGTAGGCCTCGTGGCCCTGGGGTCACCGGGTTGGCAAAGATTTTACACTCCCTGCACAGCTCCTTACGCCCTTTCCACCCTCTTTACTATTGTATACTGGATTTTACCTGCTCTATACCCGTTTCATATACTAGCACACAATAATAACTTTTTAGTCCACATCGGCCCAACCAGGTCTCAAGTCTCTGATTAATGTTCATCAGGGTTTAAGACAAGTAAAAATATCTGCATACATTTACGTCCATGTACTGCAAGGAAAAGCATGAAAGAGAGCATATTAAACAACTATTTACATTTTTGCAGTGCAATACCAGGTCACTGGACTTTTCACTCTTCAACTTTGCTAACCACCCGCGGGACATGGTGGCGCTCATAGGTTATCACATCCCCACGGTACAGGTCCCGGTCTGGGTGCCCTGGGGAACTGCAGATAGAGTCACTCTCCTCTCTCCAGCTGCAGCAAACAACGCTGGTACCGCGACCCTCCATTGCTCCTCTGTACCACCGACGGCTCCTACCTCCTGGAGATTCTCTTCCACCACGGTGATATCCTCCTCTCTGGGTTCCACAGGTGATATAGCAATGGGTTCCAGGGTCTCAGCAACAGGAACTGCCATTGCCTCACAACCGGTTACAGGTAACGGGTCCGAAGCCTGACCAGGTATCTCGTTTTGGCTTCCCGCCGCATCCTGCTCAGTTTTCATATTCCCGAAATGGTGTGGGCTGGCGCTCGACCCACCCCTTGGTTGTTTGATAGCAAGGGTGGCGGGGAGACTTTTTGGCACCTTTTGGATGGCCATGTATGTTGAGGGGCCGAGGCACACCCCTGGGCCAGCACATAGTCTCTTTACATCTCTTGACCCGCCCACCACGAAGATCCTATGGGTGAGCCTTTCGGGCTTTTCCGGAGCCCGCCACTACTCTCGTCACTCCTCGGTAGAACGAAGGGCGGGGCTTATTTTCCTGCTCTTTTCCTTCGCTGTGGCGTAGTTCAATTTCCGTAATGGCGGACCGGTTATACAGTTCAGAAACAGTTAATAAAGTCTTTTGGGCGCACTTTACCTGGTTCCACCAGGCTGGTTCTATCCTGTTCGTAGATGCCAGAAAATGATGTGGCCAGGGCTAGGGGCACTCAGACACTGGGGCTGATGACTTGAATAGGGAGTCACGGGTGGACGGGAACCCGGTTCTGTGCCCTGGTTATCATTTGCTAGATGGCAGGGGAAGGAGTATTTACAAGGGGACGTGACGCCACCTGTAGTTCCCGTAAAATGGTACCGGCGCTGCAAACCGGCCGCTGAGGTGATGGTGGGTGCAGCAGAGTGTGGTACAGCTCCCCACAGGTGGAGCTTTACCTCAGGGCAGTGGGGATGGATGAGGGGAGTAGTAGTTAAGTCTTTGCAGACAAGGCGGTGAATTGTGGCAGTTAGACAGGCACACAGACACACAGGGATTGTTGTTTCGGTACATTTTACTGGTGACAGGGTGCAGGCCGCACCGTCCATTGGACAGTGTGAACCCTGAGTACCAAGCGGCAGCAGCCAGGGGGCGGCATTGGAGAAGGGGGCGGCGCCAGCACCAGAGACCGGCTCCCTGTGTCACCCGCAGAGTCACCCGGTAACACGGCGGCTACATCAGTGTCAGTGCTACAGGGACTCTGCCAGCCCCCCGCGCGGCAGCCGCGGCTACAGGGGCGGCAGGGCTGGACTCTGCAAGTACCCCAAATCCTCACCCGCGGCACCCGCCGTCTACTGGGAAACTCGTGACAGCACCCGTCCCGCTCTCATCTTGGGACTCAGGCGGCAAAGGGGATCGGTGCACCCCTGAGAGGGTAACAGTACAGCCAGAGTAAAAACTGATTCATCTTGGCTTCCACTCTTAGAAGTTATGAGCCACTCGCATTGAGTCTTCTGTGGATTGGGTGATCCTGCCTAGGCCTGCACCCACCGCTTTCTTTTCACTCTCGGCTTTTGTCTGCAACTGACAATGAGGGTACCTTCTGCGGGTCTTGTTCTCCTAAGGCCTCTGTCCTATCTTGGTCATTACAGCTGTCTCTTGTTTGTTTTCTCAGAGGGTTAAACTTTCCTTCTTAGTTCCCGTGCTTTTTGCTTACAATAAACTTTCAGTGTCGGACCCGGTATCTGGTGGTCCCTGGTCCTGGATCTCTCCAAGCGACCAGCTCCTCCGTCCCCTTCTCTCTTCTCTCTCCTCACTGCAGACTGACTTCAGGGACTGACTAACTCCTCCCCTCAAGCCTGGATGTCTTAAAGGAGAACTGGCTTAAGGCAGCCAGTAGAGCTCCCCTTCAGGTCTGGGGTGGAAGGTGTGTGTGTTGCCCAGGTGTAATTCCCTCCTTGCATCGGTGGATCCCGTGGCAATCCCCACAGGGGTGCCACAATTCCATTATTTCTTCTGCTCTTGCTTCACCCTGCTGCCCTGCGCCTCACGCACAGTGTCCTGAGCCAGTGGCCGCGGTTCTTCGTTAGGGTTTCTATGGTATTTGTCCTTTGACCCTACGTGGCCACCTTTTCAGCGGGTGTGTGCGGTTTCGGCTGCGGCACTTAGAGATACTGCAGCCTCTGAGTTGCTAGCTGAGCCTGGTTGTTCTCCACTAGTTTGGGCCCGGTACCCCCTACTCTGTGGCCTGGTTCCTCCACACAGGCATCCCGGGTGGATTGCTCACTACCCGGTCCCCTGAGACACCTTCTGTCTTCTGGAGCACTCTTATTCGCTCTCTCTCTGACCAGTCTTGCTTCTCTCAGGTCTTAGGACGACCTCTCACTGGTTCCAGTCCCCTGGATGTCTCTTTCCAGATGCTACACCTTTTTCTGACAGACACCCTGGCCTTCAAGGACTCCCACTGCTCACAGCAGTCACCCTCCAACCAACTGCCTTCTGGATGTTTCTACAATCTTTTTATATTGTCTGTCACGTGTCCCACGTCATCTACGTGTGTTCTCCCTGACTTCACTCCCTCCTGGGTGCTCCCCTAAACTCTGCTCTCCACCCAACCCCACTACCCTGGTTCCTCTCCTTCAGACAGGATTAGGGACTCCCTTAGGAGCATTCTCACCCTGACCAACCTGGATTGGTGTGTGTTGTCCTGGGTGTCTGGATACAGGTCAATGTTCCCCCTACCCGAAAGTAGGGTACTACACCTCTGCTGGGGTGCAGTACCTCTGTGGTGACTGGATCCGCCTGGGCGCCACATCTGCCTGTGGCCTGTACTTGATATCTGCTGCAAATGCTAATGCCAGATGACTTATACCTATGCTCTGTGCCAGATAACTTCAGCCTTTGTTCTGTACATGATGTCTGCTGTCCATGCCAGTGCCGAATGACATTTGCCTGTGGTCCATACCTGATGATGTCTGTGGTGCCGCATCTGGTCAGGCGTCACAATTGGGGTACTGCACCCATAAATGAGTGTGCGGTAACCCCTGTCACAGTGGAAGGCAGGTGTCTGTGGGAGGATCCCATCCCAGCACTCCCACACACCCACCTAGGCAGATGGTAAGGGCCCATACCCTAAGGGGGGGGGCAGTTAGGGGAGAAGGGAGGACACACAGTGAGTTCTAGTCAGCACTGAGGGAAGACAGAAAACGGGGAGCCTCCGAGTGAGAAAAGGAGACTTCTAGGGAGGGGGCCTGGAGAGAGAGACAGGCAGCCCAAACTGAAAGAGGGACCCCCCGAGCGCCCATACTTAGGGAGGGAATCCTGGTCCACTTTACTGGAGTGACGGTTCCGAAGGCAGTCAGGGAGTCCAGCCCCTGAGCCAAAAACGCCGGAGGTCGTGGGTCCGTTTACCGGCCCAGACACCCTGTCTGGCGGGATTAGTCACACCAGGTTAACCCACCAGGGTCGAGTCCCAGAGCAGGAGGGGGAGAGAGAGTGGAGGCCGGGATCTTCAGAGCACCTCAACGGGCCTGGTACTAAGCGGACTACCCCAGGACATACACCAGCAGCGGGACACGAGTTAGATCCAAGAAGGCATACCACGGGAGACTTCCAGAGACTCTGCAGCCCACTGTGACTTCCCGGCTGGATAAAGACTGTTTTGCCACTCTGAACTGTATCATCATCTGCCTTGTTCCAGTAAAGTACCCGGGTAGAGTGACTGAGTCTCCGTGTATCTGTTTCTCTGCTATACCGTGCTCTGCTCATTTTCATCATCAGCACCTCCATCACCAATGGTGCATCACTGCCCCGGAAGGCTAGCTCTACCTGCAGGGAACTCTACCACCTTGGCCGCCATACCACTACCCTCCGGAGGTCTGAGGCGGCGCTGGTGCTCAAACACCAGGAGCTGCGGGTGGCGTCACAACAAACTTTATAAACTTTTATTGCTCCCATTCAACTTCCCCTTTTTTTAAGTCGACCACCAGGGCCACAGGTCTTGGCAGGCCACCAGTGACATCCGTACCGCAGTAGAGGGCCTAGACACCCGAGTCCCCATACCCTGGGGTGTGTCATGTCTACCTCTGATCTGTGTTTGATGACTTCCATCCAATCCAGCGCCACTTGTTTTAAGTAAAACTTTTTTCCTAAGCTCCTGACTCTCCTGACATTTGTTCCTGTTCTAGTTTCTGTCTAAGCTTTCCTATCCTGCTGACACCATGCTCCAACTCAGCCCCCACAGTCCCTGTTTGCTGCTCTTCACAAATCTGGGTAGCCCCGGGTCCCCCCTGTGTTCCAGTGAATCCATGCCTCCTTAGATGCTCGCTACACCTCCCTCCTGGCGGTTTGGGTGTAACACTTTGTAAAGGCACTGTTAATCTAACTGATCCAACATCAGTGCCTAGCAGAGAAAGGCCATACAATCTTTAAATACCAACAAAGAAATAATCATTAAACCTGCAGGCAAAGGGTAGTGCAATAGTGATGATGAACAAATCAGACTACCTGAATGCTATTATGAGCCTGATGAAGGGGCCATAGTGTCCCGGAAAGCTTGCTATGTTTACCATCTTTTCAGTTAGCCATTAAAAGGTATCAACCACTGAGGACTCCCAGATTTTAATATTTTTCTATCTACTGGCTAACACGGTACAAACATATTTTACCTTATCATAAAGATGCTGTTGACATGAATCTCTTGCCAGATATTGATAACAGCCCGTCCAATCCACCCAGGCCTTCAAATCACACCATAAATGCCCATGAATTTTGTGATGTGAAATAGGGAAAAAGTATTAAACACATGAAGAAACAGAGGTGCAAAACGCTATGGAAAATCATGACACCAGCTGTAATCCATCAGTGATTTGAAAGCAATCCTGCCACTTAGTGAAAAATAATATTAGCTGGCTCAGGCTATAAAAAGGTGTCTTATTAACAAGGTGCCACACAATAAACATCTTATGATGGGTAATACTAGTGAGCTGTCTCAAGACCTTCGCAACTTTACTGTTGCAAAACACACTGATGGCATTGGTTACAGAAGAAGTTCTTAAAACTTCCGAAGGTTCCAGTGAGTGCTGTTGGAGCTATAATCCAGAAGTGGAAATAACTTAATTTCTTCATAAACCAGCACAACCAGGTGCTCCCCTCAAGATTTCAGCAAAGGAGTGAAAAGAATTATCAGAAGAATTGCCCAAGAGCCAAGAACCACCTGTGAAGAGCTACAGAAATACCTGATATCAGCAGGTACAATTGTTTCAAAGAAGTAATGCATCAACCGTCAGGGCCTATATGCACGGTCACCACGCAAGACTCCATTGTTGAACAAAAAGCATTTAAAGTGCATTTAAAATTTACTCAACAACATTTAGACAAGCCTGTGAAATATTGTTAAAATATAGCAAAACAAAGAAAATGAGCCAGAGCATAAGTTGGTTACGTGCAATAGGAACATGCTCACACTGTAGAAATTTGGGTAAGACAGTTTGATTAAAGAGCGTAAGGCAATCCCACCATGACATGGTGTGCCCATCCGGACAATCCTACTCTAGTATTAAACCCTTACATTGCATCAGTGACATCCATGTGAATAAGGGCAGAAAAGCACAGTGCTCCATCTATAGCAACCTGTCAGTTGAAGCTATCTGGATGAATTGTCTAGCTCAGAGAGAGGGACCACACCTCCATTTATATAGAGCATAAAAAATACATATATCCCTAAAGACAACTGCGCTTCAATAAAGTGTGGCTAATAAGCTGCAAAATTGTATGGTGGGAAAAAAATGAATACAGTTTGACTGAGAATGCAGGTCCTGGGTATTCAATGTTCTTCTAAGTTGATGTGTTATGGTGATGTCACCAAATAACATACTAAAGAGATGAAAAGGTGTATATCTTATAGTATGGAGGTAAGTGGGTAAATAACTGTACACATGTATGTACAGTTGAAACCAGAGAGGTTCAACAGCTGGTATAATAACATGTACACTATGTATGTTCACAGTTGCAAGAAATCCAGAATCCGTTTTAGCATACACTATTAATGCTATTTTTCATATCTGACAAGAATCAAATTAATTTTTCCGTTTAGTCAATTAGGATTAGCATAATTTTCAAATTTGCCAATGCCAGAATAATGAGAGAACGTTTTAAAACATTTTTATTACTTTCTGCAAAGTCACAAGTTTACAAACACTAAGATTACTATGGCTTTAAACAATTTTCACGCTAAAAAGATGGCCGGCGACACCTCCATATTTGAAAGGTGCTAGCCAGAAAAAACATCAACAAGAAAGGATATCAGCTGCAACACTAAGGGCCACTTTACACACACCAACTTATTTGTCCAACTTCTCACCAACTTGCTGGTTGCAGTGAAATCATGGACACATAGTTCCATTTGTACACAGTCACAAAATGGAGCAATGTGTCCATGATTTCACTGCAACCAGCAAGTTGGTGAGAGGTTGGACAGATAAGTTGGTGTGTGTAAAGTGGCCCTAACACTAGAAAATGGGAAAAGCATATTAGCTTGTGAATGCATGGCTGGCTATGTTCAAAGCTGCTCAATGTGAATAGGGTATACAGGCAGAGAGAAAACTGCTTCATGATATAGAGGAAAAAAATGAGAAGTTAGCTAATGCGATGGCCATAGCATTTCAACCCGGTAACCGGCGCCAAGGTCTCTCATACTACCGGGTCCTAACCTTGTGCCTCTTCCTGCGGTATGAATTGCTCGGATGGGTGTCTGTGCCACTAACTGCAATTGAAAACCTGCCTGTATGGGTGTGTCAGGACCTAGGCTACAGCAGGATGTAGAGTCTCATCATGGCTATAGGGTGGGGGAGGGGGCACGGTCAGAAAACATATCATACTTACGCTAAATAGACGGCCGGCAACACCTCCATATGTGAAAGGTGCTAGCCAGAAAAAACATCAATAAGAAAGGATATCGGCTGCAACACTAACGTTAGGAAAATGTGAGAAAAGTAGAAAAATGTGAAAAAGCATATTGACATTCATTAGCCAATATGCTTTTTCACATTTTTCTAGTGTTAGTGTTGCAGCCGATATCCTTTCTTGTTGATGTTTTTTCTGTCTAGCACTTTTCCCATATGGAGGTGTCGCCAGCCGTCTCTTTAGTGTAAGTATGATACGTTTTCTGACTGTGCCCCCTCCCCCACCCTGTAGCCATGTTGAGACTCTACATCCTGCTGTAGCCTAGGTCCTGACACACCCATACACGCAGGTTTTTAATTGCAGTTAGTGGCACAGACACCCATTTAAGAAATTCACACTGCAGGAAGAGGCATAAAGATAGGACTCGGTAGTATGAGAGACCTTGACGCTGGTTACAGGGCTGAAATGCCATGGCCATCGCATTAGCTAAGTTCTCATTTTTTTCCACTATATCATATACCCAACTATGAAACACAGGAGTGGCAGCATCATGTTGTGTGGTTGTTTTGCTGCAGAAGGGACTGGTGCACATGACAAAATAGATGGCATCATAAGGAACGAAGATTGTGTGGCAATACTGAAGCAATGTCTAAAGACATCAGCCAGGAAGTTAAAGCTTGGGCGGAAACGGGTCTTTCAAATGGACAATGAGCAGAAGCATACTGTTTTTCAGTTAGGGCACAGTCGGACGTTTTGGGGTGCAGAATTCCAGAGGATGGAGAATGCTCGGGCGAAGTCTTGCAGGCGGTTAGATGAGGAACGTACAACTGTGGAGGACAGGAGGTGGTCTTGGGAGGATCGAAGATTACCAGTTGGATGATATCGAGAGATTAGTTCAGAGATATATGTGGGAGACAGATTGTAGATGGCTTTGTAAGTCAATGTTAGTACCGTATATAGTCGCGTATAAGCCGAGTTTTTCAGCCCAAAATTTGGGCTGAAAAGTCCCCCCTCGGCTTATACGCGAGTATACAGAACCCCCGGAGGTATACAGGCCCCCCCATCAAGATCCAGGGCCCCCCCTCCTTGCTCAGCAAACCTGTAAAGTAAAATCATACTTATCACTGTCCTGTCGCGCCGTCCCGCCGCTGCCGACATCACGATCCCGGCTTCATCCGTCTTCTTCCGGCTTCCTGTGGTCGCGGGCAATGACGTCATTGCCCGCCACCACAGGAAGCCGGAAGACGCTGAATGAAGCCTGGGATCGAGATGTCGGCTGCGGCGGGACGGCGCGACAGGACAGTGATAAGTATGATTTTACTTTACAGGTTTGCCGAGCAAGGAGGGGGGCCCTGGATCTTGATGGGGGGGCCTGTATACCTCTGGGGCTGCTGCTGTATACACCCCTGGGCTGCTGCTGTATACACCCCTGGGGCTGCTGCTGTATACACCCCTGGGGCTGCTGTATACTACCTCTGGGGCTGCTGTATACACCACTGGGCTGCTGTATACTACCTAAGGGCTGCTGTATATACCTCTGGAGCTGTATATACCTCTGGGGCTGCTGTATACTACCTCTGGGGCTGCTGTATACTACCACTGGGGCTGTATATACCTCTGGGGCTGCTGTATGCCACACTGCTGGGGGCTGTATACCTGTGCTGGGGTCCACCCTTGGCTTATACACGAGTCAATAGGTTTTCCCAGGTTTTGGGGGCAAAAGTAGGGGGGTCGGCTTATACACGGGTCGGCTTATACACGAGTATATACGGTAGTTTAAATTGGATATGCTGGGGAATTGGGAGCCAGTGGAGAGATTTGCAGAGGGGAGAAGTGGAGGAGCAGCGAGGAGAGAGGTGGATTAGTCGGGCAGTAGAGTTAAGGACAGTCAAGACGGGAGATGATGAGAACATGCAATAGTAGTTTAGTAGATTGAGGGTTGAGGAAGGGACAGATTCTGGAAATATTTCTGAGTTGGAGGCGGCAGGAGGTGGCAAGAGCTTGGATGTGTGGTTTGAAGGATAAGGCTGAGTCAAGGGTTACTCTGACTTCAGGTACAGGGCAGAGTGTGATGTCATTTATTGTGATACAAAGGGGTTAACAAAAAGTGCTGGGTTTCATAGATCCACCGCACTGACCTCCAGTGAAGACAAACAGAGTGATAGCTAAAACTCTCTTTAATGGGTAATTTGCCTCCCGGTTTCGTGATTTCAGTTATCACTTCATCAGGGCATCCTGATGCCCTGATAACTGAGATGCCCTGATGAAGTGATAACTGAGATCACGAAACCGGTAGGCAAATTACCCATTAAACAGAGTTTTATCTATCACTCTGTTTGTCTTCACTGGAGGTCAGCGCGGTGGATCTATGAAACCCAGCACTTTCTGTTAACCCTTTTGGATCCTTACTTTTGCTGGGCACCTGCTGCGACCATAAGAGAGAGCTGAGTTAGTTGGTTGTGACTTGCACAACCAAATCAGGTGAGTCCTTCCACTAAAGGGGGGCACTGAGGTTATTGGTACAAAAGGAAATTACTCTATATGCGCTCCATTTCCTTTTTTATTTATTGTGATAGACAGATCAGGTAAGGGAGGTGCGCGAGATGGAGGAAAGATGATGAGTTTGGTTTTGTCTACGTTTAGTTTAAGGAAGCGAGAAAAAGGAGGATATGGCTGATAGACACTCTGGGATTCTGGACAGCAGAGATGTGACGTCTGGAACACACATAATCACTTGCTCTACATTATTATTAAATAAAATTTTAAACGGCTGTTAAGTTTTAAAACATTCTCTTTCTCTCATTATTCTGGCATTTGGCAAATGTAAATAATTATGGTAATCCTAATTGACCTAAAATAGGAAAGGTATATTCTGATTTTATGTCAAATAATGAGAAAAACATGCATATATGTCTTTTTATATAGTGTATGTAAACTTCTGGTTTCAACTGTATGTAGTTTGTGGTTATGTTGCCTATAACCACACAGTCTCTACATATATACAGTACAGACCAAACGTTTGGGAACACCTCATTCAAAGAGTTTTCTTTATTTTCAGGACTATGAAAATTGTAGATTCACACTGAAGGCATCAAAACTATGTAACACATGTGGAATTATATACTTAACAAAAAAGTGTGAAACAACTGAAAATATGTCTTTTATTCTAGGTTCTTCAAAGTAGCCCCCTTTTTGCTATGATTACTGCTTTGCACACTCTTGGCATTCTCTTGATGAGCTTCAAGAGGTAGTCACCGGAAATGGTCTTCCAACAGTCTTGGAGAGGTTCCCAGAGATACTTAGCACTTGTTGGCCCTTTTGCCTTCACTCTGCAGTCCAGCTCACTCCAAACCATCTCAATTGAGTTCTGGTCTGGTGACTGTGGAGGCCAGGTCATCTGGCGTAGCACCCCATCACCATCACACCTCCTCCTCCATAATTCACGGTGGGTACCAGGCATGTAGAGTCCATCCGTTCACCTTTTGTGCGTCGCACAAATACACGGTGGTTGGAACCAAAGATCTCAAATTTAGACTCATCAGACCAAAGTACAGATTTCCACTGGTCTAATGTCCATTCCTTTTGTTTTTTAGCCCAAACAAGTCTCTTCTGCTTGTTGCCTGTCCTTAGCAATGGTTTCCTAGCAGCTAATTTACCATGTGTCTGCTGCTAGAACTCTGTGTGGCATTGACCTGGTCTCTAATCTGAGCTGCTGTTAACCTGCGATTTCTGGGCTGGTGACTTGGATGAACTTATCCTCCGCAGCAGAGGTGACTCTTGGTCTTCCTTTCCTGGGGCGGTCCTCATGTGAGCCAGTTTCTTTGTAGCGCTTGATGGTTTTTGCAACTGCACTTGGGGACACTTTCAAAGTTTTCCCAATTTTTCAGACTGACTGACCTTCATTTCTTAAAGTGATGATGGCCACTCGCTTTTCTTTACTTAGCTGCTTTTTTCTTGCCATAATACAAATTCTAACAGTCTATTCAGTAGGACTATCAGCTGTGTATCCACCAGACTTCTGCACAACACAACTGATGGTCCCAACCCCATTTATAAGGCAAGAAATCCCACTTATTAAACCTGCAGGGCACACCTGTGAAGTGAAAACCATTTCCAATGACTACCTCTTGAAGCTCATCAAGAGAATGCCAAGAGTGTGCAAAGCATTAATCACAGCAAAAGGTGGCTACTTTGAAGAACCTAGAACAAAAGACATACAGTTGTGGCCAAAAGTATTGACACCCCTGCAATTCTGTCAGATAATGCTCAGTTTCTTCCTGAAAATGATTGCAATCACAAATTCTTTGGTATTATTATCTCCATTTAATTTGTCTTAAATGAAAAAACACAAAAGAGAATGAAGCAAAAAGCAAAACATTGATAATTTCACACAAAACTCCAAATATATAAAAACCAGAAGAACAAGAGTTCTATTGCCCGTGTAATTAAACGTGATTTACTGTCCACACATGTGTTTGTTGCAAATATAACAGTTTATTAAGTGCAGAGGATACAGCAAATAGACGTTTCTTAGATAAAATTTTGACAAGGATCAGAGGTAAGGGAGGGAGACAGATGGCCGAGGCAGAAGCAGGAAGACCAGGAAAGGTCCAGAGGGGCAGTAAAAGTGCAGGTGCTTTTAAGGTGCAAGTACTAGGATGACATAGGTGCAGAAAGCTCCAGAGTCTAGTCAATACCCTAGTTGAGGAGTAAAATAAGAGCACATTGATTATTGCTTACCCATAGAACTTAGTGAGAGAGGTCTTCCTAGACTGCCTGAGGGTCTGGTAGCCCCGACACGTGTTTCGCGTCGGCTGCTTCAGGGGGCACTAGCCCTAGTTCCTTACAATGCTCTGCTGGAATTTTAGACCATTCTTCTTTGGCAAACTGCTCCAGGTCCCTGATATTTGAAGGGTGCCTTCTCCAAACTGCCATTTTTAGATCTCTCCACAGGTGTTCTATGGGATTCAGGTCTGGACTCATTGCTGTCCACCTTAGAAGTCTCCAGTGCTTTCTCTTAAACCATTTTCTAGTGCTTTTTGAAGTGTGTTTTGACTCATGACCTCTGAGGGAGACCCAGCTTTCTCACATTGGGCCCTACGTTATGCTGCAAAATTTGTTAGTAGTCTTCAGACTTCATAACGCCATGCACACGGTCAAGCAGTCCAGTGTCAGAGGCAGCAAAGCAACCCCAAAACATCAGGGAACCTCCGCCATGTTTGACTGTAAGGACAGTGTTCTTTTCTTTGAATGCCTCTTTTTTTCTCCTGTAAACTCTATGTGATGCCTTTGCCCAAAAAGCTCTACTTTTGTCTCATCTAACCAGAAAACATTCTTCCAAAACGTTTTAGGCTTTCTCAGGTAAGTTTTGGCAAACTCCAGCCTGGCTTTTTTATGTCTCGGGGTAAGAAGTGGGGTCTTCCTGGGTATCCTATCATACAGTCCCTTTTCATTCAGACGCCGGGTTGACACTGTTGTACCCTCGGACTGCAGGGCAGCTTGAACTTGTTTGGATGTTAGTCGAGGTTCTTTATCCACCATCCGCACAATCTTGCGTTGAAATCTCTTGTCCATTTTTATTTTCTGTCCACATCTAGGGAGGTTAGCCACAGTTCCATGGGCTTTAAACTATTTGATGACACTGCGCACGGTAGACACTAGACACAGGAACATTCAGGTCTTTGGGGATAGACTTGTAGCCTTGAGATTGCCCATGCTTCCTCACAATTTGGTTTCTCAAGTCCTCAGACAGTTCTTTGGTCTTCTTTCTTTTCTCCATGCTCAATGTGGTACACACAAGGACACAGGACAGAGGTTGAATCAACTTTAATCCATGTCAACTGGCTGCAAGTGTGATTTAGTTATTGCCAACACCTGTTAGGTGCCACAGGTAAGTTACAGGTGCGGTTAATTACACAAATTAGAGAAGCATCACATGATTTTTCTAACAGTACCAATACTTTTGTCCACCCCCTTTTTATGTTTGGTGTGGAATTAGATCCAATTTGGCTTTAGGACAATTCTTTTTGTGTTTTTTCATTGAAGACAAATTAAATGAAGATAATAATACCAAAGAATTTGTGATTGCAATCATTTTCAGGAAGAAACCAAGTATTATCTGACAGAATTGCAGGGGTGTCAATACTTTTGGCCACAACTGTATTTTCAGTTGTTTCACACTTTGTTGTTAAGTATATAATTCCACATGTGTTAATTCATAGATTTGATGCCTTCAGTGTGAATCTACAATTTTCATAGTCATGAGAATACAGAAAACTCTTTGAATGAGAAGGTGTGTCCAATACCGTATTTTGGTCTGTACTGTACATCACATTTGAAGTAACTTTGAGGGGTGGAAGTGACAGAAAATACCCAAAAATGACACCATTTAAAAAAAAAACTTCTGAAAATCAAATCCAACAAGTTTATTAACCCTTCAGGTGCTTAATAGGAATTAAAGCAATTACTTTTTCCAACAAAAATATCGCTTTATCCCCAAATTTTGCATTTTCACAAGGGTAACATGAGAAAATGGACCATGCAATTTGTCCTGCAATTTCTCTTGAGTACACAGATAATATTAATAATCTTTATTTATGTAGCATCAACATATTCAGCAGTGCTTTAAATTCTGAGGTTCATATAGAAATAGTTATAAGTAGCATAGCTATGAAAAAGACAATAATTACAGCAAAAATAATGATGACCCTGCTCATAAGAGCATACAATCTACAATGGGGTGAGGGTGACACAAAGTACAGGTTCTTATTTACAATGATGGTCTTGCCATCTTGAAGAAATGGGGATAGATAAAGGTTGCATGAGCAGTCACCAGACAATCTTTGGGTTTGGTGGAGTTTGACGGACAGTTATGTTTAGAGAAGTAGTGAATGGGCTATATATTAATGACTTCGATTAGGGAGCATAATAGGCTGCCCTAAAAAGATGTTTTTTTTAAGGAGTGCCTAAAATTGTAAATTGTGGATAGTCCTAATTTCTTGGGGTTAAGCATTTCAAAGAATGGGAGCAGTGGTGTAACTTCAGGCCCAGGGGCCCCGATGCGAAAGCTCCAATGGGGCCCCAATTATTGCAAATCTTTAATAGTATTAGTCTTTTTCAACCAGGGACCCTAGTTACCCGCTGTGTACCTTGGATACCAGCCGGTGAGCGGAGAAGGCTGGTAACCAAGGTATACATTGGGTATCTAGGCAGAGCTCGCTGCCTCGATACCTGCAGTGTACCTTGGAGACCAGCGTGCTCCCGCCTACCGCAGCCTGGAAGCGGGAGCAAGATATCGTGGAAACAATATTTAAATCATTTCCACGATGTCGCTGGTCCACTGATTGCTGGTGAGTCTGCCTGTGTGACAGCTCATCAGTGATCAGCCTTCAATGTCGCCAGCGATGAGATCGCTGACAACATTGACGAGTGTGATGGCCCCATTAGTTGCCTATAGAAATAAAAAATAAATAAATAAAATGTATAAAAAATAGTAAAAAAACAATAAAAACCCAACATTTTGCATCATTCCCCTTTTTCCACTTTAAAAATAACATTCTAAAAATTAATAGTCAGTATTATTTATTTTAGAAAATGGTAACACAAACCAAGTCTTTTTTTTCTACAAATGTCAGATTTTTTTTCTCGACTGAAAGGGAATTGGTCACCAGGTTTTTGCTATCCCATCTGAGAGCAGCATAATGTAGAGATAGAGACCCTGTCTCCAGCGATGTGTCACTTACTGAGCTGGTTGCTGTCATTTTAATAAAATTACTGTTTTCTCTGCTGCATATTTAGCAGTTCATGAATATGCCAGCCTACCTTGCAGCAGGCCAGGTAGCCCTCTAATTATTATTATTACTATTATTTATTTATAGAGCACCATTGATTCCATGGTGCTGTACATGAGAAACAGTTTCATATAAACAAGTTGAAAATACAATGAACAAACTAACAATGACAGACTGGTATAGAGGGGAGAGAGGACCCTGCCCTTGTGGGCTTACATTCTACAGGGCAATGAGGAGGGAGACAGTAGGTTGGGTCTGCTTGGGAAAGGTGGAGCGCCAGGTCCAATGGTGGTGGAGCACCAGGTCCAGTGGTGGTGGAGTGGCAGCGTCGTCATTGCAGTCTGTGGGCTGTTCTGAAGAGATGGGTTTTCAGGTTTGGTGTGGAGGACAGTCGGACGTTTTGGGGTGTAAAATTCCAGAGGATGGGGGATGCTCGGGCGAAGTCTTGCAGGCGGTTAGATGAGCAATGTACAAGTGTAGAGTAGAGGAGGAGGTCTTAGGAGGATCGAAGATTACGAGTTGGATGATATCGTGAGATTAGTTCAGAGATATATGGGGGGGACAGATTGTTGACGTAAGTCAATGTTAGTAGTTTAAATTGGATACGGTGGAGAATTGGGAGCCAGTGGAGGGATTTGTAGAGGGGAGAAGTGGAGGAATAGCGAGGAGAGAGGTGGATTAGTTGGGCAGCAGAGTTGAGGACAGATTGGAGGGGTGTGAGTGTTAGCAGGGAGGCCACAGAGGTGGAGGTTGCAGTAGTCGAGACAGGAGATGATGAGGGCATACACCAGTAGTTTACTAGATTGAGGGTTGAGGAAGGGACAGATTCTGGAAATATTTCTGAAGCGGCCGTCACACGCTGAGATATCGTGCAAGATATCGCTTGAACGCGCCAGATTAAACATCGCGAAAGCGATGTCTGTGCGTGTGACGGCGAGATACGACTAGCGATATCTGATCAAATCGCAAAATCGTGATCTGAGGTTCGGTTCTCAGATCTGACGATATCGGGCAATTAAATACGCCCAATCGACACGTGTAAATTCACGACATCGTTCGAAACGTGTGATTTCAGCGATGGCGAAATCAAACCCGTAGGCGTGCCGGGTATTCACCTGTGTCACGCCTCCTCATTTCTGATTCGTGAACTCTCATGCGTTCCGATTGGCTGGCCCATCGTCTGCTATTATTGGTCAAAGCTCCAGCGTCATGATTGGTTCCCGCTTGACAAGGCGCCATTTGTTGTGGAGCTGTCACTTCAGCACCAAATACACACATTCTTATAGCTGATCATGCATTTGTGCCTTGAAACTACGGCCACAATCCCAACGCTGTTTAACCCGAAACAACCATTTATATTCTTTTTCTGGCCCCAATGCAGTGTGCTCCTACACTCAACGCGATGGCGTTACGCCGTAACCACTAGTTTTAATTACGGCACGCCCCCGGGTTGTGGGCCCGTAGGTCGCGTAGAAGTGTTCCATGGCGGGCCACCGCGCGTCCAGCGCGTTTGTCTGTTTTTGGCCCACGCTACCGCCCGTAGTCACGTCCTGACTTTAGGTTTCGCTTTCATTCCGCCTGCTAGGTACTAGCTCCGCCCGTGCACATTGCAGCACAGGCATGGCCGCAACAGGGCGCGCTGCCACGTGGGGGATGGCGGAGCTCATGATCCTAATCGATCATTGTGATCGATTGGATTACTGGGGCCGCCATCCCCACAGGCACCCCAGGCTGCGTAACCGCATCACTGTGCGTAAAATCCAGAATGCCCTGCTCCGCCAGCTGTGTGTGTCCCGCACTCCCAAGCAGATCCAGCACAAAATAGCGGATCTGAAGTTTAAGTGCCCAGGACGCATTCTTGACATACGTGCCAGGATTGCCCGGATGCGCGGTGAGTAACTGTTGGACCACACAACACACATGTACATGTAGCACACTAGACAGCACCGTCAACCAACATATTAACATAGTGTAGTCCCCAACCTGCGTCTGCACATGTGGCTCACAACGCCTTCACAGGTGCCTATGTCTCAACAGCGTTATGCAGACCCATATGCAAGCCTGTGCATGCACACGTGTAACATAATCCAGATCAATGCTGCTCATTGTGTCAGCACATGCTTGGGGACACATCAGTGCTCCCATTGGCCGGCATGACTGATCTGTGACAATAGTGATTGGCGTGCAGACCTTTTGGATGTGGTGGAGGTGCTAGTGTAGGGGGCCCTTGGTTCCCGATATGAGCAACGACTTTCAACGAACACTGGACACTCGAAGATTTCTCCTTGTGAAGTTGTGTAATTTTTGCCGGTGCATACAGACATTTGAGACGATAGGGCTGACGTATTGACCACGTCCCGTGGTCTCCCGCAAAATATCGCTGTGTAGTCTTTTAACAATATGGATATATTGCACCGGGGTGTCCAAGAGCGTTCAGCGCCTTGACAGTCAAGGCGCTGAACGCTCTAGGACACCCCGGTGCAGGAGGAACTAATCCTACTCACAGGGCCAGACATGGGAAGGTACATTCCTTGGGACACATATCTGAATTAAGATAGCCCCCTTAGATCTGATAGTGACATCTGTAAACACAACCAACACCATCAGGGCACAAAAAAAGCACCAACTACTCAATACAGGGCCTGTGAGTTAACATAGGAGCAATATATCCATATTGTTAAAAGACTACACAGCGAATTTTTGCGGGAGACCACGGGACGTGGTCAATACGTCAGCCCTATCGCATTCAATGACTTATCTGTGTGCATACGTACCCATGGCCCAAGATAACATACTCCCCTACACACTATGAAGGCTAACTCGAATGGTGACCAATGTGAGTGCATGGCGGTCGGCATGCATTGGCAGGCACCGTGTCTCTCATTACCAAGCCTAGGTCTGCCTGCTGCATGCAGAGCCTCGCACATGCCTCAGCTAAACGGTGTTTACACATCTCAAAGTGTGAGTGACCCCAAATGTTAAGGGAGCCCCTACACTTTTGCGTTGTGGCCCAAACTCACAATCACAAAACACAAGTTCACATCAATTTCAACTTCGCCGCACCAATTTGTGGAACAAAATTTCTCATCAAAGCTTCACCATTGTGCATCCCAAAACAGGCACTGAGGAATCGTCTTCCGAAGAAGAGGGCCAGCATGTGCCGCCTGCTGCAGGGCCACTGGCGACACCGCCACTTCCGGCGGCAGCTGCATCATCCCCCCCAAGTCCAAGTCGGCACAATGATCCCGACTTGCCAGCTGATGCGGTCCAGGAGCACAGCGAAGAGTTGTCCGACCAGTCGGCACCTGACCAGTCATCTTCCAACTCTTCACAGCCATGGATGGACGAGGATGATGACATCCCCTCACCACCATGTCCACAGGAGGGCGAGGATGCTGGAGAACAGGCTGATGTGGATGATTGGGCCCCCTCCAGCCCAGGGCCCTTCTTGCAACCAGGCCATGTCCTGTGGCCCCAGAGCCCGAGCACCCCTGTTCAGCCACCTGCAACAGTGTCCAGCTCCCTGCCTAGCCCGGGCTTCGCAATGTCACCAGACACGGCAGATGAGGAGGATAACTGGGCGGCGGAGCCCTACCCCATGCCATCACCAACAGGGCCTGGTGAGGAGGAGATGGTTGCGGATGTAGAGGTCCCAAACTTGGACGACTATGGAGGTACATTCATATTTGTGTTTACTAGACCATGCATACTGTATTGAGTGTGTGGTTTATGGGGCACATCACACAAACAGATAAAGTTGCCCATAATCTTTGGAAAAGTGTTTTTTAAGTTCGATTATGGCTACCTTCCTCATTTTTGTACCTTTTATTAAATTGAGGAATGTGCCCATTATTTGGCTGAAAATACACATGCTTTATAAACAACAGATGATATATCTGTATGTGTAATGTTGCTCTATCTGCCCTCCTTGTAGTCCCACAATGTCCATTAATTGGTACACTTAATGTTTGGTGCAGATGGGGAACGTGCTGGAGCTGCGGGCTGGAGCCTGAGTGCATCCACATCCAACCTGCAAAGATCACAGGATGGCGAACAACAGGGTAAGGAGCCTCTTTGGAGCAAAGAGTTAGAAATATCCACACAAACTGTTGTGGGCTAACTGTGGTCATCTTCCCAATACAGGTGTACCCACTTTGGAGGACATCATCCATGCGCACTTACAGTGTGCCATCCAGCTCCAGTCAGCTATCCAGACACATATTCGCCACCTCAGACGATTGAGGGACATGCTGGCTGCCCTACAGCAAGGGCATGGTGCCCTCCCTTAACCTGGTGACAAAGAGACACTGGCCGGGTATTTTTGGACCTGAAAGACTGCTGTCCATGTTGGACGCATTCTTCCTTGTTATGCCATGTTGGCATTGTTTGTTTGTTTTGTTTAAGCCCCCGTTGGGCTTTTTTCTTATAGTGTCCAACATTTGGACCGTATGAAGCATGTTGGCCCTACCACGTTGGGCTTTTTTCTTATAGTGTCCAACATTTGGACCATCACAAGTCAATACAGCTTTTTCATACCCTAACACAGCAATGTGTTCTTGGTGTGCATGGTATGACAGTTATTGACCTCTAATAAAAATGTTTACATAAAATTTGGAGCCCATTATCTCTATGTATGCAGACATGTATGTGGATCATTTGGGTGTGTATCTGGGTCACGTTAACACCATCAAGGACAACTCAATGTCCAAACGGGTTTAGGGAGAGGAAGGTTTCCATAACACCTTTTGGTACACAAGGGCCCCAATGTCAGCATGACGTGTGTCGAGCAACCAGCAAAACTATATTAATGAAAGTGATATGAAAAGTGCCACAATGCTGTTACACCAGCAAACATAAATGTGGCTTACCACTTACACATCTGCAAGCTTGGGTAGCCTGCCACCATTAATATTAGCCCATGTTGCAGAACACAGACAATGATGGTACGGACACCACTGCAGCCTGGGGGGTACAGCAAAAAGTCGTGCACCGGCAGGCTGCCTAAAGTTATGTTTCCTTACAATTTCCCTGTACATTTGTTTATGTTGATGGATCTAGCATGTGGCCTACTGTAGCTGGTCAGCTGGTAAAATTGTCATGGTGTAAATCAAATCAACATGCTTAAATGAGGGACAACATATTTCACGTGTTGAATCAGAAATTTAATGGTATTTAGTGACAAATATGTAGGCCTGGGCCACACCATCACACCAAATTACAAAAAAAAATAATATGGGCAACAAAAATAAAACTGCTATTGTCGCAGGTAGGGGACACACAAAACAAAGAAAAAGAGTATGGAGGGGCAATTAGCGGGGCCAATGGCGGTAACTTAACAAAAAATACAAGGCTCCAGCTTTGTACCAAGTCCAAAAAAAACTAAATATTATGGTACCGGGGCCCAAAATAAGATTCCCCCTCTGGGCCAAAGGGGTTGTCCGGCCGCTGCAGCTGGTGTGGCAAAGACACTAGCCGAGGCTGTGCATGGGCATGGCCAGGTGCTGGTGCTTGCTGCACATGGGTGGGAAGGCCCATGTACTGCCAGGCAGGGGGTGGTGGTGATGGCTGGGGAAGGGGATCAGGTAAGGAGGAACGGTTAGTCAGGAGGCCCTGACGGGCCTGGTCCATGGCCTGCAGGATTATGCGCTCGCAATGCTCCCTTTGCTCCTGGGTAAACGTGGGGAGACGCTGCGCCACCACAGAAGCAAAGGGGCATTGTGGCTCCCGCACCTGCTGGGTCAGAACTTGCTGTGCCAGGGACACCAGGTCCGGCGCAGAGCTTGGGGCTGCCTGGCGTGTCCGTGCCCTGTCACGTGTCAAAGGCAGATGTTGCCGGCTGCTCGCTTCCACACTCCCCTCCTGGGTTGGTGTTGTGTCCTCGCTGGGCAAGTCAGAGACCGACCCCGAAGAGGGACCTTCAAGCGGATCCTGAAACCAAAAAATGAACACCACATGAGAACACATGCCATTTGAGTTTTGTTGGTCATTTTGTCGACAATGAGCAAGTTAACAGTATGTTAAAAAACCATATTGTGGCTGCTGTCCTAGGCAACTCAATAACAGGGCCTTCCAGCTTCGTCCAATAACACAACACTCACTACTTGTCTGCAAATCGATTGCTTGCTTAGGCTGTGGTCACAGTAGCCATGGTTGTTTTTTTTGGGATGTTTAAAAAAACATGCTTTTTTTCATGTCAGCATGAGTTTTGTAAGGTGTGTGATGATTCGCTGCGTTTTTTGGTGCGTTTATGAATCTGCACCAAAAAATAGTGTTTGCAGTATTTTTAGGAGCATTTTTACAAACGCATTTGTTTTTCTAACATGGGTTCCTATGTGAAACGCATGCAAAAACGCATGTACAATTAGTATCTTTTAGTGCCATTTAAAAACGCATGCGTATTTGGATAAGCTCCAAAAACGCATGCGACAGTCACACTTGCTTTTAGGCTATTAGGGCATGCGTATTTTAACATGGGGGGCCTATGGGTGCGTTTTTATCATGCATTTTTGAAAACGCAGGTCTCAAAAAAGGCATGTCAAAAATGGTACTGTGACCACAGCCTTAAATTGGAGTGGTTTTGAAACAACGTAATCAAGATATGAGGCCCATGGGGTCTATGTTTACCTTCTCGACCTTGTTAACTTGGCATAGATGTTGCCAAACAATGTTTAATGTGTGATAACTTTGCAAGATTGGGCCAGGTGATCGACTTACATTAGCCCCCTCCACGTCACCCACAACATTGGGGTTTTGTGGTTCCGAAAACTCCTCACTCTCCAGTGGTGGACGGGGCTCCTGCTGCTCGGTGGTGAACAGGAGCAGATCGTAGTACCATAAGGCGGGGCGATAGACCGGCCCCGCTGCCATGCCTGACCGGCGTGCCTGGCGGACTTTTTTGTGTTCCTTGCCAAACACGGTGCGGAGGTACTGAATCTTAGTCTTTATTGCCTCACGGTCGAGGTCCGTGTCTGGACAATATTCGCGGGCAACCTCCAGGAGCCTGTCATACGCAGCATTCCGGAGGGCCCTTTTGTGGTAGCCTGCATCCCTAGTCAGCCACAGGCAGGGGTTCTCCTTATAGGCCGCAATGAGGGCAGTGATGTAATCACGATCAATCCTGGGCATCTATGAATCAAAAAGAAGAAAAAAAAACAGACATCAGTGTGGCAAATGTTCCAAGACATGTGTAAAATGTCAGCCACAGGACGAAAAGTCACCAGCCATGACCAATTTGTAATGCCCCCGCTCAATAACCCAACAACACACTTGCTAAAACCAAGATTGATGGTCAAGTCAATGGGATGTGTGCTGTTGTGACATTGACAGTCCGAAATTTGTGCCTGAAGTACAATAGAATGACTTGAAGTTTAGATGGGTCAGTGTCGTCATATGATGTGAA
The DNA here is from genome assembly GCA_033576535.1 of Allobates femoralis. NCBI lineage: Eukaryota > Metazoa > Chordata > Amphibia > Anura > Aromobatidae > Allobates > Allobates femoralis. The sequence continues at coordinate 228,457,194 of JARQOC010000004.1, forward strand.
CATACCTTGAATAAATCCAAAACAGTGTTGAAAATTGAGAAAGATCTGGGAAGGCCAAAGATGTGATGCCGTGCTGTCTGGTGGGGCTGCCACTTGTGTCAAGAGACACACAAAACAGCAGGTACAACACACATGTTCACAGTCCACTATTTATCCTAATTGATCACACAGCTGTTGGTAATGACAGGTGCGATATGCATAGACATCGCTATTACCACGCCCGGGACAGGACGTATACACTGCGTTGGGGGTGTACGTGCGGTTTGTGACACGCCTGCCGTAGAACATAGCCCCGGCGTTGTGTGTGGTCATTGTTTCACCACGCCTGTTTGGAGGGCGTAACATCGTGCTGGTGTGTGTTTTCACGTTAACGAGACACACCTGGGTAAGGTGACGTCTCGCCTTGACATTGGCTCGCCTGTGTATATAGAGCGTTTCCTGGAGATGCACAATGTGTTTGCTGCAAAGTTCCTGCAGGTATGTACGTGTGGAGTCAGCATGTGATACATTGTGAAGGTGTATAGCTATAGCGTTGTCAAAATACATATGGTTGTGTTGTTTTTCTGGAAACACTTCTGTGGTTTCCATGTTTTTTTTTTTTTTTTTTTTTTTTTGGTTTAGATTGTTGGTAATTTTGCTACATTCAAGGACTGAAGCATTGTCTTGCTGATTTTGAGTCATCGGGACATCTTTCGTTACTTGGGTAACTTGATATTATTAGAGTGACACCCATCGCTACAAACACTGCATGTGAGTCCTAATTATTGTGTGTATGTATTTTCACTTTTGCCATACATATGGTCCGCTGTGTCTCGGATGTTCCTGTTGTTCGCGTTGGTCCTGATATATGAAGTCTGATATAGGTTGGGATCTCAGGGTCTGGTGGGTTTGGTGGGTCTTTTATTTTTGTTGGGCCAAGGCATTTAGGTGTGTCAAAACATGTGCCCTTCCAGAACACTTCATTCATACTGTATGTGTTATCTGCTTTTCATGCCTTTTTTTCAACATGTGTAGTGCAGGGGTCCATATTTTGCCAATGTCATGCTCCTTTTAGTCATTTAATTTATGATGATCACATTGTGGGGAAAGCACCTTTCTGCCTAGCCAGCATAGTAAACATATGTTTGCCTCTTAAACAGCATGAATCCAGATCAACGTGCCGTTTTGGGGGCTGGTTTGCTCGTGCAGGCCGCACGTGTGGAGGATGAGAGGGTGGAGAGAGGCAGGAGGAGACCCCGACGCATCTGGGCCAGGGAGTGGCTGCAGCAGCGCGATCAGCATTCCCACATTCGCCTTCTGCACCAACTTCGGGACGACTTTCCACGGGACTTCCAAAATTTCCTCCGCATGACAGATGAGACATTTCAGATCTTGTTGGCAGCAGTGTGCCCGCTCATCAGACGGCAGGATACAGTAATGCGTCCAGCAGTGCCTGCGGAGGAGAGGTTGGCTGCCACACTGCGTTTTCTGGCAACAGGTCGCACTATGCAGGACTTGGTCTACTCGTCGGCAATATCACGGCCCCTCCTTAGCCAACTCATCCCGGAGACCTGTGAGGCGATACTGCGGGCTCTGGCTCCCACGTACATGCGTTTGCCGCAGAGCCCCGAGGAATGGCTGGCCACTGCCGATGAATTCAGCCAGAAATGGCAATTTCCCAACTGTGGAGGTGCGATTGATGGGAAGCATGTGCGGATCACACAACCCCACAACAGTGGTTCTTTTTTTTACAATTATAAATCTTATTTTAGTATAGTATTGATGGCAGTGGTTAACGCCAATTATGAGTTTATGTCCGTGTCCGTGGGCACAAATGGGAGGGTTTCAGATGGCGGGGTTTTTGACCAATCGTCTTTTGGGCAAAAACTGAAGAATGGACGTCTTAATTTACCACCAACCACTCGCACCTGTGGAAACATGAACTTTGTTTTCGTTGCAGATGAGGCGTTTCCGCTCCTTCCTAATTTAATGAAGCCGTACCCACAGAGACAACTAAATGCGCCCAAACGCATATACAATTATCGCCTTTCACGTGCACGACGAGTAGTGGAGAATGCCTTTGGCATCATGGCGAGCCGTTTCCGCATATTTCACACGGCCATTAATATGCGTCTAGAATCCATCGACCTGGTAGTTATGGCCTGTTGTGTACTCCACAATTTTCTAAGACGCCGGGATCGCCAGGCCTACACTCCGCCTAACTTTGAGGACCGCATAGACTCCACCAATGGGGAGGTGGTGTTGGGGGGCTGGCGTGCTGATGCCCCACAGATGGCAGGACTCGAGCCATTAGGTGGTGGGAGCAGCCGGCAGGAGGCGCAGGATATGAGGGATCAGTACTGCCAGTACTTTAATGGTACAGGGGCGGTGAGCTGGCAGCAGAACCTCCCCTAATTATTCTGGTGCCATGGGGAATTGGCCATTGCACTGTTTGACTGTGTCCTGCAGCTCCGGCTTGGAGGCAGGACATGTGTTCCTTTTTATTTTTGAGGAAGAATGTTTTTTTTTTTTTGGTTTTTTAAACATAACCCAGATTTAGGGATATTTCTGTTTGTTTTTTAGAGGGCCAGGCCTTGCCCATTGGAGGGGAGATGTGTGTTACCGACAAACCTCTTGTCTGTGACATGAGCCAGGGATTTTGGTTCATGGTGCTTGTTGGCACTATTTTGTTATTTTTTGTTGAAGGGCCCGGCTTATGGGTCCTGTGAGAGACGGGCGGGACCAGGACCCACATACCTCCCCAAAGGCCCTTGTGACAGTGGTCACATTTTTTGGTTCACACACCTAGGGACAGAGTTAGGACTGTCTCGACCAGGGCCTACCGTGAAGTTGGTGAGGCAGCTTAATGTGCGTTTTTATGCGAAAACGCATTAACCAAAAGGCCCTGATTAGTGTCACACCACTTGTTTATTTGGGACATTGTTTGTGTCCGACACCGGATTACATACAAACACGCATATGTTGGGCCACATAGATGGTGTTTACGCCACTAGTGTTGCAAGGCACAGTCGAGAGGTACACCTACATTAGGCCACCAGGAACAATGAATGTTGTGAGACGCTTTGTCTCCTTTGCGTTGTCATACATTTTAACCCCAATTCCCCTTGATTAACACATGCGCTCTCTCACACACTGAAGCAAACATCATCCAGAGCACACCGCAAACACACATGCGTTTCACACGCGTTTGGAAATATCCACTCATGTCAACACACACAGCTCGCTGTAGGCTGTTTACCGTATATACTCGTGTATAAGCCGACCCGTGTATAAGCCGACCCCCCTACTTTTGCCCCCAAAACCTCGGAAAACCTATTGACTCGTGTATAAGCCGAGGGTGGACTCCAGCACAGGTATACAGCCCCCAGCAGTGTGCTATACAGGCCCCCCAGTGGTATACAGGTCCCAGCAGTATGGTATACAGCAGCCCCAGTGGTATATACAGCATCCCCCAGTATATACAGCAGCATCCCCCTATATACAGCATCCTCCTATATACAGCATCCCCCTATATACAGCAGCCCCCATTTACAGCATCCTCCATATACAGCATCCCCAGTATATACAGCATCCCCCTATATACAGCAGCCCCCATATACAGCATCCCCTATATACAGCAGCCCCCATATACAGCATCCCCAGTATATACAGCATCCCCAGTATATACAGCATCCCCCTAATACAGCAGCCCCCATATACAGCATTCCCCTATATACAGCAGCCCCCATATACAGCATCCCCAGTATATACAGCATCCCCAGTATATACAGCATCCCCCTATATACAGCAGCCCCCATATACAGCATCCCCCTATATACAGCAGCCCCAGTATATACAGCATCCCCAGTATATACAGCATCCCCCTATATACAGCAGCCCCCATATACAGCATCCCCCTATATACAGCAGCCCCAGTATATACAGCATCCCCAGTATATACAGCATCCCCCTATATACAGCAGCCCCCATATACAGCATCCCCAGTATATACAGCATCCCCAGTATATACAGCATCCCCCTATATACAGCAGCCCCCATATACAGCATCCCCCTATATACAGCAGCCCCAGTATATACAGCATCCCCAGTATATACAGCATCCCCCTATATACAGCAGCCCCCATATATAGCATCCCCAGTATATACAGCATCCCCCTACAGCCTGTAACTTCCAGTGTCCCCACTCTGACATTCTGTGGGGACACCGGGTTGCACTTACCCCGGTGACGCCAGGAGGACCAAGGGGACCGCAGCGAGGACTCTGGAGCGGCGTGGCCGGTGCTCTGCTGGATTCTCCCGCCTGGCACCACGCAGCACACCCCGCCGCTGCAGTAATCAGCTGGGAGCTGTCGGGGAGCGGAGGACGGGAGGCAGAGACGGTCCACCTGCATAGAGCTCCGGTGCACAGAGCTCTGTGGCTGACAGGTGAGGACCGTTGGGAGAGGTCCCGTTCTGGCTGCCTCTTCCTCCTTTGTGTGCAATAGCCTGGCGCCATCTTCCCCACATAGCCCCGCCCACGAAGCCTCAGGAGCGGGACGAGTGCCATTAGCCACAGCTTGTTACCGTATTGACCCGTGTATAAGCCGAGGGGAGACTTTTCAGCCCATTTTTTGGGCTGAAAAACTCGGCTTATACACGAGTATATACGGTAATTAAACGCATCTGTACACCTTAAAATTAGAAAACGCATAAGCGAGCTAAATTTGCACAACGCAACACGGGGGGATTGCGTTCGGCACGTTTTCGCCATTGCTATTTATGTAGTACAGCACACAGATACATTGCGAACAACTCTCACAGGACATTCTTGGGATGAGGCCGCCATGTTTCAAAGGACATCTGACCCAATGAGGACGCAGAATTGGGCACCAATGGTGTAGTGAGGGGCGTAGCTTGGAGACCATGTATCACGCCTATGGGCTCCAATAACGCCCACATTTGCTCCCACATCGTTTAGGAGAGTTCTGTGTGACTCTTTGATGAACGATGTCCACTGCTGATAACTGCATCTCTCAGACGATCGCTGGATCGGTGGATCGAGGAATCGTCTGAGCGATGTCTGTGGGTGTAGCGGCGTGATGAGCGATTTTGCGCGTCGTTCGGACGATATGCAAATTTAACTTCATCTACGATATCTTTAGCGATATCTTAACGTGTGACGGCCGCTTGACAGATACTCTGGGATTCTGGACATATCTCTAATGATAATTTCCAGCTGATTAAAAGTGATTTTATCAAAACTACACTTAACAGTCCAGTAAATAACACATTGCTGGAATCAGGATCTCTGTATCTCCTACATTATGCTACTCTCAGATTATGACGAAAAAATTTGGTGACAGATTCCCTTTAAAGAGAAAAATAAACTATAAAGCTTGGTATTGTTGTAATCTTACTGTCCTTGCAAATGATTATAACATATTGAATATTACAGAAAAGAAAGCCGAAAAACAATAGCAAAAATACTTTTATTTCACTGCACTCATCTGAATGTGTTCCTGCCTTTCACTGCTTTATATAGTAAAATCAATGGAATTGTTTAAAATTACAGCTTATCCTGTAAAAAACAATCCCTTATACAACTAAATTGGCAGAAAAGTAAATAAAAAAAGTTATGACTATTGGAGCAAGGTGAAGAAATGTTTTATGAAGGAAAACTGGTAGTGCAGGGAAGGGGTTAATATGATGTAGGTGAAAATCAGTGCAATGTCCATCATATGTGCCTGCATTTTGTAGTGTTCATACTTATGTTGGTGATCTCCATGTCACTATACAGTAAAACTGTAAGGCTGTCTGTTTCGGAGATATAGGTCAGTAGATACAGTATAAATACCCTCTGATGTTTTAGTCCTATTTACTCCATTGTTTTGTATTTGATACATGACCTCCAGACTTTTTTCAGAGTAGATGACTGGCAATCCTTTATTGTAGTTTCCTAAGGAGGAGAGCCATCTGCTGGACATATATAGGCATAACATTATTGGGTAACAATCTGACACCCAAAATTCACTTCTCGCTTTCATTTGCTCTCAAATGGTTGTTTCAGACATTTTCATGCTTTTATCATGTGTTCTTAGTAATTCTCCATTCTTTTTTATTGCCAGTTGAATTTTTATCGAAAAGTCCAATTTGTTGTATCTCTGGTCTAATCTTTTGGGGCCATAAATATCAGGTTTTCATTAATTCAAAGGAAATATTGTCAACAATTAAAAAAAATCAATATAATTATGTCTGCCATCGTCTGGTGGCATTGCACTAAAACTAGACATTCTACATCAATGCTCTATCTATGGAGATTTCCCAACTCCTTTTTGCCATAACAATAACATTTTAGTAGGGGTTGGAGAAAGGAAACAATGGCTTTCAAGTCACATAACACAACTGATTGACACAGATTTTCTGGCACTTTTATATTCAGATACATAAAGCTGAACTCTGCCAATACACCTGCATAAAAAGGCACAACATTGAGGAAAATGGTGCAACCTGCTGAGCAGGCTAAACACTGCCAAACCGTACTAATAGTTAGAAATGACTGGCGACACCTATATATGAAAGGTGCTAGCTAGAAAAAAACAGGTTTTAATTGCACAAAGTGGCATATAACACCCATACATGCAATTCACACTGCAAGCAGAGGCATTAGGTTAGGACCCGATAAAATGAGAACACCTTGATGATGGTGATCGGGCTCACATGCTTTGGCCAGTGCATCAGCTAAGGTCTCTACTTTTTTTCTATGCAATTTTAAACAGTTTCTGCTATTCCTGCTTGCCCCATTGACACTTGCATTAGCTTTACACATAGCCTTGCGATTGCATTAATTAGTCAGTGTGCTAGTTCAGTTTCATTTAGTGTCAATGTGCAGCAGATCCTCATAAGCTGTACACCTGGTCTTGTATTAGTTTTGGGGACAGTTAATAATTTCATTTCTAGCTGAAAAATATCACCATATTCATGAAGCCTCATCAACACTTTTTTCTAAACCTAGAACTACTTTCAGTAACGAAACTTGAAGCTCATGAGCTCTAAATGCAAAATCTCCAGCAATAACCATCTTCAAATATGGGACAAAGGGACCTTTTGGGCCACCATAGTCTCCAAGGCTTGATAGCACACGTACCTACTATAATTACACCCCCTGACAGTATTCAGTTGTGTTGAAGAAAGAAGAGTATGTGGCTCTCAATTTGCACACCATTTTACTCTAGAAAACAGGAGAACGTTTTGTTGTTCAGTATCGGGTGCTACAGGAGTATAGCTATAATAGGTGTATAGGTTATCACATCTGGGTCCTGGAGCCTAGAGGGCTCAAAAGGTTCCTTTGGTCCATATAAGAAGACTAATATAATTAAAGATGTGATAGTTGGGGGTCCTGTTGAAGATTTTGCATTTAGGCCCACATATGTTACTTGGATGCATAATGCATTATTATCTCTACTGGTGTGCCACATAGGTGTATTTTTTTATACACAGAATGTACAAAACTAGTTCAAAACTGTTAAAAGCTGAATTCACCCTGAATAATCTATAATTTTACAGATTGAATCCGCTCTACATATATATAATGCATTGAAAAAGTATTCATACCCCATGAACTTTTCACATATTTTACACCACACCAACAAACTTAAATGTATTTTATTGGTGTTTTATGCGATGTACAAACTGTAGCAAAGTCAGATAGGACTGGGTTAAATCCTAATACTGCAGGGCTTGATTACAATCACCTGGCATTAAGTTCCAGGTCATGTGTTCACCTGAGTCTCTGAGTCTGCTAGGGATTGAATAAGGCCTGTTTCACACCACGGTGAAATCCGATCTGGAGCTGTCCGGGGTGAACCTGACAGCCCCGGACCCGATTTTACTGTAGTGCAGCCCTATGGGGCCGGATGGAGCCGGATGGCAGCTATCTGCCATCTGGTTTCCATCTGTCCGGGAGGATCCGGTGTATTCAGATTTTTCTCCAGGACACGAAAAGGCTGCTTGCAAAACATTTGTCCAAATTGAATCCTCCCGGATACGGGGCAATGCAGCGCTCCCTAACATGGGAGTCTATGGGGCAGGATTGGCCCAATCCGGGAGGATCCGGGAATTGGACACCTGCGGCCAGGGGCGTAACTACAATAGGTGCAGGGTTTGCGATCTCACCCGGGCCCTGGGGCCTAGGGGCCCCAAAAGTCCCTTTGGCCTATAGAAAAAGACTATTGCTGTTAAAGATTTGTAATAATTGGGGCCCATGAGCTTCAAGTTACGCCACTGCTTGCCGCTGAAGTTCAGCGTGAGCTACGCTGAACTTCAGCACCAGGGAGCTGTCCCCTGTGAAGTGGTTCAGCACCATTTCGCAGGGGACAGCTGCGCTCGGCTGAATCCGGCTACAAACAGGACGGAGGCATATTAGCCCTCCGGTTCTGTTTGCAAATCCGGTCCGAGGCTGTTCGATTCACATCGGACAGCCCCGAATCGGATTTAACTGTGGTGTGAAACTGGCCTAAAGTGAATTGTGTGGAAACTGCTGAGGGACCAGGCTGTTCACTGATTGATAACAATTAACTTTGTGGGACAACCCATTTAAGGCTGTGTACCCATGGTCCGGAGGAATTGCATCTTGGACGCAGCTCCTCCGGACCTGCGGTAACCCACGGGTGCCCACAGGGAGACCACAGCTGCCCTGTACTTACCATCTGTGGTGGGTGCAGGGCGGCTTCTCCTTGCATTCACCCAACTCTGCAGCATGAAATGAACATGAGGAGGAGAAGCGGAATGCCGGCAACCCGCACTGCAGCTGTCAAAATGCTGCGGTCAGGTGAAACATAGTGAGGATGGGATTTCTACAAATCCCATCCATTATGCTGCGACTATACAAGGCAATGTTTTGGATGCAAGTGGCAAGTCACTGCGTCCATAACGCTGTGTTTACTGATCATGTGCATGCACCCTTAGGGTGTGGGTGTAATATGAAAAAGATGGATAAGAATATAAGCAATGACATCAATATACTATGATACATAATAAATGGGCACCACTAGGAACTTTGTTCCCCAAATATTCCAAACATAATTGGCCTATACATTAGCAGCAATCTTAGGCTCCATTCACACATTCAGTTTTTCTTTTGTTTTTCTCATCAGTTTTTGTAGCCAAAACCAGGAATGGAACAATTAGAAGAAAACTGTAGCAGAAATATGTCACCATTCTGTATTTATCACTCACTCCTGGTTTTGGTTACAAAAACTGATGAGGAAAAACAGACCAAAAACACACAGTGTGAATGTAGCCTTAAGTGTTGGCTTGGACCTTTTGCCAAATTTGAGTTTACATAACTACATTAGCCCCTTACTTAAGCATTCTTGTATGGTAAAATATATTTCCAGTTTTGAAAGTATGTCAAATTAAGCTAATGCTGATATGATGTCACTATGGATGGTGCTGATATGGGGGTATTGTATTAATACAAAAGCATTTTGCTTGGCACTGAAACTTTGTGACTTTTGCCATTTTTATGACCATTCCTCCCAGGTTTGCCAAGAAGAGAGGAGCTGGGGCAGGATGGAGGCATTTTGGGGTCATGACACCACAGTTTGTATAATCATGACGAGCTGTGACATACTGGGGACTGGAGTGATGGCCACTTTACACGTCCCAACATCGGTCCGATATTGTATACAACGACGCGGGAGCGCGCTTTTTCTGGGCAGAATTCCAAGATCGCATAGGAGATGTTACACAGTGCGATATCGGCAGGCAACACAACTGCGATGTCTACGCCCCCTTGTACAGGTGACCCAGGAACGACCATTTAACATGGGAGAGAATAGGGGAAGTTGTTCTCCAAATCGTTGTTGGGCTGTCACACAGCACGATCCTGCCATATCGTCCATCGAATATCGGGCAGTTGGAGAGCCTGCTCATTTCTTCCCCGATATCGTTTTGGCATCGTTCTTGCATCGAATTGGACGTTTACACCATACAACGCACAAACGATATCGGGGCCAACGCACGAACCACGTGTCTTTTTATCGGAGTTGGGTGCCGATATCGGGACGTGTAAAGTGGCCATAAGATTTGTAGTGAGGAACACGAGGTGAAGTCACTTGGCCCCTATCAACACCTGCAAGACAATCAACAGTCTTGATGAATCTAGGCCACAGTTTCTGTCTTTGTGAGAGTTTAACAGAATTTTGTTATTATGGAGTTAACAATGATTGTAAAATACATGTTTGAGTGTCTCCAAATGTGGGTAATTCCGCATGAAGTGCCTGCATACCAAAATCTCTAATTTTCAAGCGACACAGCTGCCTCGTGAAAGCTTTCTGACTAAAACCCATGTTGTACCTTTCCACATATTTTAATGCCTCACTTGGATTGACTGTTCAGTCAGGCTAGCTGTCAAGTGTTGACTGCTGCACAGTCCACGATAATTGCCCTGCTGCAAACAAGAGTTGATTTCCTTTGGATCAGTCGGGGCTACAGCTGAATCTGCTCTTGTTGTCTATGTGTAGGTGGCTCCGCAGGTGGGGAGTTGTAGGTTTTTCAGGTGGTAACGCCCCTGGCCTTCAAATAGCCTCCCCTTCCTCCAGATGACATCGCTGATAGTTTCTCTACCTTTGACTGAGTAAGCTAAGCTGAAGACATCTTTGCTCTGCTGAAGATTCTTTGCGCTGAAGATTCTTTTGGAAGTTGTTGTTGTTTATCCCTGGGAGGTGAGAGGCTGGTTGAGGAGTTGAGGGCAAGGGTATTGGCCCAGACATCCTCACAATCTGAGGTACCTCTTGGAGCAGGGCTAGCCAGGAACACCAGTCCAAGGCCAGACTAGCAACCCAGGTTTCCTTGCCTGTTATACCATCCTGTTTCCTTTTCCTCATCTGCTACACGCGTAACGCTAGCTATCTGGGGAATATAGATTGTGAGCCCCAATGGAGAGAGTGACAATGAAGTCTGTAAAGTGCTGTAGAACTGTCCTTCTGTATAAAGTAAATAGATTTTCATGGAAAGATCCGTTAGAAATGTGAACTTTAATCTTCGAACCTGAGGAATTCCTGCAGCTATCAAGTAGACATGTCCTAACAAGGCATTTGACAAGAGGTCAAGAGGAAATCCACTTTACCGCTCCATTAAATGTATGCCCCTTGAATGTCTTCTCCCCTTGTTTTTGGAAAAAGAACATCAAGCTCTAATGGCATCATATGGTGGGGACTAAAGGGTGTGTTTTGACAGATTTTTGACATAAAAGGCACTGCATGTATATTTTTGTAAAGCCTTAAACTAAAATAGGTGACTAATAACTATGTGTATATTGTAGGAGGTCTTGGTGTATTAGCATGCTTAGCCCTGTCTTTTTTAGTGGATCTCATTCCAATTTGGGACATTTTCTCTACACAGACTTGTTGCTTTTTCTTGTGCAGTCTTTGTTTAACTACTTTAGTTTTGAGGCTTTTGGGTCTGTAAACAAACATGACCTTAAAGTATTTTATTCCGATTAGTACTTCAAGTACTGAGTTGTGTTTTCTTAGGCTCGAATCCCCATACCACAATACCTCAGCTTTGTTTACTAACTAGACACATGTAGGGTCCAAACTGTCTCATTTGGATCAGGGGCTAGTTTTGAGCTTGGCAGACCACAAGCGGAGTTAGAACGGGGTGTGTCCGTCTGAACGATGTGAATTACCATGTAGAGAAATATTTACAGACTGTACTTAAACAAGACGCCTCCTGAGACAGAGAACGACTGCTCCCTAAATTATTGACCTTGGTGAATACATCCTTTCCATCAATTCTTCACGGTGAAAGATTCTCAAAATAAACATTTCAGAATTAACATGTTGTTCTTTAAGTAAATGCACAACATATTAACTAAATATACAATAGTTATCTCCATATAATGGTGAATGCCCAATAGCACATAGGTTCCTATTCTAATAAGGTAGCTGAGGCATACTGGCAACCCATTGCCATCAGGTACACACAAAAAGCATACAGCTAGGGTTTCCAAGCATGTTTAGGTTAATATTTTCTATATCTGAGCATGATGGGAGGTATAGTTTGTCAAAGCTGGACAGTCACAGGTTAAAGAGATCCTTTCAGCACGATTTTGTAATGTGAAGTAAAGACAAGGCTGTAATACTGATTAAATTGATACCTCTTGTGAAGAAATACACTTTGTGGCTCTTCTTTAATCAGCTCTTGAAGTTTTTTGCTAATTAGATTTTAATGCTCAGGGGCTGGACTGTACACTGGGTCTTCTCCTCCCTGTCTGTGATTCCCCGGCACTTCCACCTGCTTCTGGTCTTTGAATAACCTGTTTCATTTCTTTGAAATCTCAGCATTGACCTTTCATTCAAAGACTGGAGGCAGGCAGGGGAAGGGGGGCCAGGGAATCATAGACAGGGAGGGGAAGACCCAGTGTACAGTCTGGCCTTTGTGCGCCAAAATCTGATTAGTAGAGACCAGTTGGAGAAACAAATTCTTTCTTCTGTTGTTTTTATTTTATGATTACAGGTTTTTTTTTGTTTTATGTACTGTTTGGAATTTTGTGAGCAGCCATGTTTCCTAAACTTCTGTTAGCAGGTTTTGTCTATCTAATCTGAAGGCAGCATGATGCAGGGGTTAAAGGCCCTGTCTCACATAACGACCACTCCAGTGATCCCGACAGCGATAACGACCTGCCAGGATCGCTGGAGCGTTGTTACCTGATCGCTGGGGAGCTGTCAAACAGGCAGATCTCCCCAGCGATCAGGGCCATGGGAGACACCTCACACATCGCTGAAGGTGAAGTCAGCGTCCTCCCTGCTTAGCGCTGCCTGTAAGCAGGGAGGACGCTGGTAACTGTGATAAACAGCAGGTATCCAGGCAGCGCGCGCTGCCTAGATACCCACTGTTTATCATAGTTACCAGTATTCTCCCTGCTTACAGGCAACGCTAAGCAGAGAGAATGCTGGTAACTATGATAAACACCGGGTATTTAGGCAGCACGCGCTGCCTAGATACCTGCTGTTTATCATAGTTACCAGCGTCCTCCCTGCTTACAGGCAGCGCTAACCAGGGAGGACACTGGTAACCATGGTAAACACCGGGTATCTAGGCAGCACGCGCTACCTAGATACCCGGTGTTTACCATGGTTACCAGCCAGTGAGGTCACTGATTGCTGGTTTCTCGCTGTCACACGCAGCGATGCATGCTGACCAGCGGGAAACCAATGATCAAAAAATGACCCGCAGCACTTTGCATCGATCAGTGACCTCACAGCAGGGGCCTGATCACTGCAAAGTGTCACACATAACGACATCGCTGGAGAGATTGTTGTAACATCACAGTTACAACCATCTCTCTAACGATATCGTTATGTGAGACAGGGCCTTAACACAGAGATTTCATGTGTCTCTTATCACACTGTGATTAGTTGTTTACCTGCAATATTTGTTTTAGTTTAAAAGGATTATAATTGCAAACTAGTTCAGCTAGTCTGACACCTCCCTTGCTGTGATTAGCAGCTCACTGTCTTTATACTTTGCACATAGAAACCCTGGTGTGGGTGGGAGGCACCTTCTCTGCACTGCTATATATAAAATCTAAAAACTTTGATTGTGTCAGAACCACTGCACCCAGTAACATAAGCGATGCATTGTTGGATTCTGAGCCTCTTTGCCTACATCATGCTACTCTCAGATGAATATTGGATGACTTTTTTTTTGCTTTTTTTTTGACCAGGCACAGCAACCCTCAAATTATTTAGTGTCTGCAAGCAGCTGGCTCAAAGTCACTATATGGATGAGGACAGTAGACACCTGACCCACATAGCAAGAACAGACCAGGACTCACAAGCTCAAGTGATCCAACAGCCCAAGCCTCCCAATGTAGCCAGGATTACAGGTGCGCACCACAGCACCCAGCAAGTCAACAGAACCAGGGATTCCCAGCCAGTCTCCTATGCCGGTACTAGCCCAGCCTCAACCTGCTTAGCATCTGCAATCTGCATCTGCAATCTGACGAAGCATGCACATTCAGTTTAGAATGGCAGCTGCTCTCAGATAAAGTAGCAAAAATCTGCTGACAGATTCCCTTTAACCCCCTTTACCTTGCTTTTTCCCTTTTTTTTCACTTCTTGTTTTTCCTTCCTTCTCTAAGAGTCATAACTTTTTTATTTTTCCATTAATATAGACAAATGAGCACTTGTTGTTTGAGGAACGAGTTATACTTTTAAAGTACATCACTCAAATTACCATATAGTGTACTGAAAAATGGGGAAAAAAATTAAAGTGCAGTAAAATTGTAAAAATTGTGAAATTCCACAATGTTTTTATGGTGATTCATCATGTTCACTATATGGTAAAACTGACATGTTGGTATGATGCTTCATGTTGGTATGAATTTGTAGACACCAAACATGTATACTTTTACTGTTAGTTAAGTGCAGAAAAAAATTCAGAAGTCTGTGCTTTTGGCACAATTTTACAGAACCCCTAGTGTTCTCATTTTTCGAGATCTGGAGCTCTGTGATGGCCTATTTTTTTCCACTTGAGCTGATGTTTTTAATGATACTATTTTGATGTAGATGCAATGTTTTGATCGCCTGCTATTGGATTTTATTGCAATGCTGTGGCGACTAAAAAAAGCTAAATTTGGGGGTTTAGACCTTTCTTCCATTATGCAGTTTACAGATCAGATTAATTGATTTTATATTTTGATAGATCGCCATTTCTGAACGTGACGAAAACCAAATATGTGTATTTTTTTTATTTCCAATGGGGCAAAAGGGGGGTAATTTGAACTATTAGGTCTTTTTTTTATTTTTTTCATATTATTACAACCTTTCTTTTTTATTTTACTTGCCCCTTATGGTGGGTTTACACACACCAATCATTGTATCCAATATCTGAACAGATCTCTGGTTGCAGTGAAATCATGGACAGATTGCTCCATGTTGTACACAGCCACAAAATGGAACTATGTGTCCATGATTTCACTGCAACCAGAGATCTGTTCAGATATTGGATACAATGATTGGTGTGTGTAAACCCACCATTAGGGTGCCTCATCACTGCAGTGTTCGATTTCTCCTGCTTTTCAGAGTGATGCTTCAGCTTTGCTCTGAATAGTAGAAAAGATCATCTCCTGTAGATGCAGCAACTCGGCGGGTATCCACAGGAAAGGAGTCATGACAGCGTCATCTGACCAGCATTATCATGGCAAAATATCAATGCCCTGTGAACGCGTCATGAGGTTGCTGATGTCGGCAGGGAATAACAAGATTTCTGCGGCGCTTTAGATTGTGCTGTCAGTGTTTGACAGCGTGATCTAGGCGGTTAACAGCGGAAAAACGGATTGCTGATCCACCGCATCTGTTAGCTGCATATGTCGGCTGATGAGATCAGCCAATATGTGCAGGGAGGGAATGATGCGAAGTCAGCGTGTGAGCTTGCCTCAAAGGGAGAGAGGTGGGCCATGATGTATCCAGTACATTATGGGTCGTAAAGGGGTTAACAGAGTGCAGAAATGTGTCCACTTTTTTTGGGACATATGCATGTGTGCAACCATTTCATGCTAAAGAGAACAAATACAATAAGAATCTATAGCTCACATCTGTAATACATGTAGAGCTGTGCCCAGTTTTGCATTCAGATGCTTCATAAAGTTGACACTTTTAAGGCCGGCTTCCAGAGGTGCAACTAGGTTTCATGGCGCCCGGGGCACAGCTCTATTTCGGCGTTCCCCCCCGCCAGAGTAGGTGAGGAGCGGGGGATGGGGGGGGTGTCGGTGCTGTCAGCTCCAGCTTTCAGCCCTGCTGCCCTGCAGCCTTGGTTGAGGACCATGGGGGGTTATTATACCTCATAGTGTGTGCCTCCCTGATGTATACATATATATACCTCAGGTATATATATGTATACATCAGGCAGGCACACTATGAGGTGTATATATGTATACATCCCCAGGCAGGCACATACTATGAGGTATAGTACCTCATAGTGGGTGCCTGCGAATGATGTATACATATATATATACACCTCATAACCGCCCCCACCTGTTTAGGTTACTTTATTACAATTTAATTACTCTAGTAGAGTAGTACCTAGTCAGGACGGACCGGACAACTCAGTCAGGAGGAGGGAGGTAGGCAGGCTGCAGCAGCTCCTCTTCCTCTTCTCTGTCCCACTGTACGCGCGGTGCGCGCTCACTGTTTGCGGCGCGCCGGGTGACGTCAGCCGCAGCGTGGCCGTGACGTGACCCGGGGGGGTGGGAACTGCTGCCAGGGGCGGACCAGAAGCAGGGGTTGCGCACGCGCAGCGCCGCCCGTGCACAATATGCAGGGTGGCGCGGAGGAGATTAGCGCCGGCGCTGCAGTGCCACCACTGGACACCTGACCTGATGATGGCATCGGCGCGGCGGCGCCCCCCCGCAGAGTTGCGCCCGATGCAAAAGGTCCAGCTGCACCCCCCTAGATACACCCCTGCCGGCTTCACACCACGTTGTGATTCGATCTGGGGCTGTCCGCTATGGACCGGACAGCCCCGGACCGGATCAGCACACAGAACCGGAGTGCTAATATGCCCTCCGGTCCGGTGTGCAGCCGCACGCAGTTGAAGCTGGTGATGATTCAGGACCGCGGTTCGCGGGGAGCTAGCCGCGGTCCTGAAATAACAGCGGCGTTCGGCCGCAAGTGTCTGGTTCCCAGATCCTCCTGGATTGGGGCAGTCCGGCCCCATAGGCTCCCATGTCAGGGAGCGCCCGATTGCCCCGGATAAAGGAGGATCCAGGGGAATCTGGGAGGATCCGGTTTGGAGAGGTTTTTCTCCCCGGACACAAAAATCGTGCATGCAGCATTTTTGTGTCCAAGTGGAAAATCCGAGTCCTCCCGGATTCACCCGGACACATGAAAACCGGATGGCAGATAGCTGCCATCTGGCTCCATCCGGCCCCATAGGCAAACTATTGGGCTGAGATGTGATCCAGGCCTTTCCAGTTCTCATCGGATCGTCCCGGATCACAAAAAACGTGGTGTGAAGCCAGCCTAACAAGAATAAAAAGTGCAGAGCGCTTTTCCTGCCTTCATAGTGCCTCAACAGAATCTGGATATACCCTATTATAAATCAAGGGGGTCCCATACCGGACCTGGTATCCTGCATTGACTTCAACTATGAACAATAGGCATAGCCCATATGTGAACAGAGCTCAATCACTAGGGATTACAGCACTATATACACTACATGATAATAGGAGACTGCTCCTGTATAAATCCCAGCCTAAGGGCCACTTAACACACACAGATATCTGCGTCCAACTTCTGAACAGATCTCTGGTTGCAGTGAAATCATGGACACATTTGTTACATTTGTACACAGCCACAAAATGGAACAATGTGTCCATGATTTCACTCAACCAGAGATCTGTTCAGAAGTTGGTCACAGAAGTTGGTGTGTGTAAAGCGGCCCTAAAACGTATTGCAGACATCTTAGTGGGTTTTGTCTATAAGGGAAATAAGGGAGTCTGGAGGAAATCATGACTTCTGTACTAAGTATATTTTATTGAATAAATAATGGAATAACAGAACAATGGAAAGATACGGTAATCATCCCTCATAATATGAATATTAAGGCATTTTACAGAATATTTAATCATATCTTTATTTTTCTGTGTTTATGAGCTTGGATTGGCTCCCTTTATAATGTGCATTTGTATTTCAACTTTTGTCACATTTGTGCATTTATTGGACAGAGTAAGATCCTTAATGGATGCATCAATAATAAATGTCATTCTGACAGTTACAATGTTTTCCACATGTGAATATTTTATATGATGTTTTTTTTCTTTGCTTTTAAAAGGAAGAAATAATGAATTCACATGGTAAAGGCATCCTTCCAGACAAGCCCCGAGCTCTGTAACCTCTCAGTTGCTGGTTGATCCATACAACAGAGCTCAGTATTTGATAAATATACCAGAACATTTATCACGTTGGTTCTTCCAAGAAAGGGGATCATTCAGACAATCAGAAATTAAAACAAAGGCACAAACGTTTAATCATTTCTCCTTGGAAGTCTTGTTTGGATTTGTATGTCTGATTAAAAAATAAAGATCGAACAATTGTCAGCTAAAGTCCTATGCAAGCTGTCCGCAGCTCTGTAAATCTAATTAACTACAAGCGGAAAACTAAGATTGTCCAGATCAATTTGAGCAAGGGTTAATATTCAATCCATAATCACATTAATGACAATCTGTCCATAATTAGCTATTGGATAATCCCTGTGAGCATAGAAAAGACTATTCTATTACCAGGCGGCTGCTTTGCCACCTAACCCCTATAAAAAAACATAGAGCCCCCCCTTATGACATTATTGTGATGAAAGTAAGCCTTTACAGTAAGAGAACTCTGTCCGAGGACCGCAGGGGCAGGTTTACAGAATGACAAGCAGATACGTTATTTTCTACCAAGATACAGAACCACTAATTCAAATTTATGGTACAATCAGTAAATGACATTTCTTGATCTCAAAAGATGCAGCACATAAGCTGTCAAGATCCAATAATGATAGCAATCTGTTCACTAATGATCTAATCAGGGTAAACAGAAGAGATCTGCCTTATAATGAGAGATTTACAGCTACAGAATTGTCCACCCTAATTCAGCGAGCATAGTTAGGCTATACTATGAAGAAAAACTGATTATTGCTGTACAACACTTATCTGCAGCTGCAAGCCGATTAACTGTTGTTTGTAAACTTGATCCCTTTTAGTGTGTTATTCAGTTGAGCATAAGAATGTGCATCCCCAGTTACTGGCCTCGATTAGTCTAGAAGTTATTTTCCTTTTTACTTATATATTGATTATCTTTTCATAATATAGGCAATCAATATCAGATTAGTGGTGATTCACCACCAATCGGATGTTTGCAGCTTGCACTTTATTATTATTATTATTATTTATTTATTTATATAGCGCCATTGGTTCCATGGCGCTTTACATAAGGAGTGGGAGTAACAAGGACAGGTACAGTACATATGAGATGTAAAGAGTTTACAGAATCAGAACAGGGCAGCTATGATTAAAGTGAACAGTGGTCATGTGGCACCCCACTGGTCGGGACGCCATGGAGGGGTACTGCACCAAATAAGAGTGTGTGGTATTCCTGTGACTAAGGGAACTAGGATGGTGTATAAAAGACCCTCACAACACCCATTCATACACACCCTAGCGTAGAGGACCGAGGGTGAACCCACTGTAGGGAAGACCCAGTTCTGTGGGAGGAGTTAGTTGGGTAGAAAAGTGTATGGGTGGGAGGACAGTTAGACAGACAGTGAGTCAGTGAGCGGAGAACAGTCGGAGATCCTAGGAGCACCAGGTGTTTCAGTGTGCCTGAATCTGGACCTGGTAGTGTGGCGCCCCGCAACGAGTGCGTCACAGGAGGGTATTGCAGCCAAGACAGCAGCAGCAATATTCTCTGACTAAGCAATGACACAGTTAACTCAGAGACCCATACCCTACATGTATCACCAGCATAGAGGGCCAATAAGGTCCTGGTGGGCAGAGTGTAGTGGTAGAGTGTAAAGGAGAACTGAATTGGCAACGTAGGAGAAGGGAGCAAAAACAACAAGCTCTGCAACCTAGGAGAGGGGGCCTGCACAGTCCCGTGCAGCCCCCTGGCCATCACCCCCAGTTGGGCGCCATTACCCCGGTGCCTCAACAACCGGACGCTGGGCAAATGCATACGGGTCAAAACATCCCCGTGCCCATCTACAACAAGATTACTGGTTCCGAAGCTGGGAGTTGTTTATCACTGCCATGCAAACCAGTAGTGGAGGGACCGCTTTACAGGAGCACCCCACCACCGCCACACACACGGAGTTGTCTAGCCAGCGGAGTACCCACTAAAAGGACCCAAGGCTTCCCACAAATCCGGCCAGAATTCCCCGGAGGGAAATTGAAGCAGCCTCCTTGTACCCGATCTGGCACTTCAGGGCGACAACGGCAACACAACTAGTTAGAATGGAGGAACACCGCGGATCTCTGAGAAACACTGGTCATTGCTGAGTCCACCCGGTACGTTACCCGTAACTGTATGTCATGTACTGCCTGCTGGTTACAGTAAACTACCCGTTACAGAGACTAACAGTGTCCGTGCCTTCTTATGAACTGTCTCTCCGCACGCTAAGGTAACCGCAGCTGCCTCAGAACATCTTGTGCAGCTTCTGGCTCCGGGGATCACCGCTCAGCCTGTGGGGAGCGTTCCATCTTGCTGCATTCCATCCCCCGGAGGCCCAAGCAGCGCCGATGGACTTCACCGGAACACTCATAGGTGGCGTCACGAAACAATTAACCCCTTAATCTGTTCAACCACCGACGTCTTTATTGAATCTGGACCACCGGGCCCCACTACCGGCAGGCGCGGCACCCCGTGACAAGGAGGAAGAAGAAACACCTGTCCCTCGGAGTCCCGGCCACGGTGAGTCAGATATGTGGCGTCACGAACAGGATACGAGCAGGCCCGTTCCTTAACGGGTATAATGTGCTTAAAAGACTTTATTTCAACTAAAAAGGACTTTGTTCATCCCAAAAAGAACTTTTCCCGCCTTTTCACCGTTGGGCCAAGATGGCGTCCAAGATGGCGATCCCCGCCATGTGAATCACCACGTGCAGGCCCAGGGGTGAACCACTGTCCCTCTTCGTGGGAGGGCCAAGGCAAAGGCGCCAAAATCATTGTCCGCCCTGATTGCTGGAAACAACCATGGGGGCGGACCAAAGACTTTTTCCCACAATTGGACTACAAAAACCCCAAGGAAGTGGGAGTGTCAGAGTCTTCTTTACCAGCTCTTGAACAGAACGGTTACCGGTTTGGATGGGTGTGGTTCCTCCAAGAAGATGGCCAGCATGAGACTCCATGACTTGATGCAACAGGTCGAGGCTGAGGCTAGAGCAGCCATAGGCCATCCGGGTCCGGGTCCTGTCTTAACAATCAACGGCAGCCCCAACTTCTGGCAGGAGGCATTACAAGACCTCAGGGTACGGCTCATAGAAACAGAATGGACGATCCGCAGCTGGAGTGCGGGTCTGGGCAGCCGACTCCATCGAGCGATGCAGCAGAGCCGTGTGGGTACAACCACTCCAGAACCGGACGACAGCTCCTGTTTTGCCGCTTCACCAGCGCCTACCACCTGTCCTGCTTGATCGCCAGAGCCAATTGACTGTGTCATTCCAGTGGAAAACTCAATCCACCCTGATCCAGGGTCCAAGACCGCCGCTGAACCAGTTCCAGAGCCAGAGCTTACACCCTGCTCCAGTGAACAAGCCGATGCTTATCTGGTTCCCGCAGGGGAACCCACCAGCAGTCTCAACATCCCTTTAAAGGCATGTTTCTCCCCTGAACCGGAGACCTCTTTTGCAAATCCAGAGGCCTACCTGTTCACCGGGATAGAGACACCACTGCCTGAAGTTACAGATGAAGAGGCAGGCAGCCTGGAAGCCCTGCAGGACGACCCTGTGGAAGGATCCGCAGCACCAACGCCCCGTTGTCCGGAGGATCCTGTTCCAGCACCTCCACCTGATGAGCAGCCCGATGTGATCGTTGAGGGAGAGGAGGATGATGACGACGACGAGACCTGCAGCATCGCTGAGGACCTCTACACCGGTTTTGCCTGGGGAGATATTGAGGAACCTCCAGACGAGCAACCAGCTCGGATACACTGGTCGTGTGCAGTCGCAGCGCCTTCCCCTGTGCCGTTTAACCGGTTGCCTATCCAGACTTCTGGCTCCGGGGATCACCGCTCAGCCTGTGGGGAGCGTTCCATCTTTCTGCATTCCATCCCCCGGAGGCCCAAGCAGCGCCGGTGGACTTCACCAGAACACTCATAGGTGGCGTCACGAAACAATTAACCCCTTAATCTGTTCAACCAACGACATCTTTATTGAATCTGGACCACCGGGCCCCGCTACCGGCAGGCGCGGCACCCCGTGACAAGGAGGAAGAAGAAACGCCTGTCCCTCGGAGTCCCGGCCACGGTGAGTCATTATGACTACTGACCAGACCGGTCTGGTCCCAGGCAGAGGACCTGTTCTGGACACAGTGCGGGAGTTCAACCCCGAGCCACAGGCTCCAAGCTTCTTCAAGAAGTCGCGGCCAAAAACCCGGAGGATCCCTCGAAAAGGCACACCGAACTAGGGTCAGAGGGACCTAAATGGGAGTCCCTCACCGAAGATACGTGGGAGCTGGCTCGATGCTCTGCACTTGGAGGCACTGCACGAGAGAGAGGAGAAGAGAGCACAGTGAGGGTTCGGCAGGGAACAGCAGGCACACCGCCTAGGGTCCTGATTAAATCATTCTGATTCCTTGGTGACTACCCTGGCCAGTAAGACTCAAGTGACTGTATCATCTGTTAATTTGCCTGAAGTATTGCAAGTAAACCCGTTTAGTGTTAAAGACTGTGTAACATACTTTATTTCCTTTGCTTGATGAGTCGCACACTTGCTGCATAGGAAAGGACAAGTTACTGTGCCTTGTGGTAAGCTGCCTCCCTGTGTAAAAACAGCTATTACAACTGCCGGGGGATCCCGCTCCACCTACAGGGAGCATAACCATCTGACTTCCCTACCATCACCCCGAAGGTCTGACAACCATACCGGAACTGTAGGTGCCGTCACAAACTATTTGTATTATTTTTATTGACTCTTTTCAGTGACTACCAGGGCCACGGGACTGGGCACAGGTCCCAGTGACATTCCCCCGTGAATCAACGCCCGGAACCGGGTAACCCACGGCTAGGGGTGGGTCAGTCAAATATAAAAAGCATAAACAAAGCATTGTAGAAATAAATTGGTCAAAAATTAAGGATTTGCATTTGAATGACCCGTTTAGCACTTGTACACATAATAATAATAATCTTTATTTATATAGCGCCAACATATTACGCAGCGCTTCACAATTCAAAGTTCATGTTTATACAATCATAAGAAACAGTTATTAGAAAATACAATACATTACAAAAAAAACAATATAATATAATACAGTATAATACAATACAATAATTAGAGCAAAGTAATGACAGCCCTGCTTATAAGAGCTTACAATCTAACAATGAGGTGGGGGTGACACGAAGTACAAGTGCTTATTTACAATGATGGTATAGTGAACTTGAGGAGATAGGGAACAGTTAGGAGCAGTATAAGTGGCCACCAACCATTATTTGTGGTCCACTTGGGACTGGTGTAGCGGACAGGCTATGTCCAGATGACTTTGACTAGGGATCATGATAGACCGACCTAAAAAGATGTGTTTTTAGGGATCGCCTGAAACTATGTAAGTTGTGGATACACCTAATTTCTTGGGGTAAAGCATTCCAGAGAATTGGTGCAGATCGGGAGAAGTCTTAGAGCCGGGAGTGGGAGGTTCGGATTAATGCAGAAGGGACTCTAAAGTCACTTCCAGAGCAAAGAGAACAGATGGGTTGATAGACAGAGATGAGGGAGATGTAGGGAGGTGCTGCACTGTGAAGGGCTTTGCGGGTGAGAACAAGCAGTTTGAATTGAATCCTATAGTGTATAGGCAGCCAGTGTAATGACTGGCATAGAGAATATACAATAGAAGCATCCGAATAACGGTTAGCTAGATAGATGATCCTGGCTGCTGCATTAAGAATGGACTGGAGAGGGGAGAGTCTAGTGCGGGGGAGGCAGATTAAAAGAGAGTTACAATAGTCAAGGTTGGAGTGAATCAGGGCCACAGTGAGGGTTTTTGTGGTTTCCAAGGTGAGAAAGGGGAGAATTCTAGAAATGTTCTTCAGGTGCAAGTGTGGCACCCCAAGAGTTAATGAGCCACAGTAATATCACAAAGGGTTAACTCTCCACACAACCCACAACACTACACTAGCGCCTCAAGGCTAAATGGGGCTGCTAAAGCTGCTTCCCTATATATTTTGGTGTGGAGAGGAAGTGGCAGTTAGTTCAGTGGGGGGCAGCACTGAGGAAAAAAGATCTGGGTGTAAAAGAGCTGCACTAGGCTCACCCCACAGTCCACTGTCCAGTTCCAGGCCAAGCCAGGGTCTGAGGAAAAGGAGACAGAGCAGAGAGGAACACACCTGGGAGACCGAGTCCCCTGAGACTCACCCCAGCGAAGCGCATAGAACAGGATCCGATGCTATGCCTGACACAAACAGCACAGTGAAAATCGGATGAGTGAAGGTCCCACATCTTCACTGTACCACAACGAAGCAACACGGCGGGAACACGGAATAAGACTCAAGTTGCCTAGCAAGTTGGTACCCGTGAGGGGAGAAAGGGCCGGCAGCTTAGCTAAAGCGGCAGCAGGGCCACACACACAGTGCAGAAACAGGGAGCCAAAGGACCCGGCCAGGGTGGGAGCAACCCGGCCCCTGCACAGACTCCGTGGACAGTACTCAGCTGATGTACCATCTTCAGTAAAAGACTTGGAAAACTACAAAACCGTGAGTCTGTGTAATCCTTGCAAACCCTGTTCTCCCTCCCAAACTGTTTCACCACTACTGCCTCGGGGACCAGACTCTGCATGTGGAGAGCCGTCACATCACAGGCTGCTATCCATCATCCCTGGAGGTTCTGCAGCAGCGGTGGTCACCCTGACTACAAACCACGGGTGGCATCACGACTCTCTTCCCTGTAAATACTCCCCTTTACTTGTGGGCTTGGGACACGGTCCGGACCAAGACCGGCATGATAACCCCCGTGATACCCCAGTCCGGTACCGAGTACTCCGTCCCAGTGGGCTCCACACAAGCTGCAAGAGAGGGCGAGAGATTGTATATGTGGGGTGAAGGAAAGATCAGAGTCAAACATAACACCCAGACAGCGAGCCTGCTGACTAGGCGTTATTGTGGTGCCGCACACTGAGAGAGAGATGTCATATTTAGGGAAATTAGTGGAGGGTGGGAGCAGAAGTTCAGTTTTGGAAAGGTTGAGCACATGAGCACATAAGCAATGGATTTTCAGCCCATATTTTCCAGACACAATGTCCACTGCATACTACAGTAGTAGTGCATTGTATGACATTTTAAAAAAAGTGAGAAAAAAGGTAAATAGGACAGCATGTTGCACAAAACCCTTAAAATGGGCTGGGTAAAATTGTTGGCACCCTCAACTTAATAATTGGTTACTTACCCTTTGCAATAAATAACTACAATTCACCGCTTCCTATAACCATCAACAAGCTTCTTACACCTTTCAACTGGAGTTTTGGACCACTCTTCTTTTGCAAACTGCTCCAGGTCTCTCATATTTGAAGGGTGCCTTCTCTAATAGCAATTTTATAATCTCCACAGTTGTTCAATGAGATAATGAGATCTAGATCTGTCCACTTCAGAACTCTCCAGCACTTTGTTTCCATCAATTTCTGCGTGCTACTTGAACAATGTTTGGGGGTCATTGTCCTACTGGAAGACCCATGACCTAGGACATAAAGCAAGCTTTCTACCAAAATCTTTTGGTAATTTCATTTCATTCAATTGTTGACGGATAGTTCACGCTGACACTAATGCACCCTAAGCTTGCAGGACAACTTGAAATTCTTCGGAACCTGATTGGAGATGCTTATCCACAATCTGGACGATCCTGTATTGCAACCATTCATCAATTTTTCTCTGCCATTCACGTCCAGTATATGTACACTTCTTGATTATGTAGCACACCATGAACAAAGGAACATTAAAATCTCTGGAGGTGGGCTTGTAACCTCCACATTGTTGATATTTTTCAACAATTTGATTCTCAAGTCCTCAGACAGTTTTATTCTCTTTCTTTTCTCCATGCTTAGTGAGCCACACTGATACACAATGCAAAGATTGCGTTAAATTCTCCCTTTTGTAACAATGTTGTTTACCTACCATTTTTGAAAAGTGGCTTGCCTTTAGGAGGTATCTTCCCATCTGTCCCATGCAAAAAATGTCCTGTTGTAACATCTCTTTAATGTTGTGTTTTTTTCTCAGTAATTCCTTTGTAAACCTGTGTGTCGAAGGGGCCCTTGTGCTATGAAAGCTTGCAAATATCATTTTTCTGGTTAGCCAATAAAGGTATCACTCCTAAAATACTTTTGTCATTTGTGAAGCTTAAAGGGGTATTCGCAGCTCTAAGATCCTATGCTAATTATGTGTAATATAATAATAATCACAAATATTTCCAATTAGAAATGTAGTATAGTCCTCCTGACTAGGTATGTCTCTTACCTCATGTGTAAAGCATTACAGATTATGTATCCATGGTGCTCTGTCTCTTCCTAGAGGCTGCAAATCCCAAGTGCTCTAATTACCAGTCCCTTAGATAATTGTATGCTTGTACTTATACCATCCAGGCGCCAACAGACAGCTTTGAACTCGGCCAGTACGATAACTTGTAGTAGGACAGGAGAAATGCTGCAGTCTTCTTCCAGAATCTTGTATTACGTTCAACGTAACAGCCGGTGAAAAGGAATAATTTGTACAGGGTTGCAGACATGCGTCTTCAGCAATGGCTTCCCTAGACTAAACTGAGGAAGAAGGGAGGAGCATCTTGTACAGAGGCCAGGTAAGGGAAGGAGTTAGGGACAATCTTAATGCATAGTCTAATCTACCTAGTAACAACAAGGAAAATTACTGATTGGAGGAAAAATACACAATGCAAAGAATAGACATTACAGGTTGTTCTCATTCGTGGGACCCAACACTCCCCGTATGAAATCGTGCAATTTAACAAGTCCTTGTATAACGTATGGAGTTGATCTTGTCCCTCGATGTCATGAATCTGTAACGAGAGGCGAAAGAAAGATAAACGCAACAGTAGTGCAGTAAACTCAAGTCCATGCTTGCAGTAAGTGCTTGGGAAGTAAAGAATAGAAAAATTTGAAAAAACATAAAAATTAGTTCAAGTTCAACAAAAACCCATCTTCGGATTGGGGAAGCTGCAACATGCCAACTCTTCCGCCAATCCAACAATCCAATGGGAAAGTTTAGTCCGAAGGAGAAGTTCATGGTCGATGGGATGCCAACAGTTCTGTGTCCTGGTACGGCAGGGGTAGGAGGGGGTGCTCTCCCCTCGGGGCAGAGTCCAGCAACAAGTTCAGTCCATGTAACTCCTGATCGAAGGAGGCACTGGGTGATGTTCTTGAACTGAGTGTCAGCCTGCACAACGGCTGACCAGGTTGTAGAGTATCCATGGTGATGAAACCTCAGCCGTTGTTCTGGCACCTGGGACACACGGCTTGTTCTGTAGGTTGGCCTGAGAGTCTTTCCAGGCTCTGGTTCCTTCTGCTTGAGTTCGTGGATGGCAACAACAGAGCAAAAATTGTTGAACGGCCAACCTGGGGGTGGTGACCTGAGTCTTATTCTCCACTCAGCAAGTTAGAGGTCAGTAGAGATGAGATGCCACTGTTCGGATGTGGCTCTCTTGGCTTCAGCTGTTAGCGCAGCAGAACAGAGCTGCAGCTTTGGTATGGTGCATGCAGGTTTCAAATCAAGCTGGGCTCTGTCCAGGGTGACACTGCGTTGTACCTTTTTGCTGATCTCTGAGGTATTCCATGAGGCTGCTGCAGCTGTGACCTTAGAAAAAAAAGAAAGAGTCCTTGGAAAACCACGGTGCAGGACTTGGAGTTGCTGTATGGCCTTTAGAGACTTCTTCCCAATCTCCCACCTGTGTTGTCTCTGAGATGGTGACGTAGTGCTCCTGTCAATGCCCTCGATAGCAAGCTGTCTCGGCAGTACCCTGTTTTGAACTGCAGTGGGTGTTTTGAACCCAAGAGGACCATGGATGCTGTTTTCAACAGGCAAGGTTCCTTGTTTCGTACTAAGTTTGCTACAGGGTGAAGCTTGGAAGGTGAACGTGTCTTGTTTGACATCCAGTGGTGTGCTGAGGGTGCGTTACATGGGGAGAACACTAGCACCTTGAGTAAGAGGTAGGCCATTCAGAGAGGGGCTCTTAATTTGTTTTTTTAATCAGATATATTTTATTAATGAAAAAGCACAAATAACAAATTATTCATACAAAACATATACATTTTCTATATATATCAGGTCCCGGCCCCAAACTCTTTCCCCCGGCCCCCCTCCCTCCCTCCCTCCCTTCCTTTTTTGAATCAGAAAAATATTATTCATATGTAAGGAAATTAATAACATACAACTGTAAAACCGCAATTTTCCATTTTTGATATTATAAAGAAATCCCTTTCCCTCACCACCCACCCCCCTTTACAGACAGCAACATTTTTTATTTCTGAGCAATATATGTAAGATATAATCAATAATTACCCTAAACATCTGATGACCCTTTACACACCATTAGACACATCTTTGCCGGAACATCTTTTCCAATTTCAGCCCTCACACCTTCCACGCTGCCCACAAGTTATCACATAATTTAGCATTTTTACGTTTATGGTAGATTTTTTCCTCCATCCGTACCACATAGTCTACTTATTCCTGTTTAGTAGGAGGCTCCATTTGTACCCAATATCTAGCTATGACTTTTCTAGCAGCATACAAGAGTCTGGCAACTGCTAGTTTCGCAATATCAGTGCCCACCACCTCTTCCACATATCCCAACAGGCAGACCACGGGTCTCTAGGGATTACACAATGATAGCGATTCCCAATGAGAGCAGCCACCTCAGACCAGAAACCCAAAACATGCGGACACCCCCACATGACGTGTAGGATACCAGCGGCTTCAGCTCCGCATCTCGTACATTCCGAGGTCTCCCGCACCCCTATTTTATACAAGAATTCAGGTGATCTGTATGCCCTATGTACGAGAAATAGTTGGGACATTCTAGCCGGTTCATTTAATGATAATTTGGGAATATACTCTAAGATGGACTCCCATTTGTCATCCTCTATATTACCAACGTCTGCCTCCCATCTTTCCTTCGCCGCAACAGGGTATTTCAGCAAAAAGGTGTGAAGCAGAGCGGCATAAATCTCAGATATAACCCCTTTAGTACTCCCCTCTTTGCAGATGTAGTCGAGGATAATATCTTTCTGGATAACCATGGTCCCCTTTTTCCTCTGTTGAAGGAATGCGTGTTTAACCTGTATATACTGGTAGCTGTGTTTGTCTGACAAGTGAAATTCCTCCTTCAGCATTGCTAGGGTTTTGAGAGCCTGATCATTCATCAGTTGATAGACAAACTGCACTCCCTTTGTCTTCCAGTCTTTTAGGTCACCCATCCCATAGAATTCGCCTAGATGTTCTTTATCCCATAACGGAGTGTACATTGTCAGACCCGTCAATCCTCTAACCTTCTTCACTCTCATCCATACTTTATAAACTAATTCACATGTCGGGTATTTTGTACCCATCCGTCTAAACAGCCCTGACTCTAAACCTGTTACCAAAGGGCGTGTTTTAAGATGCCGCTCCAAGACTTCCTGAATTGTTCCCTTTATTGCCCTTTGTGCCCATCCTCTAATATGTTGGGACTGTGCTGCCAAAAAATATATCCATGAATTTGGTAATGCCAAACCTCCCTCCTCCTTTGGCCTTTGAAGAGTCTCCAGTTTGATCCTTGGCTGTCCCCTGCCCCACACCAAATCTCTAAAGATAGCATTGACACATTGGAATATCGGCTGAGGAATCCACACCGGGGAATTATGTAGTGCATATAACAATTTGGGCATGAGTACCATTTTAAGTAAGCTGGTACGTCCCACCACCGAGAGGCGCATTTTACTCCACGTAGACGCTTTATCCTTTAACTTCCCAAGTATCGGGTTTATGTTCAATTGCAGATAGTCCCTCACTGGTAGTGCTATGTTAATACCAAGATATTTGAATTCCCTTACTAGTTTGAGTTGCGTACGTTCTACCTGCTCAACATCTGAACCATCTAGGGCATCTACTCCCAGGATGTGAGATTTGTCCCAGTTAATTTGCAACCCAGATAGTAAACCAAATCTATTAATTATATCTATAGCACCCTGCAATGAATCCTGAGGGTCTTGTAAAAACAAGAGAATATCATCAGCGTATAACGCCACCTTTTCTTCCACCACACCATATCGGAACCCCTTCACTGCCCCGACCGCCTCAGCACAGCAGCTAACGGCTCTATGGCCATGGCGAACAGCAGCGGAGAAAGAGGACAACCCTGCCTCGTTCCCCTGTACATGTTGAATATATCTGAACGTTCCCCATTAACTCTCACTCTAGCCACTGGGTGTTTGTATAATAATTTCAGCCATGCCATAAAGACTGGACCTATTCCCATCAATTGGAGAACTCGCCAGAGATAGTTCCACTCCACACTATCAAAGGCCTTCCGTGTGTCCAAAGAGACCACCACCCTGTGTCCGGTATTATCGGCAGTCATCTGCATATTAAAAAATAGACGTCTCAGGTTAATGGCCGTTGACCTATCCGGCATAAAACCCGACTGATCCGGATGGATCACACCAGACACCACCCGGCTCAGCCGGGTAGACAACACTTTAGCTAGTATTTTTACATCTGCCGGAAGTAGTGAAAAGGGTCTAAGGGGCTCTTAATTTGATTACTGAAGTCTAGCATGGCTTGACCAGGTTTGTGATGACGATAGGCATCACAGGTTGGGAACTTAGCAGTTGTTTGCTGCGAATCCCTTGGCAACTTAGTCTTTGCAGGAAGAGAGGGTGAGGGAGCTACCAAGCTGTTGTAGTTGTCTTCAGTGGGTTTGATGCTCGTGACCCTGATGATCTCCTTGTCTTCCTCTGTAGGTGGCTAGAATTTGACCTGGTTTGCAGGGTAGAGTGCTATTGACTGGAGGTTGTCATTTTGAAGACGAAGCAGGTTTGGGTTGTCAGGTGGTTGTTGTTGCTGCCACCTAGTGTCGTATGGCTTCTCCTTTACCCGATAGTGATGTGGGTATGGCAGGAGAGACATGTCATGGTCGTCTGACGTGATGATGGTTTTGTAAGAAGTGAGGTTGCTTGGCGTCTTTGTCTGGTCACTACAGACATCACCGATGATGACCCAGCCTAGCTCAAGGCACTGAGCGTACAGTTCATCAAGTTGACCAAAGATTTGTAGATGTGCCTTGTGCAGTCGTATGATGTCTCTGCTGAGGACAATCAAGATGTCTGCCTTGTTGTTCACAGCCGGTATCTCGCTGGCTATATCTTTGAGGTGAGGAAACTGAAAATCACTTCTGATGTTGGGATTTCTTCCCTGTTGAAGGGTATTTGGTTGCACGCTACGAGTGTGGGAAGTGGTATTTCCTTGGAGCTAAAGAGAGAAGTTATTATGAGGCCGATGGCCAGTGGCTTCTGTTACACCCCCGCAGGTGCCCAAGATGCAGGGATAGGTGTTTCCCATTAAGCCGAGCAAGTTGAAGAGTTTTGACCTGGCCAAGGATTTGTTGCTCTGGTCGTCCAGGCTGACGTACACCTTGACTGCTTTCTCTGGATGACCTTCGGGATACACCTTTGCCAGGCAAATCTTCGCGCAGGACTTGTCACGAAGACCTTCTCCGTAGACCTTGGTGCATGAGGAAGATACTGCAAGATGGTGTATTGCTTTCTCTCTACTCTCCCTGCCATGGCCTGTGGTGGGAGAAGATGCTGACGTTGATTCAGGTTGTGATGGATATAGTGCTTGTACGTGGTCTTCGCTGTTGCATTCTATACACTTGATGGCAATGACACAGTCCTTAGCAATGTGTTCGGTAGAGGCAGAGCACCTGAAGCATACTCTGAACTTCTTCAAGAGTTCCTTCTGTTCTTGAAGGGATTTCTTCCTGAATCCGATGCACTTCTTCAGGGGATGCGGCAATTTGTGGATAGGGCACTGGCTGTTCGGATTTTCTACTTTCTCATTTTCATTGGCCTTGTCTGGCGCTGACGTTGGTGTAAGCAGAACTTTGGACCCTTTTGTTGACACCGGACCACTGTGATTTCTGTCTGGTGACGATGTTGGTGGAGACAGGACCTAGGCCTTTTTTTGTAGACACCGGACCGCTGCGGTTTCTGTCATCCTGGAGTTCCTTTAGTGACTCTGGTGATTTCATTTCATCAGGGTAGAGATGTATTTTTCGCAAGTGTCTTTGTACGACTGATATATGGAGTACAATTGTTCAAGGGCTCCCTCTGATGGCAGCTCATGAGCGCTGGGCACAGATAAGACAGTCACTTGGTTTAGCACTCTTTGCCACAGTAATGTTATGTGGTGTAACAATTAACCTTTGGTGGATTGTGTGTTCTCTCAGGCCTTCCATGTAGGTTTGGTTAATAGCTTAGACCTTTCACTGCAAACTGTGAGAAGTTCTGTTTCTTCTTGCTGCTTTAGATTAGGCAAGGAGTGAGAGATTCTTTTAGTTACAGACATTGCCACAGGAATACAAGGGTGGGGGCTGTTCTGCTCCTGGTTGTCAGGGAGACTAATACAATGTTGCAATCTCAAGCTGTTGAGCAGACTGTGTTTACAGAATGTACAGGGTGGGCCGTTTATATGGATGCACCTAAATACAACGGGAATGGTTGGTGATATCAACTTCCTGTTTGTGGCACATTAATATAGGGGAGGAGGAAAACTTTTCCAGATGGGTGGTGACCATGGCAGCCATTTTGAAGTTGGCCATTTTGGATCCAACTTTATTTTTTGTAATGGGAAGAGGGTCATGTGACACATCAAATGTATTGAGAATTTCATAAGAAAATCAATGGTGTTCTTGGTTTTAATGTAGCTTTATTCTTTCATGAGTTATTTACAAGTTTGAACACAGTTTATAAGTGGTCATAATGTGCTGTCCATTGTGTTGGATTGTCAACGCAACCCTCTTCTCCCACTCTTGACACACTGATAGTAACACCGCAGAAGAAATGGTAGCACAGGCTTCCAGTATCCGTTGTTTCAGATGCTGCACATCTCGTATCTTCACAGCATAGACAATTGCCTTCAGATGAGTGATGAGGCAAACATTTTTGTGAATGGTGAAGTTAACAAACAAAACCACCACATTTTCTGGAACAATTTCAAGGGTGGCAACACTTTTGGCCATGACTGTAAATAATGCATAACAGTTTCAATACACTGAAACATTATTATTTTTGCAAATCTAAAGATGCAGAATATTTTATGCAAATTTTGTGATATTTATTTAGAGCAAATTTAGCAACAATTCAAATAACTAAAATATGTATAAGGCTGCTTTCACATTGCAATCTTTTGCAATCCGTGGCTGTCCGTTGTAAAACGGACTGCCACGGATCCGATTTAGTCCCCATGTATCCCTATTGCCAACGGATAGGATTTGCCCTTAATGGCATCCGATTTGTGACAGATCCGATTCTGTCCGATTTTTTGATGTACCCAAAATCAGAGACTGTTCCGATTTTGGGCACAGCGGACCAAATCGGATACAATCGGATCCAACGCAGTCCGCGGCAATTAACATGGGGGCCTATGTAGCACGGGTCTGAGAAAAAATCGGATTGTTTCTCGGATCTGATTTAGTGCACCACGCATGTGCAGAATGTTTTTTCCGGCTTCAAAGATACTAAAATCGGATCGGACACATAAGTGTCCTCCGATCCGTTTCTGTCCGTTCAAGTCTGTGGGGTCCTGCAAAAAGTAGGATCCCGACGGACAGGAGTACACAATATGTTCCTTATTCAGTGACATCTCTTTTTTAATTTCTATTGTAATCCTGCATCAGATCCTCTCTTACGGTTGTCCAACAGTAATCTGCATTGATGGATTCCATTTTCATCATTGCCACAATATTTTTGTGAAATTTCTGACTGCGCTCGTCCCTCACTTGGTGGAAAAAAGTCTAGGTATAAGAAATTAATCTTTAAGGACAAGTTATAGCTAAGATTCTTACATGTTTTAGGAGATTTTTCCACCAATTCTTCATAGTTATCAGCATCCACATACTGCTAGGAATATCCACAGCAGAGATTGACCAGAGCTGCAAATTTAAATCAATTTATGATATGGATAGCATAATAGATTTCACCTGATGTGAAACATTGCCACAAAAACTAGATGTAAAATTCTATCCTTAATCAATGAAAAAGAAGATGTCTGTATGAATTATACAATATAGTAAGTACACTGGTATCAATTCTGTTTTCAATAATCTTTAAAGAGTTTTGTACACCACATTCCTCCTGTACACTGGCTCATCCTGGTAAAAGTAATGCATAAATGGTAACATGCACATGGCTATTATGTATGTCAAGCACTGGTGTTGTCCATACAGATGGTTGGGATTCTCTTCTTACTGCTGACAATAGGAGTTCCCATCTGCTTTAATTTCATAATGGGTTTAATCCTCGACCCCATCTGCACTCCATGATCCCATAACAGAATTACATGATAATATATTTGCCCCCCACCATATGTTACAATATAAAACCAATGAATCTTAAAATTCATATATTTGCTGCAAAGTTTCGTATTTCACGACTCTAATTTACTAATGCTTATCAGGGAGTATGGAGGGGTTATTGAGGCATTAGATAGGCATAAAAAGAAATACATTATTTATCTGCACCAACATCACAGATTTTGAGACTTATTCTATATGATGGTTTTATATACACTCACAAGAATAACTATGTACACCCTACATTGAATTCTATGATGTTATGTATCAGGGGAATTAACAAAAAATTTGGTCCATAGAAGGTCTTAAAATTAGGTAAATACAACCTTAGATGAACAATGACACATTATAAATTATCCAATATCATTACTTATTTAACTAGAAATAGGCCAAAATGGAGGAGCAGTGTGTGAAAATTAAGCAGCAGCTCTTACACCCTACTGATCACAAGCTACGATATTGTTAACGATATAGTTTGTGTGTCACAGCTTTTTGGGTGGAGCAACGACGTCGTTGCGTGTGACAAGTAGAAGCAATCTACGATAAGTCGGCTGATCGTTGATGGGAGGTTTTTGAACCGGACCTAAAACCAGACGATGATCGTCCGTCCAACGTGCAGCATCGGTGTGTGTGACACCTTGATAACAATGTAGTTAACGACTTCGCCTATTCAGAACTTAAGGACGTAAGCGATTAAGCGACCGCAAGTATCGTTCACTTGTCATGAAATCGTTGCTGCGTCGTTAAAGATATCTGTACGTGTGACACCTCACTAGCGATCATTGAACGTCGTTCAACTTATCTAGGTCAAGTTGGATCGTTGGTCGGCTCATTCGACCATTGAAGCGTGTAACGGAGCCTTAAAAGGTGCTGCTAATCAAATGCAATTGATTAATTGTTCATTTGTATGGCCCCTTCACATGTCCCTGCAGGGGTGGACACAGACTATAGTGGGGTCCTGTGCAAGAAATTTTTCTCCCCCCCACGCTTCATAGTTCAACAAAGTTATGTAAACATATAGATAGTTGTATTCTAAATAAATATGACAATCAACTCTAAGCTACACTGAACCCTGAAGTGACAGCGCAATCAATGCAGGGTCCCAGTATTCAATGGATACTTAGCACTGGGGCACTGCCGCTGCACCCCCCTGCTATATCCGGTGATGCCCCCCCGAGACCGCTGTCTTGCATGTGTCTCCAGATGGCTAATTTGCATCATATGCAAATTAGTGCTGGACCTGGGGGGCCCTCCTCCTGCTCGGGGCCCCGATGCAAAGTCACCGGCTGCACCGGTGATATGTCCGCCCCTGTATCCAGTATGTTTGGTGTCCGTTTTCACATATACTGGAGAAACGTTCAGGGTGAAACACATTTATGCGAGATGCATGCGAGTATCAAAAATCAATGGTGATCTTCACACCTCTGTGTTTTCACACAGACAATGTGTTCGTGTGAACCACGCATGTATCCATGTGATGCACGGAAACATTTCCATTTTTTTCAGCAGCAATAATGAGACACGTAAAGCACATGGATGCCATCCATGTGAAATGCACAAGGAAAAAAAGCATGGTACTAAAATGAATGTTTTTGTAAGTGTAAATAATATGCAAATATAGATAAATGATAGATAAATTATAGATTTTACAGTTATAAGACAAATAACTAATTGATTAAAAAAACCTAAATAAATAAACAATTAAAATGAACTGACATGGGTTGCCCCCCTATTTTTGATAACTGGACAAAGTAAAGCAGACAGCAGTAAGCTGGTATTACCAGGGTGGAAAGGTCAATGGTTATTTGTCCCTTCCAAGCCTAAATATAATAGCCCGCCCCACAATTGGTGTGTCACAATAAGTGTGCCAATCCTGGCGCTTCACACCAGTTCCCAATGGCCCTGGTGGTGGTAATCAGGGTAACAGTTCATGGGGTTGATGTCAGCTGTGTAATGTCAGTTAGAATCAAGCCCTGACGTCAGTAATGGAAAGGCAACTATCAGACCTCCAATAAAATTAAAGAAAAAAGCACTATATATACTATAAGTATAAAAATACTTTATTTTAACCCCCGGCCCAAGCCCTCATTTACCAATTTATTAAAAAAAAAAGCCATGAAGATCTGATGTAGACCAAGGAGCCTGAAGTATTCCATAAAAGCAAATCTGAAAGACATAAAAAGAGAGGATTAAAGAAATAATGACAAGACACAGTCGCTAATTCATCAATTCTCAAAAAGACTTTCACTCCAACGTAGTCCACATGGACATCCGACGAAGGCCATGAATCAGTCACCTCATGTTGGAGCCTCTTTCTGAGAATGAGGCCCCATAGACTGTGACAGCAGCCACTGTCAGGCCTCACATTGTGCTCCATGAGAGCTGGAGTCTGTGACAAGTGGTAATGTCAGTAAGGTTACAGCAGTTCATACTGTCCAGGTCAGACAGTGGGTAGCGTAAGATCTAGCTACAGTGATGAGCGATGACATTATAAGGTTGCCGCAGGCCATATAGGTGGTTTGAGAGCCAGCTGCTATGAATAATGGTAGCCTTATGACATCACCGCTCACGTTTGTAATAGGCACCAGCTCTCACGCTACTATGTGACCTGGATGCTGTGAACTGCTGTAACCTTACTGATGTCATCGAATGTCACAGACCCTGTCACTCGTGGAGCGCAGCATGAGACCTGGCAATGGATGTTGTTACAGACTATTGGGCTTTGTTCTCTGAACAAAGCTACACTGATACACTGGTCCACTGAGTCGAGGAACATCATGTGATCTCCATGTGGCCAACTTTAGAGCTACGTGGGAGTTCTTTTTGGACTAAATCTGTGAAAAAGGCATTGTGTCTTCTCTTTAATTCTTAAAATCTCTCAGGTTTTTTTGTTAAGAAATTGGTGAACAAAGACTAGAGTCCAGGTGTGTTTTTTAAATAAAATATCATTGTGTGGTATTTTTCCACTTGTCTTACTGGGTTAGTAATGGGGGCGTCTGATTGATGCCTCTTTATTACTAACACCAGGGCTAAATACCAGCTGACATTTGCTCTACCTTGGCTGGTTATCAAAAATGGGGGGAACCCTAAATATTTTTTTTAAAATAAATAATTATTTATCTGGATAATAACTGTCAAATCTATCTAGTCTACCCATGTATTGCTCATTTATCTATATCCTATCTATCTATCTATCTATCTATCTATCTATCTTTGCACATCTTTTAAACGTAAAAAAACTTTAATTTCAGTATCATGTGTTTATTTCCAGTACGTGTAACACAGATGCCACATGGATGTCACACACATACACACAGATAGCACATGGATGATACATGGTCGACACAAATGGACGGCCACATGGATTTACAAAACGGAATGTGCTGCATGCGCTTTTTACATGGATGTGTGAAGGAAGCCTCAACATGGCCACTGATGCGGCCAGGGCAAGGGGGTACTCGGACACCGGGACTGATGGCTTCTTGGATGGGGGAATCACGGGTGGTCGGGATCCCGGTTCTGTGCCCTGGTTATCATTTGAATTAGATGGTGGGGAGGGAATATTTACAAGGGGAACGTGATGCCACCTGTGGATCCCGGTAATATGGGTACCGGCGATGCAAGCCGGCCGCTGAGGTGATAGTGGGTGCAGCAGAGAGTGGTCTACCTACCCACAGGAGGAGCTTTTACCTCAGGGCAGCGGTGATGGATGATGATGGTGGTGAGGGGGATGAGGGAGTAGTTGTTGCAGTTCTTACCCCTCTGATGCAACATTGATGTTGGTGCTGCTACCCTCTGGGCACCGGCGGGAAGAACAACAGAGACCAATTCAAGTTTAACCCCACCTTACTGGGTACCGGCAGATGTTAAAACGGAACACGGTACAGTTTGGTTTACCGGGTGGATGTTGCCGATTCAGGGTCCCCCTAATGGAGCCTATAGATGTTTTCTCTCTTTGTCTTTTGGGGTCAACTCTATTCTTCCCAGTCTCTACCACCTTCACAGCGCTCTCCCGCCAGTCCTACGGTCTGTCACTAGCCGAACAGGTTAATCCCTTACCGGTACGGACGGAAGCAGCAGGAGCGCACAATTTCTACCGCCACCGAAATTCAGTCCGCAACCACTAGTGTCCTGAGGGGTGAGATGTCCTTGTGGTGCTAACGGCAACCCGGTTATTATGGGCCCGTAGCTCGTCAGTCTGCGGTCAGTGGTGAACTGCTGACCGCCTTGGCTTCCCGCGTTGCCGGTGTTTCCCCCAACGTGACCAGGAAGCTCCAACCAGTCCTGGTCCGTCGCCTTCTGTCCTGGGCCCCCACTTAAAGATGGGGATCCCTCCTGTCAGCAGTACTGTCAGGCCTGTCCTTCCTGACTGCCTTCCCAGCACTGTCTGATGTAAACTGTCACTCACTCTCACCACTCTACTCTAGGCTCCACCCCCTTTTGGGACCTACTAAATTTCCAGTCTCCCCTATTCTAAGTGCAAAACAAAAAGGAAGAGGGGCGCAAACTAAAAACGTCTAAGTGGCGTGGGTAGGTGGCCACTCACCTTATCGGGTTGTGCAAGTCCTGCACAACCCGGTTTACCAGCCTCCGCCGCCGGCGGTATGTGTGCGGCCTCCCCGCTCTCTTCTCTCCTCGTCCTCGGAACAGGACCTATCCGGTCACGTGACCGCAAAACCGAATTTGCGTCACTGCTCTTTGTTGTGGGTTACCAGGGAAACGCCAGGTCCTCAAGGCAGACTTGCTGTTGACAAAGGACTGAACTTCCGAAACGCGTTCAGCTTTACGGGACTGCGTTCCCGATTTGTTTTTATCACCCTGGAACACTGAATAAAGAAATTTGAAAAATTTAAGAAACTGTCCAAGTGCCGGCTTTTTGTAAAGTTTAACCTTGTGTAAAGGCTACAGACGTCCTGCCTGGCACTAACAACTGCACGTGAGTCCGGTCGAGCCATTCCCGTTAACCCTTGTCCCCCTTTGATTGCTAGTCCTAGGTGTGTGTGTGTAAAAACAGACTCCATAGGTTAAACCCTGTACTGACAACTTACAGGGATAACACATTTGTTGTCACAGTGTAATACTTCCCTGTGACGCCTAGCCAGAGGGGCGCCACACCACCTCAATAAATATAGATGTTTTTGCAGTTTACTAGTCTTAAGTATTCCGGCTAGTATACTGAAGTGATTGTTGCGGACCATGAAGCTGAACAGGGTTATAAGAAGTAGGAAACATTCTATACAGTTGTTAATTTTCTGATGTGTGGAAATCCCAACAAATTCATTCCATAATGAGACCATGAAATGCTCACAGAAATTGCAAAAAAACTAAGACCCATAGCTCAGACTGTTATATTGTAAAATGTTCATGTTCATAACAATACCATTAAAAAAACTGAACAATTATGGAATGTTCTTAAGGTGATGGAAAAAGCCTTTTATAAACAGAGCATGGCAACACAGATGAAATTTGCAAAGCTGCATCTGAACATACCACAAGAACAACGTTGTTTGCTCAAATGAAATCAACGTAGATGTGGCACCTCACTGGTCTGGTCGCCACAAAGGGGTACTACACTCAATGAATGGGTGTGGTGTCTCAGTTCTAAGGAAAATGGGATGGTGAACTCAGGCCCCACCAAACACACCCACACAGCCTAGGACCCCGGGTACCATGGGCGGACCTGGGGGGAGGGCCCAGTCAAAGGGGACAAGGGAAGAACAGGTGAAAGAGAAATGGTGCCCCTGCGGATCCTGTCGCCACAGAGGTACTGCACCCCTGTTAGGGTGTAGTATCCCACTCTCAAGGAAGAGGGGCACAGACCGTGCTGGGACACTCAGGCCACGTACACTACACTAGGTCCAGGTCAGAGTTAGGACAAGATTGTTCCTACGGGAGAGCACCGTCCCTGATCCTGTCTGAAAGAGGAACCAGGGTAGTGGGGATGTGTGGAGAGGAAGTAGTTAGAGGGAGCACTTGGGAGGAGTGAAGTTAGGAAGCACACACGTAGAGGATGTGGGACGCGTGGCAAAGAGTATAAATAGAGTGGGAAAGATCTAGAAAGGGGAGAGACAGTTGAACAGCAGAATGAGAAAGACTGTTAAAAAGCAAAGGAGAGAGCTAGAGTAGAGTTGGAGGGAAGCTAGAGAAAGAAAGCCTGTCACAGAAGGAAAAGAACTTGAGAGCAGTGTTCAGAGCACTGAAGCAAGTGGGAGCTCGTCCTGAGGCCAGACAGAGAAGCAAAGAAAGAGAACCAGGTGGCTCCAGGAGGAAGAGAGGTTCCCAAAGGCACGGGCAGTGAACCTTTCACCCGTAAGGCTGGTATCCATTGTCAGGTGCAGGCAGTGGGGGGACCAGGCCGTAAGAAAAGGGCACCGGGATCCCCAAGACTAGTGGAGATAACAGACAAGGGTCAGCTAGTGTGGCGCCCCGCAACGAGTGCGTCACAGGAGGGTATTGCAGCCATAAGTGCAGCCGCAATATTCTCTGACACAGCAGTGACCTAGTTAACTTTGAGATCCAAACCTGCATGCATCACCTAGAACAGAGGACCAATCCAGGGTCCTGGTGGGCGGAGTGCTAGGGAAGTGTGTAGGGAGAACAGACACTTAGATTAGTTAGTCTAGAAGAGTCTAGAACAGAGTCTAGAACAGAGAACTTGGAGTAGGAGCGGAGGCTCCGCACACCGTGCAGCCCCCGGGCCGTCACCGGTCGGGTGTCAGCACCTGAGGCCTCAACAACCGGGATCGGGCATCATTACCACGGGTTCCAAAAGACTCCCGTGCCCAAAACTTCACAGCCGGTTCACTGGTACCGAAGCTGGCAGCAGTTCACCTCTGCTACGCGAACCAGAAGCGTGGAGGAGCAGCTTCACAGGAGCACCCCACCACCAGCCAACTTCCAGTCGTCTAACCAGCGGTGTACCCACCGAGGGATCCAAGGCTCCCCAAAACATCCACAACGTACAACTTGGATAGGGCATTGAAGCAGCCTCCCCGTACCCGATCTGGTATTCCTGGGCGACAATGGCGAAACACTTAGCTAGAATGGAGGAACACTTGCGGATCTCTGAGGGACACTATCACTGCTGAGTCCACCTGGTCTACTACCCGTAACTGTATACCATGTACTGCCTGCTGGTTACAGTAAAGACCCGTTACAGAGACTTTCTGTGTCCGTGCTTCCTTATGAACTGTCCGTCCGCACTACAAGGTAACCGCAGCTGCCGCACAACATCTTAAGCAGCTCCAGCCTCTGGGGATCACCGCTCAGCCTGTGGGGAGCATTCCATCTTGCTGCTGTCCATCCCCCGGAGGTTCCGCAGCGTCGGTAACGATTACCGAAACTACTCATAGGTGGCGTCACGAATAAATTAAACCCCTTTAATCTGTTCCCTACAAGACGTCTTCAACTGTTTGATCTGCACTCCACAGGGCCCCACTACCGGCAGGCGCAGCCCACCCGTGACAAGGAGGAAGGAGCTACAGCCTGTCTAAACCGGAGTCCCGGCCACGGTGACTCACTAGCAACCCGGAGGCTGTGGTACTTCCAAGGTTCCACGGTCGTCAACCGCACACATCTGCTGAAAAGGTGGCAACCATAGGACTAAGGGGAGATACTGCAGGTCAACCCCTAAGAAAAGCCCACAGCTACTGGATCAGAGCTCTGTGTGGCGAGGCACAAAGCAGGAGGGCAAAGCAAGCGCAGTGTGAAACGGCAGAGGAAGGAAAGAGAATGGGTGCCGGTTACGTGTCATATTCCTACCCGGGAGTAGCTGGATCCCTGCCTCTGAGAACCCAGTGCTCAGCGGGCTGTTGCTCAGTGACAGTGAGTTAAAGACCTGAAAACTGCAACCCGCTGTGTCTTGTGAACTTTCTTGACGCGTCATGAGTACCAGAAACATAACTACCAACTCACTCAGGTACCTTCTGCTGTCCTGGGGTCAGCCCTACCTGTAGAGGGCTTAACAACACTGCTGCCTCCCTACCATCGGCCCCCAGAGGAACTGTCATGCAGCGGTGGCCATCTATAGCTGCAACCTGCAGGTGGCGTCACGTAAAATTAACAAGTATCCCCAAGTCCGGTCATCCTTGTTCTCATGAACCCTCCATGCCACATGACCTTCCCTAAGAGAGCCACCCGCACCAAACTTTTAATGACACCGCCAGTGTCACGGAGCTGGGTCTCGACCCATGAGACTCCCGTGATGAAGCCTCACAGCCTGGTTCCAAGTATCCTAAGGCCCTGGTGGGGCGTGTCAGAGACAATGAGTGAGTAAGGAGTTGGTGAGTTATGAGTGAGGAGTGAAGGAGGTGGAAGCCAAGAGTACAGGCATGGAAAGTGGAGCAGAGATAGAACCCCAGGGGCACAGGTGGAGTGAGAACAACCTGGGTACCCAGATCCAGGACTAAGATAGTCGGATGGAGGGGTTAGTTGAGAACCTGTGACTCGGCTGTGAACGTTGCATGGTCGCTGTATGCCTGAACCACTGAACCGGAGGCCATGCAGTCTAAAGGAGTGGTGGCTGCAACCCGACGCACCTGCTGAGAAGGCAGCCGAACTAGGGTCAGGAGACAGATACCAGTTGTCCAAGAGGACCCGTGGATGCTAGATAGGGGCACTGAATGTGGAGGCGCTGACAAGAGAGACGAAGAACTAGTGCTGGGAGAGAGATGCCAGAGAACGGAGAGGCACACGAAGGAGTCCTGGGCGAGCTATCCTGGTTCCTTGTGGACAGGCTAGACTGGACTTGGAAGAGAGAAGCGCCTGGTGACCAGCTGCAACTTCAGTGAGTAAACCGGGTACAGAATTCCAACGCTGTGTGAGACTGATTTATTCTCCCGCCTGCAGAGCTGCCGACTGCAACAGCAGATCAGATATAGAGGCCTATCGCAACCACGGCTGTACACACTCCTGCAACTAAACACATCTGCCCTGGGGTACTGCTCCACCTATGGGGAGTTATGACATGAGCTTTCTTTCCATAAACTTTATCCCCAACCAATACATCCTAGAACGAGTTAATCCCCGGGGTCACGGAAGCCAGGTCTCGACCCCTGTGACTCCCCGGCAGAACTGTTGCCCGATTCCAAGTACCCCACGGCCCCGGGTTTGGGTGAGTCATAGACATGTTTGGCCATAATGTTTTGCTCTTAATTTAGTGAAAAGTGAACACAGCATAGCATCACAAACACCTCATAGAAGTTGTCAAACAGTGATTTGGGCTTATTTTGTAACCACAAGACCTAATCATGTTGCAGTAATTGCAAACTCTTGTGCATACCAAAGTACTCTAGTGTCAAATATGAGGCCATCTATCCAAAAGCTAAAGCTTACTGCTTCGAAACTGGGCCATGCAGCCTAAAAATGTTCCCAAGCACAGCAGCAAATCTACATCAGAATAGCTGCAAAAGAAAGGAATCGATGTTGTAAAGGCCCAGTCAAAGTCGAGACTTTCAACCCAATTGAAATGCTGTGGAGGGACCCTAAGAAAGCAAATGCCCACAAACCTCATTGAACTTACAGTACACCTTTCACCTCAAGAAACACTATTTATTTGTAGATATCTAGGTAATCTGCAGGTAAGTATAGTTTAAATCCTATGTACTTACTGGCCACAGGGATAAAATTTATGTAGCTGCTTACTTCCAGTCATTGGGGTGTACAGGGATTGGATACAGTTAGTGCTCACGTTTCTGTGGAAGTGCTGTAATCAATGTTTTCAGCAGGGTTAGGAGCTAGCTTGTGAGAGGGGA
The DNA here is from genome assembly GCA_033576535.1 of Allobates femoralis. Taxonomy (NCBI): domain Eukaryota; kingdom Metazoa; phylum Chordata; class Amphibia; order Anura; family Aromobatidae; genus Allobates; species Allobates femoralis. The sequence goes on from JARQOC010000004.1 coordinate 228,501,222, forward strand.
TATATAAGAAGCAGTACTTTTCACATCAAGTATAAATATGTGTGATCTTGCAGCAATAGCAGTTGCATGTGTGACCACAGCAGCAAGTACACAGAGGACCAGAACTGGTTCCAGCAAAAATGGTCAAGCAACCTAGCAATGTTTATTGAGATAATATTTGGAAGTGATTTATGATCACGGTATGCTGTGGTCTTTGTTGGGGCTAGAAACGGTGAAGTGCACAGACAGAAAACTAGGTATAATGGTCTGAAGGGGCCAAACTCTGCTGCATCCATAGTGAGAGACTGCCCCTGAGAATGCAATGCACAATTACATCCGAAAGCGCTGTGCTATAACATCCTGTTCACCTGAGCCTGTTTAAAACACTATGAGACTGTGCTTGTGTGGAGCCTACTGGGACGGGGTACTCGGTATCGGCCCGGGGTATCACGGGGGTTATTATAGCGGTCTTGGTCCGGACCGTGTCCCGAGCCCACAAGTAAAGGTTGGGGCTTATTTACAAGGGATAGAGTCGTGACGCCACCCGTGGTATGTGGTCAGGGGGACCACCGCTGCTGCAGAACCTCTGGGGATGATGGATAGCAACCTGTGATGTGACTGCTCTCCACGGGCAGAGCCTGGTCCTCGGGGCAGTAGTGATGATGATGACAGTTTGTGAGGGAGAACAGGGTTCGCAAGGATTACACAGACTCACGGTTGTGTAGTTTTCCAAGTCTTTACTGTAGATGATATTCAGCAGAGTACTGTCCACGGAGTCTGTACCAGGGCCGGGATGCTTCCCACCCTGTCCGGGTCCTTGGCTTCCTACTCCTGCGCTGTGTGTGTGTGGCCCTGCTGCCGCTTTAGCTAGGTTGCCGGCCCTGTCTCCCCTCACGGGTACCAACTTGCTAGGCAACTTGAGTCTTAGCTTAATGTTCCTGACCCAACTGTGTTGCTTCGCTGTGGTACAGTGAAGATGTGGGATCTTCACTCATCTGGTGTTCACTGTGCTGTTTTTGTCGGGCACAGCATCGGATCCAGTATCCGTTCTGTGCGCTCCTCCAGGGTGAGTTTAGGGTAACTCGGTGTCCCGGGTGTGTTCCTCTGCTTCTCCTTTTCCTCAGACCTTGGCTCATGTTGAGTAATTCAAGGCATGTCATGCACATGTAGACCTAGTAAGTTTGATCAGGAAAAGGCCTTTGTCCAGGTTTACTATGATTATATGGGCAAGGCACGGCAGAGGTTAGGATTGGGTAACATGTTTTGCTCTTATGCCCAACTGATGTACTCTGATATCCACAGTACAATGCTGGTGAACACCTTGAAGACTGACCCCTTTTAGATTCCCTCTGGGTCAGACAAGGCTGTCTTCTTTCATCTCTTCTTTTTGTTTGTGTCATATACAAATTGTCACTTCAGTGAGGAAGAAGATGTCTGGCCCACAAGGGTCTGGGGTATGCAGGTCTCGGGCGTTTGTGTATGGTGGATGTCACGGGTGATCGGTGGTGGTCGAAGAACGTCGTGACACCACCTGTAGATTCGGTGATGGCACCGGCGCTGCTGCAGACCTCCGGGGGGATGGATGGCAGCAAGGTGTTGTAGCTCCCTACAGGTAGAGCAGGGTACCCCCGGGGCAGTGTAGTGTAGAATGGAATAGGGCAGCGCAGTCTTTGCTGTGAGACTGGAATGTCGCACTTCACCCAGGAAAGAAACACATACACTTACTTGCTCTGCACGGGTCTTTACTCTAGTTACTTTCAGCTTGTACACAGTTCAGTTTACAGGTGTTACGTCTCGGGTAGTGAACCAGGTGTCATAGGAGGAAGCAGTGTCTCTCTGAGGCTCCCAGTGATGTTCCTTCTTTTCTCTCTGTCCTACTTCTGCGCACGCCTTCTTCCTCACGCTGCCCTGCACGAATCCCACTTACTACCAGGCCTGTTGGGTGATATGAGATACCCTTCTCTCCCTAAGGGGTGCTCAACCCGGTTTGGTGCTTCTAGTGGGGACTGCACGTACGTTGGACGGATCGTGCTCCTATGAAGCTGTTGATCATACTGGTATTTGCGGCTCAGGGATGGACCTCTGCACGGCTTCGGAGCCGGTACCCCGCTGTGGACTGGACCAGGGTGTTCAGTCACCCTCTGTCTGCCCCTCTTTGTCTGGGTCGCTGCTCCTTCTGGGCGAGCTCCCTGTGGTGTCCCCTGAAGGGTCCTTCTCTGTCTCTCTCCACAGACGTTCTGCTTCTCTGCTTCCCGCGCTCACACTGCTCTAACCTGAAGCTCCTCCCACCGGGACTGGGTCTCTCAGCAAAGGATTTAACCCTATAGTCCTCTGCTCTAAGTGTGTGAATGCAGATTGAGAGCCTCAGACCTACATTACCTCCCCCATAACAGGAATACTGCACTCTCTGTCTTGGGTGCAGTACCCCTCTGTAGTGCACTGACTAGTGGGGCACCACATAGACGAACACAAGTGCCACCTAATAAAGGTAGCAATCCTAAAAGTCATCCAATTTAACAAGCTCTTTAATATGACTTAGGATTTGTGCCAAATCAGAACCCCAAACTGCAGACACTCATCAGTGCAGTGTGTGGGATTCTGATCTGGTTGGGAGGTCTGGGAGAATAGCTATTCTTCTTGTGGAGAGCATTCTGCCTGCCGGCTGAGGAGACTTATAGCCACAATGTTCCTCTGGGAAATATGCAAATTGTCACTTCAGTGATGAAGTAGACAAACTCTAGTGCATCCTAATAAAGGTTGCAATCCTAAAAGTCATAATTGACTCTTTAACAAGCCTTTTATATTTCCCAGAGGTGCATTGCGGCTATAAGACTACTCAGACGGCAAGTAGAATGCTCTCCGCAAGGAGAATAGCTATTCCCCCTGCCCTTGTCTTAGCCTCTCATGCAGCCAGATCAGAATCCCACACACTGCACTGATGAGGGGCTATCACCCTGAAATGCAGCATCTGCAGTTTGAGGTTCTGATATGGCACAAATCCTAAGTCATTTTAAAGGGCTTGTTAAAGCGTCAATTATGACTTTTAGGATTGCTACCTTTATTAGGTGGCACTAGAGTTTGTCTACTTCCTCATTGATGTTTGTGTCATAGAAACTTTTCACAGAGGCAATCCTGCAGAATGGAGGGATCAGAGGAAATCCCGGACTGGGACCAGAAGGAAACAAGCTCAAGTGTTTGCTCTACATGGACTAAGTGACTATTTTCTACTCTGACCAGAGCTCATTCGAGGCCTTCATCCAGATGTGCGAGACCTTTGGGAAAGCTTCAGGGGCTAAAGTCAACTGTGGTTAGTAGGAATCCATGCTCTTTGATGACTGGTAACTGGACTCCTCTGACCCCTTACTCTTCAACATCCTGCCAGATTTCATCAACGTTCTTGGAGTATTGTTTGGAAAGTAAAAAGAGGCCCTCAAGTCTTGGGAAGTATGCTTGGAGAAAGTCAACCAAAGGATGAGGGATGTGCTTTTTCCCTCCCAACCACGTGAGGGAAAAGCACTGTACTTGCCTAATGAGGTACTGCCCGTACTGCAAGACATAGCCTAGACCTGGCCCCCCAAATCACTGTGCGTAGTGCCATTACCAGGACAGTGTTTTGCTTTGTCTGGTGTTCCCAGATGGACAGAGTGAAGTGGACTGTCATGTACAAGGAGCCATGCAAGGGTAAGAAGGGCATATCCCCACTCTCCGACAAACCTCCGTCATTGGTGATTGTGTTCGCCAGACTCTGCAAGACAGGAGTGATTCTGCAGGCTGGTCCATGTCTCACTTCTTCCTTTTTCCCCTTCGGAAGGGACTTTGCTGGAACAAGTGGTATAGCTCCTACCCCTACAACTGGATGATGTCCTGGTTCTACCGAGCCATTGTCCGGTTCATTGGGGAACACCAACAGGAGGGACACAAACCTGGTTTGTGGAAACCAAAGACAATCCACAGACTCTTCAGAACCAAGAACGAGGAAGAAAACATTCTTCGTGGATGGCGATACATGGCGAACTGTCAGTCTGGTCATTCATGCATGCCTTGGCCAGTGCAAGACCCAGTATTGCCCAAGGCACCTCTTTGTGGTGTAAACATCTTTGCACATCTTTTGAGACTGAGGTATTGGACAGCACCTGTTTGCTGCCCTGGAAAACAACCTGAGAAATTCTGTCTCCTAAGGCTGCTTTACACACACCAACTTCTGTGTCCAACTTCTGAACAGATCTCTGGTTGCAGTGAAATCATGGACACATTATTACATTGTACACAGCCACAAAATGGAGCAATGTGTCCATGATTTCACTGCAACCAGAGATCTGTTCAGAAGTTGGTCACAGACGTTGGTGTGTGTAAAGCGTCCCTTAGAGGAACCTATCACACCAGTATAATCTCTTTGAACTCTTCCCTGGGATACACAGTGCCAGAGCTATCCAGGAGGCTTGGTATCATATGAAGTAACCAGCTTATCCTACGGAGTAAGAACACGTCCATCCAGGACTAGTGCAGACTCGTCTACAGCTTGCTCAAAGACTACTTCATCTTAAATAGCCCAGATCCCAGCAACAAGGATGAAGACTGAATGCCTCTCCTCCCCTCCCCTCAATATCTGTTGTTCTTTAATAAACCTTTGGGTCTGTGATCACAGCATGTTCCCCCCAAAGTACCCTCACCATGCCCCAAGGCACCCCCCCATCGCAGCTTGATGAATTTTGTTGTTTGATCAAGCTCTTCCATTCTAGAACGAATATTTAGGTTGTGCGGGCATGTGGCATATCCCTGTGAGCTGTCAGCACGGTAACTCAGTGACTACCACTGATGCCATGCAACATTGGCATCCATGGTACAAACCCCACTAAAGACATCACTTGCAGGGAGTTGGTATGTTCTCACCTGTGCTTGTGTGGGTTTCCTCTGGGAAGTCTAGTTTCCTACTACACGACAAAGACATACACACAGAAAAGGTAGACACCAAGACCCAACAGCGTAACAGATTATCACACGCAAAGGAAATAAACAATACTATATGTTTGAAATAAGAAAAATGGATGTACTGTGTTGGGACAGTAAACTGTTGATTATCTCTGATATATGTGTGCAATAAATTATTTTAAATAAACAATGTCTGCAAATTGAGATGCTCGTTTGGCTTTTATCCTAAAGGGCCCGTTACATGCTATGATATCGTGAACGATATCGTTGGTACGTCACAGGTTTTGGGGCGTTGTTGCATGTGACACGTACAGTATATACGACCAACAATAAGTCAGCTGATCGTTGATTGCAGGTTTATGAACAGGACTATAAATCAGTCGTTGATCGTACGTTCGATCTGCTGCATCGTCGTGTGTGACACCTTGATAACAATGTAATTTACGACTTCGCCTATTCAGAACTGAAGCACTTAGGCAACCAAATGACCGCAAGTATTGTTCGCTTGTCGCAGAATCGTTGCTGCGTCATTCACGATATCTGTATGTGTGACACCTCACCAACGATCATTGAACGTCATTCAAGCGATCCAGGCCAAGTCGGATCGTTGGTCGGATCACTGACACACTGAAGCATGTAACGGACCCTTAAGTCATATGGCAAGGCTCGTTGAAGGGTTGATATTGACTTTTAGGATTGCTAGTTCATGTCATATTCCTCTCTGAAGAGTTCATTTGCATATATAATTTCACAGAGGAGCATTGCATGACAGTTAAGTCTCTTCATACTGGCATGCCGAATTAGGCATGTCACTTTACACAAGGAGAAACCTTACCCCTTAGATCTAATTAAACATAATGTCACACTTTGCCCTGGATCAGAGATATCAATTAGACTATTGTTGCCTAAAAGAATACTGAAGGCACAATAAGAGACAGAAACAGGCAAATGGATGTTGCCAAATGTAAGTTCTTGTCAGTAGTGTAGATAGCTGTATGAGACAATAAAGAATAGTTTGTTGTATTAGACTGAAAGTAGGGATAGGTACTTTCATAGTAGTTATTACTCTATGGTGAACACACTCTATTACCCGAGGTGAGCACATATTTAAGATAACAATAATTCAGCCAAATCTGTACCTACCCGCATCTTAAACCGGCAGACAGCCAATAGATTGGTGAGTGGGTGAGGTTTGATTGGGCAGGGTTTTGTGGGTTGAACAGTGTAATTTTCCACCCAGTTAGAGCCATTAAGAGAATTTAGTGTCTCTCACTGGATGGCCGACTCCTTTCATTCACAATAGGGGAGACTTTTCTTTGTCTTGGATCGTGAATGAATGACTCATCACTAGTGGTGGGCACCACTATAATATGAAAAATCCCTTGTGAATGTTATATATAGGCACTGCAGTGTGGACTATTTACAAGGTGGCACTGCTGTCTCTAGTATGGGGACAGTATACTGTAGGCACAAAGTGAACAGTGAGACCTAATTCGTTTTCAGCCTAATGTGTTTTCTTGGAAGGGATTATTTTAAAGGGAACCACGAGCAAACAAATGCTCCGTTATTGCAAATACAATATGTGTGTTTAATTCTGAAATGCTACAAGTGACAGTATGATTGCCTCGTCTCTCCTTATGGGAAAAGCCACACCGGCGTCAAACTCGCGCAAGAAATATTGCACTCGGACCAACGTTAAAGGGGTCCTGTCACCTCCAAAACGCCTCCTAAGCTAGCAAAACATGTCCCTGCAGCATCTCATCACTAATCTCACACTCCTTTTGTCTCCTAAAAGCATCCTGTGAAAGTGCATAAAAACGTTTTAATACTCACTCATTAGTGATTATAATTAGCAGTGACTATATTCTTTAGTCACCAAGGCGGGCTGTTTTGCAGCTCTAGGATCCACCCTGTCTCTATGTGTTCTGCTGTGATGTGCAGGCATTGCCCTTCCCCCTCTCTATCACTCACAGAATACAAATCATTAGTCCTGCCTTCAGTTTCAGTTTCACAGCAGCACAGACAGAGAGAGGGCTGGATCCTGGAGCTGCTAAACAACACCCCCTGGTGACTAAAGAATATGGCCCCTGCTAATTATAATCACTAATGAGTAAGTATTAAAACGTTTTTCTCCACTTTCACAGGATGCTTTTAGGAGATAAAAGAAGTGTGAGATTAGTGATAGGATGGTGCAAGGACATGTTTTGATATCTTAGGAGGCGTTTTGGAGGTGACAGGATCCTTTAAACGTCAGTCAGGTCATATTGGTTATTTTTTCCTCCGTTGAACTCGGACTGTGAGCAAAATCAAAGCAGACTGCGATTGCATGTAATATCAGGAGATTTGCCATTGTGAAGTCAATGGATGCGGTAATTGCATTGCACTCGTGTGTCTGTCATGCATCAAATTCGCGCTGATTACCCATACGCCAGTGTGGTTCACCCAATTTCTCCTGAGTACACCGATACCTCATATGTGGTCATAAACAGCAGGGCTCAGAAGGGAAGGAGCGCAATTTGACTTTTGGAGCTAATTTTGGATTCGAAAACAATTTGAATGGAAAATCGGCTCAAATTGTTAGCGGACACCATGTCGCGTTTGGAGAGCCCCTGTGTGCCTAAACATTGGAGCTCCCCACAAGTGAACCCATTTTGGAAACTAGACCCCCCAGGGAACTTATCTAGATGCATAATGAGCACTTTGAAACCCCAGATGCTTCACAAATTAATTCATAAAAATGAAAATTTTTGTGGAAAAAAAGTAATTTTTCATTTTTACGGATCAATTTGTAAAGCATCTGGGGGTTCAAAGTGCTCACTATGCATCCAGATAAGTTCCTCGGGGGGGTCTACTTTCCAAAATGGGGTCACTTGTGGGGGAGCTCCAATGTTTAGGCACACAGGGGCTCTCCATATGTCACATGGTGTTCGCTAACAATTTGAATGGAAAATCGGCTCAAATTGTTAGCAGACACCATGTTGCGTTTGGAGAGCCCCTGTGTGCCTAAACATTGGAGTTCCCCCACAAGTGACCCCATTTTGGAAACTAGACCCCCCAAGGAACTTATCTAGAAGGGTAGTGAGCACTTTGAACCCCAAGGTGCTTCACAAATTAATCTGTAATAATGAAGAAGTCCTTTTTTTTCTCAAAAAGTTTATTTTTTAATTATTACGGATCAATTTGTGAAGCACCTGGGGGTTCAAGGTGCTTACTATGCATCTAGATACATTCCTTGAAGGGTCTAGTTTCCAAAATGGGGTCACTTGTGGGGGAGCTCCAATGCTTAGGCACACAGTGGCTCTCCATACGCAACATGGTGTCTGCTAACAATTATAATTGTAGTAAGCACTTTAAACTCCCAGGTGCTTCACAAATTGATCCATAAATGAAAAAAGAACATTTTTGTGGAAAAAAAGTACTTTTTCATTTTTACGGATCAATTTGTGAAGCACCTGGGGTTCAAAGTGCTCACTATGCATCTAGATACATTCCTTGAAGGGTCTAGTTTCCAAAATGGGGTCACTTGTGGGGGAGCTCCAATGCTTAGGCACACAGTGGCTCTCCATACGCAACATGGTGTCTGCTAACAATTATAATTGTAGTAAGCACTTTAAACTCCCAGGTGCTTCACAAATTGATCCATAAATGAAAAAAGAACATTTTTGTGGAAAAAAAGTACTTTTTAATTTTTACGGATCAATTTGTGAAGCATCTGGGGTTCAAAGTGCTCACTATGCATCTAGATAAGTTCCTTGGGGGGTCTAGTTTCCTAAATGGGGTCACTTGTGTGGGAGCTCTAATGTTTAGGCACACAGGGGCTCTCCATACGCGACATGGTGTCTGCTAACAATTGGAGCTAATTTTCCATTTAACTTGTTAGCGGACACCATGTCGCGTATGGAGAGCCCCTATATGCCACCAGTACAAGGGCACCTGGAAGAGTTGGGGTACAGCAACAGAAAGTGGCACCTCTAATGAATGCACTATTTTCTGGGGTGGCTGTGGGTTGCAATTTGCAGCATGAAGGGCCGACAACTTTTGGGTCTCTCCACGCTGAGGATTCCAGCCCCCCCAGCTGACAAGTTGTACCTAGCTGGCAACCAAAAATACGACAAAGCTCCATGTCATTTTATTTGTAGAAGTAATTTAAAAAAGAAAGTTATGTGGGGCCTCACCATATTTTTGGTCTTGCCAGGTACAACTTGGCAGCTACGGACTGCCACCAGCCCCCAGCTGCCTCGTTGTACCTGGCTGGCAACCAGAAATACAGTGAAGCCCATTTTTTTTTAATTTCTAGAACTCATTCTAGAAAAAAAATGACATGGTGCTTCGCCATATTTTTGGTCCAGCCAGGTACAACTTAGAAGCTACAGACTGCCACCAGCCCCCAGCTGCCTCGATGTACCTGGCTGGCAACCAGAAATACAGTGAAGCCCATTTTTTTTTCATTTCTAGAACTCATTCTATAAAAAAACATTATGTGGGGCTTCGCCATATTTTTGGTCCAGCCAGGTACAACGAGGCAGCTGGGTGCTAGAATCCTCAGCATGGAGAGGCCCAAGCGTTCTGGGCCCTCCATGCTGCGAATTGCAGCCCACAGCCGCCCCAGAAAATGGCGCATTCATTGAAGCTCCATGTATGTACATGCCCCAGTGCATTATGGGTTTGTTTATGAACTCTGTGTGTATTTACATGCCCCAGTGCATTATCAGTGTGTTTATGATGAACTCTGTGTGTATCTACATGCCCCAGTGCATTATCAGTGTGTTTATTATGTGTGTGTGTGTATGTGTATGTGTGGTGCCCCTGCGGACTGGTAGCCACTAAGGCCGGGTTCACACCATGGCATGATCAGGTCCGGAGCTGTCCAGTCTAAACCGGACAGCCCCGAACCCGATTTTGACATAACACAGCCCTATGGGGCCGGATGGAACTGGATGGCAGCTATGTGCCATCCGGTTTACATTTGTCCTTGAGGGTCTGGGTGAATTTGTATTTTTCCCCCAGACACAAAAACGTTGCAAGCAAAAGGGAGGGGTCATTAGTGCTAAATTTAATGTACTAGTTTAGAATACGGAAGCAATAAATCTATTGAGCCTTTCTGCAGATTTTATATTAGACATACACCGCTCTGGTATATGTCTGTTCTGCCCATTCATGAGCAGCTAAGAAAATATTCATAAAGTTATACTAGAGTTATACTTGTTATGACCTGTAGAGGTCATTAATTGCCTGTTTACATTGTTTAGATGTTAAACATGATCTAGCAGAGCTCTTAGTCTGTCCCCTTTAAGAAAAGTGTGTACCAAGGGACCGCCCTCCTTCTTCCTCCTGGAGAAAGTGTTCCTTGCATTCAGTTTCCCAGTTCTTCAGTGAGAAGATAAGACATGTGATTCTGGCTCTCCATTCCTTACAACTCTCCTTTCGTCAGATGATTCCAGTAAGAGCAATGCAGTTACATGTTTTTGTGTAGAATCTGTATAAACAGGTTATAATTCAGCCGTTAGTACAGAGAGAACTGAGTGATAGGAGATGTGTTATACCCTGTAATTCTTCATGCTAGCATGTTTGCATTGTATGTAGATAAAGGTATTTCTGTGTAGAATACTGTAAACTGAAGTGTATTGTGCACTGAAATACACGATTTGATTTAATGCCTTTTGCACTGTATGCAGATAGATAGATGCATTCTGTATAGTATAGAGCCTGCTGCAGTGACCCTAGTTACAGTTGTGGCCAAAAGTATTGACACCCCTGCAATTCTGTCAGATGATATTCAGTTTCTTCCTGAAAATGATTGCAATCACAAATTCTTTGGTATTATTATCTTTATATAATTTGTCTTCAATGAAAAAACACAAAAGAGAATGAAGCAAAAAGCAAAACATTGATCATTTCACACAAAACTCCAAAAATGGGCCAGTGCTTTCTCTCAAACCATTTTCTAGTGCTTTTTGAAGTGTGTTTTGGGTCATTGTCCTGCTGGAAGACCCATGACCTCTGAGGGAGACCCAGCTTTCTCACACTGGGCCCTACATTATGCTGCAAAATTTGTTGGTTGTCTTCAGACTTCATAATTCCAAGCACACAGTCAAGCAGTCCAGTGCCAGAGGCAGCAAAGCAACCCCAAAACATCAGGGAACCTCCGCCATGTTTGACTGTAGGGACCGTGTTCTTTTCTTTGAATGCCTCTTTTTTTCTCCTATAAAATCTATGTTGATGCCTTTGCCCAAGAAGCTCTACTTTTGTCTCATCTGACCAGAGAATATTCTTCGAAAACGTTTTAGGCTTTCTCAGGTAAGTTCTGGCAAACTCCAGCCTGGCTTTTTTATGTCTTGGGGTCTTCCTGGGTATCCTACCATACAGTCCCTTTTCATTCAGACGCCTACGGGTTGACACTGATGTACCCTCGAACTGCAGGGCAGCTTGAACTTGTTTGGATGTTAGTCGAGGATCTTTATCCACCATCCGCACAATCTTGCGTTGAAATCTCTCGTCAATTTTTCTTTTCCGTCCACATCTAGGGAGGTTAGCCACAGTGCCATGGGCTTTAATCTTCTTGATGACACTGCGCACCGTAGACACAGGAACATTCAGGTCTTTGGAGATAGACTTGTAGCCTTGAGATTGCTCATGCTTCCTCACAATTTGGTTTCTCAAGGCCTCAGACAGTTCTTTGGTCTTCTTTCTTTTCTCCATGCTCAATGTGGTACACACAAGGACACAGCACAGAGGTTGAGTCAACTTTAATCCGTCAACTGGCTGCAAATGTGATTTAGTTATTGCCAACACCTGTTAGGTGCCACAGGTAAGTTACAGGTGCTGTTAATTACGCAAATTAGAGAAGCATCACATGATTTTGCTAACAGTCCCAATACTTTTGTCCACCCCCTTTTTTATGTTTGGTATGGAATTATATCCAATTTGGCTTTAGGACAATTCTTTTTGTGTTTTTTCATTGAAGACAAATTAAATGAAGATAATAATACCAAAGAATTTGTGATTGCAATCATTTTCAGGAAGAAACTGAGTATTATCTGACACATTTGCAGGGGTGACAATACTTTTGGCCACAACTGTATTCATGTTGACTGTAACCTGTGTTATCACTGTGTTAGTGCTAGTTTCTTTAATGCACCCAGTACTGACTTTGATTATTCTGTACTTGTATTCTAGTTTTTACCACATACATTATTGTTCACGCAATCAAAGGGGCTACAAAGGGTGGGTGGTCAATCACGCAAAAAAATCGTTGAGAGTAAAACCAGAGAGCAGTTGATGGACTGTCATAAACAACATAATCAACATCTCTCATCTCAAAATAGGAAACAACCCATTACCTTTTCTACCCCATTTAGCACTGATTACAACGGCATTGTGGACATTCTACATAAATATGTTCCGATGCTATATCAAGATACATCATTGCGTAAGGTTCTAAATTATGGATTCAGATGCGTTGCTAGGAAGGGTCGCGATCTTGCCAGTTATGTGTCACCAAGTCTCTTTAAACAAGTGGATTGCCACAGCAAACCCACTTGGCTACGAAACACTGGCAATTTTAAATGTGGTCAACCTCGTTGTAATCTATGCAGGTACATGAAAAAAACAGATGCATTCCAGGATAGATCTAGCGGTAGAATTTATAAAATAAAAAATTACATTAACTGTGCAACCACCTTTATGGTTTACATGGCTTCTTGCATGTCCTGCAATCTAGATTATATTGGTTGTACCAGTCGGCCTCTAAGAAAACATATCTCAGAACATATATCAGCAGCCAACCCCTCATCCTCAGGGAATAGACGCTCTATGTCAGGCCTATCTAAGCATTTTTCTGAATAATACGGTGGCGACACCAGTAAGTTGTCTGTTAAAGGATTGGAGGTTGTGAGGAGCTCAGTACGAGGAGGGGATTGAATCCGAGACATGCTAAATCGTGAAAGTTTCTGGATATTATGCTTGAACAGCAGATTTCCAGGGGGAATGAATTATAGGAGTGATTTGATGTATTTTTATTAATACAGGTGTTTTTATTGAAATTAACTAGTCCTGTTCATATACATCTTTATATCAGGACAGGCTCCTATTGTTTCTTCCTAATCCAGGTTATATCCAGTATATCCAACAATTGTGTATAATATTTTGCGCTAAGTGTATCCCCTCTCTCTGTACATTGCCATTATTTATTTAATCTATTGCTTGGTTTCTTGTGTATATACATTATACATATGCTTATGTTTTTGTATCTTTGCTGCTATCCTTCATGTTGTAATATAAAGTAGTTCCTTTGCATTTTAGTGAACTCTTTTCTAATATTCTATAATGAGACCATTCAAGTCATTGTTTTTACTTAACCTATTCAGGTGACACTCGTTTGTAATCTCACAGGTGTAATGTTCTTTGTATATATATTGCATGTTGTCTTGTTGCCTCTTTGTCATTGATAAAGATTTTTATCGAAACGCGTCTGACGGGGCATGCTCAGCCACCAAGATGCTTTTATTTTAATGTTGTGAGTTACATAATAAAGTAAAAACTTTACATCGGATGAAGGTGCCAGCATATCTTCATTATATTCCTTGACTCGGGCGGTGGCTGGCCGTCAGCTGCAGCATCTGACTGGATCTTCTGAGAAGGAGGGGTGAGCTTACTCATATTCCCTGTTCCCTGTGAGTTTAGTTATTGTCAACACCTGTTAGGTGCCACAGGTAAGTTACAGGTGCTGTTAATCACACAAATTAGAGAAGCATCACATGATTTTTCTAACAGTGCCAATACTTTTGTCCACCCCTTTTTTATGTTTGGTGTGGAATTATATCCAATTTGGCTTTAGGACAGTTCTTTTTGTGTTTTTTCATTGAAGACAAATTAAATGAAGATAATAATACCAAAGAATTTGTGATTGCAATCATTTTCACCAAGAAACTAAGTATTATCTGACAGATTTGCAGGGGTGTCAATACTTTTGGCCACAACTGTATTCATGTTGACTGTAACCTGTGTTATCACTGTGTTAGTGCTAGTTTCTTTAATGCACCCAGTACTGACTGTGATTATTCTGTACTTGTATTCTAGTTTTTACCACATACATTATTGTTCACGCAATCAGTTCATCACCTCAATAAATGTAGAGTCCAGAAATCCTACAGTCTGTTCCTTGTGGAAGTGAACAAAGGTTAAGCTGTATGCTAGATATCCACAGCTCCACATGTAGAAGAAGGCAGAACAATACCCATAGGCGGCCGTCACACGGTTCAATATTGCTAACGATATCGTTTCAGCGATCTGCTTTTTGATCGCTTAAGCGATATCGTTTGTGCATCGCTGCGTGCGATCAAGTGATTTTACAATGTAAAATCGCTTGATCATGACATCGCAGATATGAGAGCCGGAGCTCATATCAAGCGATAAACGCTTGTTCAATCTGCATCATCGTGGTGTATGACACCACGATGAACGATCTCCCAGCGGCAGAGCCTATGCTGGGAGATGGTATCTATGGTAAACGTCGGGTTACTAAGCGCCGCGCGGCGCCTAGTAACCCGATGTGTACCATAGTTACCAGCCATCTCGCTGGTCCACATCGCTGGTGAGTCTGTCTGTGTGACAGCTCACCAGCGATGTGAGTGATAGGGTACCTTTACACGCGGCTACATTTCTAGGGTGGCTACAGGTAACTTACTGGTTGCAGTGAAATCATGGAGACAAGGTTCTATCTTGTTGCTGTGTACAAATGGAATAATCTCTCCATGATTTCACTGCAACCAGTAAGTTACCTGTAGCCACCCTAGAAATGTAGCCGCGTGTAAAGGTACCCATATTGTTAGCGATCGCGCGTGCACGTGATCGCTTACAATATCGCTCTCGATATTGTAGCGTGTGACGCCCGCCATAGGTATACATGGATCTACTACATGCACATGTAGACACAAACAGCTCTCCTACATGCACATACAGTGCTGCTCTGTTACATGCACATTACACACAAAGCTCTGCTACATGCAGACTACCTCTTGAAGCTCATCAAGAGAATGCCAAGAGTGTACAAAGCAGTAATCAAAGCAAAGGTGGCTACTTTGAAGAACCTAGAATACAAGATATATTTTCAGTTGTTTCACACTTTTTTTGTTAAGTATATAATTCCACATGTGTTAATTCATTGTTTTGATGCCTTCAGTGTGAATCTACAATTTTCATAGTTATGAAAATAAAGAAAACTCTTTGTACAGTACAGACCAAAAATTTGGACACACCTTCTCATTCAAACACACAAAGCTCTGCTACATGAACACTACACACAAACAGCTACATGCACAAAACAAATACACATGCAGTGCTTCCATATGGACACTACATGAACATATGCAGACAGTTCTACTACATGCATCATACATTCACAAAAAAACACACATAGCTCTGCTACATAGACACTACATACAGAGCTATGCTGCATGTAAAAAACATGCACATACAAATACAAAAACACACAGCTCTTCTACATAAACACTACATGCATATACAAACACACAGCTCTGCTACATGGATACTACAAGCACACTACATACACAGCACTGCTACATGCACTATACATGCACATACAAACATGCAGCCCTGCTGCATGCACATACCAACACACAAAGCTCTGCTACATGGACAGAACACAAACACAGCTCTGCTACATGCACAATACAGATACACCAGCAGTGCTGCTACATGGACACTACATGCACATACAAACACGCATTCTGCTACATGGACACTACATGCACAAACAAACACACAGCTCTGCTACCTGGACACTACATACACATCCAAATACGCACAGCCCTGCCACATGTATCATACATGTACATGTACATACAAATACACAAAGCTGTTACATGGACACTACATAAACACACAGCTCTGCTACATGTACATACAAACACATAAAGCTCTGCTCCATGGGAACTACACACTCAGCTCTGCTACATGCACAATACAGATACACATTCAGCGCTGCTACATGCACACTACTTGCACTTACAAACACACAGCTCTGCTACATGGATAGTATAAGCACATGCAGATACAAATACAGCTGTTACATGCAACATACATGCATATACAAACACACACAGCTCTGCTTCATGCACAATATATACACATACAGATACACACACAGCTCTGCTATATGCACAATACAGATACACACGCAGCGCTGCTACTTGGATAGTACATGCACATACAGATACACACACAGCTGTGCTACATGCATCATACATGCACATACAAAAACTCAGCTCTGCTGCATACACAATACATGCACATACACACACTGCTCTGCTCCATGCACATACACACACTGCTCTGCTGCATGCACAATACATGCACATACAGACACACACAGCTCTGCTACAGGCACAATACATGCACATATAGATACCCACAGCTTTGATGCATGCACATACATGTACACACAGCTCTGCTACATGGACACTACATGCACATACACACAGCTCTGCTACATGGATAATTACATGCACACTACACACACAGTTCTGTTGCATGCACATACAAATACACACAACTCTTGCTACATGCACAATACATGCACACATACAGTCACGCCAGGTTCAGTAATAAAATAATCTCCAAGGTTCTCTTTAAGAGCGACCCAGGGGGCATAATGGAAGATGATAGTGCTCTGCGGCATCGTTACACCATATACTTTGTGTTATAAATATGGCAGAAGTGTGCCCTGAACCCATCCTAGGTGGATCTATTCTTATAGATGGAATACAAAGAGAGGGCTGGATAGAATTACAAATCAGGGCAGCCACATACAAGGTGGGCACCTGATTAGATGTGTGATGCTCCCGAATAGGCCCATGCATAGATATCATTGGAGGAATAGGTTTAGTCTTCTTCCACACTGTATGAAGTCACTTATTTACACGTCTGCACATGGCGGGACGGCTGCCCACACTACTGCTCTGTTCTCCTCTCATCATGTGTGAAAGCAGGACTCAGCACTGATCACATGACCTTAAGCCCCGCCTCCTACCCGTCAGCTGCCTATCAATCATTACACAATTACTCCCGGCGTCCAATCAGGTATTCGCATGCCCAGCGCTGTCAGCGCGATGTGACGTCATTGTCGTGCGCCCTCGTGGTGTTCGTCCTTAGCTTTAGACGTCACCGTCCCGGTCACCTCTGTGTCCGACATGTACAGAGCGCTGAATCGGTGCACACGGCGGGGGGTGAGTCCTGTCGTGTATGTACAGTATGGGGTGCAGTAAGTGACGTCACTAATGGCTTCTTTCTCCTGCTTAGTCCCCCTCCCTCCGCAGGCTGCTGAGTACTCTGGTTATCGCCGAACATGACACACAGCAAGTGACCCCGGTTACCCTCAGTGCAATCACTGCAGCCAAGAAGCTGGGAGGGGATGTGAGCTGCCTGGTGGCCGGGACTGACTGCTCCAAGGTAAGAGCTGCAGTCACTGCCCTCCTCCATCCAGGTGGGAGCCATAGATGACACAACTACATGACTGCAGGGTCAGTAATGATCATCATCGTGTCTATGAAGGGGAGGCAGGTGCCAGGCTGGTGTAAGGAGACTTCCAGGCCATGCAACACTCCCCTCACAGGCCAAGTAGTCTCCTCACTGAGGAAGAGCACTGGAGCCACTACAGGCCTGTCTCCTTCCTCTCCTAGGAGACAACGTGCATATTTCAATGACTAAAGTCTCCCATGACTCTCTCCAAAAGGAGAAACCCCCCTTAGATCACCTGTCATTGGTCAGTCACAGCCAAACCAGTTCTTTATGATGAGCGGCACACCCCAAAGCACAGGTCTACAAATGGATTTTCTGGTTTAGGCGTCCTGCTTACAATAGGAGTTCTAGTCTTCTTCCTTCCTATATAGCAGTGGTAGGGAACTCCAGGCCTCGGGAGCCACACACAGTGCAGGTTTTCAGGATCTCCTTAGTATTGCACAAGTCATAATTGAATTACCTGCACTGGTGATGATACCAACCCCTGTGCAATACTAAGGAAAACCTGCACTGTGTGCGGCTCTTAAGGCCTGGCGTTCCCTACCCCTGCTATATAGGATATTTGTATTATGAATAAGACACAATGTTCTGGCAGATGTGTGAGAGTGTGACATCAATGCTAATGGTCATCATCTGATGCTGAAGTGAGCAGCGCTGAGCTCCCCCTGTATTCACTCACCTGTTATGTATAATATGTACAATGAACAGTAATGCAGAACTTCCATGCAGTATGCATATTGGCTGCATCTCTTGGTAGCAAAGCCAAGCCATGCCATCTTCCCTGACAGCAGAGCAGCTACAGTGTTGTGCAAATTAATTGGGACAAAGCAAGTCTTTACTTGTTTTTCTTGCATTAGTTTTACTATTTCTGATTAGCGTTTTATCAGTTCTTGGTGTCGTTTTCCTTTTTCTTCCACATTTCCCTTTTCGTTTTGGAGAAAGTGATCCAGTTTCATTGTGTGCAAATTATTCTTGAAACAGTAGATTTTCCAATCCCAACGGTGGAAGTGATTTCTCTTAAGTCAGACTTGTATGTTCATTAAGAGTAATAATTCTAGATCTCTTCCGTGGAGTAACATCCATTTTTACAGGCACGAATCACACAGAGAGAAAAAGTACACTAAACCACTCCTCACAGAAACAAGCTCTCAACTGAAGCTGAGGGGGCAGCTAGCTGTTATTTTCTGACTAAAACCAGTCAAACCACATTTTGTTACTCAAGGTTGTACACTCACACCTGTTCAAAGCAGTTAAAACTGGTTTGAATCACTGACTGGTAACCAACTTATGATTTTACTTACAAAAATGCTTTGTCCCAATTAATTTGCACAGCACTGTACCATCCTGAAATTAACTGTAGGAAGACATGTCCATCATCAACTTCCACTGCGCATGTGCTTGTGTCCTATATCTCCAGGAACGTTCACAAATACAGCGCACAATATTCAATTATAACTTATATTCCCATCTAGCTTTTATCTGTGCTTGTACAGGGCCGGGTCTTCTAGAATAGTCTTGTGTTGCGTCACATGTTCCTTCACCCCCAGCCATTTTCTGGATAGACACCGTACTTATTAATAGTTTGGCTATGTTCCACTTTCTAGCTGATTTGTAAACATTTTACATAAGCAGCCAACACCTTTTAAATGTAAAAGATCATTTGACCCATTTAGATTTTATTGATGATGCAAGATATAGTGATTTGCAAAGATGTCTTTGCCCCTGTTACTTACTGTTGATCGGTTGAGGTTAGGTTTCCGGAGACACCCACCGAATGCTTAAATGAAGGGGCAGAAGCAGTCGGCTTATGCTTGAATTAGTAAAGATTGCTGCGCAGACCGACAGACTGTCGATTGTACTTATATATTGCTCTGCACATACCAAGCTTAAATAGAGTCTAGGGGCTATGAGCCTGATTCCAGCAATATGTCACTTAGCCGGCCATCACACGCATCGATTTCTTGCACGATATCGCTTAAGCGATCTGCTTTTTGATCGCTTAAGCGATATCGTTTGTGCATCGCTGCGTGCAATCAAGCGATTTTACAATGTAAAATCACTTGATTGTTTGATCGCAGATTTGTGAGCCAGAGCTCATATCAAGCGATAATCGCTTGATCAATCTGCATCATCGTGGTGTGTGACACCACGATGAACGATCTCCCAGCGGCAGAGCCTATGCTGGGAGATGGTATCTATAGTAAACGTCGGGTTACTAAGCGCCGCGCGGCACCTAGTAACCCGATGTGTACCATAGTTACCAGTGATCTCGCTGGTCCACATCGCTGGTGAGTCTGCCTGTGTGACAGCTCACCAGCGATGTGAATGATATTGTTAGCGATCGCGCGTGCATGTGATCGCTAACAATATCGCTCAAAACATTGAAGCGTGTGACGGCCGCCTTAGACTGATCAGCAGGGGAATATCACTACAGGACTAGGTGTCTTGTGTCTCCCAGTCAATGTTTCTCTGTAACCCCACCTCCACAACTGAATAACTGCTTTCAGCCTATGCACATTCTAGAGACAAAGCTGCCAATCAGTGGTGCGAGCAGTGTTATATAGAGCTCGGCATTCCGACCACTGGGAGCTCTGCAGTGGAGAAAGCAGTGATTATATTTTCTGGTCATCATAATGGGAGACCCAGACAATGGGGTTTAGGGCACTGCCCTCCGGAGGTCACACTAGGTACTACAAGTTTGTAGACACCGCCTCCTCCGCTTATAAACCCCTACCGCAGGGAACATCCTCAGTTTTAAACTTAGTGTGCTCGGAGGATCACGCTTTGCTTGCACTTCACTGCATTCTCACTACTTACGTGATGGCGTCTGAAGACAAGGTAATATGGTCCTGGTCGGGACCTGCGACAGCCTCCCCGCTCACCCTTGTGGCACACGCAGGTGGAGGTACCGGAGGGCTTAGAGCCTGGACACCTTGTGTTCTCCCGGTACGCTGTCGCGCTCCTTTCCATCCCTCTCTGGGGGGCTCTGGAGAGTGGGAGATGGGAGCCTTGCACAGCTCCGCTCCGTCCGAGGCCTCCCTAAATGGTGCTTACAGACCGGACTGGAGCCAGCCCAGTCCGAGGCCTCCCTAAATGGTGCTTACACTCCGGACTGGGCTGAACCCCCGTCCGAGGCCTCCCTAAATGGTGCTTACAGACCGGACCGGCACTGAGGCACTCTGTGTCTCCTGTGTGCCTGGGGGTAGTGTCTGTCACTTTATGTGTCCTGACACTCAGACCGCGCGTTACCCTCGGGTCCGCGGCTCTGGAGGTGTACCCTGTGCTGGGGTCACCCTGGCTGACCGCCCTGTGTGTCACAGGGGCTGAGGCCGTAGACTGCTAATCTTTGGATGTAATTGCAGTCTGTGTATGTGTACTATGTTTTTACACTATTTCCCGCGCTGCGGGCTCCAGCACCTCCATTTTGAGGCTGACTGGAGGAGAGGAGGCAGCCCTTGCGGTGATGTCACCGGGGGGGCGTGTGTGTGTGCTTCCCGCGTGTTCTCGGCGCCGCCCACGACTCTACTGGCGGCGGCCATCTTCTCCCTCACTTCCTGGCTGGGATCTACAGCAGCGCGTGTCTGCACTTCGAAGGGAGACCGGAACTCGCGGAGGTCACACACACACACCGCTTCCTCCCACCGCTTTACTGCGGTCGGTAAGCCACCGGGATTCCCGGTTTATTTGTCTGTACGACTTGGCTTATACTCCCCTACTGTGGCTATGTCCTCAGTTAGGAAGCTTGCTGCTAAGGCGGCGGATGCCCCATTACCTGTACTACATGCAATGGTACACTGGTGGAGGGGTCCTGCAATAACTGCGGACGCCCAGAGGCCCGGACTGGCACTGCTGAGGCAGCAGCTCCGGTGCGGTACCCTGAGGTTCAGGTGATCCCAGGGCCATGGGAAACGCAGAATAGGATCAATGAATCCCTGCTGTCCCAGATGTCCTCCATGTCGCAGTCACTGGAGGCACTTCATAGGAGACTGGAAAGCCCAGCTACTCCTTCCAGTTACCCCCGGGTGTCTCCCTCTTCTGCTGTGAGACCCCTTAAGCGAGCTCGTCGTGAGGAGTCTCCCGAGCTCCAGGCTCTCTCTGAGGAGGAGCGTTCCTCTGATGGTGAGGAGGATGATGGGGGGTCTACTCTCGGGTCTGTGTCTGAACCTCCAGATGGGGTGGAGGATCTGGTGTCCTCTATCAATGAGACCTTACGTCTCGTGACTCCCCCTGAAGAGGTTGTCGTGCACCCGAAGGAGGTCTATCAATGGCTGCGGCCAGAGGCTAGACCAAGTGGCTCTTTCATGGACCACACTAATTTTGGAAGGGTGGTTAGAGCACCCAGGTTACATCCTGGGCGGCGCTATGTCCGCAAACCTAAGGACAATCGCTTCCCCTTCTCCCAGGAGGTGCTTCAGGAATGGTCGCAGTCCCCAAAGGTGGACGCTTCCATGACTAGAATTGCGGCACGCTCCCTGTTTTCTGCCTCTGATAGCTCCTCATTGAAGGATGCGACTGATAGACAGGTCGAGCAACTCGCCAAGTCTTCCTATGAGGCTGTGGGGTCTTCATTTGCCCCTAACTTTGCCACGGTCTGGACCTTACAAGCGATTACTACCTGCTTGGATGGTATCACTGACCTGGCAAGATCCAGTCCAGAGGTCCTGGCGCTTACCGAGAGAGCAAGGGCCTATGCGGACTATGCTAGGACGGCATCTTTGGAGACTGCCACTCGCTCAGCTGTGGCTTCGGCCAATGCGATAGCGATCCGCAGGTTGTTGTGGCTACGTCTTTGGGACTCAGATGCCACATCTAAGAAGATTTTGCAGAATCTTCCATTCGCCGGTGACAGGCTTTTTGGCACCGAGCTGGACAAGCTGATAAAGGATTCTGCTGAGTCTAAGATACCGCAGAATAAGCCTAAGCCACGGTACACCGTTAAAAGGAACCCTAAACAGTGGTCCTTTCGCTCCAGCTCGCAGTCATCCACGACGGCCGCTCGCGCGGACCGAGGGGGCAAGCCAGCTACTCAGTGGCGCTCCAAGAGTCGTCAGAAGAAGCCGGCGGGGGCAGCAGCTGCCACCCCCAAGCCCGCCTCGACATGACTCGCTCTCTCATCCTGCCTCCCCACAGGTGGGGGGCCGCCTGTCTCGATTCCAGGACAGGTGGCTACTTCACGTTCAAGATCAGTGGGTTCGAGACGTAGTCTCGCGAGGTTACAGGATAGAGCTGACATCAAAGCCGTTATCCCGATTCCATCGGTCTGTTCCATCCCCAGAAAAGGCTCAGGCTTTTCACCTGGTGTTGGAGGGACTCCGCAGAGACGGAGTAGTGGTCCCAGTGCCCACGGCAGAGAGGTTCAGGGGTTTTTACTCCAACCTCTTTATTGTCCCGAAAAAGGACGGCTCCTTTCGACCGGTCCTGGACCTCAAATTGTTCAACCGTCACGTGTTGGTTCGGAAGTTCCGCATGGAATCCCTGCGCTCCGTGATCGCGGCTGTGTCGCAGGGAGACTTCCTAGCGTCCATCGATATCAGGGACGCTTACCTTCACGTGCCCATTGCACCGGCTCATCAGCGCTGGTTACGATTCGCAGTGGGGGACGAACACTTCCAATTTGTGGCCCTACCCTTCGGGTTGGCCTCAGCACCACGGGTGTTCACGAAGGTGATGGCCTCTATGATGGCTATCCTGCATGTGCAGGGTCACGCCGTCATACCATATCTGGACGACCTATTGGTCAGGGCGCCATCGGAAGACCTTTGTCGGGTGAGCCTGGAGGTGACCATGAGGTCTCTGGAACAGTTCGGGTGGCTTCTCAATACTCAGAAGTCGACCCTGGTTCCGACCCAGTCATTGACATATCTGGGCATGGACTTCCACACGGACTCGGCCCTGGTGTCTCTACCTCAAGCCAAGCAGCTTGCGATCCACTCAGGAGTACAGAATGTTCTCCTGTCACCTCACTCATCCCTTCGGGTGTTGATGAGACTGGTGGGACGCATGGTAGCGGCGATAGAGGCGGTGCCCTTTGCACAGTTTCGTCTCCGTTCTCTCCAGTTGGAGATTCTTCGCCGATGGGACAAGAGAGCGATCTCTCTGAATCGGTTGGTGACACTGTCACAACCGACCAAGGACTCCCTGCAGTGGTGGCTCCAGCCACGTCACTTGTCACGGGGCCGGTCATTTCTCAAACCATCTTGGTTAGTGGTGACCACCGACGCCAGTCTGAAGGGCTGGGGGGCGGTGTTCTTACACCACAGGGCTCAAGGCCTCTGGACTCAGTCGGAGTCGACGTTGCAGATCAACGTACTGGAGATCAAGGCGGTCTATCTGGCGCTTCTGGCGTTTCAGAAATTCCTGAAAGGACAGCCCATTCGGGTACAGTCCGACAATGCGACGGCCGTCGCCTACATAAATCATCAGGGAGGGACCAGAAGCGCTCAGGCCCTCGCCGAAGTCCACCGCATTCTGTCGTGGGTAGAGGAAAACGACTGCCTGATCTCCGCAGTTCACATCCCAGGGGTCGAGAACTGGGAGGCCGACTATCTGAGCCGGCAGGGGATGGACGCCGGAGAGTGGTCTCTACATCCAGACGTCTTCCGGGACATCTGCGGCAGATGGGGCACTCCGGACGTGGATCTGATGGCCTCGCGGCTCAATCATCAGGTGCCGCAATACATGGCGAGATCCTGGGATCCTCAGTCTCTGGGGGCGGATGCCCTGATCCTGAGTTGGTCCAGTTTCCAACTGCCATATGTGTTCCCGCCTCTGGCTCTGATTCCCAGGGTTCTGTAGAAAATCAGGTCGGAGTGCAGGGTAGCCATTCTAGTGGCTCCGGATTGGCCCAGGAGGTCCTGGTATCCGGACCTGTGGCAACTGTCAGGCGGACACAGGTGGGCTCTTCCAGATCGCGCAGACTTACTCGCGCAAGGCCCATTCTTCCACCTCAATTCCAAGGCTCTCAGATTGACTGCATGGCTCTTGAGGCCTGGCTGCTGACTTCCAGGGGTTTCTCCCCTACAGTGGTGGCCACTATGAATCGGGCGAGAAAGCCCGTTTCCAGGAAAATGTACCACAGAACGTGGAAAATCTTTTTTACCTGGTGTGCCTCTGGTGGACGGTCCCCGTGGCCCTTGTCCATTCCGACGTTGTTGGCCTTCCTACAGTCGGGTCTGGAGCTGGGATTATCCCTTGGCTCTTTGAAAGGTCAAGTATCAGCACTTTCTGTACTGTTTGACAGGCGATTGGCGCTCCTCCCGAAGGTCCGCCAATTTCTGCAGGGGGTGTCGCGGATGGTTCCGCCCTACAGGAGACCTCTGGACCCTTGGGACCTTAACATGGTCCTGGCGGCATTGCAGAAACCGCCGTTTGAGCCTCTGAGGGAGGTTTCTCTATCTCGTCTATCCCAGAAGGTGGCCTTTCTGGTGGCGATTACATCTCTGAGGAGGGTCTCAGAATTGGCTGCACTATCGTGCAAGTCACCCTTTCTGGTGGTTCACCAAGACAAGGTGGTGTTGCGCCCACGGCCTGAATTCTTGCCGAAGGTGGTTTCAACTTTTCACCTGAACCAGGAGATTGTTCTCCCATCATTTTGCCCCGCTCCCGTTCATCAGGTTGAACGCGACCTCCATACTCTGGATCTTGTGAGAGCTATACGCATTTATGTGTCCAGGACCGCCTCCTTTAGGAGTTCGGATTCCTTATTTGTTCTTACAACAGGTCGCTGTAAGGGGTCCGCGGCTTCGAAGTCAACCTTGGCCAGATGGATTAAGGCTTCCATTCAAGAGGCTTACCGGTCTTCTGGTTTGCCTCTCCCGGTGGGATTGAAGGCTCACTCTACCAGAGCCGTAGGTGCCTCCTGGGCCTTGCGACATCGAGCGTCTGCTCTGCAGGTGTGTCAGGCGGCCACTTGGTCCAGCCTGCACACTTTCTCTAAGCACTATATGGTGCATGCCCATGCCTCTGCGGATGCAAGTTTGGGCAGGCGGGTTCTCCAGGCGGCGGTTGCCCACCTCTGAAGGGAACCATGTGTTATCCGTTTTGTTGAGGAACTCTTCCCGCCCTGGGGTATTGCTTTAGGACATCCCCATTGTCTGGGTCTCCCATTATGATGACCAGAAAAAAGAGAATTTTGTTTACGTACCGTAAATTCTTTTTTCTTTAATCATCAATGGGAGACCCAGCACCCACCCATTTGTTCCGTTGCATGTTTTGCAGTTGATCTGTTCCCTGTTGGGACAGTGTTTGCCGGGTTATTGAACCGTCTGTGCACGGCATTTTTCCAGATGTTTCGGGTGTGGTTTATTTCCTCCTCGCAGCTTATGGACCAAACTGAGGATGTTCCCTGCGGTAGGGGTTTATAAGCGGAGGAGGCGGTGTCTACAAACTTGTAGTACCTAGTGTGACCTCCGGAGGGCAGTGCCCTAAACCCCATTGTCTGGGTCTCCCATTGATGATTAAAGAAAAAAGAATTTACGGTACGTAAACAAAATTCTCTTTATCAAATTGACAGCGCAGTAAGTGATACATTGCTGGAATCAGGATCTCAGCCCCAGATAATGCTGCTGTCAGATAACATAGCAAACACCTGGTGACAGATTTTAAACAGTTTGGTTGGGGCATGTATAAAATTTGTTACGGTCTGAAATACACCGAATTTTGACTGTATGTAATGTACCCACTGTTAGGATTTAGCTGTTTTTGCACCCTCGCAGCTTGTAACATGACTGCGCAAGTGTGATTTCCATACTTGCCATCACGTGTCACTCTTTCCCTTCCACTTAATCAAGACAATTCATAAAAGTGAAAGAAATGTGGTCATCTTTTTCTCACAAGTATATATAAAATATATAAAAGCAGTCATATGATGAGCACAGGGAGTGCAGAAACAGTGAAAACCTACCAGCACATTATTATACGTGTCCCAGAAAACCTCTTTAAGGCTATGTGCACACTGGCCGGGTTAGTGCAGGTTTAGCCGCGGAAACCGCCGGTCGGTTTCCATGAGGTTTATGCAAATTTATGTTAATCCAAAAGCGGCTTTTGGGTTAACATATAAACCTATGGAAACCGACACCCGGTGTGCACACACCGGCGGTTTCCACATGCTCATCCGTTGCTAACCCGCTGGATTCCCAGCGGGTTAGCAAAGAATGAGCATGTTCTATAATCCGGCCGGTTCTGCAGCGGCTGCAAGCAGAATCGTGCTGCTTCCAGCCGCTGCAGAATCGCCGGCGCTAACCCGCTGTGCACCCGCCGCACACCCGCCCGTCTCCCGCAGCACGGACCCGACAGGAAGCCGGTGGACGGCTCCGGAGCTTCTTGTCGGGTCCCGCCCAGCCGCCGCCGCCACTAACCCGGCCAGTGTGCACATAGCCTAACAGGGGCTGCTGCATATGAAAAAAAGTTACACATTTGGTTCTTAAATAATGTACTAAAGCCATAAAATTGTAATTTTTCCTTTTTACCACCTGTTATGCAATATGTGCCCTGCTGCTTTATTTTCTAATAATGGTCTATACATTTGTTTCCTTTTTGTTTTCGGTTGCATTTGAAGGTAGCGGAGCAATTGGCCAAAGTTCAAGGAGTTTCCAAGCTGTTTGTTGCTCAGCATGATGCATACAAGGGTTTTCTGCCAGGTCTGAAGTTTTTGTTTTTTACATCTAGAGATGCCATCCTTGGTTTTTGTCACATTATCTTTCATGTGGTTATGATATTTGAGATGTATGTATTTTACTGTGACCTGTTATTTTCAATGATCTGTATTGGAAGACTTAAAAACTACCTATTCATGCAAAACTGATATTTCCAACATGGTTTTTATTATTTTTTTTATTATCAGAGGAATTGACTCCCTTGATTCTGGAAGCCCAGAAGCAGTTTAGTTTCACTCACATCTGTGCGGGAGCATCTGCCTTTGGAAAAGTGAGTGGCCTGTTTTCTGTGTGTGGTGTATACATGTATAGCCCAGGTCAATTAGTCTTTATGGATAGCAGTAGTCCGCATCTGCCCTTGACATGAATGTCCTTCAATGGTGGCAGTCAGCTGTTGCACAATGACTTATATTCTCATCATGATTATCAGGCGGACAGATTACAGAAAACTGATGTGAAGTACAGTGGTGTGAAAAAGCGTTTGTCCCTTACTGATTTCTTAGTATTTTGCATGTTTGTCACACTTAAATGTTTCAGATTGCAAAAAAAATTAAATATTAGACCAAGATAACACAAGGAAACACAAAATGCAGTTTATAATTGAAGGTCTTTATTATTAAGGGAAAAAGAAATCCAAATCCACAGGGTCCTGTGTGAAAAAGTGATTGCTCCTAAACCTAATAGCTGTTTGGGCCACCCTTAGCCGAAGCAAATGCAATCAAGCGTTTATGATAACTGGCAATAAGTCTTTTACAATGCTCTGGAGGAATTTTGGCCACTCATTTAGGCAGAATGGTTGTAATTCAGCCACATTGGAGGGTTTCCGATCATGAACCACCTTTTTTAACACTAG
This sequence comes from Allobates femoralis, assembly GCA_033576535.1. Classification (NCBI taxonomy): domain Eukaryota; kingdom Metazoa; phylum Chordata; class Amphibia; order Anura; family Aromobatidae; genus Allobates; species Allobates femoralis. The sequence goes on from JARQOC010000004.1 coordinate 228,529,173, forward strand.
AAGTCCCAGAGAGGGGTCATTTAATATTTCTACCTTTGGAACCCAGAGACGGGTCGAATGACCTGAAGGATTTTAGGCCACATTTACAAATGAAAGGATGCTAATTGGAGCCATCAGAGTTGTCAGTTTGAACTAAGGATCATTTGACCCTCTTTCGGGACTTCAGGGGGAGCTCGAAATTTCTGGGACTTCTAGTGTTAAGGACACGCCACAGCATCTCAATGACTAAGGTCAAGACTTTGACTAGGTCACTCCAAAGTCTAAATTTTGTTTTTTTAAACCATTCAGAGGTGGACTTGCTGGTATGTTCTGGATCATTGTCCTGCTGCATAAACCAAGTGCACTTCAGCTTGATGTCCCATACAGATGGATGGACATTCTCCTTCAGGATTTTTTAGGTAGACCGCAGAATTCATGGTTCCATTTACCACAGCAAGTCTTCCAGGTATTGAAGCAACCCCAGATAATAACACTACCACCACCATATTTTACTATTGGTAAGGTGTTCCTTTTCTGAAATGCTGAGTTATGTCTATGCCAGTTGTAATGGAACATGCACCTTCCAGAAAGTTCAACTTTTGTCTCATCAGTTCACAGATTATCCTCCCAAAAGTCTTGAGGATCATCAAGATGTTTTTTGGCACAAGCTATTATGTTCTTTTTGCTCATCAGTGGTTTTCATCTTGGAACTCTGCCATGTATGCCAGTTTTGCTCAGTTTCTTGGTGGAGTCATGAACACTGACCTTAATTGAGGCCTGAAGTTCTTTCAGTGTTGTTGTGGGGACGTTTGTGACCTCTTTGAGTTAATACTGCGCGTTTGGGATAATTTTGGTCGGCTGGCTACTCCTAGGGAGATTGACCACTGTTCCATGTTTTCACCATTTGTGGATAATGGCTCACACTGTGGTTTGTTGTAGTCCCAAAGCTTTAGAAATAGCTTTATAACCTTTTCCACTCTAATAGATCTCAATTACTTTTTTTATTTGTTCCTGAATTTCTTTGGATAATGGCATGATGTCTACCCTTTGAGGATCTTGTGGTTTACTTCAGTTTGTCAAGTAGATCCTATTTAAAGGGAACCTGTCACCTAGTTTATGCCCCCAGACCTATCAGTACCTGTTCCTGCAGCTTCCTACTACATCTCTAAGCATCCCTGTCTGACCTGAATATGAAGTACAATGGTTGTAAAAATGCTTATTTCCCCCGTTGTCTAGATCTGTGGGTGATGTGTGGGCAGTCTCTCAGCCTCCATGTCTCTCCTTGCTTTGTGGTATCACGTCCTGGTGTGTGTGATAATTCAGAAGCACGGTCCTGAGTTTCAAATCCATGGTCAGCTCTTTCCGGGTATGACAAGCTATTGCGGGTCATTTCTGGTCCGGTGCATTGTGGGGGATTATTTGCTATACTAGTCGGCTTCAGAATGCGCACTGTGCATGCTGTTTAGCCGGCCAGCTTAACCAATACACGACCACTCTGGGCAGGACCAGAAATGACGTGCAATACTGTGTCGTACCCGGAAGGAGCCAACCATGGATTTAAAACTCGGGACCGTGCTTCTGAATTATCACGCCCACTGGAGCTAACAGAGACCGCCTACACATCACTCACAGATCTAGACAATGGAGGAAATAATGAGTTATAAAAAGCTTTTTTACAACCATTATACTTCACATTTAGGTCAAACAGGGATGATTAGGGTATGAGCACACAGGTTGTTTTTGCTGCTCCAAAAACGCAGCAAAACCTGTCCAGGTTTCTAGAATCTCTAGATTCCTTGGCAGGAAATTTGCTACCTTTTTTGTGTGTTTTCCTGCGTTTTGGTTGCTGCGTTTTTTTCATGCATTTTTGCCATAGACTACAGCAAAAAGGCATAAAGAATTGACCTGCTGATTCTTTTGAAAGCCTGTGGGGTATTTACACTTTTTCCAAAGAACAAAAACCAATGTGTGGGGGCAGCTTTTCTCTAAAATACACAGGTTTTGTTGGAAAGTCAAAACACATGTATAGGTTAGCATACATTTACATAAAACCATGGTAAAAACGCACCATGTGCACATAGCCTTAGGGCCACGTCACACATTGTTACATTGTTACATTTTGTGGCTGTGTACAAATGTGTCCATGAGTTCACTGTAACCAGAGATCTGCGAACAATCTCTGCACAATTATCTGTGTGTGACGTGGCCCTTAGGAGTGTAGTATGAAGCTCCAGGGACAGGTAGTGATAGGTTTGGGGGGCATAAATTAACTGAAAGGTTACTGTTAAGTGATTTCTTCATTGAGGACAGATGTGGTAGTAATCAGACCTGGGTGTGGTTAGGGAAATTTTAACTCCAGTTCCCAAAGATGTGATAAACCACAGTTAACTTATATTTTAATGGTTTAATTGGAAGTCAAGTATTAAAAAAAAAACTCACCAAAATATTGCCCGGTAAATATCATTGCACCTAGCAGCAGGCTGATGACTCCTCCGAGAGGCAACACAGGTGTCCGTATACTGGTGCTCAGTCACCTACAACCCACAGATGGGGGTGGTTGTATCACCAGCGTCCCGCCATGCTGTTAGGAAAGTGACAGGTGGCATTTATTTTTTTTTTTTTAAATCAGATATATTTTATTAATGAAAAAGCACAAATAACAAATTATTCATACAAAACATATACATTTTCTATATATATCAGGTCCCGGCCCCAAACTCTTTCCCCCCGGCCTCCCTCCCTCCCTTCCTTTTTTGAATCAGAAAAATATTATTCATATGTAAGGAAATTAATAACATACAACTGTAAAACCGCATTTGTCCATTTTTGATGACAGGTGGCATTTATAGACACAAGGTTACCATAGGGCTCTGCCACTTGGGTATATGTGAAGCATAGTGTCAGAGCAGCCTATTGGTCATGCCCTGCTATTAGATCAGGCGGGTTGCTCTGCATTGATTACATGCCTCACAAATGACAGACGCCCCCAGAGGGCCCAGCCTCAAACTGCAGATAAAAAAAAAACTGCCCCATCTGTGGGTTGTAGGTGACTGAGCACCGGTATACGGACACCTGTGTTGCCTCTAGGAGGAGCTATCAGCCTGCTGCTAGGTGCAATGGTTATTTACCGGGCAATATTTTGGTGAATTTGTTTGTAATTTTATGACCTATTCGGTGATTCTTAAAGTTTAAAAAACATTATGGCAGCAGACATATGGTTAGGATTCATAAGCGTAAGGGCCCTTGACGGTGGGTTACAAGCTTACGTATTTTGGCCCAAAATATCACTAACTCCTCACATTTTCATCTTTAGAGTTTTGATGCATTTTTTTTTTTTTTTTTTAACTGCAATTTGAGGCTGGGCCTTCTGGGGGCGTCTGTCTCTTGTGAGGCATGTAATCAATGCAGAGCAACCCGCCTGATCTAATAGCAGGGCGTGACCAATAGGCTGCTCTGACACCATGCTTCACATATACTCAAGTGGCAGAACCCTATGGTAACCTTGTGTCTATAAATGCCACCAGTCACCTCCCTGACAGCATGGCCGGACGCTGGTGCCACAATCGCCCCCATCTGTGACTGAGCACCGGTATACGGACACCTGTGTTACCTCTCGGAGTTGCTATCAGCATTCTGGAAATCAAGTATTGCTTTTTAACACAGGCCACTGTAGGTTTGGATTTTTTTCCCCTTAATACTAAAGACCTTCATTTATAAACTGCATTTTGTGTTATCTTTGTGTAATATTTAAATTTGTGTGATGATCTGAAATATTATTATTATTTATTTATAGAGCACCATTGATTCCATGGTGCTGTACATGAGAAAGGGTTACATAGAAAACAAGTTAAAAATACAATGAACAAACTAACAGTGACAGACCGATACTGAGGAGAGAGGAGCCTGCCCTTGCGGGCTTACATTCTACAGGGCTATAGGGAGGGAGACAGTAGGTTGGGTCTGCTCGGGTGGTGATAGAGCGCCAGGTCCAGTTGTGGTGAGGTGGCACCGTGGTCATTGCAGGTTGTAGGCTGTTCTGAAGAGATGGGTTTTCAGGTTCCGCTTGAAGGCTCTGAGTGTGGAGGACAGCCGGACGTTTTGGGTTGCAGAATTCCAGAGGATGGGGGATGCTCGGGCGAAGTCTTGCAGATGGCTAGATGAGGTACTTACAAGTGTGGAGGAAAGGAGGAGGTCTTAGGAGGATGGAAGATTACGAGTTGGATGATATCAAGAGATTAGTTCAAAGATATATGGGGGGGACAGATTGTGGACGGCATTGTAAGTCAGTGTTAGTAGTTTGAATTGGATATGCTGGAGAATTGGGAGCCAGTGGAGGAATTTGTAGAGGGGAGAAGTGGAGGAATAGCGAGGAGAGAGGTGGATTAGTCGGGCAGCAAAGTTAAGGACAGATTGGAGAGGTGCAAGAGTGTTAGCAGGGAGGCCACAGAGGAGGAGGTTGCAGTAGTCAAGACGGGAGATGATGAGGGAGTACACTAGTAGTTTATAGTAGATTAAGGGTTGAGGAAGGAACGGTTTCTGGAAATATTTTTGTGTTGTAGGTGGCGAGAGCTTGAATGTGCGGTTTGAAGTATAAGGCAGTGTCAAGGAATACTTGGAGGCAGTGGACGTCAGGTGCAGGGCAAAGTGTGATATCATTTATTGTGATAGATACAGTGCCTACAAGTAGTATTCAACCCCCTGCAGATTTAGCTGGTTTGATAAGATGCCAATAAGTTAGAGCCTTCAAACTGCAAACGAGAGTAGGATTTATTAACAGAAGCATAAATCTTACAAACCAAAAAGTTATGTTGCTCAGTTGAATTTTTATAAATTTTAAACATAAAAGTGTGGGTCAATTATTATTCAACCCCTAGGTTTAATATTTTGTGGAATAACCCTTGTTTGCAATTACAGCTAATAATCGTCTTTTATAAGACCTGATCAGGCCGGCACAGGTCTCTGGAGTTATCTTGGCCCACTCCTCCATGCAGATCTTCTCCAAGTTATCTAGGTTCTTTGGGTGTCTCATGTGGCCTTTGATCTTGAGCTCCTTCCACAAGTTTTCAATTTGGTTAAGGTCAGGAGACTGACTAGGCCACTCCAACACCTTGATTTTTTCCCTCTTGAACCAGGCCTTGGTTTTCTTGGCTGTGTGCTTTGGATCCTTGTCTTGTTGGAAGATGAAATTACGACCCATCTTAAGATCCTTGATGGAGGAGCGGAGGTTCTTGGCCAAAATCTCCACATAGGCCGTGCTATCCATCTTCCCATGGATGCGGACCAGATGGCCAGGCCCCTTGGCTGAGAAACAGCCCCACAGCATGATGCTGCCACCACCATGCTTGACTGTAGGGATGGTATTCTTGGGGTCGTATGCAGTGCCATCCAGTCTCCAAACGTCATGTGTGTGGTTGGCACCAAAGATCTCGATCTTGGTCTCATCAGACCATAGAACTTTGAACCAGTCTGTCTCAGAGTCCTCCAAGTGATCATGAGCAAACTGTAGACGACCCTTGACATGACGCTTTGAAAGTAAAGGTACCTAACGGGCTCGTCTGCAACGGAGACCATTGCGGTGGAGTACGTTACTTATGGTATTGACTGAAACCAATGTCCCCACTGCCATGAGATCTTCCCGGAGCTCCTTCCTTGTTGTCCTTGGGTTAGCCTTGACTCTTCGGACAAGCCTGGCCTCGGCACGGGAGGAAACTTTCAAAGGCTGTCCAGGCCGTGGAAGGCTAACAGTAGTTCCATAAGCCTTCCACTTCCGGATGATGCTCCCAACAGTGGAGACAGGTAGGCCCAACTCCTTGGAAAGGGTTTTGTACCCCTTGCCAGCCTTGTGACCCTCCACGATCTTGTCTCTGATGGCCTTGGAATGCTCCTTTGTCTTTCCCATGTTGGCCATGTATGAGTGCTGTTCACAAGTTTGGGGAGGGTCTTAAATAGTCAGAAAAGGCTGGCAAAAGAGATAATTAATCCACACATGTGAAGCTCATTGTTCTTTGTGCCTGGACTACTTCTTAATACTTTAGGGGGACCAAACAGAATTCTGGTGGTTTGAGGGGTTGAATAATAAATGACCCTCTGAATTAACTTTTAACGCTTAAAAAAAAAAAAAAAAAAAATTTTTTGTGGCACTGCATTTCCCACTTCCAGGCTGATCTACAGTCCAAATGTCACAATGCCAAGTTAATTCTGCATATGTCAACCAGCTAAATCTGCAGGGGGTTGAATACTACTTGTAGGCACTGTAGATGATGTAAGGGAGGTGTGTGAGATGGGGGAAAGTTGATGAGTTCACTTTTGTCTACCTTTAGTTTAAGGAAGTGAGAGGGGAAGGAGGATATGGCTGATAGACACTCTAGGATTCTGGACAGCAGAGAGGTGATGTCAGGGCCAGAAAGGTAGATCTGAGTGTCATCAGCGTACAGGTGGTACTGGAATCCATGGGACTTTGAGTTGTACTAGGCCAAGAGTATAAATGGAAAAAAGAAGGAACCCCAACAGAGAGGGGATGGGGCAAGGAGGTAGTGTGGGAGTGGGAGACACTAAATGTGTGGTTGGAAAGGTAGGAGGAGACCCAGGAGAGGGCAAGGGCAGTGATACCAGTGGAAGAGAGGATCTGTAATAGGAGGCAGTGGTCAACTGTGTCGAATGCAGAGGACAGGTCTAGAAGGAGATGGATGGATAAGTGTCCGTTAGCTTTGGTTGTAATTAGGTCGTTTAGTAATTTTGGTTAAGGCTGTTTCAGTGGAGTGGCGGGGGCAGAAGCCAGATTGAAGGTTGTCAGAGAGAGTTGGATGAGAGATGTGTAGAAAGAACAGTGTGGACATGCTTTTCAAGAAGTTTGGAGGTGAATTGGGAGCAGCGGTATGGGGCGGTACCTGGATGCGGAGGTCTGTTCGAGAGATGGCTTCTTCAAGATAGGTGTAACTGTTGCATGTTTGAAAGCGCAAGGAAAGGTTCCGGAGGTTAGTGATAGATTGAAGAGGTGGGTTAGGGCTGGGATAAGCATGGTGGCTAGGTTGGGGAGGAAGTGGGAAGGGGTCAGATGCACAAGTGGTGAGGTGCGATCTGGAGAGGAGGTGCGCAAGTTCTCCTTCAGTGATGGAGGGGAGGAGGATTAGTGGGAGAGGGGAGTGGTCTGGTATACATAGGGGTTGTGATAGTTGGGTAGCAAAGACGTGTCTGATATTGTCTGATTATTATTTTTTCACTTATATAGCGGTATTAATTCCACAGCGCTTTACATACATCGGCAACACTGTCTCCGTTGGGGCTCACAATCTAAATATCCTATCAGTATGTCTTTGGAGTGTGGGAAAAAACAGGGTGCCTGAAGGAAATCCACACAAACACGGGGAGAACATACAAACTCCTTGGCAGATGTCGTCCTTGGTGGGATTTGGACCCTGGACCCCAGCGCTGCAAGACTGAAGTGCTAACCACTGAGCCACCGTACAGTGCTAACCACTGAGCCACCATGCCGCCTCTGAAACATTTATGTGTGCCAAAATGCAATAGAATAAGAAATCATGAAGAGGGCAAATGCTTTTTCACCCCACTGTATACTCATATGGCACATGTGTGTATTTTCATTCACATCGATCTTCACTGCATATTTGTGAATCGTACAATTTGATCCAAAGCACAGCCAGTAGTCATTGTAATCGCAGCTTCTGACTACAGATTGTCATCCGTTATTATGAAGCCACAAGCTTCTAAAGGAGCTATTATAGACCTTGAACAATAAAACATTTTAAGTCAGATTCTTTTTACTTTGGGTTCACTGGAGCATGAGAAACATTTTTTTGTACACTTTTTTTGTTAATGGATTGTAGAAATGTAATAATGACTTTTCCTCTGGTTGCTTTGCAGAGTCTCCTACCCAGAGTAGCAGCAAAGCTTGATGTAGCCCCAGTGTCTGATGTGATTGACATTAAGTCACCTGACACATTTGTGAGGACCATATATGCTGGTAAGAAATCTACGCATCTATTTTATGATTATTTTGTGTGTGTGTTTTTCAGCCAATTGTACACATTTTCTGCAGTATAGGAATAAAACTGTAATCAAGACTGATCTTTCAAAAGCTGCCAAATGACCTTCTATCAGGTAGCGAGGCCCGAGCAGTCCTGCGGTCAGGATTACGTCTGTCTGTGCAGGTGCCTTTAGGGATGATGCAGTTAGAATTCTAGCTTGTACAGAAGCCAGTAGGGTGGAGGTGCAGCTACAGAGTGACTGTGACATCCTATGTGTGCGTGACACACTAAAACTCTGGCTAGTAATTCTGTATAGCCCTAGTCTTGTCTGGAAACCCTATCAGAATAGTACATGCTGTGTTTATTGCACTCAGACCATTGGTTTGTGTCGAAAATCGGCCGAGTACACTGGCATCTTGGCTTTAATGGTGCTTTCCTTGGTGTACAGTACACCGTTAACACATGTGCGTATAACACGCTTGTCTAAATGAGTCCTTATTCAGTGTGCTGGAAAGGTGCTGTTTTGCTGAAGAAGGACCCTTTATTTTTGTTTTGGATCCCCCCTTTAAGGCTAGTACTTCCACATGCAGTTTATTTAAGCTTTATTATCGAGCCAGTGTAATGGTGGGTTACACGCTAGGATATCCTGAATGATATCCTTGAAACGTCACGGATTTGTGATCATTGAAAAGATCTCGTTCGAGCGTCGTTGCGTGTAAACGAACGATATAGGATGAAAAGATCGTTGGTTCGTTCATCCTAGATTTCGTCATCCATTTATTGTTGCTTCAGGAAGCCGCATCGTTCAGTGTGAAAGCCTTTTGAACGATATCATTCAAAAATCTCATTCCTGTCGCTTTAATACGTCGTTCACTCCTTCCTCTCCTATTTAACTGGTGCGCTGCCGCATAGGATATCGTAAACGATGTCCTTGTGTGTGACAGCGCACTAACGATGTCGGAACGATCACTGTCACGTGATCGTTCCAAGGATATCGTTTACGATATCCTAGCTTCTAAACCCACCATTACACATGCTGGAATAATGTGCTATCAGATCTATGTTACCAACAGCATTGCAGTCCGCTATGTACAGGACTTAGACTCTACAATAGAAAATGGTAGGAAATGTTTAAACCCTTCACCCCCTCGGCAATTTTCCAGTTTCCATTTTTCCCTCCCCTTCTTCCAAGAGCCATAACTTTTATTTTTCCATCAATATATACATATTGAAGGCTTGATTTCTGCGGGACGAAATGTACTTGCAGATGAAATAATTTATTTTACCATAAGCTGTACAGGGAAATGGGAAAAAAAAATCCAAGTGTGGTGAAATAGCAAAAAAAAATGCAATTACCGTATATACTCGTGTATAAGCCGACCCCCCTACTTTTGCCCCCAAAACCTGGGAAAACCTATTGACTCGTGTATAAGCCGAGGGTGGACCCCAGCACAGGTATACAGCCCCCAGCAGTGTGGTATACAGGCCTCCCCAGTGGTAGTATACAGCAACCTCCCCAGTGGTAGTATATAGCAGCCTCCCCAGTGGTAGTATACAGCAGCCTCCCAAGTGGTATATACAGCAGCCCCAGTGGTATATAGTAGCCTCCCCCGTGGTATATAGCAGCCTCCCCCGTGGTATATAGCAGCCTCCCCCGTGGTATATAGCAGCCTCCCCAGTGGTATATAGCAGCCTCCCCAGTGGTATATAGCAGCCTCCCCAGTGGTATATACAGGCCCCAGTGGTATACAGGCGCCCCCCCTTGCTGCCGCACACCTGTAAAGGAATACATCATTACACTTATCGCTGTCGCCACCACCGCCGCTCTGCACCGGGCTCCTCCGGGTCTTCATGCTTCTTCATGCTTCCCCCTCCGGCGCACAGGCAATGACGTCATTGCCTGCGCCCGCCGGAGGAGGAAGCATGAAGAAGCAGGAAGAAGCATGAAGACCCGGAGGAGCGCGGTGCAGAGCGGCGGCGACAGGGATAAGTATAATGATGTATTCCTTTACAGGTGTGTGGCAGCAAGGGGGGGCCCTGTATACCACTGATGAAGGAGGGGTGGGGGGGGGCGATCGGCCTGTATACTGTATGACTCGTGTATAAGCCGAGGGGAGGACTTTTCAGCACATTTTTTTTGTGCTGAATAACTCGGCTTATACACGAGTATATACGGTACACGTTTATTTTTTAGGGTCACCATGTTCATTATATGGTAAATCTGACATGACGGTGTGATGCCCCTTCTGATTCTGCATGTTTCCCCCAGTTGTAGCTGTTCCTGCAATGTCAGTAATTGCGGTTTGGGACATTGACGTCCCATTAGGCCCATGTCCAATCACCACTAGCTTCTGTCTCCCCGCTATAAACATGAAGTGAGCGGCAGCCGAAGCGTCACTTCCTGTTGATTATCCAATTTTGGGCCAAAGGTGGGGATAGCAAATCCGGCAGTGATGGGATGCGGGGCTTGTGTGATGTCACGAGAGTCCCGAAACACAATTAATGACAGCACTGGAACGGCTACTGCACGGACGGAGAGTACAGGATCTTTTATTTTAACTGGGGGAAAGCAGGCGAATCAGAAGTGATTGTCCTAGAAATGGAGAACCCCTTTAAAGTGAACCTGTCACCTAGATAAAGCACCCCAGCCTATCACTACCTGTCCCTGCACCTTCCTATTACTATTCTAACTATCCCTCTCTCCTAAATGTGTGTTGTGATTGTTTTATAAAAGATTTTTATACCTTACTGCTTCATATTATAATGAAGCGGGCGCCACCGTTACTAGCCCCTCTTTCACTCTTTTTTGCCGCTTCCTACAGTGTCTATCACGCCCTGGTGGGCATGATATTGAAATTATAATGCGCGCCCCCAGCCTGCCTCTGTAGAGTTCCGGGTATGAAGCCGAACGTGTAATTTCCGGTAACATGGAGTTGATACACCTTGTATAGCCCGACTTCAAGCTGCACGTTGCGCATGCTCTGTGGAGGCACATTACATCAGGTGGGCTAGTAACTGTAGACCCCACTTCATTATAATACAAAGCAGTAAGGTATATAAAGCGTTTATAAAACAGTAACAACAAACGTTTAGGAGAGAGAAGGGATAGTTAGAATAGTAATAGGAAGGTGCAGGGACAGGTAGTGATAGCCTGGGGTTCTTTCTCTAAGTGACAGGTTCACTTTAAGCCACGGTCTACAAAACAGAATGTAAATAAAGTAACAGGTAATGCAATGTACACTGCTTAAAAAATAAAGAGAATTCATGAATCTATTGTTGATTGGATGTAAGATTTAAGTTGAACATTTTTTACCTATAAAATAAATTATATAATTTGTAAAGTACAAAATGTCCCATCAGCCGACAATGTAAGCTAGAATTGTCAACCAGTTTAGGACTGGATTCTAAATCGCTCTGAAAATCGAATAAAAAATTGTAAACCAGAAGTGGATCAAGTTTGCATGAATTTTATCACCGCAACTCGCAAAGTGACACGGTGCTGTGTTTGGCACCTGCATGCCTGTATTACTCCCTACTATATGTGGGCATGATCCTGATGAGAGACAGATGATGTCCTGGTGTATCTCCTCCAAGACCTGGATCAAGGCATCGGTGATCGCCTGTGCAGTCTGTGGTGCTACTTAGGATGTATCGATACATCAATTCCCAAAGGTTCTCAATGTGGGGGCCAGTTAGTGCATCAGTGCCTTTGTCATCCATGAACTGCCTATACACTATGGCAACATGAGACTTTGTAATGCATAGGGATGGACACAGAATTCCTATTGCACCAGTGTACTGTCTGGCACAGGATTTGGGTACTTTAACAGTCAGGGCCATCCTGTGAAGGTTTGTGTTACCCTCCATGAATATGCTTCTCCAGACCAGCTCTGTTGCACTGTCAAACCATCATGCTTTATGATATTACTGGTAGTATAATGTTCAGTACGGCATCTCAAGACCCTTTCAAATCTGTCTTTAGGGGTCAGTATGAACCTTCTCTGTCTGTATAAAAAACAAAGCACCAAAGTTGGGCCTGACAATGCTGGTGTTCTTTTGAGCAGGCCAATCAAACTGCTTTCCGGGCTGTGAAAACAGGTCCTATTATGTGATGTCTGGCCCTCATGGAGTCTTTTAACAGGTAGGTCAGAAATGTGCACTCCAGTAGTTTGCACGAGGTAATTTTGAAGGACTTTGGCAGCATGCCTAATGTTCCTCTGTGGATTGATGCCCTTCTAGAGTTTTGTCAGGCTCTCTTGTGTAATATAGCCTGTGTCCTGGTGTCTGTTGTATGTTATTGATTCTGTGCTTTTAGGTGCAGAAAACCTTTTGCAAGTATGTATATCTGTGTATGTAATCCTGAAGGAACTAGACTATCTGGGCAACTGGTCCCACCTAATATTACTAGTACTGACAAGGAACCTGCATAACACTAAACTAGAGAAGAATCTGTCAGGAAAGATAAGAAGAAAGTAAATGTCTGTGGCCATCGCTTACAAAACCATTCCCTCTTCGGGGGCTGTCTTGCCATTTTGCATCTCCATTACATTCCTCTGTCACTTTTCAATTGCAGCAAAGCAGGTGAAATTGATTTACAATCTCTTATGTTCCCAAACTGGACATATTGTAATTACTTTATTTTTTGAGCAGTGCATATGCAAAGTTCCTTTATTTGTGGATGTTAATTGTGTATGTAAACTGTAAAATGATGAATATATGCTTTACTACCAGGGGTGCACCTACCATGAGGCGACCTGAGTTATCTGCCTCAGGCGGCAGCCATCTGCTGCTAGACAAGGGGGCAGCATCTGAGGGGGGTCCGCGGACGCCCCGCAGATGCTGCTCCCGCATTTTACTGAGTCCTGGCTACTGCTCTCTGAGTCTCTGCAGTTCAGCACAGCAGGGACTCGAGAGTGATGATGTCATCACTGAGTTCCCGCTGTGCTGAGCAGTACAGGGCACACAGCGGCAGTCGACAGAACATGCTGGGGAGATGAGATCGTCACAAGAGCAACCAGTGAGGACCAAGGAGTACAGTGAGTACAGTAGGATACTATTGACCCCTATATGATGTGCTATATAATATAGGAGGACTTTGGGGGTGTATTATACTATATGGAGGACTATGGTTGTGCAGTATATTACTGTATATAGAGGACTTTGGGGGTGCATTATTCTATATGGAGGACTATGGGGATGGATTATACTATATAAAGGACTATGAGGGTGCAATTTACTATATGGATGAGTATGGAGTTGCATTATACTGTATGGAGAACTATGGAGTGCATCAGTCTATATGGAAGATGTGGGGGTGCATTCTATATGGAGGACTATTGGGATGCATAATATATGGAGGACTATGGGGCTGCATAATATGTGGAGGACGTTTGGGATGCATTATACTATATGGAAGACTTTGGGGTGTATTATATTGTATGGACGACTTTTGGGATGCAATATGCTATATTCAGGACTTTGAGGATGCAATATATTGTTTGGAAGAGTTTGGGGTTGCAATATACTATATGGAGGACTTTGGGGGGTGCATTTTTCTATAAGGAGGACAATGGGGGTGCACTATACTATATAAAGGACTATGAGGGTGCAAATTACTACATGGAAGACTATGGGGGTGCATTATATTATATGGAGGACTATGGGGCTGCATAATATATGGAGGACATTTGGGGTGCATTATACTATATGGAGGAGTTTGGGGGTGCATTATAGTGTATGGAAGACTTTTGGTATGCAATATGCTATGTTCAGGATTTTGAGGATACAATATACTATATGGAACAGTTTGGGGGTGCAATATTTTATATGGCGGACTATGGGTCGGTCATTATACTATATGGAGGACCATGGGGTGCATTATTCTATATGGAGGCCTGTGGAGTTGCATAATATTGTATGGTGGACTCTTGGGGTTCAATCCACTATATGAAGGACTATGAGGGGTGCATAATATTATATGGAGGACTTTTGGGGTGCAATATACTATATGGAGGACCATGGGGGTGCATAATATATGAAGGAGTTTGGGGGTGTAATATAGTTTATGGAGAACTATGTGGGTGCATTATAATATATGGAGCCAATTATACTATATGGAAGCCATTATATTTGGAGGGCTCTGTGGGGACATAATACTTGAAAGCTATAAAGGGCACCTTTATACTTTTATGGAAGGATATTTGAGAGATGTAGGGGCCATTATACTGTATGTAGGTCCATTATTTTACATGGAGGGATATGTGAAGGTCATAGTTGGGAATCATACTGTCGGCATAGTTAAGGGTGGTACAGTAGGGTCATCATACTGTGTGTGTTGAATTCAATGGGAGGGCATCATACAGTGTTTGTGAGGCACTTTAGTTGCCATTGAACTTTGTGGGGGCAATGCAAGAGGGATGTTGGAGCTTCATTAGGTGGAAAATTACTTTGTAAGGGCTGAAAAGTTGTGAGATCTGTGTATCTATGTGACCCAGACAAATATTTTGTTGGGGGATGAGGCAATTATAACTTCTGCAATTGGCCCCTAGATTTCTATGTCGCTTTCACATATGCCTCTGCTGCAGGACTGATTGGCCATAACTTACACACCACATCCAGTACCGCCCTCGGTACATACAGGCATCCAGCCATGTTTCTCCCAAGCGGCGGTTAGTCAGTGGTGCTTATCCCCCTTCTTGCTCCCACATTCCTTACTCAACCCAATAGGAAGGCCCCTCATATTAATTCCAAACAGCCCAGTGTGCGGCGCTTGTGATTGACTAAGTCTTTCAGGAGAAGGAGGCATGGTCTGTTGGGGAAGACGCACCATTTTACCAGCTTAGTGCAGTGGCGGCTTGTTGATGCTCAGATTGCAGGTCTCTGCATGTGGTGTGTGGACAGTGCTGCATGGTAACATGTCTGAGTAGTTAGTGCCAGGCAGCGGCCATATTGGAGCTGCCCAGAGTTTTGTAGACATGTGCCAGAGATAATAGGTTGTCAGCCAGTGCTGCCTCCTGTGCTAGGAGGATGCAGGATTGTGCCTACAGGACCACAGTTCTGCAGCCATCATTGTGTGTCTGTATGCTTGTGGCAAGCCTGCTATTGCCATTAATGACCCTTGTTCTGTATTCTTGTGAGGTTCTTGTATATGCGTGTGATGACTGTGACATCCTTGTGATTGGACATCTTTTTTTTTTTTTCTATTTCTCAAAATTAAAATATCCACTATTGTCCTCATTTTTATAGGATAGATATAGATCTGTATGAACCAGATTTATTTCTACTGATTAAAAAAAAATGTACTAGTTTGGTGGTGGTGGGGTGCCGTTTTGCAGTTCGTCTCAGGCAGCAGAGAGGCTAGGTTCACCCCTATTTACTACAATATGAGTACCGTAATACCTTATGATGAACGTTAAGTACATTATTCTATAACCATATTACTTTACACTAGTATTTCTGGTGCATTGTTAGAGGGTAAAGTTTTTTTCTGGTTTTGGTCATTTTCTACAGTTGACATCAATTACATTTTTAGTGGTTTGTTAAACAAATGCTAACATGGAGATGCAATTAAGTTTATTGCTGGCCTTTCAGCCAGTATTGTAATACTTCACTTTTTAGCTTTACTGTAAAGTTAATTTAAATATTTGGAGTAACATTGAAAAGAGTACAGTTAATGTATACCCTCATCACCTCCCTACTAGACTACTGCAACCTCCTTTAGTGCCTCTCCTCTAACATGCTTATACCCCTTTAATCTGTTCAACAATCTGCTGCCCAGTTAAACCACCTCCTCCCTTCTTGTTTCCTCTGTCCGTCCCTCTACTTATCTACCCATTGCTTTCATTTCCAACTAAATTTGGTGGGGATTGACTTTAATGGTGATCCAAAAGTAATGATAATCAATAATAAACACAATAAATATAGTCAAAAAAATGTTTTATTTTTCTGCATATTCTCCTAACAAGTCTATACCTTTAGTCCATCTCTTTTCTAAACTTAGAATTCCCTTCGAAAAAAATTCTTGATCTTGACCCTCAAAAAAATCCCCAACAGCGGTTATTACGTCGCTATTGTCGTCAAATTTCTTGCCCCGGAGGTGTTCCTTGAGCCGAGGAAAGAGAAAGAAGTCACTGGGGGCTAGATCTGGCGAATAGGGGGTTCCACGAGTTCAAAGCCCGCTTGTTGAATGGTAGCCATGGCAACTGCAACTTTGTGAGCCGGCGCGTTATCTTGGTGAAACCGCACTCCAGCTCGCAGTTTGCCGCGCCTTTTCTCCTTGATAGCCTCCCGCAATCTTCTTATTTGTTCTGCGTATTAGGAGCCCGTAATAGTGGCTCCCTTCTCCAAATAGTCCACTATAATAATTCCTTCAGCGTCCCAAAAACGGACACCATAACTTTCACTGCTGAGCTTGACACTTTAAATTTCTTCGGCGTCGGTTGATCGGCTCGTTTCCATGTCATCGATTGTTGTTTAGTTTCGGGATCAAAGTGGTGGATCCAGGTCTCGTCCATGGTCAAAAAACGTGACAAAAAACTCTCCTTGTCTGCTTGGAACTTTTCGAGATTTGCTATTGAAATGTCAACTGGTTTCTTCTTTTGCTCGTCGGTTAACATTTTTGGCACCCAACGCGCAGAGACCTTTCTCATATGCAATTCTTTTGCAAGGATTATTTGAATACTGCCATATGAGATCCCTGTGACCTCAGCTAGATGCCTGATAGTCGCTCTTCGATCTGCCAATACAACTTCAACTCTTTTCACGTTTTCTTCATTGAGGGACGTGGAAGGGCGTCCTTCACGATGTTCATCTTCCGTCGATGTTCTTCCCAGCTTAAATTCCTTGGCCCAGCGTGCAACTGTGGAATATGGAGAAGAGTCCCCCAATGTTTCCACCAAGTCGCTGTGTATGTCTTTGGTAGACATTTTTTTCAAGCAGAGGTATTTGATGATAGCTCTGAGCTCGTTTTTCTTCCATTTTGATGTTCACTCCTCGGCAGTTCATATTCAAATGAATGTAGCTCCCGGGATTCGTGGCCTATTTAAGTGATTTTTTTTTTCCTGGACTAGTGGGTACCTAAGAGAGAAGAAAACATTTTATTTTAATTTCTGTGTGCAATAGAAATAACTGATTATCATTACTTTTGGATCGCCCCTCGTAATCTATCTCCTCCATTCATATCTGCCCTAATCTCCCACTGCCTCTCTACACTTAATTTCCAGTCCTCTTAAATCCTTCTTCTCACACAACGGTCTCCCAAGATTTCTCCAGTTTCTCCTGTATTTGAGACCTCAGCTTCCCCAACTGATCTGATGAACCCCCTCCCCTTTTCCAAACCTTCAAAAGAATTTGAAAACCCTCCTCTCCAGGAAAGTCTAAAACCTGCAATTGTGCTGTTTCCACCACACTTGACATGAACCTATGTGAAGTAGGGGAGCCTCAATATCTAAAAATAATGGTGATTAGGGAATGGTATGTGTAAAAATGCAAATTTACTCCGGGGTGTTGTCTTGTCCAGTTTGTGGCTTGTGTTGTTAAGGCTCAGGAATAATTCAGAAACTGATCGCCAACACCAAATGTGAAATTGTTTTTCCAGCAAAAAATTAAAATAACCTGCAGTGAAAAGGAATGTTCACCATGCAGTGGTGTTATACGTCGTTCACATGGTTTGGCAAGTTTCCCTATATCTGTAATCCTCACTGTGCACTACCATGTGAACCATGTCTGACCCGGTGAGACTTAGGGAAGTCGGCTCAGTCACTTCTGATTGGCTCCAAAGATTTTCATTTTTAAGGTTAAATGAAGTGGGGTCATAGCAGATGGCAAATTCATCTTACGTTCCACCATAAAAGTGCTGCAGTACATCTCTTAATATGGTGCAAAGCAGCTAAAAGAAGCACGAAAATTCAGAGGAGCATGCGTCTGAATTATGTATTTGGTACATCTTCTTCCACTGAACCCTTTATCAAGACTGGCAAGCACTATGCCAGTCAAGATAGATCATGGCCTAAAATATTTAATCCTAAATTGTTAAATTGTGTAGCATACCTTTGTGATTTTTTTTTTCTCTATAGGATCTGAATCCTTTGCTGAGTGAACTTAAAGTATAACCGTCGTTTAAATTTTTATTTAATAATAATGTAGAGCGAATGATTTTAATAAACTTTCAAATTTACTTCATATAAAGAAAATCTTGAAGAAAATCTTCTAGATGTCCCCCCTCACGTATAAGAGTGGGGGCATGAAAGGGTGCAGGAGATTAGTGTGTAGTCAGTTTACCCCAGACAAAGGGAGGCTCATCAGGCTTTCAACAGTGCAACAGGCTTCTGTAGTTTTATCGCCTGCTTTCAGATCACTCTACTCCCTGCTAACAGCTGATGGCCTCCACACAGCTCCTCACTGATAACATGGAGGAAAGCAATATGAATGTAGGGGATAAGATCTCCTGTCTTTGTGATGTCAGCCTGGAACATACTTTGCGGTAATCTGATACACTGATCAATCAGCTGAGAATGCTATATAGGCCCCACCCTTATATAACTACGTGACTGTATTCAGTGTGTGGAACTTGAAGACAGATCTTACTGAGAATGAGCATATGTGTGCTTCAGACACAGCCTAGTGGGGACATCTTTTGGAAAGTTTATGAAAGGTTTTCTTTCAGATTTCACTTATGAAGTATATTTGAAAGTTTATTGTAATCAAGTGCTCCACATTATTATTAAATACAAATGTAAGTGGTGGTTACACTTTAAAGGGGTTTCCCAATTTAGACAGTGATGACTTATAGCCATGATTTTGGGGGGGTTTATGTGATGTTTGACCTCTTGACTCCCCCCTCCACAGTCTTGGGAATGAAGGTGACATAGAGCTGGTGTAGCGTCACATCCCCATCTCTGTATTTTTTTTGAGCCTCCAACTGTGGAACAGCACTTCTCTGTTTAAGTCAAGGGTCTGACTTTAGTTCTCTGCACAACCTGATGGCTGGGGAACTGCTGTGTACAGAGAAAATTAGATGAATGTGGTACTGCGGCCCCTTTGTTGTAATGGTTAAGAGGTGAAAACTGTGACCAGTATAATGCTCCTTATGTACAGGGTGCATCTACCTATCATCCATAATAATGTCTAATGCTGCCTGTGTAATATAAGGGGATAGTTTCTGTTATTACTTACACCAGTGACTAGCTTATTGTATGTATACTCCAGCTTACATGTGACCAGTCATTTCATGCTTGGAAAAATATATAGTTATCAAATTCATCCCATCTGTACATCCCCATCACCAAGTAATATCAAATGCCCTCTCCCCCACATGTCCTGTTAAATATTAATACATCCTGCTGTTCTGAGAGCTCGTCACAACAACATACAATCCGTGTCCTTGGGATGAGAAATCTCAGAGGGAGGACATAACACTGTCCCAGGTGGAAAGCTCTGGGCTGCCCGCTGCAGCTGTCACACTAATGGCTGCTGTACCTCTCCAGTGTAGGAGAGAACTGGAATTATGTTCTCTGTAATCTCATAAACTAAAAAAAGGGGTCTTGCCTAACTTATTAGATATAGTGAATGTATGATACACGTGTGTATAATCATATAAGTATGTCTTATATGGTCCAAAGACAGAAAGAAACATGGCAACAAGCTTTACTATTTTATGTAAGACCAAAATAGTTGGAAACCTGAAGATTACCCCCGACAGCTTTCCAAATGGCTCTTATCCTCTGGGGGTATGAACAGATGTAGTTGTGCAGCTTGTGCCATGACCATGGATGCTGTGCAGCGTAGTCACTTCTGTGTTTGGTGAAGATGCCACCAGTTCTTTTAGTAATCTGGGCTCTTAACCACAGTGTCCACCACCAGCTGTTTGTACATTGGCAACTTCCTTCTCTGCCAGCTGTGGCTCTGGGTATATGGCTTCTATCCAATCTTTCCAGCTGTGACACTAATGGCTAGAAGTGGTACTCCGTGCAGTAATCCTATTGCCCTCTTCCATTGATCTTCATTAGTTGCATGCTAGATGGAAAGTAAGCATCTCGTACCTATAGTATTGATACAGGCTGTAGGTAATATATAATTATAGGTTAGGTGCACGTAAATGAAAACTTGTAATATATAAATGTATTAATGTTTCACATTTTGTAGGAAATGCCTTGTGCACTGTGAAGTGTGACGAAGCCGTGAAGGTGCTCACGGTCAGGGGCACATCTTTTGAAGTGGCTCCAAGTTCAGGAGGCAATGCAAGCCTAGATAAGGGTAAGTAATTCTTCACCTATGAGTATTCGTAGGTTAGAGGGGTATTGCCATCTTCTAGCATTTTGTTATGATTCCATTGGGCTGCCTTAGCAATGAGAAATAAAATGAAATCCCTTTCCATCTGAGGACTATCCTTTAAAATTCAAAGGATGGTAGCCTAAATTAGCAACATAAAACCAAATAGCCAGCTCACCTGTGTCGGCAATCCATAGCAGGAGCAAGGAAGGACGCTCTGTTGAGTGTAGTAGTGAAAAACAGAAGAAGGCAATTACACAGAAGAAAGAGTCATCCAGCTCCAAACAGTAGGATAATAAAATAGCAAGGCTTTTAATTGTAGACAAATCTAAAAAATATAGAAAAAGTGAACAAATCTACTTGATGCATGATCTCATAAGGGGAACAAATCATGGATGGTTGGGAGTAGCCATGATGAACAGCTATGCATTTCAGCCGATATGTCCTTCAGACGCGTAACTGTTCATTATGGCTACTCTCAACCATCCATGATTTGTTCCCCTTATGGGATCATGCACCACGTCTATTTGTTCACTTTTTGCATATTGGATTTTTATCTTCATCTACAATTAAAAGCCTTGCTATTTTATTATCCTTCCATTTGGAGCTGGATTTCTTTCTTCTGTGTAATTGCCTAAATTCTCTTTCCCCCTCTGCACTGTACATTGTTTGTTGTTTCCACAACCAATGTCATCAGCACCAAGTGTCACCTCACTTTACACTCCCTGACAGAAGTTATGTCGCTTATTCATGTTATGTAAATAAAAGCTTATAACCTGACGTTAAATTCATCCATTGGTTGTATAAATTACTCTTTTGAAAGCTGAAACCCTCTGAAATTGGTTTAGGTTAAGAAAATAAATTGGCGTCAGTGCCAAAATATTGATCATTTAATGAACACAGAATGGTCAGATTTTGGCAAGACAAATGTTTTGTTGCTCGGTCATATAATGCACTCAATCCTAGTTTACATCCTCACCTGTGCTCAGTAAATGATCGGTTAATTAGTGGGTGTGTATAAAAAGAAACCCAGCGCCGCAGACCTTCACTTGAACTGCAACTTGAGCTCTGACAACATGCCAAAAATCCACCCTGCCACCAAAGACTTGATTATCAAGAGGCTGAAGACCAGATCCACTGCAGAGGTGGCTGGCACCTTTAATATGTCTCAGCGTCAAGTAAAAAGAATTAAAAAAAGATTTGAAGAGACTGGACATGTGTTTGACAAGCCCAGGTCTGGCAGACCCCGCAAAACAACTGCTCAGAAGGAACGTTTATTGGTTAGAAAATCTAAAGCAAGCCCTTCTTCCACTGCAGCAGAGCTCCAACAGGCCTGGTCACCTCAAGTCCCTGTGTCAACTAGAATAGTTTGTAGGATTCTGTCTCGAAATGGCCTCCATGGTCGAATCAGTGCCCAGAGGCCAGCACTAAACAAAAGGCAAATAAAAAACTGTGTGGCAATTGCAAAGTCCCACAGCCTGCTAAAAACAGATGGATGCTGGAAAAGTGGCAGAAGGTGGATTTCTCTGATGAATCTTCAGTAGAATTACACCTCAGCCGCCGCAAATACTGCAGAAGTAACAAACCAAAAAAGAGGATTCTAATGCTTATAAATATTTATTTTACTGGACTTACAGCAGGATAAACACAGACAGAAGATATAACAATTGCACAGTCCCAGAATCTCATATAATCAATTAGTCCTAAAAAGTATTCCCTAGCACACAGGAATATTGCACAATCCCAAACCGGCCTCAGAGATAAATTCCGCCTACCAACCTGAGGTGCTAACTTCAATAGTGGGTATATTAATATTTAGCAGCTCAATGGGCATTAGAAAAAGTGCAAAGTGTAGTATGCAATCGTTACCTGGCTATGGATGAGTCTGGGACTGCTGTGGGATAGAGCCCCAAATACTGCAGGAGACCTTCTGGAGCCCGTTTGGATCCAAAATACTCCCAGAAAACAGTTAACTTTGGTGGTGCAAAGATCATGGTCTGGGGTTACATTCAGTATGGGAGTGTGTGAAACATTTGTAAGGTGGAAGGCAATATCAATAGCCTAAAATATCAAGAAGTATTAGCTGCCTCTTATATTCCAACTCCTAAAAGGGGTCAAATTCTGCAACAGGATGGTGCTCCATCTCATACATTCATCTCTACAACAAAGTTCCTCCAGGCAAAAAAGATCAAGGTGCTCAAGGACTGGCCAGCCCAGTCACCAGACATGAACATCATTGAGCATGTTTAGGGTAGAATGAAAGAGGAAGCTTGGAAGACAAAATCAAAAAATTTAAATGAACTCTGGGAGGCATGTAAGACTGCATTCTTTACTATTCCTGATGAGTTCAATAATAAATTGTATGAATCATTGTTGAACCGCATGGATGCAGTCCTTCAAGCTCATGGAAGTCACATAAAATATTATATATAACTCTAATAGCACCAAAACTTCATTCACCAATGTTATGCAACATATATTTGTATTTTAAGTTATTTTTATTTTTAAGTTTGAAAATCACATTACTTTCTGTGGGCGACAAAACTTTTGTCTTGCCAAAATCTGACCATTCTGTGTTAATTAAATGATCAATATTTCATCATTGATGCCAATTTATTTTCTTAACCTAAACCACATTTCGGAGGGTTTCAGCTGTCAAAAGAGTAATTTATAAAACCAATGGATGAATTTAATGTCAGGTTATAAGCTTTTATTTACATAACATGGATAAGTTCTGTCAGGGAGTGTAAACCTCTTAGATGGTCAATAAAAATGGCATTGGAACATTTAAAAAGAGGGAGAATGGTCTCTCACCGCATTGATAGTCACAAAATCTGATTGTGTGATTCTGATTATTTTCTATGGCTTAATGTCCCCAGATCTGTCATCACTATGCTCTTAAAAGGCTTCTATTATTGCTAGTGCAAACTTTGAGCTCTAGATTATCACCAGTAAAAATATTTTTTTCCTTGTTAAAGTTCTACGTAGCCCATACATTTCACTAGACGAAGCAGAAACGTGAGCAGAAGTAACTGCCTCTCTGGTTATAAGGCGATGATGATACAATTTGTAACAAAAACATTTTCTTATAGGAGTGTTACTGTTTCTACAAATTATTGTAGTAGAGATTATTAAAGGGCTACTCCAGGAAGATGAAAATTATTCTAATGGCCATGCTCTCAAACTACAAAAATAACTGAATAGTCATGCTTGTTACCCAGACATTTCTACAATTCAAGGGGGTGTTGGATCTACTCCTTGGTGCTTCCCCTCCCTTTTGGGATGTTACATCACAGATCAATGAGCATGACCTGCTCCTAGCTTCTAGTAGCAGCCAGTCCACAGTAACATCTCCTTCCCTGCAGTCCAAGATTAGGGGGTATGGTAGGGCGTGACCTGCTCCCAGCTTCTAGTAGCAGCCAGCCCCCAGATAATATCTCCTTCCCTGCAGACCAAGATTAGGGGGCATGGTGGGGCGTAACCCTGCAGTCCAAGATTAGGGGGCATGGTGGGGCGTGAACTGCTTCTAGTAGCAGCCAGCCACCAGATAACCTCTCCTTCCCTGCAATCCAAGATTAGGGGGCATGGTGGGGTGTGACCTGCTTCTAGTAGCAGCAGCCTCCAGCTAACATCTCCTTCCCTGCAGTCTGAAATTAGGTGGCTGGCTGTTACTAGAAGCCGGGAGCAGGGCCATGCTCCCTAATCTCAGACAGCAAAGGAGTTGATGTTGTCTGGAGTCTGGCTGCTACTACAAGCTGGAAGCAGGTCATGACTCCTGATCTGTGACCTGACGTCCCTGAAGGGAGGGGGTAACTAACAGCACCATTCATGTTATCTTTATAGTTTTATGAAGGTATGGCATTAGAATATTTTTTTTTTTCTTTTTATCTCCCCGGACTACCCCTTTAAACTTGTTGCTTCCTGTCATTTATTCTGGATCTTCATTGTTTACATCTGGTGGATATAAATCGGGCCTGGTCATGTGTTGACACTTGCTCATAACCTGTATGTACGTTTGAGCACAATAGTCCTTTACCTATGTGGCGTCATTCATCCATGTTTAAGGGTGTTACCCCATAAACAACATTTACCTCCTATCTACAAAATGAACTCCAGCTGATTTGGAGAATGGGGACAGAAGTCCTCTGTAACAGTGAAGTGTTAGTGAGCATGTGCAGTCATGGCTTCATTAACTGTATTTCTCCATTGTTAACAGCAGTGGTCATATACGTTCCCTAACACTTTATCACCACACTTTAGAGCCCCTATTCTGTTCTGTCTGTTCAATATAGTACACCTGGGTTGTCTTAATCACAATTTCAGTATTACAATTGCATGTAGACAATTGGACTCGGAATAAATCATCATACTCGCATGTCTAATAACGTAAATTCTTTCCAATGTCCTAGTATCTTCTCCTGCACCAGTTGGAAAATCTGAGTGGTTACAGCAGAGCTTGACAAAAAGTGACCGCCCCGAGCTGACCAGTGCAAAGGTGGTAGTCTCTGGAGGTGAGTTTACAGCACATGATGAGACATGTAAGCTGACTTTTTTAGTTTGCGCTTTCTAGGCAACAAATATTCAACAATCTAATAGATTTGCAGTTTGCTATGTGACTGAATATAGCAATTTTAGAAAGCAAAGTATAGAAAAAGGTAGTATTCTTTTACCATCCAGTATTTTGGGCATTACTGTACTTGAAAAAGGCTGATTGGAAAGTGAACCATTTGTTCGATGAACAAAATCACCTTTTTCTTTACTCTTTGCTTTCTGAGCATGCTGTCACCATTTGCTATTACGGCGCCGGGTTCATATGCTCGTTTTTCCCAAGGAAAAAACACAGCGCTTTACAGTACCAGCAAAGGGAATGAGATTCTGACATTTCACGCACACACTACTTAGTTTTTCTTGCAGATTTTATGTTCAATCTCTTTTTATTAGTAGAAATAGAGACATAACAAAGAATGTCATTCAAGAAAAAAAAAAAACCATATGCATTGTACCGTATTGCAGCAAAAGGTACATGACATTATAAGTAGAGTACGATAAGTTTTGTATATTCAAGTTTGTGCCAAGAACCTGAAGGCATCCAAAAACAGCCAAATCAGGCATAACAATGATAACAAAGGGTAAAGGGGGGAAGAAGAGCTGAAAAGTTTAGGGAAAGAGAGGGGCAATGATAGGGGACTGAGTATAGAGGGGGTTGAGAATAAGAGTAAAAAAGAGAAAAAAAAAAGGAAGGAAAAGCAGGAAAAGGCGCCCTCCCCTTCCCGTTCCACCTTTAAAGCCTGGACAATCTTGAATGTGCGGTTAACCCCAAGAGACCGGGCCAGAGAGCATTCAAACAAACAGTTCTTGGAACCGAGGCGAATCTCTAAATAGTATCCATTCCCTCCAGACCAGAGTAAACCTCTCATTATGTCTGGTCGAGTCTGCGCATAACTCTTCCATCCTACACAGTCCCACCATCTCAGTGGTACCACTCTGCCATGGAGGGAGTGCATGTTGATTTCCAATGTTGCGGGATGATCGCCCTGGCAGCCGTCAGGCAAAATCTGAGTATATCCCTCTTGCAGGACTTGAGGGAGTCCGGAAGGATAGACAGCAGCGTCATCTCCAGGGTACCCACCAGACTCCAGCCAGTGATAATGTTGTAATTTTCAAATGCCCTTCTCCAGAACCCCACAATATTTTTACAACTCCACCATTTATGGACCACAGTACCAATCTCTGATCCACATCGCCAGCAGGTCTCAGGGACTGTGGGGAAGATGCTATGAAGTCTATGTGGTGTCAAATACCACCTGGCCAGTATTTTATAATATGTTTCTTGGGCTGTGCATGAAGACCCACTGTTGTGAGTAAGGGCAAAGCTTTTCTGCCAATCCTCCTCGGGGATGAGTCTCTCTAAATCTCTCTCCCATGCCTCCTGAAAGCCTAAGTTCCCCAACCGGCCTCTAACTTTAAGTATCTTATAAGCCGCCGAAATCACATGTGTAGGGGGAGAAGTCTGTGCAAAAAGTTCTTCGAGTGGGGTAAGAACAGAACGACATAAGCGGCCCAACCGTCCATCAAAGCAGAAAGAGCAAGG
This sequence comes from Allobates femoralis, assembly GCA_033576535.1. Lineage (NCBI taxonomy): Eukaryota > Metazoa > Chordata > Amphibia > Anura > Aromobatidae > Allobates > Allobates femoralis. Next base: position 228,555,495 of record JARQOC010000004.1, read on the forward strand.
CTGCAAATACTTGTACCATCTCTTCAACTTCACGGACAGGGATCGGACTTGTAAGTCAGGGAAAGATGGAAACTCGTCCCCCACCAAAACCTGTCCAATTCTGATGTCTTCCCCCAAACAGCCAACTTAAAAAGACAGTCTATCAAAGCCTAGGGAAAAGGCTGGGTTGGAAAAGAGTGGAGACTCATCTCCACACTCTCCTGGCTGAATTTCAAGACCCTAAAGTGTTGAGTGTCAAGTCTGTGAGGGTGCCAATGCGCGAAGTATCCCCATATGAAATCCAAGGGAGGTATTTAAACGGGACCCGCAAGTCCCCTTGCTCCAAATGCACCCACTGTTTGTCCCGTTCCCCATACTGCCAGTCAACAATACGAGTGACCACTGTGGCCTGAAAGTACACTCTAAGGTCAGGGAGCCCGGCTCCCCAGTTTTTCTTGCAGATTTTAAGCATCAAAACGTTTTTTCATATCTGCAGAATCTCAATTCTATCAGCGTTTTTGCAGCGGGTTTCACATAAATAGGAAAATAAAAATGCATCAGACAATACAACCAATCCATAGAAATGCATGTATTTTATGTAACATTTTTTCCTGTTTAACACTTTGTTTTTTCCGTACAAAACGTTTATGCAAATTCTGAACCATGTGCACATAGCCTTAGGAATTCTATCGTTGTGTGTGTGCTCTGGATCAAACCCAACAGGTATACTGCAACACGGGGTCTTTTATTATGGTAGAGATGAGCGGATTCATTCGCAGGATTCTGATATAGCAACCAGAGCAGTGGTACCTGGCAGGCCCACAAATTTCTTATCGTCCGGTGGCCTATGTGTGACATTTGATTTGAAAGGGTTTATGTGATGTCATATGTGCATAACATCACACAGATGCATAACCTCACACAGATGACATCACGCCAGTCCTATCAAATCAAATGCTGCACCAGGGAAGCCAGAAGATAGATCTGTGGGCCTCATGTCTAGCTGTCACTTACCTGGCCGTTGGACCGGAGTCCCAGAAATTGTTCTGCTCATCACTAATGCTGAGTAAGTCATTACTGATCCCTTATTGGCTATACAGTCCATGGAGATGATAAACATGGCTAGCATACATTTTACATAATTCAAAGGTTTATACTCCAGTAGCACATCTGTCTACTGATGTCCTGCATGGGGAAGGTGGCTCCTGATGATTGACAGTGAGTCTGGTGACATGGCTGAGCAGTGGACAAACTTCACTCTCCATGCTGCAAGCAGAGGCAGCTTTAGAAGGGTGCAGTGCACTAAGGCTGATGCTGTCTAGCAATGCAGCCCAGATTCAAAGAGCTTGTAATCGTGCACTCCGGGCATAGCAGGCTGTTCATCTTTGATACTATATTGAAGGCGGCTGTCAACCTGCGCAATGAGGTATAACATTTAAAGTTAAAGGGAACCTGTCAGGTGGTTTATGCCTCCACAGCTATCACTATCTGTCCCTGCAGCTTCAGAATACTATTCTAATCTTCCCTGTCTGAGCTGATAGTGTAATGTAAAAGGTGAAAAAAAGCATTTAAACACTTACATTTCAGTCTACACCTTGGAGGAGGGAGACTGTCTGGCAGGATAATAGTTAACTCACTATTAACTTACATCACACAGGTCCTTTAGCCATGCAATGATCATGTGACCATAGTGGGCGGAGCTAAGCAAGCAAACTCATTATGTTATAGGGACTTGGCTCCATCTATTGTAGTCACATGGTTATGACATCACATTAGGTCTCCCAACATGTTTTAACATAAGGCTGAAATCTTAAATATTAACCTGCCAAACAGTCTCCGTGCTCCAAGCTGTAGACTGACTGCCTCATTACATAAGGAAATGTAAGTGTATAAATCCTTTTTTCACATTACACTATGAGATCAGACAGGGATGATTAGAATAGTATTATAAAGCTGCAGGTACAGATAGTGATAGCTGGGGGGGCATAAAATAGCTGACAGGTTCCCTTTAAAAATGAGTGATGAGCGAACAGTAAGGTTTTCGGGTTCAAATAGCTCCAACCAAATACTTTGAAATGTTTCAGTACTCGGATGCAAATGAGTTCCCCATTGACTTGCATTGGATTCATAACGAATACTAAAACAGTTCAAAGAATTCGGTTAGAGCTATCTGAACCCGAATATTTTACTACTCGCTCATCACTATTAAAAATCCTTCCATTATTAAGAAAGAAGATAAATTACTTTGCAATTTGCCCCTATTAAAAATTATTTTTACAAACACTTTCTAATTTTACCTATTTGTGTTTATGTGAAAATCCCTTTACAGTGTGTCCATTTTTTATCCTCAATTTTAGGTCGAGGTCTGAAGAATGGAGAGAACTTTAAATTGCTGTATGATCTGGCAGATCAGCTGCATGCTGCTGGTAAGTTGTTGTTTTCTTCTTTTTTTTTTTTTCTTCTTCTTCTTTTTTAGCTGATAAAGTATTAAAGGGACACTGTCAGATCATTTTTTAGTATGATACTAATATTACCCTTGAATAGAGCCTGGGCAGACCTTTTAAAAACATGTAAAATCATTATTCTACCCTTTGTAGTTTGCATGTTTTCAGCATTGTCAGACTCAGCAGAGAGCTGCTGCATTAGTTCTGTCCATTATAAGCAGATGTGATTATTCCTGTGCTGTATAAACTGTCATGTAATTATGCACTCTCTCACTCCTCCCTCTGCTCTCTGGGCACTGATGTTTCACTTTTAGGAGATCTATTCTGTTGAGGACACAGGGAGAGAGAGATCTGCCTTATCTAGACTCAATCTGTTTCTGTAAGCAGGCATCCTGTGACAGTTTCTGTCTTGTATTTCACCTCTTTCCTGACTGCAGACACAGAGCAGAGAGGAGAATACAGCCCCTCCCAGTGATCTCCTGTGCTGTGATGTGGTGTGAGTATGTGACATGCATATTCATCATATGGGGAGGGAAGGGGATGGCAGAGAACAAAGTGGATCATTCACTGTGAGTGACAGATGGAATGAATTTATTTGAAGTTTACAGAAGATAGGAGAGGAATATAAATTAAAGAAATGCATGAATAGAGAGAGCTTAGAGTGATGAATTAGGAAGTGATAGCAGTTACACATAGATTTTTGACCTCACAGTTTTCCTTTTAAAGAGTACCTGTCACCCTTCCCCGGTGCTTTCAAAAGTGACAGCACCACTGAATGCAGCGTGTCTGTTGCATTCAGGGAAGCTGTGTACTAAGGCTCTAGCTCCCCTGTACCCCCAAAAAATGTTTGCAAGCTTTACAGTTAAGAGGTCCCCTGGGTTGGATCTGATTAAAGGTACCTTCACACGGCACAACATCGTGCCCAACACAGCTCAAAAGTGACGTGTTCAACGATGTTGAAACAACATCGTTAGTCCGTCGTTGCGTGTAACCGAATGATTCAACTACGATAATTAGTCAACTTAGAGTTGCAAGGTTTAGGAACATGTTCAAAAACCTGACTATGTAGTTCAAGCGATCTGGTAGCATCGTACTGTGTGACACCGTGATAACAATGTAATGGACGACTTCACCAATTCACAGCAATGAGCAGGGATTGTTCGCGGGGTTGTCGAACGATACCTGCTCACAACATTGTTGGTGAGTTGTCCATGATATTTAAACGTGTGACATCTCCCCAGCAATGTTGAAATGATGTAAAAAATGACCGCGCGCCCCACGAGATCATTGCAGACATCATTCCAATGTCGTGCCGTGTAACGGTACCTTAAGAGGTCCTCGCTGCTGGCACAATCCTCCCTGCCTCCTCCTAGTGTGTTCCGCCCCCTCTGTGTCTGCCGCAGCATCCTCTTGTTCTGGGTCTGCACTCCTCTTCTGCTGCTTGTGACGTCACAAGGAGCAGGAGCAGAAGAGGAGGAGGGCAGACCCAGAACAAGAGGCAGCTGCGGCAGACACATAGAGGGGGCAGAACACACTAGGAGGAGGCAGGGAGGATTGTGCCAGCAGCGAGGACCTCTTAATCAGACCCAACCCACGGGACCTCTTAACTGTACAGTTTGCAAATTTTTATTTTTTTTAAGGGGGGGGCGTGTACAGGGTGGCTAGAGCCTTAGCACACAGCTTCTATGAATGCAGGAGACACGCTGCATTCAGTGGTGCTGTCACTTTTGAAAGCACCAGGGGGGTGACAGGTCCTCTTTAATACCATGTGTACTTGTCCACATTTTTTTATGTTACAACCACAAATGTAAATGTATTTTATTGGGATTTTATGTGATATATATACCAATACTAAGTAGCAATTATCCATGAAGTGTAAAGGAAATGGATACCTGGTTTTCTAAAAACTTTAAAAATATACATTTGAACATTGTGATACCCTTGACTAAAATCCTGAGTGACCAATTGCCTCCAGAATTAAGTAAAAGAGAACTATGCTTGATAAAGGCACATCCCAAGGAATTATAATAATAGTAATTATTATTATATGTTTGTGTGTGGATATGCACAAAAATACCAATTACAATATATTAAAAGCCTGCACAAATCAATATGTCCAGGTAAGATGACAGTCTGTGCTCAAAATAATGTCAGTAGGCCCCCACACATGAAATATGAGCACAATGTATAAAAAAGTCTTTGCATTAATGTACATGTGAAAAGGTACCCATGCTGAATAAATAACAGTCAAGTTTATAGGGCTATAGATAAAGTAGTTGAAAAAAGAACCTATGAGAGGGAACAATCCCAACATGTATCACTAAATTTCGGCTTCTTCATACCCTGGGAACTTTTTCATTACACCACTAAAATCCTGAGTGACCAATTGCCTCCAGAAGTCACCTAATTAGTAAATCAAGTATACCTGTGTGCAATTTATTCTCAGTATATCTACAGCTGATCTGTGTAGGTCTCAGAGGTTTGTTTGAGATCAAACAAGAGCATCATGAAAACCAAGGAACACACCAGACAGGTCAGGGATAAAGTTGTGGAGAATAAAGCAGGGTTTGGTTATTGAAAAAATATAGCCCGAGCTCTGAACATCTCCCGGAACACTGTTTGATCCATCATACAAAATGGAAGGAGTAGACACAGCTCAAACCTCCCCAAAGACATAGTTGTCAACCTTTTTTCTTCAGCAGGAACAGGGAGGCTGGTCAGAATTGATTGGAAGATGTATGGAGCTAATAAAGGGCAATCCTGGAGGAAAACTTGTTTAAAGCTGCAAATTACTTGAGGCTAGGACATAGGCTCACCCTACAGCAGGACAATAATTCTAAATATACTGGCAGAGCTACCATGGATGGTTTAGCGCAAAGCACATTCATGTGTGTGAATGGCCCAGTCATTGTCCAGACCTCAATCCCATGAATAATCTGTGGCAAGAATTGAAAATTGCTGTTCCATTCAATCTCACTGACCTAGAGCTATCATACAAAGAAGAAAAGGTAAAAATCCCATCCTTTAGATATGCAAAGCCGGTAGAGACAGACCCCAAATGGATTGCAGCAGTAATTGTAGTGATAGGTGGTCAACTAATTTACTGAGGGGGCTGACTACAAATGCACATCACAATTTACACATTTATATTTTAAAACCTTTAGAAAACCATGTATCAGTTAATTTACACTTCACAAATATTGTCTATTTTGTGTTTATATATCGCATAACATATTCATAAATTACATGCAAGTTTGTGGCTGTAACATGAAAAATCTGTGGAAAAGGTCACCTGGTGTGAACATTTCTTCAATGCACGGAGCATTACAAAAGGGATTAATCTGACCACATTCTTGTACAGGTCCAAGGAATTGAAATTCCTGATTTTTGGCTTGTTGGGAAGATTGCACAAAGCTGTTTATGAATATAAAGTGAAAACCAATGAAATGCGATTTGTGTTGCACAGTTAAAGACTTCTTTAAAAGTATATTGTTAGGCTATGTTCACACAGTGTGTTTTTGCTACAGCAAAACCTGAAGGTTTTGGTATTAAATACAGATTTTTAGCAGATAGAATCACAGAATAGGACAAAAAATCACAAAAAAACTCACCAAAATATTGCCCGGTAAATATCATTGCACCTAGCATCAGGCTGCTAGTCCCTCCGAGAGGCAACATAGGCGTCCGTATACCGGTGCTCAGTCACCTACAACCCTTGTATCTATAAATGCCATCAGTCACTTCCCTGACAGCATGGCCGGACGCTGGTGATACAACCGCCCCATCTGTGGGTTGTAGGTGACTGAGCACCGGTATACAGACACCTGTGTTGCCTCTCAGAGGAGCTATCAGCCTACTGCTAGGTGCAATGATATTTACCAGGCAATATTTTGGTGAGATTTCTTAGCAGAGAAAACCTGTGTTTTTGTTGTGTGTTTGCTGCATTTTTTCCTATGTTTTTGCCCATACAACTCTGAAAAAAAAAAAAATAGAAAAGAATTGACATGCTCATTCTTCTCACAACACAGCAAAAACCTGTGCAGGTTACACTCTCTGTAAAGAAATAAATCCAATGTGTGTGCACAGCTTTTCCCTGAATCACAAAGGTTTTGCTGGGAATCAAAAACGCAGGCTTAGATTAGCATTGATTTACATAAAACCAAGGTAAAAACGCAGTGTGTGAACATTGCCTTTGAATCACAAGGACAACTGTCTAATGTGTGCCCTAAAATAGATATTTAACTAGGCATCAAAAAAGAATAATACCTAAAAATGAATACAGTTAAACATGCCTTAAAGATCACATAGCAGTAATGTTTCAGCCTTCCACCTTTATTCAAGTGTAGCCCAAAACAAACTCAAGAATATTGAAACAATAGTAACAAATCTTGTACCGTATTTTCCGGCGTATAAGACGACTGGGCGTATAAGACGACCCCCAACTTTTCCACTTAAAATATGGAGTTTGGGATATACTCGCCGTATAAGACTACCCCCTCTTCTACGGTATGATTCCCACTATGACCCCCACACAATATAATGGACCCACATATAGAATAATGACCCCTACATCTCTTCACACTGTATTATGGCCACCACACAGCCCTAAAATAGCCATGCATAAAGTATAGAGGCTCCCTCATACCCCTTCAAGTATTATCATGCTCCCACAGAGCCCTCTAAGTATTATAATGGCTTCTATATAGTATAATTGTCTCCATAAATTATAATGCATCATCAAAGTCCTCAATATATTATAATGCACCCCGTAGTCCTCCATATAGTGTAATGCATGCCACAGTCCCCTCGATAATATAATGCACCCCATAGTGCTCCATATAGTGTAATGCACCCCCGTAGTCCTCCATATAGTGCAATGCACGCCATAGTCCTTTAGATAATATAATGCACCCCATTGTGCTCCATATAGTGTAATGCACCCCCATAGTCCTCCATATAGTGCAATGCACGCCATAGTCCTCTAGATAATATAATGCACCCCATTGTGCTCCATATAGTGTAATACACCCCCGTAGTCCTCTATATAGTGCAATGCACGCCATAGCCCTCTAGATAATATAATGAACCCCATTGTGCTCCATATAGTGTAAAGCTCCCCCGTAGTCCTCCATATAGTGCAATGCACGCCATAGCCCTCTAGATAATATAATGCACCCCATTGTGCTCCATATAGTGTAATGCACCCCCATAGTCCTCCATATATTATAGTATTACAGTGGTGGTGGGGGGTACAGCCTCCATCAACCCCCAATACTTCTCTGCAGTCACACACACAGTCAGACACACACAGTCACACACACACACAGTCACACACACACACAGTCACACACACACACACAGTCACACACACACACACACAGTCACACACACACACACAGTCACACACACACACACAGTCACACACACACACACAGTCACACACACACACAGTCACACACACACACAGTCACACACCACACATCACACACACACACAGTCACACACACACACAGTCACACACACACGCACAGTCACACACACACGCACAGTCACACACACACGCACAGTCACACACACACGCACAGTCACACACACGCACAGTCACACACACGCACAGTCACACACACGCACAGTCACACACACGCACAGTCACCACACACCGCACAGTCAACCGCGCACAGTCAGACGCGCACAGTCAGACGCGCGCACAGTCAGACGCAGCGCACAGTCAGACGCGCGCACAGTCAGACGCGCGCACAGTCAGACGCGCGCACAGTCAGACGCGCGCACAGTCAGACGCGCGCACAGTCAGACGCGCGCACAGTCAGACGCGCGCGACAGTCAGACGCGCGCACAGTCAGACGCGCGCACAGTCAGACGCGCGCACAGTCAGACGCGCGCACAGTCAGACGCGCGCACAGTCAGACGCGCGCACAGTCAGACGCGCGCACAGTCAGACGCGCGCACAGTCAGACGCGCGCACAGTCAGACGCGCGCACAGTCAGACGCGCGCACAGTCAGACGCGCGCACAGTCAGACGCGCGCACAGTCAGACGCGCGCACAGTCAGACGCGCGCACAGTCAGACGCGCGCACAGTCAGACGCGCGCACAGTCAGACGCGCGCACAGTCAGACGCGCGCACAGTCAGACGCGCGCACAGTCAGACGCGCGCACAGTCAGACGCGCGCACAGTCAGACGCGCGCACAGTCAGACGCGCGCACAGTCAGACGCGCGCACAGTCAGACGCGCGCACAGTCAGACGCGCGCACAGTCAGACGCGCGCACAGTCAGACGCGCGCACAGTCAGACGCGCGCACAGTCAGACGCGCGCACAGTCAGACGCGCGCACAGTCAGACGCGCGCACAGTCAGACGCGCGCACAGTCAGACGCGCGCACAGTCAGACGCGCGCACAGTCAGACGCGCGCACAGTCAGACGCGCGCACAGTCAGACGCGCGCACAGCAGACGCGCGCACAGTCAGACGCGCGCACAGTCAGACGCGCGCACAGTCAGACGCGCGCACAGTCAGACGCGCGCACAGTCAGACGCGCGCACAGTCAGACCGCGCACAGTCAGACGCGCGCACATCAGACGCGCACAGTCACGCGCCACAGCAACGCGCCACAGTCAGACGCGCGCACATCAGACCGCGCACAGTCAGCACACGCGCACAGCGCACACGCGCACAGGCCACACGCACAGGCACCGACACGCCACACACAGTCACAGCGCACCACACGCACACAGTCAGCCCCACGCACACACACGCACACAGTCAGACGCGCACACATCAGACACACACGCGCACACAGTCAGACACACACACACACACCACAAGTCAGACACACACGCACACAGTCAGAACACACACACGCACACAGTCAGACACACACACACACACGCACACAGTCAGACACACACACACACACGCACACAGTCAGACACACACACACACACGCACACAGTCAGACACACACACACACACGCACACAGTCAGACACACGTGCACACTGCTGTGCCACCGACCCTGCCGGAGCTTGACCACACGCCGCTGTACGTACACGGCACCGTAGATGTACGATAATAAGCCATCAGCCAATCAGCAGCTGCTGTGCGTCTGATTGGCCTGGCATACCGTACTACACCTGAGCGCGCAGTTACCTCCGTTCAGGAGATGTATGGTAATGCCTCAGCCAATCAGACACCAGCAGCCTCCGAATAGGCTGATGGCTTATTATCGTACATCTATGGCTGCCCGGCGGCTATGTACACAGCGGTGGTGGCAGCGGGAAGCTCCGGAAGACATGGACGGCAGAAGCAGGTGAGTATCATTTTTTTTTTTCTTGCCTGCCACTGCTCATTTTCGGGGGAGGGGGGGGCCCTTATATTATGCACGGCGGGCCAATGCCGGCATTTTTTTCCTCAGCCTCAACCTGTACCCGGCGTATAAGACGACCCCCGACTTGGGAGGAGAATTTTAGGGGTTAAAAAGTCGTCTTATACGCCGGAAAATACGGTAATACAATTGTATCGTGTTAGATTGCATATATTGCTTGTTATAGCTTCTCCTGAGTGGTCAAGCAGTGTTCAAAAATGTTTAAATAGTTTTTAATGGCTTTCTCTTTCTGAATTGTCCAGGTTGTGTAGCTAATGTCTCTATGCCTCCAGCTGTATCTCTAGCAAGGCCCAATAGCATTGTTATCTTTTTGCATCCCTTTCCATGTTTATGCAAGGCATTCATCTAATCTCTTGAAGCCCCACTCCAGCTTTTTATGTTGCATTGAACTGCTGGAGTGTCACTTTAAAGCTAAGTCCCTTCCTCCTGTCACATTCTCATCTTTCAACATCTTCATCTTTTATCACTGCCACTCCAGGTTGGTCTGCAGAGATTTATGGCCTGCCAACATCTGCTCTAGTGTTTCATGGCGCATGGCGGAGTGCACAACCCTATACATCTTCGAGACCCTTCTTCTGCCCTCATTCTTGCTCTCATGAAGATGCATTGTAATATAACTTCTGACTTCCTGCCAGACAGAAGTTACGGACACAAGATTGCGCTATGGGACCAGAGATGTGTCGATAAAAGGTGAAGCCATCGGAAATACAGTGCCTTGTGAAGGTATTCAGCCCCCTAGAACTTTTCAACCTTTTGCCACATTTTAGGCTTCAAACATAAAGATATAAATTCTAATTTTTTTGAAAAGAATCAACAACAAGTGGGACACAATCGTTTAGTGGAACGAAATTTATAGGATACTTCTAACTTTTTTTAACAAATAAAAAACTGAAAAGTGGGGTGTGCAATATTATTCAGCCTCCATGAGTTAATACTTTGTAGCGCCACCTTTCGCTGCGATCACAGCTGCACGTCGCTTGGGGTAAGTCTCTATCAGTTTTGCACATCGAGAGACCGAAATTCTTGCCTATTCTTCCTTGTAAAACAGCTCGGCTCAGTGAAGTTGGATGGAGTGCGTTTGTGAACAGCAGTCAGGGGCTGGCTGGCTGCTGTTAACCCGGATGGCAGTGCTGCTGGCGCCTAGTTGAGGAGCAGGGGGGAGGGTTGTGCTGCCGGCGCCAGGTTTTGGGGGGGTGTTTTGGTTGTGGGAGCGTGTCTCACCTCCCTGACATCATTTTCGTTCAGCTCTTTCCATGGATTCTCGATTGATAGCATTCAGGTCTGGACTTTGACTTGGTCATTCTAACACCTGGATATGTTTGTTTTTGAACCATTCCATTGTAGATTTTGCTTTATGTTTGGGATCATTGTCTTGTTGGAAGATAAATCTCCGTCTCAGTCTCAAGTCTTTTGCAGACTCAAAACAGGTTTTCTTCCAGAATGGTCCTGTATTTGGCTCCGTCCATCTTCCCATCAATTTTAACCATCTTCCCTGTCCCTGCTGAAGAAAAGCAGGCCCAAACCATAATGCTGCCACCACCATGTTTGACAGTGGGGATGGTGTTTTGAGGGTGATGAGCTGTGTTGCTTTTACGCCAAACATATCGTTTTGGATTGTGGCCAATAAGTTCGATTTTGGTTTCATCTGGCCAGAGCGCCTTATTCCACATGCTTGGTGTCTCCCAGGTGGCTTGTGACAAACTTCAAACAAGACTTTTTATGGATATCTTTGAGAAATGGCTTTCTTTTTGCCACTCTTCCATAAAGGCCAGATTTGTGCAGTGTATGACTGATTGTTGTCCTATGGACAGACCTCAGCTGTAGATCTCTGCCGTTCATCCAGAGTGATCATGGGCCTTTTGGCTGCATCTCTGATCAGTGTTCTCCTTGTTCGAGATGAAAGTTTAGAGGGACGGCCGGGTCTTGGTAGATTTGCAGTGGTCTGATACTCCCTCCATTTCAATATGATCGCATGCACAGTGCTCCTTGAGATGTTTAAAACTTGGGAAATCTTTTGTATCCAAATCCAGCTTTAAACTTTGCCACAACAGTATCTCGGACCTGCCTGGTGTGTTCCTTGGTCTTCATGATGCTCTCTGCACTTGAAACAGAACCCTGAGACTATCACAGAGCAGGTGCATTTATACGGAGACTTGATTACACACAGGTGGATTCTATCTATCATTACCAGTCATTTAGGACAATATTGGATAATTCAGAGATCCTCACTGAACTTCTGGAGTGAGTTTGCTGCACTGAAAGTAAAGGAGCCGAATAATATTGCACACCCCACTTTTCAGTTTTTTATTTGTTAGAAAAGTTTAAAATTTTCCACTTCATGATTGTGTCCCACTTGTTGATTCTTCACAAAAAAATTGAATTTCCATCTTTATATTTGAAGCCTGAAATGTGGCAAAAGGTTGAAAAGTTCAAGGGGGCTGAATACTGTCACAAAGCACTGTATATGGCGTGGATCAGGGGGCTTAGATTTAAAGCACCACTTAAGCTCTGAAAGAGCAAACAAGCAAAAAAAAATGCAAGAGTGATGCTTTATTAACATATCACTGTTTTGACATTACAAAAATATTAGAAAGCTAGAGTCCATTGCCTATTATTATTATTATTATTATTTATTTATATAGCACCATTAAATTCCATGCCGCTTTACATGCTAAAAGGGCTGACAAGGACAAGTACAATAAATGTGGACAATTTGGTCATACAGATGCAAGAGGGGAGAAGATCCTGTCCGCGAGGGCTCACCTATGAGGAATAAGTTAAAGGGTATCTTTCAGGTCAAAAATCCATATGTAACTGCCATCATTTTCTAATTCCTTCCTCTAAGCGCTCTTTATTGATGTATTTCTTTTATTTATATTTCCCTCCTATCATGTGTAAGCTGCAAATAACGAGATTCATTCCATCTGTCAATCACAGTGAGTGGTCATTTTCTTCTCTGCTGTTCACTCCCCATAGGATGAATATTCATGTCACATATTTACATCACTGCTCAGGAGATCAGTAGGGGGGAGGACTGTATCCTCTTCTCTGATCTTTGTTTGAAGCAAAACAAAAGGTCAAATAAAATAGAATCTGTCACAGGACAGCAGAGATACCTGCTTAGAGAAACAATTGTAGTAGATATTTACATCAGGTAAGGCATGTGTGTGCTTGTAATCTCTCCCTCAGTCTTCTCGTTAGAAGCTCCTAAATGAAAGTGAAACCTGAGAGGCAGAGCAAAGGGAGCATGGGGAGAGTTGCCTGAGGAGGAGTGAATAATACATACTAGTACTAATCGGCTGTGAAAGTAATGGACTGGACTAATGAATCAGCTGCCTGCAGGGGGTGAAAATGATTATAGCAAGAAAACTACAAACGGTACAATAATGATTTTACATGTTTTAAAATGCTGAAAAATGACCTGGCAGAGTCCCTTTAACATTACTCAGAAAGCTGGTAACTGGCTGTGCATCATGTTGGCAACAGATCAAAACAGCTAAAGGGACTGTACGGAGGACTACTGGCGCTTATCCTGAAGGGGTGGAATAATTCATTAAAATCAACGTTTTGTGATGAAGTTTGAGAAACCACTTGTTAAGTTATTTAATTTTTTTTTTTTTTCTTTTTTTTGCAAATGACATGAAGTTTGTAAGTTTTGGTACTAAACCTGATTTGCAATGGGGGTTGAAAAATTGATTATTATTAACCCCTTCATGACCCAGCCTATTTTGACCCTAAAGACCTTGCCCTTTTTTTGTAATTCTGACCAGTGTCTCTTTATGAGGTAATAACTCTGGAACGCTTCAACGGATCCAAGCGATTCTGAGATTGTTTTTTCATGACATATTGGGCTTCATGTTAGTAGTAAATTTAGGTTGATAATTTTCGCGTTTATTTGTGAAAAAATAGTACGGTAAATTTGGCAAATATTTTGAAAATTTTCCAATTTTCTAATTTTGAATTTTTATTCTGTTAAACCCAGAGAGTTATGTGACACAAAATAGCTAATTAACATTTCCCACATGTCTACTTTACATCAGCACAATTTTGGAATTTTTTTTTTTTTTTTGTAAGGAAGTTATAAGGGTTCAAAGTTCATCAGCAATTTCTCATTTTTTCAGGAAAATTTACAAAACCATTTTTTTAGTGACCACATCACATTTGAAGTCCCTATGAGGGGCATACATGACAGAAAACACCCAAAAGTGACACCATTCCAAAAACTGCACCCCTCAAGCTACTGAAAAATTCTTTCATCTTCACATGGCTAAGAGGATAAAATGGATCCTAAAATTTGTTGGGCAATTTCTCCAGAGTACATCGATACCTCATATGTGGTCATAAACCACTGTTTGGGTGCACGGCAGGGCTCAGAAGGGAAGGAGCGCAATTTGACTTTTGAAACTAATTTTCCGTTCAAAAAGTCAAATGGCGCTTCTTCCCTTCTGAGCCCTGCCGTGAGCCCACACACTGGTTTATAACCACATATGAATATCGGTGTACTCAGGAGAAATTGCACAACAAATTTTAGGATCCATTTTATCCTGTTGCCCATGTGAAAATAAAATTGAGGCTAAAAGAAAAGTTTTGTGACAATTATTACAGATCAATTTGTGAAACACCTGGGAGTTCAAAGTGCTCCGTATGCATCTAGATAAGTTCCTTGGGGGGTCTAGTTTCCAAAATGGGGTCACTTGTGGGGGAGCGCCATTGTTCAGTCGCACAGGGGCTCTCCAAATGCGACATGGTGTCCGCTAACAGAGCTACTTTTCCATTCAAAGTAGCAGACACCATGTCATGTTTGGAGAGCCCCTGTATGCCTAAACATTGGAGCTCCCCCACAAGTGACCCCATTTTGGAAACTAGACCCCCCCCCCCCCAGGGAACTTATCTAGATGGGTGGTGAGCACTTTGAACTCTCAGGTGTTTCACAAATTGATCCGTAAAAATGAAAAATTACTTTTTTTTCACAAAAATCTTCACTTTTCCCTTTTACGGACTTGCTTTTTTGTACCTGGCTGGCAAACAAAAATACAGTGAAGCCTATTTTTTTTATTATTTCTAGAACTAATTCTAGAAAGAAAATGACATGGGGTGCCGCCATATTTTTGGTCCAGCCAGGTACAACTAGGCAGCTGGGGGCTGGAATTCTCAGCATGGAGAGACCCAAGCGTTCTGGGCCCCACATGCTGTGAATTGCAGTCTGCAACCGCCCCAGAATATGGCACATTCATTGAAGCGCCATTTTCTGGTGCTGTACCCAGTCTCTTCTAGCTGCCCTGGTGCCGGGGGAAAACTGGGTAATAAAGGGGCTAATGGCAGCTTTTTTATTGGCTGCTTGCACTAAGCCCGAGATTCATAAAGTCGGGCCAATGTTCAATCCAGCCATTAGGAATCTCTAGTAAATAGTAAAAAAAAAAATAGATCACATAGAAAAAAATTTTTTTTATTTGAAAAAAAACACAAACAAAATTCGGACTCCTTCTTTATTATAAAGATCCTACGTAGTCCATAACGATGGTCCCACGACGCTCGATCACCTCTGCTACATCCAGAGACAGCAGCAAGGGATCAAGTGTCCTCTTGTTGCAGTCTCTGGTGTCATAGTGATGATGGACTGTATGGCAGATTATTGCCATACAGTGCACAATCCATGTAACTTCAAAGACTACAACAAGGGATCAAGTGTTCTTTTGTTGTAGTCTTGGGGTCACAGCGATTGTGCACTGTATGGCAGATCATTGCCATACAGTGCACAATCGCCGTGACCCCAAAGACTACAACAAGGGATCAAGAGTTCCCTTGTCGTAGTCTCGGTGATCAGTTACCATGGTGATCGGCTCCTCTGCAGGGAGAGGAGGCGCCAGAGGAGCCGGCACAAGCATTCATGGTTGCCATTGTGATTGGCTCCTCTGCAGGGAGATGAGGCTGCCTCATCTCCCTGCAGAGGAGCCGTTCACCATGGCAACCATGGATGCTTGTGCCGGCTCCTCTGCAGCATCCATGGTTGCCATGGTGATCAGCTCCTCTGCAGGGAGGTGAGGCTGCAGCCTCCTCTTCCTGCAGAGGGGCCGATAACCTTGGCAACCATGGATGCTAGTGCCGGCTCGGCCGGCACAAGCATTCATGGATACCATGGTGATCTGCTCCTCTGCAGCGAGATGAGGCTGCAGAGAACCCGGAAGAGGACCGGAAGATCGTCGGGGAGCACTGTAAGAAGACCTTGGTGAGTTGCCTGGAGCAGGAGGAGGACGGGGGGAGACATCGGCAGGCTGGGTGTGGGGCAGGCAGGGGGGTGGTGGCAGGGCTGTGGCACTTTGGGTACCTCCATCTTCAGCCTTCCATCCACATATTGGATGATGCTGAGGAGGGAGGGCTCCGGGCGCCGCACAATCACGGTGATTGTTAGTTTCATTTTTGAATTGCCAATCACCGCGAAAGGAGGCACAGGGGTGCAAAGCCGCGCCCGTGGGGTCAACTACAGGTGCCCATGTACTTGCAGCTCGAGTGACAGGTCAGTGGCACCTCTCACTCTAGCTGAAGGAACAGGAGCCCGTGATGACGCATATGCTGTCACCGGTTGGGAACGCACATGTTTTCATAGCGCATATGCTGTGACACGGATCGGGAAGGAGTTAATGCATATACTGCTATGCTACTTTTAATTGCCCAAAGGAAACTCATCAGTAGATATACATTGATATGTTCAAATGATCTTTGTCCCCTAAACCACTTTCATGTGAAAAGCAGAATGGAATGACCTGTTTCTCAAGATTTGTAGAGATGGATTTGTATTGCCCAAGGTCCAAAAGGTGGGTTTGTGTTCTATGTCATGGGTCTTTCAATTGATGGAAAGAAAGCTTTTGAAAGTTATGAAGTGACAGCAGCAAGTCTGGATCTAAATCCCACTGAACAAATGTGGAGAGATCTTATAATTGTTTTTGGGAGAATGCACTCTTCAGATATGAGGGACCTGCAACAATTTGCAAAAGAGTGATCCAAAATTCCAGTTCAGAGGTGGAAGTAGCTTGTTGATGGTTACAGAAAACAGTTGATTGCAGTTATTTATTTCAAAGGGTGTACAACCAA
Source organism: Allobates femoralis (assembly GCA_033576535.1). Lineage (NCBI taxonomy): Eukaryota > Metazoa > Chordata > Amphibia > Anura > Aromobatidae > Allobates > Allobates femoralis. Next base: position 228,572,406 of record JARQOC010000004.1, read on the forward strand.
ATATTAGGTTGAGGGTGCCACCGATTTTCTCCAGCCCAATTTTGGGGATTTGTGTGAAATTTTGTGCAACGTGCCTTTTGGTTTTTTTTTCGTGTTGTTCCAGTACACACAAGAAAAATAAACAGGGAAAAAAACAAGCACCTGGACTTTGACAATATTCTAATGTAGCTTATAAAGTCTTTTGAAGCAGAAGTTGAAGTCGCCTCACTCCTGTGTCAACTAATATGGACAACTGGTAAATGGCCCAAGGACTAGACAAGATCAGTGTTTATTCCTACTTCTGAAAAGGGGAGATGTTACTGACTGTGGAAACTATCAAAACTATTGCGCTCATACCTTATGCCTGCAAAATACTGCTGAGGATCCTACAAAGATGGCTACACCCTTACATTGACAAAAAGCTAACATAGTAACCAGCAGGATTCAGAAAAGGCAGAAGAACAAAAATGAAATTGCTAATATTAGACTGTTAATAGAAAGGGCCAATAAATGTGGGAAGGAGCTCTAATTCTTCTCCGATTACAGCAAAGCCTTCGACTGTTTATCACCAGAATTTTTGGGATACCCTTAAGGGTATGAATGCTCCAAACCATCTCATTAGCTTCATTAGAAACCTTTACTTCGGCCAAGGAGCAACAGTCTGAATGGAACACAGTGACACAACTTGGTTCAAAGTACAGAGGGATATCAAACAAAGCTTCATCCTGTCACCATTCCTCTTCAATTTATATGCCAAAAAACATAAGGAAACAAAATTACTGGACAAATCATTAACAATCTTAAATAAGCAGACTAAACAATTTTGATAGCAACAAGCATAGATGGAATTATGGACGCATAACGAAGTGTCAAGATGCAAAGCTCAAACATGGGACTCCTACTCAATTAAAAAAAAACAAAGATATTGACTAATGCCAGATACAAATGGGACATGTTTGAGATGGACTGTGACAAACAGGATATTGTAAATGACTTCAGCCTACTCTGATCAATGATAACTCAAGATGCAGCAACACCAGAAGTCAACAGGAGAATAGCTATGGTCAAATCAACAATGAAGAAACTGGACAAGGTCTTCAAATTAAAGAATGTTTCACTGGTGACGAAGACAGGGATCATACATAGTCTGGACGATAAGGGAAATTTAGTGCTGGAGAAAAAGTTGTTTCCAGTAACTATATAGTGAAGTCACTTGGCTGCTTGTTCAGGTAGAGATGGGAACCGTTTCTATTTAACTGCCTGAATGAAAGTAATGGTCTCCATTTTACCACCTGTAGAGTGTGGATATGTGAGCAGTCATTCCCACCCATCTCTGACCGCTCGTAAACCCAGCCCTGACACGCCCTATTAATGCTCTCAGCTTTCAGGCTTACATCACCGATTCTATCAATCTCTCAAGGATTTTTCCAGTGACCTTCCGAAAATATAAATATATTGCACATGCATAGACAACCTACCTATATATCGTCTTGTAATGAACAGTTAAAACAGTAAGTAATAATGTAACTACATTTTCAAAGAAAGACAGTTTTGTTCTAATCCCCCCCCTCCCCAAAAAAAAGTACTATTATTTTACTTTTTTTTTTTTTTTAATTTCTTCATAAACCCAATACTTTATAAGGATTTTGTTGTTTTTTTTTTTTTTTTGCAGAATTTACTGTAAAATTTGGGGTATATGCCTCTGTTCCTTTAAATCACTGTATACTATCGGTTGTTTATAGTTACATGATGTAAAATACTTGTTGATACAATTAATAATATATGGGTTATATGCTATATTTTTTCCTTCACCTTTTATCACATTATTTTTGGTATAGGTGCAGTAATCAAAGAATGACGAGTCTTACCTTTTATTGTTTGCTTTACAACGTTGAAAGTACAGATTAAATCATTTAAATTTTAGTAAATTTGCTGTGATATTGAATGCATAGTTTTTATTATTTTTAATAGCTTTTCTTTTTAACATTTGCTTAAACAAGGAAATGGGAATGGGCCATTTTTTCTACTAAGGGCCATTTGGATATTTATACTGTCATTTCCAAGACTTAAAAAATTAACAGCTTAAAAATTAGCTTGGTGCATTCGGTCACACATTTTAAATATCTCAGCCCTAATGTGGTAGTTGTAACGGCTTCTCTTTGGTAAAGGCCGGGTTACGCGTAGCGATGTTCCAGCGACCCGACCAATGATCAGGATCGCTGGAACATCGCTATGTGATCGCTGGTGAGGTGCCAGACTGGCAGATCTCATCAGCAATCACCCAGCGATGCGCCGACACCCGATGGTCGCTGGGATCGGTCAGGATGTTGGGTGCATACTGGGTGTCGCTGGTCGTTGCCCCTGTCACACATACCGATCCATGCGTAAGAGCGGCAGACCAACTATTGAAAAATGGTCCCGGCCATTCCACAGCGAGCTGATCACTGGTCGTTGCGGCATCTCACACGCAGTGACGGCGCTGGTGAGGTCGCTGGAACGTTACATAACCTGTGACGTTGCAGTGACATCAGTAGCGATGTTGTTGTGTAGCCTGGCCTTAAGACGCATAATGTTGATAGTAGTGATTATGTTGATACTCTCAGCTGCTGTTCCAGATTTGCGTCAGCAAGTCTGGAGTGCAGTCAATAAGACTTGCGAAGTCCTGCTCACAGCAGAAAGTTTATCCAAACATTGATGCACATTTCAATATACAGCACATTTCTTGAAAAATGGCAAATTCATCAGTAGTCACATATTTATAGAACTGAAGATGTATGAGGTCTACATATCTCATTGGAGAAATTGAGATTGCTGTATACATATCACATAGGAGACACCTAGACTGCTGTATATACATCATACCTGAGAAACCGAGACTGCTGTTTATACATTATATTGGAAACACCAGAGACTGCTGTGTATACCTCACATTGGAGACAGTGAGGCTTCTGTATACCCATCACATTGAAGACTCCAAAGCTGCTGCATTTATATCATATGGAAGACCTGGAAATGGCTGTATATACTTTTCATCACACTGGAGACACTGATATGGCTGTAAATACATCACATAGGAGACACCAGAATTGTCCTGTATATACATCACGTAGCGGACACTGAGACTGTATTGTATATACATTACAGTGGAGATACTGGAGGCCTCACTATTTGAATACATTTAATTCAAATGACAAGTTTCCTTCAATAGAAATATTTGAGATTTTTTTTTTGGGGGGGGGATGGGAGGGACAAGCTGTAATTTTTATTAGTATCATTTTTGGGTAGATACCAAAATACGTCAAAACAATTGAAATTTAACAAATCCATATTGCAATGCACTACATATGTAATGTATTTTGTCATTCACACCCTTCCGTACATGGCAGACCTGCATTGTTAGGCTTCCGGTTTCCAAAATGACCCATTTGCACTCCACAATTGCTAATAGGCTGGGATTGGGATTTGATTATAGAAGTAGGGTGATTCTGCTAAAACCCACTGTTGGCATCCACAATTTGTGCTAAGGACTATGTTTTCAGCTGGAAAATGTTAATCATGGGATAGGAGATGGGTTGTTATTATTATTTATTTATATAGCACCATTAATTCCATGGTGATGTACATGAGAAGGGGTTACATACAAAATATAGATATGGTTTACAGTAAACAAATTAACAATGACAGACTGGTACAGAGGGGAGAGGACCCTGCCCTTGCGGGCTTACATTCTACAGGGCAATGGGGAGGAAACAGTAGGTCAGGGGTGGAGCGCAGATCTGGTGGTGGAGATGGGTTAAGGCGCTCCAAGCAACATCCATAATTAGAAAAGCAATGTCGCTCAGAGCACAATGGTAGCCATGCCCCAATACCTGTTATATACCTTCTTTTTGAGTTTTGAATCTGTGCACTCATGCCATTGTTCTATCACCCAGTGTGCTGCTAGCCAAACCAGTAACACCCCTGAAAGATGTCTTAAGTTATGCCTTGAAAAATTTAAAGCGGAGATGTATCTATGTATATAGTCTTTTTTAAAGTAATCAGTTTCTTGTCTTGTACAGTGGGTGCCTCCCGTGCGGCTGTAGATGCTGGTTATGTGCCCAATGATATGCAGGTTGGACAAACTGGGAAAATTGTTGCACCTGTAAGTATACCATACATATGTTCTATTTCCTATTGAGTTGTTACTGAAGGGGTTTTTCTATAAAATATAATAATAACTTATTAACATGATTGCTTATAACTAGTCGCTGAGATCCTCACTATCATTAGAAGTGAGGGCATTATCACCCCATTCCTTCCCGTTGTGATTGTGATTTGTGAGTGAAAAACACTCCTTCTATGCCATTTGAACTCTAAATTAATAACATTTATTTTACGAGCTGTCTGGAAATCAATACAGCACAACCTTGCATGGTGTAGTCAGGATGTCTGCTTTATTAGCACATGACCAGTTTAAATAGTTCAAAGGGACCTTGTCCTTTGTTACCCTATCTACCAATAGGAACAGTAGAGGCTTGAATAGGAACGTGAAACTTCCCTTCCCATCATTGTCACTTAATCCATGTGACATCATAAATTACTGGACAAAATGGTTACCACAGGAACAGAATGGATTCTGTTCTCTCACAAGTTGAATGACGTTACAAGGTTGTATATGACCACTGCTGTCTATTGGTTGTTTATGGAACTGATGTAGGTAGCATAGTACACGCTTGGCTTGCTCTGAGCAGTAATAGTGGCAGTGGTTGGGCATGGTCATGCCACTCCATACACTCCTGCTACTGGGTGGGGCGGGTTTGTTGGAGTCTGGTGGGACGAGCATGCTGGAGACTGGGTGGGGGCGGGCTTGTAGGAGTCCGGGGGAGTGGTGAGCGTGCTGATGTCTGGTGGAGGGGGGGGGGGGGGCGGGTCTGTAGGAGTCTGGGGCTTGTTTCGAGAAGACTAGGTATAAATGACAAGTAGTGAAGTTTACACTCAGGCTTCAAAACAAACACACTTCTGGTTGGAGGCTGCTCATCCAGATGCAAAAAGGTGATATCTAGGCAACCCTGCAAAATGCTGACATGGTGTAAATTACACACTGTCAGCATTTTGCAGCCTGGAAACACGTATAAAATATACAAAAAGCCCAGAGAACCCCTTTAAGGATAACAGTCAATGTTTTGGAGTGTCCATCACAAAGCCCTGATCTCAATCCTATTGAAAGTTTATGGGCAAAACTGAAAAGGCCAATGTGAGCAAGGTGCAAGAAAAGATTGAGAGGCGTACCATTAGAAGAACAAGCTGGTCTAGTGGGATATTTGTGGTGGGGGAGATTAACCGCTCATCTGAGGGGTTTCTGCACCCCTGCACAACCCTGGATCCTAGCGTGACAGCCAGGGATTGATCCGCTGCCGAGTGTATTCACTGTGGCTTCCTGGTCCAGTCACATGATGTGGGTTTCCCGGTCACATGACATTCGCGTCACCGCTGACGTCACGCCAGGTCCTGGAAAGCTGGGAAGCTCACAGTGTGGGGAAGGTGGGAAACCCCACCTAAGGAAGACAGCAGGACAGCAGTAAACCTAACCACCAGTCTCCTATGCTCTTTAGCGCTCCTATCAGACCACAATCATGTTCTTAAAAAATGTGAGCAAGGTGACCAACAAACATGGCTCAGTAACACCAGTTCTGTCAGGAGGAATGGGTCAAAATTCTTACCAACTATATGCCTCTTGGGGTATGTCACTTAGCCAGCGTCCTGAAACTCCTTTATATCCTTCAAAGGTCGGCTTATTGACCCTGGAGTAAAAGTGTTTTGAATGAACCTCCAAACTGAATACTGCACATAGAATATTTTGTAAGATCGATTGGATGAAGAAAACAGTGACAGATTCTGTATAAAGTAGTGAAATATTTACCTGCAGTATGGTTTTTCTCTAATAAAGTCTGTAATAATAGAGGGCAATGAGCATTGTATGTTCCAACCATTACCATTGTACTATTAGGCCCTGAGTGAGGTCCCACACGCCCAGGCCTTTGGTGAATTCACGGTTTGGCTTTCTTTAAATGAAAACGAACGTGCACTGTTCTGTCAGTACAAGAGTTAATGAGACGGATTAAAGGGGGATCCAGAACATGCTGGCCAAATTGCTTTTATGTTTAACCCCCAGGGAGCAGAACATCAACTGCTTTCAGCCAAATGCACTGACATATGAATATTTTACAGCAATTTAATGTTTTTTTCCAGCTGCCCCAAAGGACCTGCGAATCAATTTGCGAACGTTGTTCTCCTGCAGTTAAAGGCTGAGCTGGATAATTCAGGATGAAAGAGGCTGTCAGCCCAGAGCTTTTTAAGGGGCTTAATAAGAAAGTAGAAGTGACTCCCACCCGATATCCATCCTCCTCCTCTCACCTACTTAAACTTTTATGCTCTGAAGTGGTCCACGCCTATGACTTGCTCCATTTTATGCAACTTTATTGTGTCTTCATGCTTTATTCTAGCCGGTTAACTCTGCTAAAATCTGATGTGATGTGGATTTTCTTTATAATTTTATTAACTGTATTTTTCAAAATTTCAACTTAGTCACTCAATATAATTAGACTAAAAAGAAATCCTGGTGAATGGTGACATGGTTATTTACATGGGAAATGGTAAAGAATGGAGTGGACAAATGTGGGGAGGATGCAGACTAAACATTTTCTTAAAGCTTTCCATGAAGTTGCCTTTTATTTTTTAGTATAAACCTATTTAGGCATTAAATAAGATTCCAGAAGTGGGCATAGATTGTTGATTTTGACAGTCTGCATCTACCGCTAGAGGAGAGCTTATCATATAGGTATCAATGATGAGAAAAACGGATGCTGTCACTCTATTATATACATACAAAAAAAAGTGTGCATATCATTTCATTCACTTCACATGCGAGAGCTAGGATGGCATTTGCACCAAAAGCAGTTTTAATATGTTCTGGAGTTTTCCTGATTGTAACAGTTATCAGTATTCTGCCGCCACTATAGGAGCTGGAACTCTTATTTCTGTTTTGCCTCATTGGGGGACACAGGACCATGGGTGTTATGCTGCTGTCCACTAGGAGGCGACACTATGCATAATCTGAAAAAAAATTAACAGTGGCTTCTCCTCTGCAGTATACACCCCTGGCCGGCCACAGCCTTAACCAGTTTTTGCTTAGTATCGCATAGACGGCACACCCCAAAATTTTATTCTTCAAGACCGGGGATCACAGAAGAAGCAAAGTGGGTCTCTTTTGAGACTCCTGGCATGGCTCCTTCCTCGACCCTCCATTACAGGGGTGCCGGGTTGAAGTAGAGACCTTCACCCCACATGCCGCTCCCTCCTCAGCATCTCGGGGTGCTCGGTTGAGGTCGAGATGACCCCCTCCCTCCTCAATTCCTCTGGTTTCTGGGTTGAGGTCAAGGCAATGGAGAAGCCCTCTGATGGTGATCCCTCGCTAATCACCCCTCATGGGGGCATTAGGTTGAGACACCTCAGGTAGGGCCAACAGTGGCAGCAGATACACAGCATCCACCTCAAGGGCCCCCTCCCCTTCTCAGGGATTGCAAAACAACTGCTGCACTATCCAGGAGCCACAGCTGCGCTGCGGGCTCCTGATGGGACCGGGGGCAGTGTTAGGGCAGGCATGGCACACACAGAGGCACAGGATCCCTGTGCCTCTGTACCAGCACAGCACCTACAGGTGCCAGGGAGACCCTCCAAGGACCCCCCCTTCCGAATTATAGCCCCTCCGCCACCCTGCCTAGGGGCCTGGAGTGATCCGTATCAATTCCGGCCCCTATCAGGTCCTCCGCGCCGGCCTGGAGCCGTTTTCGGCCTCAGCTTTCTAATTAAGGCCCCGGCTTCGACCTACACCGAAGCTACCACCTTTTCTCCGCCCCTCGCCCAGCCCCTGGATGACTAATATGACGTAGTGTCACAGAGGGGGCGGATCGCAGCTGAAAGGGCGCGATTCTGCTGAGCCTGGCACCCTTTTCAGCTCTCCACCCCCTCCCTCATCTTCCCCGGCGCCCATTACTGCTTCAGCACACAGGCTGCAGCTCCAGGGAACGTTCATCAGCCAGTCTCCAGGGGGCACAGGACACTGGACTTTGGCGCTGGACATTAGAGGGGCACACCTGGTGCGGTAAGATCACAGCTGAGGCCCCATCGTCGGCTGTGACTCCATTTACTATATAAGGCTCCTCTGCATAGACCTCTCTGTCTAGTACCAGGCACTATGCCGGGCTCGAAGTCCAAGAGAACCAGGGTTCAAGACCCCAAGGTTCAGGACTCTTATTATGCTTTCTGCACAGCCTGCAGGAACCCCCTGCCCAGCGGCAGTACGTACCCGCACTGCCAGGACTGCATACAGCCTAATGTGCCAGAGCCCCAAGTAGCCCTTTCTAATCCCAATGACCCTAATATCACGCCGGAATGGGCCAAGCAGATGTCCCAATCCATGTCGTAGTCCATAGATAGGCTTACCTCCACATTGCTTCAGGTTTTGCAGAGTCACCCCTCGTCCTCGGCCGCTGCTCAACAAAGGGAGAGCTCAGACCAGGGATGTGATGATCAGGGAGCATCCACTTCTAGAACAGGATGCAAGCGAAACCCATGGGTCACGCTCGTCAGCGTCATCACATAGCTCGCGGTCACCCCCTTCCAGGGAGAGACACCGTAGTTCTGAAACATCAAGAAGGTCCCCTAACAGGGACAGACACCACAGTTTTAGATCCCCACGGCCGTCCTCGGCCAGAGCGAGCCACCGTCCCAGCTCCCCTAACGGGACGTCACAACAATACAGATTGTGAGGGCCTCTGTGATTCCGACTCAGATCAGGACGCAGAAAGGTCTCTCGACCCAAATCCCCCTAGCACAGCAGCACTAGTTGAGGATATAATCTCTTCCATCAATTAGGTGTTGGACATCTCTGATCCACCCCCAATTTTTCCAATCGCAAGTATCTGGAGACACGTTATCCTTTCCTACAGGACATGATCCAAGAGTGGACAGATCCACTCTCAGGGATACAGCGGACCGTCAGGTGGAGCGCATGGCCCAATCAATTTTCGAAGCCGCAGGGTCCTCTCTGGCACCCGCATTCTTTTCAGTCTGGGCTGCCAGGGCCATCATGGCTTAGGCCAAAAGCTTACAGGCTGACCTCCGCTCATCTAACCCTGAGCTGGTTGACCAAGCTGTTCAAATTTCAGTTGTAGCAGATTATATGCTCCACACAGCTCTAGACTCAGCAAACTGTGCAACGGGGATAGCATCAAACGCCGTCATAATCCGGCGAGTCCTCTGGCTGCGGGAATAGAAGGCGTACGCAGTTTCCAAAAAGTCGCTCTCACACCTAACGTACCTTAGTGGTCGACTTTTCGGTGAGAAGTTAGACATGATGATATCGAACACCATAGGGGGCAAGAGCACCTCTCTTCCCCACCTGAAACCCAAACGCACGTACAAGAAGCGTACTCAAACGCGATTCCAATCCTTTTGGAACTCGTTAGGCTGGTCAGTCTCTCGATCGGCACGAGCTCGTAGCAGTTCCCCACGTAGGGACAGCTTGCGGTCAACGCAAAATTCAGACAAGACCTGCCATTCGAAGGCAAGCCAGTCAAAACCTAAGGGAGCAAAATCCTAGAGGTTCTCCTCGTCATGACTCACTGTCTCCGGAAGACACCCCACCCGTCGGCGGCCGACTTTTACGCTTTCATCAAATCTGGCTGCCTATTACAGACGACAGGTGGGTCAAGGAACTGGTGTCTTCCAGATACAAGAGTTTACTTCCAACCCACCAAGCCGATTTTTTTTTTTTCTCTCCGTACCCCAAAACCGCCAGCCAAGGCTCGTGCGTTCTTTCAAGCGGTCACCTCACTTCTTCAGGCAGGAGTCATTGTGTTGGTCCCCCCAGCCAAACGCTTCCACGGGTTCTACTCCAATCTATTCATGGTCCCCAAAAAAGGAGGCATTGTAAGGCCCATACTGGACCTCAAACAACTAAACAATTATGTACAGGTGCGTCACTTCCGAATGTAGTCCCTCCGATCCATCATAGCGTCCATGGAGGAGGGGGAGTTTCTTGCCTCCATAGACATACAAGATGCATACCTGCATATCCCAATTGCACCTGCCCACCATCGATTCCTTAGGTTCGCAATCGACTAGGACTACTACCAGTTCGTGGCTCTCCCGTTCGGACTCGCCACGGCTCCCAGAGTGTTTACCAAAGTCATGACAGCCACCATGAACGTCCTACACTCCAGAGGCATAGTTGTCGTTCTATACTTGGACAACCTCCTCATCAAGACAGAAGAAAAAAAGTATTTTCCAGGGCCACTGGACCATATTTACAGCAGCTTTATTAGAACATCTTTAAAAACAATTGCATCCCGCCGATGAGTAAGGACCTTGTCCGAAACGCGTCCGGCGGGATGCAATTGTTTTTAAAGATGTTCTAATAAAGCTGCTTTAAATATGGTCCAGTGGCCCTGGAAAATACTTTTTTTCTTCTGAACTGATTGGTGGAGCCAGCCACTGTTTCATGTGCCTGGGAATCCGACGAGTGTTGAGGTGAACAGCTTCCTATTCCCCACCCCCATGAGCTGTGCAATCCTCATCAAGACCCCCACCTTCAGGGATTGCGAACCCAGCGTCTCTATTACGGTGAACACACTGAGTCGCCTGGGATGGTTAGACAATCTACCCAAGTCATCACCGATTCCAAGTCAGTCCCTGACTTTCTTGGGAATGCACTTCAACACTTCCAGGGGTCTACTGCTCTTTCCCAAGGACAAGGAGCTTGCTCTCCGTCTGGGAGTTCGCACCCATCTCCGGACGCACCCTCAATCTCTGCGGTTTGCCATGAGGGTCCTCGGCAGAATGGTGGCAGCAATGGAAGCAGTTCCATTTGCCCAGCTTCATCTCAGGCCTCTCCAACTGGCCATCCTCAAGTCTTGAGACAAGAGTCCTTTTTCCCTTGACAGAACGTTTCGGTTAACATCGACAACCAGGAGGTCCCTACATTGGTGGCTCAGACCGACTTCACTCACAAAAGGGAAATCTTTTCTCACGGGTCATTGGAAGGTTCTAACCACCGACATGAGTCTGACAGGTTGGGGAGCGGTGCACCTAGAGCACAGGGCACATCTTGGAGATTTGTGCCATCCTCCTGGCGTTGAGAGCCTTCCAGCACTTACTGGCAGCCTATCGCATAAGAATACAGTCGGACAATGACACGGCTGTGGCATACGTGCATCACCAATGAGGGACTCGCAGTGCCCAGGCGATGCGAGAAGTAACACGCATGCTCCAATGGGCGGAAAACACAGTCTCGGTCCTGTCTGCGGTCCACATTCCGGGAGTAGACGGCTGGGAAGCAGACTTCCTCAGTCGACAGGGAAAGGACTCGGGAGTGTGGTCTCTACATCCTGAAGTCTTTCAAGACATATGCCATCGCTGGGGGACTCCGGACGTGGACCTAATGGAATCACACCTCAATGCCAAGGTTCCCAGCTTCATGGCCAGAAGACACGATCCGAGGTCACTGGGAGCGGATGCCCTGGACATTGTACAGCTCTCCGCAGACGCCCCTTGGCGTCTCCCAAACTGTCCAGATCTTCTATCTCAGGGCCTGTTCTACCACCAGAATTCAGGTGCCCTCAATTTGACGGCGTGGCCCTTGAGACCTGGGTTTTAACCCAGGCAGGGTTCTCGCTGGACGTCATTGGAACAATGATCAGGGCAAGGAAACCAGCCTCTGCCAAGATTTACTATCGTACCTGGAAGGCCTTCTTTACCTGGTGCGAAGATCGTGGACAGACACCATTGCCCTGTTCCCTGCCCAGGGTACTAGGTTTTCTCCTATCGGGTCTGGAGGCCAGACTATCTCTGGGCTCTCTTAAGAGCGTTCTTTTTCAGAGACGCATTGCTAACAAATCGCAAATCGGGACATTCCTTCAGGGGAACTCCCGCTTTATTCCACCCTACAAACGACCACTGGAGACGTGGGATCTTAACCTGGTGCTGACAGCACTACAGGAACCACCTTTTGAGCCCCTTAGAGAAATCCCACTCCGCCTTCTATCCCAGAAGGTGGCCTTCCTGGTGCCAATCACCTCGCTTCGTAGAGTGTCAGAACTGACAGCACTCTCCTGCAGACATCCTTTCTTGGTTTTTCACCAGGATAGTTCTCCATACGGTCCCATCCTTCCTCCCAAAGGTTGTATCTACCTTCCATCTCAACGAAGAAATCTCCTTGCCGTCCCTTTGCGGGCACCGGTTCATAGGATTGAGAAGGTTCTGCATACGCTAGACCTTGTTAGGGTATTGTGTATCTATGTGTCTAGGACTGCGCCCTTCCGGAGGTCCGATTCCCTCTTCCTTCTTCACCTCTTCCGGCGGGCATTACGGCACATTCTACACGTGCGGTTGGGGCCTCTTGGGCCGTTGAGCACCAGGCCTTGGCACAAGTGTGTAAGGCGGCCACCTGGTCTAGCTTACACGCGTATCTATGTGTCTGGGACTGCGCCCTTCCGGAGGTCTGATTCCCTCTTCCTTCTTCTGGAAGGCAGCCGCAAGGATATGCCAGCTTCCAAAGCTACCCTCGCTAGGTGGATAAAATCCACCATACAGGAGACCTACAGGCTTAAAAATGCACCTCTTCCGGCTGGTATTGTGGCACATTCTGCCCGTGCGGTAGGGGCCTCTTGGGCCTTTAGGCACCAGGACTCGGCACAACAAGTGTGTAAGGCGGCCACCTGGTCTAGCTTACACACGTTAACCAAACACTACAGGGTCCATAGCCAGTCCTCAGCAGATGTGAGCCTGGGTAGGCATGTCCTGCAGGTGGCAGTACCCCACCTTTAGGGGACTGTCTGCACAATAATCGTTCCATTGCTTCCCACCCAGGGACTGCTTTGAGACATCCCATGGTCCTGTGTCCCCCAATGAGGCGAAAGAAAAAAGGAGATTTTTATGTACTCACTGTAAAATCTTTTCTCTTAGCCTCTAATTGGGGGACACAGCTCCTGCCCTGTTGCCCGTTCCGGGCCGTTTTTATACTGAGTTCTCAAGTTCTCATACTGTTCTTGAACTCATACATAGTTGCCTTTTTTTTTTTTTTATAGGTATGGTTTGTTATCTGTTACGTTCCTCCTACTGCTTTAGCACAAAACTGGTTAAGGCTGTGGCTGACCAGGGGTGTATACTGCAGAGGAGGAGCCGCTGTTAATCTTTTTCAGATTATGCATAGTGTCGCCTCCTAGAGGACAGCAGCATAACACCCATGGTCCTCTGTCCCCCAATTAGAGGCTAAGAGAAAGAGATTTTACGGTGAGTACATAAAAATCTCCTTTTTAACTCCAGAGTATGCATTGGTCTTCCCAACCCATTTCTTTACTACGCTTGTAGTTTTTCTTGCTCCTGCTCAACTGTCAAGAATCTTGCTCCCACTTGATGTAATCTGTTTCGGCATTCATGATGCAAGAGACTATTATATTTTACAACAGGCAGTGAACGGCAAGATACAGAAAGAAGAGGTCTAATGGACAGTACTTCGTAGTGATTACTGGATCCCTAATTATCATTACTTTTTTTAGTATTGTTAGGCATTGAACTGGCCATCAGATGAGTCTAATTTTGAGACCATTGACCTTGTAAGTTTGGCGTTACCGTTTAATGGTAAGAGAGGAGAAACGCAATGATGACTTTAGATCTAGTAAAAATCTTTACAAATAATTGTCAAAAAGTGGTTGTAGTGCTTCTCTCCTCATTGTCTGCTTTATTAACTTATATTTTCAATGGACCAGAAGGAGTTCTGTATAACACTGTCAAGTAATATGTATTTGTAATCCAAAGGTTTGTCCCCTTATATGCATAAAAGCCTTGTGTTGTGTTAATCATGGCTGACTGTATCAGTTGTGCTGATATCATTAGTAGTGAATGGGTTCTTTGTACTTGCAGGAACTGTATATTGCTGTTGGCATCTCTGGAGCCATCCAGCACTTGGCTGGAATGAAGGACAGTAAGGTAAATTAATTTATGAAGCATCGCAAGATGGTTATTATTAGTTATACCGTAAGTTAAAAAAAAACCTAAATAAATATTTGGTCCAATCTGTCATCATCACCAGTGTTTTACTGTATTATTCTAAAACATGGATTAGCTTTACTAACTACTGAAAGGAATTGTCCATTACTCAGCCAACCTCTTCATAAATACCATCACCATTCCAGTGATGCCAGCGCCAAGTCTTAAAGGGAACCTGTCAGGTGGTTTATGCCCCCCCAGCTATCACTGTCTGTAGCTGCAGCTTTATAATACCAGTCTAATCATCTGTCTGAGCTCATAGTGTAATGTGAAAGGTGAAAAAAAAGCATTTATACACTTACATTTCAGTCCCCACCTTGGAGGAGGACTGTCTGGCAGGATAATAGTTAACTCACTTTTAACTTGGATAGCTAAAGGACCTGTGTGATGTAACGATCATGTGACCATAGTGGGCGGAGCTAAGCGAGCAAACCTATTATGTTCTATGAGAACTTAGCTCCGCCTATTGTGATGTCACAACCATGTGACTACATCAGGTCTCCCAACATGTTCTAGCACAAGGCTGAAATGTTAACTATTAACCTGCCAAACAGTCCCCGGCCTCCAAGCTGGGGACTGACTTACATCTCCTTATGTAATGAGGCAGTGTATAAATGCTTTTTTTTCACCTTTCACATTACACTATGAGCTCAGACAGGGATGATTAGACTGGTATTATAAAGCTGCAGCTACAGACAGTGATAGCTGGAGGGGCATAAACCACCTGACAGGTTCCCTTTAAGTGATATTGGCTGCAGTGCTCACAGTTCCATCTGAATCAAGTGTGAGCCAATCATCCCATTAGTGACTGCTGATTAGCTGCAGCGCTCACATGGCATAACAATGTCACGTGAGCCCTGGGAGATTTGGTGCTTGAGAAAGAGTGTGTACATGTTCAACTGCATCAGTCCTGAGGGTATAATTCTTCACAAATACATGTTTGTATATGGAGTTGAAATAAAACTCATTGAAGAAGGATCATTCACAGTACTGATAATGCCTGTCACCAGCGCAATTTTAGAGTTTGGGGGAACAGAAGGATCTGTGATAACGTCATGGTCAATTCACCACCAGTCCTTTACCCCATGAAAATCTAGAGGCTGTCAAGTACAGTAAAAGGAGAAATGAAACCGGAGAGATATTAGTACACACTCATCTTCTGCCAATCTGGGAGAAGTAAGAAAATCTTGTCAATCTCCGTAAAGGGACTCTCCAAGAAGAATAATTAATAAATAAAATAAATACACATATAGGCTGGTTTCACACTTGCGGAGGGGATCCGCAAGCTGAGCGCAGGCACCACAAGTCCCTGTGTTTAACATGGGGACGCAGGTGCTTGCACTCGGGTGCAGATGGCCGTGCGCACCCATTGCCGCATGCAGATGCTTGCACACAGTCTCGTCTGCACCAGGAACACTGCGGAGGGGTCCGCTTGTGTGAAACCAGCCTTAAAGGAAACCTGTCACCTACTTTATGCTCCCAAACCTATCACTACCTGTCACTGTAGCTTCCTACTACATCCTTAAGCATCCCTGTCTGACCTAAATGTGTAGTATAATGGTTGAAAAATTGTCCTGTGCATTGTGGGGAGTGTATTGGGTGTACTTGCCGGCTTCAGAATGCGTACTACCCAATACACCCCCCACATTGTGCTGGGTCGGAAATGATGTTGCGATCATGCGTCATACCAGGAAGGAAATCCTTGGATTTCTAACGCCGCACCGTGCATGGAAATTAGATTGTCACTTCCACTGGGGTGTGATAATGGAGCCAGGGGGGACATGGAGGACTATGCCTCTTAACTGGGGTGGAAATGTAAGTTAAAAAGCATTTTTTTAACCATTATACTGCACATGGTTAGGGATGTAGTAGGAAGCTGCAGGGTCAGGTAGTGATAGGTTTGGGGCATAAAGTACAGTGCTGTGCAAATTAATTGGGACAAAGCATTTTTTAAGTAAGATCGTAAGTTGGGGTTACCAGTCAGTGATTCAAACCATTTTTAACTGCTTTGAACAGGTGTGAGTGTACAACCTTGAGTAACAAAATGTGGTTTGACTGGTTTAGTCAGAAAATAACAGCTAGCGGCCCCCTCAGCTTCAGTTGAGAGCTTGTTTCTGTGAGGAGTGGTTTAGTGTACTTTTTCTCTTAGTGTGATTCGTGCCTGTAAAAATAGATGTTACTCCACGGAAGAGGTCTAGAATTATTACTCTTAATGAACATACAAGTGTCGGCTCCGTATTCCCTTTATTGATTACATAGAGCCGGTCACATGACCCGTCAGCTGACCGGCTCTCTGATATCACAGGCTCTTCAGTCTTGATGGTGCAGCAGCGTGGGAGCCGGTGACAGGTGATGTATACTCCAGGAGGAATTTTTTTTAAATTTTTATTATAAACAGGGAAGAGAACAGGGGACAGGATAGGGATTAGATGAGGACAGAGAAGCGGGGAGACAGAATAGAATAGCGGGGGAAGAAGATGGAGGTGGCAGGAGCAGAGAGACACATAGGACCTCATGATCCACACAGATCCTGCATAGATTCGGATCGGATTGCTATTTGCCATCCAATTGCAGGGATCCGTGTGGATCTGTGCCTGTCCGTGGGATCCTCCTTCAAAGTCGGATCCCACGGACAGACACAAAATCGTAATGTGAAAGCAGCCTAAACCAGCCACTGCCAGGTTGCAGAAGACTGGTACTTGGTGAGTCAGGTGAGGTATATTGTGCTGGGCAGTCTCCAAAAGTTCCATAGATCTTGGAGAGCGCAAATACACTGTGTGCAGAATTATTAGGCAACTTGTATTTATAGGATTATTTTTATTATTGATCAACAATTATGTTCTCAATCAACCCAAAAGACTCATAAATATCAAAGCTTAATATTTTTGGAAGTTGGAGTGTTTTTTTTTTTTAGATTTGGCTATCTTACGAGGATATCTGTTTGTGCAGGTAACTATTACTGTGCAGAATTATTAGGCAACTTAATAAAAAACAAATATATTCCCATCTCACTTGTTTATTTTCTCCAGGTAAACCAATATAACTGCACAAAATTTAGAAATAAACATTTCTGACATACAAAAACAAAACGCAAAAAAAATCAATGCCCAATATAGCCACCTTTCTTTATGATGACACTCAACAGCCTTCCATCCATAGAATCTGTCAGTTGCTTGATCTGTTTACAATCAACATTGCGTGCAGCAGCCACCACAGACTCCCAGACACTGTTCCGAGAGGTGTACTGTTTTCCCTCCCTGTAGATCTCACATTTTAGGAGGGACCACAGGTTCTCTATGGGGTCCAGATCAGGTGAACAAGGGGGGCATGTCATTATTTTTTCTTCTTTTAGACCTTTACTGGCCAGCCACACTGTGAAGTAGTTGGATGCATGTGATGGAGCATTGTCCTGCATGAAAATCATGTTTTTCATGAACGATACTGACTTCTTTCTGTACCACTGCTTGAAGAAGTTGTCTTCCAGAAACTGGCAGTAGGTCTGGGAGTTGAGCTTCACTCCATCCTCAACCCGAAAAAGTCCCACAAGTTCATCTTTGATGATACCATCCCATACCAGTACCCCACCTCCACCTTGCTGGCGTCTAAGTCGGAGTGAAAACATGAAACCTTTGAAAAATCAGTCTTAAGATATTTCTTGGCCCAGACTTGACGTTTTATCTTATGTTTCTTGTTCAAAGGTGGTCGTTTTTCAGCCTTTCTTACCCTGGCCATGTCCCTGAGTATGGCACACCTTGTGCGTTTTGATACTCCAGTAACATTGCAGCTCTGAAATATGGCAAAACTGGTGGCAAATGGCATCTTGGCAGCTTCACACTTGATTTTCCTCAATTCATGGGCAGTTATTTTGCGCCTTTTTTGCCCAACATGCTTCTTGTGACCCTGTTGGCTATTTGCCATGAAACGCTTGATTGTTCGGTGATCCCGCTACAAAAGTTTGGCAATTTCAAGACTGCTGCATCCCTCTGCAAGACATCTCACAATTTTTGACTTTTCAGAGCCCGTCAAATCTCTCTTCTGACCCATTTTTCCAAAGTAAAGGAAGTTGCCTAATAATTAAGCACACCTTATATAGGGTGTTGATGTTATTAGACTACACCCCTCCTCATTACAGAGATGCACATCACCTGATTTACTTAATTGGTAGTTGGCTCTCAAGCCTATACAGCTTTGAGTAGGACAACATGTATAAAAAGTATCATGTGATCAAAATACTCATTTGCCTAATAATTCTGCACACAGTGTATGCACTGGTACCTCTCCACTGACGGGCACTGTACTAAGTATGATTGAGGAGGGTGGGATTCAGGGTCCTCTGTTCTTAAAATAGATGTGGTATCCATCTCTCAAACCCCGACCTTGCTTTACATCATCACAATTATCCTTAATTGGAATCTGTCATTTGTTTTTATGCTTCCAGACCATTGTTGCCATTAACAAAGATCCAGAAGCCCCGATATTCCAGGTTTCCGATTATGGTTTGGTAGCTGATTTATTTAAGGTAAGCCATCTTTTTGTACATACAGGTTTATTACTGGTTTATATAGGGTATGCCCCCATGTTCCATACCAGAATCAGTGTGAAGTTTGCCTCCTGTAGATTCATATTGCAATTGTGCCCCATTGACACCACTGATCTTTTGGAGCTTTTGGTGGTTTTTGCCTGTCTTTTTATTTGCACCTTATTTTTTCATTCATTCCTTTTTTTAAAGTCTGTTTTTATTTGTGTCCCTGATTTTTTTTTTTTTTTTTTTTTTTTTTTTTAATGGAAAAAAATTTGCTAATTTTTGGATGCAAATGTACTCAATTTTCCTCTCCTGGAGTAATTTTATATACATCTGAAATTTCGTGCCACTTTTTTGTGCTAACATCACAGAAAAAGTTAGACATATTTAAAGAGCATTTTTAAATTTTGGTATGAGAGAGAGCATATCCAAGAACCATTCATCCAGGGTTGTTTAGTTTAAAACTTCTCTTTTATTATACATACCAAAAATCCAGAGACAATTAGACTTGCAGATGTATTATGCTGCCCTGTATTAGACTACGTGTTTAGGCTCAGAGCCTTCATTTTGGTCTTATAGACCATGATGGAGGTTGCCAGTCTAATTTTCTTTGGATTTTTTTGTACTTATTGAAATAAAACTAGTGTCTTAACTAAAGTCATCGTCCCCCTCCTCCTTCCCAAAAAATAAGTCTTATCAGTACCATGGGCCAAAAGTGGAAAATTTGTCTTAAGCAATTACTTTATCTTTTATATGTACCCAAGTACATGGCTCATTATATGCACAAATTAGTCTTATTGACATCAGCAATATCTGACTTGCTTCTTGACATTGCTCCCTGGTTACGCTATTGCCTTCCTTCTAAGTCTTTGAGCTCTCCAGGAGAAGCAGGTGGCAGTGCCAGTACTTAATGCTACTCCTGAACTGTCGCCTGCTGGCGACATCCAAGCCACAGTCACTTAAAGTGTACAACATGTAGACTATTTCCTCAATAAATTTTGTAGGAGCACATTAATTCCACCCGATGAAAACATAGATATTGTAAATAATTAAAGATTTGTTTTCATCAGAGACTTTTCATTGTGGACCACACTTGGTACACAACACTCATAATTACACATGTGGCTAAAGTAAAGGTTAGACCATGCAACCAGTTGACATCTATCAAATTATGCTCAAAGGCTTTCTTTACAATTAAACAGAGTTGTTTCTAAGAAATGTATTAATATGGCCTATTTTGGATTAAAAAAGTATGGTCCAAATTTGGTCCTTTTTTTCCCCTTAAAGTTTTATTCTGGCTCCACTCACTTCCACATCGGGAAGTAAGCAGGACTGGTGGCTTCACTAGGCAATCGGCAGGTATTATACACCTGCATGAGTCATTAGAATGATAAGTGCACGAACATTGGTGATCGCACAAACGCCCTGGCAGATATCTGATATAATAATGTTGTCCCTGTCCTCACTCGTCTTTGGATGTGGATGTGAGCAGAGCCAGAATACCTTTCTGAAACCAGTGTTTTTGTCTTAAAGGGATCCTGTCACCTCCAGAACGCCTCCTAAGCTACCAAAACATGTCCCTGCAGCATCCCATCACTAATCTCACACTTCTTTTGTCTCCTAAAAGCATCCTGTGAAAGTGCAGAAAAACGTTTTAATACTCCCTCATTAGGGATTCTAATTAGCAGGGGCTATATTCTTTAGCCCTAGGGCGTGTTGTTTTGCAGCTCCAGGATCCACCCTCTCTCTGTCTGTGTTCCTTTGCTTTTGCAGGCATTGCTTCCCCCTCTCTATCACTCACAAAATGCAAATAAATCGTTAGTCCTGCCTTCAGCTTCACATCACAGCAGCACAGACGGAGAGAGGGTGGATTATTCGGGGCGTGAAAATGAACACCTAGTTGGAGGGCTTAAGGGGGTGTCACACGCGTCAATATCGCCTGCACGATATCGGCTGCACGTGACGTTGCAGCGATATTGACGCGTGTGACATACTGCATCAACCAGCGATAAATCGCTGGTTGATGATCGCCAGGTTTCAGAACCAGCTCTGAAACCTGGCGATTGTCGCCCGGTGGACACGCAGCATCGCTGCGTGTGACACCGGGAGCGAGCGATATTCCAGCTCCCAGCGCCTCTCACAAGCGCTGGGAGCTGGTCTCCAAGGTACACTGCGGGTAACTAGGCAGCGCGCGCTGCCTAGATACCCGACATGTACCTTAGTTACCAGCCTCCTCCGCTCACCGGGTGAGCGGAGGAGGCTGGTAACTAAGGTACACGTCGGGTATCTAGGCAGCGCGCGCTGCCTAGTTACCCGCAGTGTACCTTGGAGACCAGCCTGCTCCCGCTTCCAGCAGGCTGGCAGCGGGAGCAGGACATCGTGGAAACGATATTTAAATCGTTTCCATGATGTCACTGGTCAATTGATCGCTGGTGAGTCTGTCTGTGTGACAGCTCACCAGCGATCAGCCGTCAATGTCGTCAGCGATCAGATCGCTGACGACATTGACGCGTGTGACACCCCCTTTAGAGTCTCACAGGGGATGCCCTCTGAGACTTATTCAGAGCCAAGAAGTCTCAGGTTTGTAAGTGTATATTGTTGATTATTCCAATGTTACAGAGCGCTTTTTTTTTACAGAAAAGGAGCACTAATAATGATCTGTCATGGTGCAGGTATTAATAGGGTTGAGGTGATTTGGAGGGGTCAGGTTCCCTTTAAGTGACAAAAGATGCATTTGAACAATTTTGTAGTGAATTAGCAGTCCTAACTAAGGGTGTGTGCATGTTGAGTATTTGGTTTCAGAATGTTCTGCACCAAATCTGCATCTACTGGCAAGAAGCCACAACATGTTTTCCGTGCATTTTTTATGCATTTTTCCATGCATTTTGGGTAGAAAAACGCTACAATAATTGACATCCTGCAGATTTATTTCTGCACACAAGGGAAAACAAGCAACATATGCATTATACTTAAGGATTCTCATTGACCATGCTACCATAAGGATTTGCATGCAGTTTAGTGACTGCACAAATAAGCATTGAAAATGCATAAAAATGCACTGTGTGAACAGGATCTAACTTTGACTACATTAAACTTTTTTTGTGACAACATATTAAAACAAAAGTATAGATTTGCATATTAAAAATTGAAAAGCATATAGTAGGAATGGGTTCCCTTTTTCATTTAGCTTTGGTATATTATATACTGTATTTCTCCTTCGCCTCAAAGGGACACAGGACGATGGGTTATGCTATTCTGCCACTAGGAGGCGACACTAAGCAATTAAATAAGAAGCACAGTGGCTCCTCCCAGCAGTATATAATCCCGACTGGCACAGCTCAGCCAGTTTTTTGCTTAGTGTCTTAGGAGGCAAGACACTGTTTGTTTTGTTAGTTTGTTATTTTCTCTCTTCGCTCCCCAGACCCCACAGTTTGGACTCTCGGTTGTAGCCTGCGTTCGGACTGCTGCACCGACCCTCCCCAGACCCCACAGATGGGACTCTGGGTGGCAGGTTGATGGCCGGCTCCTGCAGCATCCCTCCTCAGACCCCACAATTGGGAATCTGGGTTGCAGGAGATCTCCCATGGCCTCTGGCCCCTGCAGCACAAGGAAGATGGATCTGCTTCATGCTGCATGGGATGGATGGTCCAGGGATGGAGCCGTCATAAGGTATGGCTCTGCGCTGCCCTCCGGTGCTCCCCTGTGCCTGCTGCTCCCCTGTGCCTGCTGCTCCCCTGTGCCTGCTGCTCCCCTGTGCCCGCTGCATCCCCCGCTGTGTGCTCCGCGCCGGACCCCTCTTGGCCGGCGGCCTGCTGCATTAATTTAGGCCCCGGTTTCGGGCCTACACAGTGCGATCCGCCCCTTCCCCACCCCTGGTGATGATGCGACCCCTGTCGGGAACGTCCCAGGCCGGCCCTTCGGCCTATGGCGTCCACCCTAGACTCTACATCATTGGGGGGGCGTAGCCTAGCGGCTTCCCGCTCCAGGGGCATGGCCTAGCGTTTATTCATCATTTTGGTGCTTCTTTGTTGCTCTGGGCACCATTTTCAGCAGCTGAGGGATCCTCAGTGTGGGCACAGTCGGATCTCTGCAGGGGGATACAGAATTCTGGGCCAGCGCTTCGTTCCCAGCGACTCTCAGGTGACAGGGCTCAGCAGCAAACTATATTTCTGCTGTAGCCCTGTGCTGTTTGTATGTGTGCTCAGCAGTGATTTATTCTTTCTGCTGCAGCATTACTCTGTCTGTTTGTGCCTCACATCCGGCAGTGTATACTTCTGTGTGTAGCAGGGGGAGTTTTGCCATGATGTCTAGCAATAAGAACAAGAGGGCACCAAAGACCTTTGCTGTGCATTATGCTTTTTGCACTGCATGCAAGTCTGCACTGCCATGCGGTTGTTCTACTCCGGTTTGCCCAGGTCTGTGCCCCTGTTTCCACTCAGCCCGGTGCCTCTGCCCCTGTGCAAGCCCCCACTGGTGAGGATACCTCCTCTAGTGGCCCTGCTACCCCTGAATGGACAGTTGCGTTATCGCAGTCCGTGAGGCAATCTATACAACAACTTTCTGAGACACTGATCCAGGCTCTGCAGCCCCGATCTTCGGCCAGCACCTCAGACTAACCTGGCTTCCAGGACGACCTCTCCGGTCGCGAGGAGACATGCTCTCGGAGATGAGCTCGTACCCTCACTCTCTTCCATCATTCTGGTAGAAAGAGGCTCCGCAAGAGCTCCTTCCAAACCCCATCACAGGGCTCTCGGGTCTCCCCTACAAGGAGCAGGTCCCATGAATCACGCTCTGCTGGTGAGCTCCGTGATTCTGATTCGGATCCGGACCGGGAAGCTCCCTTTGATTCAGCCTCCTCTGATACTCTTGCCATGGTGGACGACCTAGTTTCGGCCGTTAATCAGGCCTGGTCAGTGGCTGACCCGGCCCGGGTCGCATCCTTGGATCACGTGGTCTCTTTTAAGAGATCCAAAAGACCTCAAAAAGTATTCTCAGACCATCCTGAGATTCAGGAAGGTCTGCAGAAACATTGGTCTCGGCCTGATTAGCTGTAAGGTGATCAAGTCCCGTTAACCTTTCTTGCCAGCGGTATCACAAGCTTGGGCAGACTTCCCGCAGGTGTACCCTCCGGTGTCCAGTTTGGCCTCTAAGACTTTGCTATCTCTCTGAGGGCGCGTCTATCAAGGACCCACTGACCGTCAGCTAGAACACTTGTCGACATTGGTGTTTGAGGCTTCAGGCTCCTCCCATCCTTTGCCTCCATGTGGGTGGCTAAAGCCATTGTGACCTGGGCAGGTGATTTGCATTCCGCCTTGCGTCACCGGGATTCAGATCCAGAGTTGTTGGATCTGGCCGCTCAGATTTCTGTAGCAGGGGATTTCTTGGTCACGCTTCTATTGATGCGGCCAACTGCACTGCGGTGGCGGCCTCAAACACCATTGCGATCCGCTGCACCCTCTGGCTTCGAGAGTGAAAGGCGGATTTGGCCTCAATGAAGTCTCTCACTAGCATGCCTTATTTAGGCAGCCGTCTTTTTGGGGAAAAGCTTGATAAGCTAATCTCGGACGCTACGGGAGGTAAGAGTACCTCTCTTCCTCAGCAAATGTACGCTGAGGCTTCTACTAAGGGTTAACTGACGAGATTCCGGTTCTTTCAGAACTCATCCGGGTGGTCCGCTTCCCGCCCGTCACAGCCGTCCCATGCGCCTCCACAGACAGGGGTTCCCAGGCTTCCAGCAAGCCGGGTTCCAGCTGGCAGCCACCTCAACCGACAGGACAAGTCGAAGGAGTCCGGGGTCTCAGAGGCTCTCCTCTTCCTGAGTCGGTACCTCCGGAAGGCACCTCCCAATTTGGCGGCCGACTTTTTCACTTTCGGCACGCCTGGCTCGCTGTCACAGACAACAAGTGGGTTCGGGAAATGGTGTCCTTCGGCTACAGCATAGAGTTTCACACTGAGATTCTTCCCTTCCACACCTTCCGGGAACGCCGGCAGAGGCGTGCGCCTTCCTTCAGGCCATCGGCTCTCTCCAGCAGGTGGGAGTTGTCGTCCCAGTCCCTCGGAACGAGCGGTTCCAGGGATTTTATTCAAATCTGTTTATCGTGCCCAAGAAGGACGGGTCTTCCCGTCCCAGTCTGGATTGATACGGCTCAACAATTCACCATGGTCATGACAGCTGTCATGACCATCCTGCTTTCATGGGGAGTCTCTGTTCTCCCCTATCTGGACAACATGTTGGTCCAGGGTCAGTCCTTTGGGGACTGCAAGGACAATGTCTGCGTCACGGTAGATACTCTCACGCGCCTAGGATGGCTGCTCAATCTACCAGAGTCCTCGCCAACTCCAAGCCGCAAGCACGTTCATGGGGATGGTTCTGGACACGTCTCGGGGACTTGTGCTTCTCCCCCAGGACAAGGCTCATTCCCTGTGCTGTGCAGTTCGGATGCTTCTCCTCTCCCACACTCCCTCCAGTTTGCAATGCAACTTTTGCGACAGATGGTGGCGACATTGGACGCAGTACCATTTGTCCAACTCCATCTCAGTCCACTTCAGTTGGCCCTGCTATCAGCCTGGAATCGTGGTCCATTCACCCTTCACTGGACATTCCGTCCGTCAGCAGAAACGAGGCAGTCTCTTCAATGGTGGCTGATCCCATCATCTCTCTCTCGGGGGAGATCCTTCTCCTGGCTCGGTGAGTTGTGCTGGACACCGACGCCAGTCACCTCGGCTGGGGAGTTGTTTTTCATCATCACACAGCCCAGGGTCGGTCTTCTCTGCCCATAAATCTTCTGGAGATTCGGGCCATCTACTTGGCGTTGCAAGTTTTCCTCATCTTCGGAAGGGCCATCTCATCCGCATTCAGTCGGACAATGCCACGGCCGTGGCATATGTCATCCATCAGGGCGGAACCCTCAGCAAGTCTGCTATGAAGGAATCCTCAGCTGGGCCGAGTCTCCCAGAGCGGTTTTTCTCGGCTGTTCACATCCCAGGGATTGACAATTGGGCGGCAGACTTTCTCAGCCGTCAGGGCCTTGCCTCGGGAGAATGGGTTCTACATCCAGAAGTATTCCATCAGATCAGCAGTCGCTTCGGGACTCCGGATGTGGACCTCATGGCGTCGCGAATAAATGCGCAGGTTCCTAACTTCTTTGGCTGCTCCCGCGTTCCGCAAGCCCTGGGATCGGACATTCTAGTCCAGACTTGGACACTTTTTTGTCTTACATCTTCATTCCCAGAGTGGTCCAGAAGATCAAAATGGAGCGCGTCCCGGTGATTCTAGTGGTCCTGGATTGGCCCAGGAGACCATGGTACGCCGATCTCGTGCAGCTCGCCGCAGACGTCTCATGGCGCCTGCCGGACCGTCCGGATCTTCTCTCCCAGGGCCCATTTTGTCACCAGAACTCGGGGGCCCTTCGTTTGATGGCATGGCCCTTGAGGCTCGAATTTTGACTCGGGCGGGATTTTCGAAAGAGGTTGCGCGCACTATGGTTAGCGTGAGAAAACCTGTCTCCGCCCGCATATACCAAAGGACTTGGAAGGTTTCTTCGCCTAGTGTGAGTCTGGAGGTCTTTCGCCCCTTGTGTTTTTCGATTCCAGCGATTCTGGGTTTTTCTTCAATCTGGGCTGGATAAAGGCCTGTCTGTGCGTTATCCAGCACGACAGGTATCGGCTCTGTCTGTGCTTTTTCAGCACCGTTTGGCCACGAGACCCCAGGTTCGTACTTTTTTGCAGGGTTTGTCTCACATTGTTCCATCGTATAAGAGACCCTTGGAGGCCTCTGACCTGAATTCGGTCCTGGAGGTGCTTCAGAAGCCGCCCTTCGAACCTCTCAGGGAAGTTTCACTCCGCCTTTCACAGAAGGTGGTTTTCTTCATGGCGATCACCTCCGTTTGGCGGGTATTGGAACTGGCGGCACTCTCCGGCAAGGCACCTTTCCTCAAGTTTTCACTAGGCACTGAGTCCGGTACCATCCTTTCTTCTCAAGGTGGTTTCCTCTCCATTTGAACGAGGACATTTCTCTCCCGTCCTTCTGTCCGACTCTGACGCAATGCTTTGAAAAGGCTCTGCACTCCCTGGATCTGGTCCGTGCTCTCCGGAATTATGTCTCCAGGAAAACACATTTCAGGAGGTCGGATTCCTTTTCGCATCCTTCCAGCAGGCCACTGTAAAGGGATGGCAGCGTCCAAGACCACTCTTGCCAGGTGGATTTACCTTACCATTCAGGAAGCTTATTCCCTATGTAATCTGACCATTCCATCAGGGTTGCCTGCTCACTCCAGTCTCACGGTGGGTACTTCCTAGACTATCGTGTTCATACTCGGGCCTCAGCAGATGCGAGTCTGGGTAGACGCATCCTACAGGCAGCGGCTGCTAACCTGTAGACCGTGCATTTCAGAATGTGGATGTGTATTCCCACCCAGGGACTGCTTTGGGATGTCCCATCGTCCTGTGTCCCCCAATGAGGCGAAGGAGAAAAGGAGAATTTTGTGTACTCGCCATAAATTCCTTTTCTCTTAGTCTCTAATTGGGGGACACAGCACCCTCCCTGTGGCTCGTTGGCCTTGTTGTGGTTGGTGTTCTCTTGTTATGTTCCTGGTTGCCTTATCGGCTTATGTAGTTTTCCTCCTACTGCTTTAGCAGAAAACTGGCTGAACTGTGCCAGTCAGAGGGTTATATACTGCTGGGAGGAGCCACTTTGCTTCTTTTTTAATTGCTTAGTGTCGCCTCCTAGTGGCAGACCAGCATAACCCATCGTCCTGTGTCCCCCAATTAGAGGCTAAGAGAAAAGGAATTTACGGTGAGTACACAAAATTCTCCTTTTCAGATTGTAAAACACACTTTTTTTCCCCCCAAATTGGGGAGAAAATGGTGAGTTTTATAATCTGAATCTTGTTGTTTTTTATTAGATTTTTAATATTAGCAACGGGGGTTGCCATTGGTGGAGTGGAGGTGCAGAAGGTTGAATCCACAGAGGATGAGGGCAAGGCTGCGGGATCGGAGCTGCTGGGGTTTTGCGGTGGTGTGCAGTGGTGACCGCCATTTTACAAGTTTCTGAAGGCATTAGGCAAGCTACGACTCTACCACCCAGGACTTCCAGAAAACACCCCAACCCCCCCCCCCCCCCCCTTGGTAAGCCATGGTGGGTTTAGGATGGGGTGGCCATGTACAAGGATGAGGGACATATATACCAGGATTGGGGACATATATACTGATTGTAAGATGGACATGGGCATTATAAGACAGACCCCATTTATTATTAAAAATATTTTTTTTTCTCTTTCCTTCACCAAATTTGGGGTGCGTCTTATAAAGCAAAAATATCCAAGAGGGTCTGCCAAGTCAAAACACACACTCATAAGATCATGACTTTTACATATTGCAATTATTTCTTATCATTAACTATGTGTGTTATATGTGTTTT
This sequence comes from Allobates femoralis, assembly GCA_033576535.1. NCBI lineage: Eukaryota > Metazoa > Chordata > Amphibia > Anura > Aromobatidae > Allobates > Allobates femoralis. The sequence continues at coordinate 228,600,410 of JARQOC010000004.1, forward strand.
TTTTTTTTCTGTAGGCAGTCCCAGAAATGACTGAATTGCTGAAGAAAAAATAGTGTCCAATGGAATAGCTGCTGCTCCTAGGAAATTTGTACTTAATTCTTTACGTAAATACGCACATGACATCACAGAACACTGTGTATAAAATTCTTATACTTTTTTTATTGGCAGTGATTAAATATATGAAATATGACAACTAATAAATCCTAACATTTAAGCTGTCTGCGTAATCTGTTGTGATGAGTGGTTTTATTCATGGCCATGGACCATTGTATTATATGATAAGTGATATCCTCTGGTATAGACAGGAACTTTTTAGTAATACAATAATTTTTGTTAGAGCAAGTTATAATATGTTATGTTCAGTTATACACCTGTTCACATTGCATGTTAGTCAGTCTTTTTTGGTTTAGTCCATATGAGGGTCATACATTGCTATAAACTGGGTTAGGTGGCAGAGCCAGTGGGTAGATTTCAGACACACTGCATAATTTGTATCAGTGTGAATGGTGTCCTATGCAAGCCCATTATGTGCATGGCAGGTTGCCTCCCACATTTTGTTGTAGGTAGAGGTGATTTTTATCAGTCTGCACCTGGAGCTTGCTTTACATAGTGGGGTCTGATTGCATCCTGCAAGTGCAGTGTTGGTTTTTGATTTTGGCATTGATGGTAAGTTTTTCTAATGCTGCTTTTTCTCAGTAGTTTTTGTACTTAATGCCAAAGAGCTCAATTTTTGTCTCATCTGACCAAAACACCTTCCCCCAATTACTCAGGTGTTAATTGGCAAACTTAAGATGAGCCTGCACATATGCCTTCTTGAGCAGTGGGACTTTGCCGACACTGCAGGATTTTAATCATTATGGCTTAATGTGTTACCAATGGTTTCTTGGTGACGCTGGTCCAAACTGCCTTGAGATCATTAACAAGTGCCCCCGTGTAGTTTTAGACTGATCTCTCACCTTGCTCATGATCCTGGATACCCCATGAGGTGAGATTTTGCATGGAGCCCCAGACTGATGTCGATTGACACTCATTTTGAGGGCCACCAACAGGTCATTTTTACAGGATTTCCTTAGTACTGTACAGGGTTTGCAATCATCTCCAGGGCAGGTAATTAAATTTAACCTCTACAGCGCAGGTCCCCAACTCCAGGCCTCGAAGGCCGCCAACAGATCATGTTTTCAGGATTTCCTTAGTATTGCACAGGTGTAAGGGTACCGTTACACATCGCAACATTGCATGCAATTTGACTTGCAATTTGCTGCTTGCAGTGAAATCATGGACACATTGTTACATTTGTACACAGCAACAAAATAGAACAATGTGTCCATGATTTCACTGCAACCAATAAGTTGCAAATGAAATGGCATGCAATGTTGCGACGTGTAAAGATACCCTTAGAGTCTGACTGATTGAGAGTGTGGACAGGAGTCTTTTATATGGGTGACAATTTAAGACAACTGTCTTTAATGCAGGTAACGAGCGTCTAAGTGGTTTGTAGGAACCAGAACTATTAGGCTGGCTTCACACTGCGGGTCAGATCCGATCCGAGGCTTTCCGTGTAAACCGGACAGCCCCGGACTGGATTTTGGCCCCATAGCAGCCTATGGGGCTGGATAGAAGCCAGATGGCTGCTCTCTGCCATCCGGTTTCTATCTGTCTGGGACAATGCGGGAGAATTCAGTATTCTCCCACGGACACAAACGCTGCTTGCAGCGTTTGTGTCCGAGAGGAGAATATCTCTTCTAATTGGCAATTCCCGAAATGCCCTGGATTCGCCCGGATCCAGGGCAATCCGGCGCTCCCGAACATTGGAGCCTATGGGGCCGGATTGCCCAGGTCCGGGGGAATCCGGGAACCGGACCCTGTGGCTGCACGCCGCAGTTGTTTCAGGACCGCGGCTAGCTCTCTGCTAGCCGCGGTCCTGATTCTTCAGTGACGGCAGCTGCGTGCGGGTGCACACCGGACCGGAAGGCATATTAGCCCTCCGGTTCTGTGTGCTGGCCCGATCCGGGGCTGTCGGGTTCACCCTGACAGCCTCGGATCGGATCTGACCCACAGTGTGAAGCCAACCTAAGCGTTAGTAGCGGATCACAAAATGCAAATACATTTATATAATTTAGACAATCTGATTTTCTGGATTTTTTTTTTTTTTATATTCCACTAGATGGGTGCCCGATGCACAATGCATCGGGATTCTAGCAGAGCGAGTCTCTGACTCGCAATGGCCGCTTCGCGGCCAATGCTTCGCGCTGCTAAGGCGACTCGCCATGCCCGCTGCGCGGGCATAGCGAGTCGCCTTAGAGCGACTCGCAATGGCCGCTTCGCGGCCAATGCTTCGACTCGCCATGCCCGCTGCGCGGGCATAGCGACTCGCCGGCTCGCAATGGCCGCTGCGCGGCCAATGCTTCGTTCGTATCCACATGACGACAAAGGGGCACTCGCAGCATTCGCAATTATATAATAGATCACTGTTAAAATTAACCTATTCTTAAAATTATAGACTGTTCATGTCTTTGTCAGTGTACAAACTTACAAAATCAGCAAGGGATCAAATAATTATTTCTTTCACTGTATAGCAAAATAATGACATAATTGAACCTAGAACTGGCTGTGTAGGGCACGAATGACACTCTCCAAGCTTAAGGTCTCAATATATGTTTTAAATCATGCAATCATCTTGCCTTAAACCTTCAGTGTGAGGCCATATGGGATATCTACAAGGTGACGTTGTGTGTAACCTCACAAGTATTAGTCTAGCCCTGAGATGTCAAACACATTTATATAAGCCATAAATGATTCTGTTTTTAAGAAGTCTAGAACCTAACTTCTAAAAAATGTAACTTTTTTTTTTTCATAATTGGTTAATAAATTCTTCCAATTTTGGGTGCAAAGAAAAGCCGCTATTCATCATTCCAAATTTAAAGTAGCAGTTCCTTACAAGATATCTGTCACCATTTACTTTTTCTATGTAGTCTGAGAGCAGCACAAAATGGGGACTGGGACCCTGATTCCAATACAGTATTCACTTGCTGGTCTTCATGTTGCCATTTTGCTTCAATTACGGCTTTCTCTGCTCCAGATGAAACAGTACTCAGAATGCTGAGCCCTGTGTAACCTCACCCACACCACTGATTAGCAGCTTCTGTCACAGAGAACTGCCAGCATTAGTGGAGGTGAGGTTACACAGAGCTGACTAGTCATGGCACATCTAGTCCTGCAGTGATAATCTGCTGATAAACATTGATTTTAATAAAACTTCAACAAACAGCTCAATAAGTCACGCTGTAATTATAATCTCAGCCCCTACATAATACTGCTTTCAGATTACATAGCAAAAACCTGCTAACAAGATTTCTTTTTAAACAGTTGTTAATACTAGGGGTTAAGTTTTCATTAAATCAGAACAGTGGGAAAGATCTGTTTTAGGGTCATTCCATTTCAAGTGAACCAATGTTTATAACCTCTATTTTTAATTATTTTGAGATTTTGTTATTTGATAATGGCAGTCAGACCATGCAAAATGTGAAGAGAGAAAAATTCTAGAATTTTTTTTTAAATTGATTTTCAAAGTTTGGAAAATGCGTTTTTTGTATCGGGGCCTATGGATGAGTTCTTGAATGCGTTTTCACAAAAGACAAGTGTGAAAAATGCATGGAAACCTGCATCCACCCCGCAAGTGTGACCTTAGCCTTACTTCCTGACTGCAGTGGGCAGATACTTAACATGATTGACAGAGCTGCTGGCCTGTCATCTGCTCTGCATTCACTGTCTGCCCCTGTTCATTCTCAGGTTGAGCCCTAACAAAGCTTTCTCCTCTGTCCTCTCCTGCTTCTAAGCTGCAACATATCAAAATAATACAGTAATATCTAAAAATCATGGATTATTTGGTAAATATAGACCCCACACTTTTAGACCACAGGCTGAACAGATCTGAATTCAAGATTTTTGAATTGACACTATAATAGATAAAAAATATTAAATATGATCCCAACTTGAATTTTGGTACAGATGTGGTTAGGAGCATAGCAGGCACATGTGAATTTTTGGAACTTTTTTTTATTAAACCGATTTATTTGGATGAGTTTCAAAATTTTGTGTTTGCATGGGTAAAATATTAACAAAGATACTCTTGTGACATATCTGGTGAATGCCTGTACATTTCTGAGTAGAATGGTGTTTATTTTTCTCAATCTTATTTCTAGCCCGAGATAGGATAGAAAATATAAAGCCATACCAGGACAAAATTCACACTTTTTTAAAACTTTAAAAATCTGTAAAAAATTAACTGATGAAAAAAATTCAAAACTTTTAATTTGTAATTAACTATAGTTGTTCTTCATATAGAAATTTTTATTTAATAAATCTAAAGACGTCAGTTAAAAAAAAATATTCATGTTTGGATCACTTGACATGGAATGACCCTTCAGTAAATATTCATAAAATTAATTTACGACCTCGTTTTGTTTTTTTTAGAGTTTAAGGCTACGTTCACACATTACCTTACAAAGTATCCCAAACACTCCTGCAAGGGGTTCTTATTAATACCTTAAGTGAATATGCACACCAATTTAAATGGACAAAACTGATTACTTTATTATTTAAAATATTAATTCATAAAATATAGTACCATTACATGACATATTAAAGGGCTCACAGTCCCCTTACACATTTATATAGGGTAGGCTTTAAATACATAGGGGTGCACTCCTATTGAGTTCATATATACATCATACAGAACTTTTCATGTATGCACTGTCCCTTTAATATTAACCCAGGATTCTTTGTCAAACTCCTAATGCAAGTGTTTTCACAGTGTACGAAGCAGACCAGCTGCTATTGCCAAAAAAAAAAAAAAAATGTGCATGCGCGGAGCTGAGCCGATCACGTGATCAGGCCCATAATGCACCGCGGCCGATCACATGATCAAAGCCATATTGCACCGCGGCCGGATGTGACATACCAGCCAATGCATCATCGCATCAAAAGAGGGCAGGAGATTCCAAATTCACGAGGACATGAATAACGAATTATGCTGCCCAGCGTGGTGTGCTGGAAAGCTGCGAGGAGAGGACAATGGAGCCTGGAGCAGCCTTTTCAGTTGCCTGAGAGAGCGACGTGCTGTAAGGTTAAAGTCTTTTTTCTAGCTCTTTACAAGTCAGATTTAGAACAGACAGGGATGGTTAGAAAGCACTTAGGAAGGTGTAGGGACAGCTAGTGATAGGTCAGGTCCTTAATTCCAGGTGACAGGTTCCCTTTAATGATGTTTGAGATGCTCTTTCCTCCTCCTTTTGCCTGGCGGCAGGAAGTTCTGGGCACTGGTTTTATGGTGCTGCTGTTATCTTTCTCAGTCACAGCTTTGAAATTTTCTGTTTGGAAGCGTTGTAAATGTCTTCTTAGATTGGAAGCTCTTGAAGGAGCATTTTTATTACTGCCTGAGTATGCACTGATTTTGGCATTTGTTTTCATCTAGGTCACTTGTCATACATTGACATAGAAAATATTTTTCACTGTGAAATGCTCAAATACATCTGATTAGATTCATATATATATATATATATGTGTGGAATATACATTGTTGAACACCGGAGCTACTTTTATACTAATGATTTGCAGCTATCCAGCCTAATGTCTGGGTTACACACTGCGATGTCCCAGTGATCCGATCAACAATCGGGATCGCTGGGAAATCGCTATATGATCGCTGGTCAGCGGTCACACAGGCAGATTCACCAGCGACCAACGAGAACGCTGGTAACCAGGGTCCACATCGGGAAACTAAGCATAGCGCTGTGCTTAGGTACCCTGGTTACCATGTCCCAGCGTGTACTGTGCGGTGCTGGGAATCGGCGAGAGGTCATTGATCGTTGGTCTCCCGCTGTCACATACTCCGATGCTGGCCGCCCAGTGGGAGACCAACGATTGAGAAATGGTCCTGGCCATATATCAGCGAGCTAATCGCTGGTCATTGGTACATGTCACATGCAGCTGCATCGCTACAAGGTCGCTGCAACATCACAAAACCGGTGATGTTGCAACAATATCGCCTTTTAGGGTGTTAACTAAATCAAGGGTAACAAATACACAGTATAGGTTAATAAAATATATATACAATCAGAGTAACATCACACAGCCCCTGCACACTCTGTCTAGACCCCTCACATGAACGCAACTTCACGAGTGCCATAGAGATTAGCTGACCAGAAGCGGGCACCCCGCTACAGAGACGTGCTCCCGACAGTGTGCAGGAGGATCTGCGGCGTCTTGATCACACGCCCAGATCACCGACTGCGGCAGGAGACAGAAGGAGCGGGAGCGGAGGAGGCTGAACTAGAAAGTAAGTGCCTGAAACAACAGTGACGTGAGAAAAACGAAAGAAAGAGGGGAGCTTGCATTAACAAATGTGTATTTTTAGCAACCCCAAGGAATAATCGATTGTGGGAATGCCTAGGAACAAAAAGCACCTAAAGACTGAGCAAACAGAGCTGCAATAACAGGAAAAAACTGTAGTCACAAACTGGTCCTGAGAGTAATTAAACTGATACTAATAAACAGGATTATTACAGGCCACAAGAACAACCCAGCTAGCCTGCTATCAATCACCTGCAACAGAACTGGGTGAAATTGAACCACATTTACATTACATTACATTATTATTATTGGTACAAATTGGTCCTGAAAGCAATCTAGTTGATATTAATTATCAGGATTATTGCAGGCCACAAGAACAGCCCAACAAGTCTGCGATCAAATATAACAACAGGACAGTGCCCTTCTATACGTAAAAGGTAACTACTAGTAGCATAATAAAAGTAACATACAGACTATAAAACCAAGGTATACTACATATAAACCTCAAACATTTATATTACAGGTGGATCAGAAGCAACACACGAGAGGTCCACGTCCAGATTCTTAACCACATCTACGTGGTGGACTCACGTTTACCCCATACATTTTGTTTTAGTCAAATAAAAATGTGTTTTAAATATATAACAGAGGAAATCAATGAACATCCCAAAAAAGGTTTGTACCAAACCTACAGTGTCCTAATTAATACTTATACTATAAATATAGATTTAGCGCTAAGCCTACAAATATATACCACTATATAGATATATATTAACTTATTAAATACAGCTGACTTCATTGGAAGCTTCTTAGACACTTTGTAATCATATAAATTCACTCTGAAAATTATTTTGTCCTATAAAAAAAATAATGTATATTATAATTCCAGCAAGAACAGGGAACCATGTACAGTGGGGAAAATAAGTATTTGATACACTGACAATTTTGCAAGTTTTCCCATCTACAAAGAATAGAGATGTCTGTAATTGTTATTGTATGTACACTTCATCTGTGAGACAGAATCTAAAAAAAATCCAGAAAATCACATTGTATGATTTAAATAATATGCATTTTATTGCATGAATTAAGTATTTGATACAATAGAAAAGCAGAACTTAATATTTGGTACAGAAACCTTTGTTTGCAATTACAGTGGTCAGACGTTTCCTGTAGATTCTGTCTCACAGTTGAAGTGTACCTATGATAAAAATTACAGATCTCTCCATTCTTTGTAGGCGGGAAAACGTGTAGAATTGACAGTGTGTCAAATACTTATTTTCCCCACTGTATAATTTTAGCTAAAAGTAAAACAAACTTTGCATAAATCAATAGTACATATGTCAAATATAACGTTTGTAAAATATGTTATTAGATAGTTTTACTTTGAATTTTCAATCTCAGGCTTATCTTATTGTACAGCTCACTAAATGCTTCACATCAGATTGCTTCACACTCTATGAAGAGGGGAGGAGGGAGGCAGCATGTTTGTTGTGTACCATACTCTAGGAACAAAGAAACTGATAACACAGAGCTAATAACTTGTGTTTCGGCTTCTATACCTATATACCATATATACTCGTGTATAAGCCGACCCCCCCCCCTACTTTTGCCCCAAAACCTGGGAAAACCCATTGACTCGTGTATAAGCCGAGGGTGGACCCCAGCACAGGTATACAGCCCCCAGCAGTGTGGTATACACAGCAGCCTCCCCAGCAGTGTGGTATATACAGGCCCCCGGGTGCAGCCACAGACCTGTAAGAGAATAGCTTTCATACTTACCCTCCTCGCTGTCATCGCGCGTCCTCGTCTCCTTCCCGCTTCTACCCAGTGTCATGTGACCGCGCACAATGACGTCATTGTGGATGCGCCGGGTAGAAGCGGGAAGGAGACCGGAGGAGCGCGGGTAACAGCGAGGAGGGTAAGTATGAAAGCTATTCTCTTACAGGTCTGTGGCTGCAACCGGGGGCCTGTATATAGCGCGGGGGGCCTGTATATACTACAGGGGGAGGGGGGGCCTGTATATACTACAGGGGGGGAAGGAATCGGGGGGCCTGTATATACTACGGGGGGGTGGGATCGGGGGGCCTGTATATACTACTGGGGGAGCGCAATGTAATATGCACAGCTCCCCCTGCCGCTGATGGACAGGGGGATGCAGCGCATATTGCATTGCACTAATATGCGGCCCCACGTGACCGGGCGCTCATATTACTGCCTCCCCCTGCCTCCTCCAGCCCCCGGACACCGGCCCCCCCACACTCAGCCGTATAGTGACTCGTGTATAAGCCGAGGGGGGCACTTTTCAGCACAATTTTTGTGCTGAAAAACTCGGCTTATACACGAGTATATACGGTAAGTCCTCATCAATCCTGTTGCTGTATTTTCCCTCTATATTGTATGTATATTGTATAGAAGCTAGCCTCCCAAAAGTACATGAGCACAGAGGAAAAACAAACAAGCATAAGGCATACAGAGAGAACATACAGTATACTGGACTATTGATTTATGCACAGTTTATTGAAAGTTTAAATATGCTTTAGGAAGTAACTACCTTAATCTTGTTATCCTGTTCACTCTAGCAATTCTTCTGAGATGAGTGCAGGCCTTCCTTCTTGCTGACTGTGTTTACTTTTTACCCTTGCCTGTAGAGGAGGAGCTTCACTGGTGCTGAAATGCAGCACAGACTTATCTCAGCTAAGACAAAGCCTAGATCCTTAGGCTACATTCACACAGCGCTTTTGCGGATCCGTTTTTTTTTGCAGTGACTTTGGGCATCCCAGTAAAGTCAATGGGTTTCAAGATATGACATTCAGACGTTTTGTGAGGATCTATTTTTGGGCTCAAAAATGGATCCTCACAAAGAATGAGCATGTCAGTTTGTGTGGCGTTTTTCTAATCGGCTTTTGCTATTGAAACCATTATCTATGAGCTCAAAAAACGCAGCAAAAACACATCACCTTTTAGGTGATGCTTTTTTTTTTAAAAGCTAATCTGCTTTTGCAGCTGAAAAACATATCCTCAAAAAACACAGCAAAAATGCTGTGTGTGAATGCAGCCTTAGATCAGGAACAGAACAGCCATTTATAGGACATTTCATAACTTTCCCAAATTCCTATGAAAAAATATTCAGCACATTTTGTATTGAACTACTGTACCCAATTTTTTAATAAATTTTAGGCATTGGAGTCTGTCCATTTTATACCGACTCCACCAAAATGGACACAGACTCCACGACTCCAACTCCACAGCACTGGTTTACTGGTGTGTTTATGGTCGTCTTGTTGAAACACCCATTTCAAAGGCATTTCCTTTTTAGCGTAAGGAAACATGAACTCTAAGTATTCCAATATATGCAAACTGGTCCACGATCTTTCATATGCGGTATATACACACATAATCTATGGCAATGCTGGTGAATTGCAATGGATTATATGAGCGATAAGCGCAATAAAAGGTAATGTCCCAAATAGGGACTAAGTAAAAAGTTAAAAACATATTTAAAAAAAAACAAAGCAGAGAAAATGATAAATACCATATATTTTGGACCATAAAACGCACTTTTTTCCCTAAACATTTTGGGGGAAAGTGGGGGGTGCTCTTATGGTCCGAATATAGGACCGGTGGGGCTGTGCTGCGGGGAGCTGTGGTTCTGGAGCGGGCTGGGAGGAGGCTGCAGGGGGCTGCTGAGGCAGCAGGTCACGTGCTCCCGCTCATTATGCTCAGTTAATATGCACTGCATCCCCCTGTCCATCACCTCAGTGCTGAAGCAGCACTGACAGATGGCGAAGGGATGCCATGTATATTAAATTAAGTGAAGTGTACATCTCCCCATCACGCCATCATCCTGGATATGCCCCCCATGCTGCCGCACTCAAGAAAATAACAAACAATGTAAAACTCAGTCTATGGCACTTTCCTCCGTCTCACTGCTGACAGCACTCATGGTCTGAGTCCTCCTGCATCCCGGGGGGGCAGCCGATTGTGATCGCGGCGAGAAGTGATGATGTCAGTCTGCTGTGCCCATCACATGACCGCCAAAGGGTGAGTTTAACATTGCTCTTTTCTTGCGTGTGGCAGCATGGGGGGCCATGTCCAGGATGATTGTTGGGGGGGGGGAAGGCATATCCAGGATGGGGGTTAATGATCCTAGATGTGTGGGCTATGTCCCAGGGTGGGAAGCCATATCCAGGATGGTTGATGCTATATAGCAGAATGGGGGGGGGCCATATTCCAGATGCCATACAGTGCATCATCACTGTGACCCCACAGACTACAATAAGATGACAATTGATCCCTTGTTGTAGTCTCTGGGGTCAATGTGATGGTGCACTATATGACAGATCATTGCCATACAGTGCACCATCACCGACACCGGAGACTACAAGGGATCAAGTGTCCTCTTGTGTAGTCTGGTGTCATAGTGATGATGCCCTGTATGGCAGTGCACTCTATCACCGTGTATCACCGATCATTATCACTGTGACCACAGAGACTACAAAAAGATAACACTTGATCCCTTGCTGCAGTCTCTGGATGTAGCAGAGGCGATCGAGCATCGTGGGACCATCATTTTGGACTATGTTGGATGATGATAATAATAAAGATGGAGTCCAAATTTTGATAGGTTTTTTTTTCTAATAAGATTTTTCTGTGTGTGGTGTAATTTTTTTTACTATTTACTAGAGATTCTTAATGGCTGGGTCTAACACTGGCCCGACATTATGAATCTCGGGCTTAGTGCCAGCTGGCCAATAAAAATCTGGCATTAACCCCTTTATTACCCAGTTTGCCACCGGCACCAAGGCAACTGGAAGAGTCTGGGTACAGCGCCAGAAAATGGCGCTTCAATGAATTCGCCATTTTCTGGGCTGGCTGCGGGCTGCAATTCGCAGCATGGAGGCGCAGAACGCTTGGGCCTCTCCATGTTGAGGATTCAGCCTCCAGCTGCCTAGTTGTACCTCGCTGGACCAAAAATATGGTAGAGCCCCATGTCATTTTTTTTTTCTCAAATTAGTTCTATAAGTATGTTGGGCTTCATTGTATTTTTGGTTGCCAGCCAGGTACAATGAGGCAGCTGGGGGTGGGTGGTAGTCTGTAGCTGTCAAGTTGTACCTGGCTGGCAACAAAAAATATGGCAAAGCACCACATCTTTTTTTTATTTGTAGAATTAAAAAGAAAAAAAAAAAACGAGCTTCGCCCTTTTTTTTTTATTGTCAACCAGGTACAACTTGGCAGCTGGGGGGGCTGGAATCCTCAGCTTGGAGAGACTCAAATGTTATTGGCCTTCCATGCTGCGAATTGTAACCCACAGCCACCCCAGAAAATAGCGCATTCATTAGAGGTGCTATTTTCTGCTGCTGTACCCTTCCAGTTGCCCTGGTGTAGGTGGCAAACTGGGTGATAAAGGGGTTAAGGTCAGCTTTCTAATGGCAGCTGGCACTAAGCCCGAGATTCATAATGTCGGGCCAATGTTAGACCCGGCCTTTAGGAATTTCTAGTAAATAGTAAATAATACACAACGCTCAGAGAAAAATAATTTTATTAGAATAAAAAACAAACATCTCAGCTCCATATTTTTTACTCCAACATAACCCTCCACGATCCTTCATGCAGAGCCTGCAGGAAGAGAACAAGCGTACTCTCCCTGCAGAGTCTGCAATCACAATGACCACAGGGACTCTGTGAGTGACATCACCTGTGGCAGGCAAAAACTGCCACAGGAGTGGTGACGTCACTCGCTGAGTAACCAGGGCTCCCCGTGGTAGTGACTTCAAAATATTGTCACTAAGGGGGGGGGGTTCCGCTGTTTACTCACATCAGGGGTTATTCAAACAGAACATGACACCCACAGACCATGCCATCACAATCTGTGTTCCAAAATGTCACTCTCTCCCTTCAGAGCCCTGCCGTGCACCCGAACAGTGGTTTTCCGCCACATGAGTTTCGGTGTACTCAGGAGAAATTGCCTGTGAAGGATCCATTTTATACCTTTGCCAATGAAAAAATTGAGGCAAAAAGAACATTTTTCTGAGAAAAAAAAAAGTACATTTTCATTTTTACAGATAAATTTGTAAATTGCAATCACAAATTCTTTGGTATTGTTATCTTCATTTAATTTGTCTTAAATGAAAAAATACAAAAGAGAATGAAGCAAAAAGCAAAACATTGATCATTTCACACAAAACTCCAAAAATGGGTCGGACAAAAGTATTGGCACCCTCAGCCTAATACTTGGTTGCACAACCTTTAGCCAAAATAACTGTGATCAACCGCTTCCGGTAACCATCAATGAGTTTCTTACAATGCTCTGCTGGAATTTTAGACCATTCTTCTTTGGCAAACTGCTCCAGGTCCCTGATATTTGAAGGGTGCCTTCTCCAAACTGCCATTTTTAGATCTCTCCACAGGTGTTCCATGGGATTCAGGTCTGGACTCATTGCTGGCCACCTTAGAAGTCTCCAGTGCTTTCTCTCAAACCATTTTCTAGTGCTTTTTGAAGTGTGAGTTGGGTCATTGTCCTGCTGGAAGAACCATGACCTCTGAGGGAGACACAGCTTTCTCACACTGGGCCCTACATTATGCTGCAAAATTTGTTGGTAGTCTTCAGACTTCATAATGCCTTGCACACAGTCCAGTGCCAGAGGCAGCAAAGCAACCCTAAAACATCAGGGAACCTCCACCATGTTTGACTGTAGGGAACGTGTTCTTTTATTTGAATGCCTCTTTTTTTCTCCTGCAAACTCTATGTTGATGCCTTTGCCCAAAAAGAGAACATTCTTCCAAAACGTTTTAGGCTTTCTCAGGTAAGTTTTGGCAAACTCCAGCCTGGCTTTTTTATGTTTCGGGGTAAGAAGTGGGGTCTCCCTGGGTCTCCTACCATACAGTCCCTTTTCATTCAGACGCCGACGGATAGTACGGGTTGACACTGTTGTACCCTCAGACTGCAGGGCAGCTTGAACTTGTTTGGATGTTAGTCAAGGTTCTTTATCCACCATCCGCACAATCTTGCGTTGAAATCTCTCAATTTTTCTTTTCCGTCCACATCTAGGGAAGTTACCCACAGTGCCATGGGCTTTAAACTTCTTAATGACACTGCGCACAGGAGACACAGGAACATTTAGGTCTATGGAGATGGACTTGTAGCCTTGAGATTGCTCATGCTTCCTCACAATTTGGTTTCTCAAGTCCTCAGACAGTTCTTTGGTCTTCTTTCTTTTCCCCATGCTCAATATGGTACACACAAGGACACAGGACAGAGGTTGAGTCAACTTTAATCCATGTCAACTGGCTGCAAGTGTGATTTAGTTATTGCCAACACCTGTTAGGTGCCACAGGTAAGTTACAGATGCTATTAATTCCACAAATTAGAGAAGCATCACAGGATTTTTCTAACAGTGCCAATACTTTTGTCCACCCCCTTTTTTATGTTTGGTGTGGAATTATATCCAATTTGGCTTTAGGACAATTCTTTTTGTGTTTTTTTCATTGAAGACAAATTAAATGAAGGTAATAACAAAGAATTTGTAATTGCAATCATTTTCAGGAAGAAACGGAGTAATCTCTGACAGAATTGCAGGGGTGTCAATACTTTTGGCCAACACTGTAGATGTGTGGGTGCATGGATGTCTCTGCGTGAGTGGATGTCTGCATGCGGGGATGTCTATGCGTGTGCGGATGTCTCTGCGTGAGCGGATGTCTCTGCGTGCATGCGTGTGTGGATGTGTGCGTGGATGTCTCTGCGTGCATGCGTGTGTGGATGTGTGCGTGGATGTCTGCGTGCATGGATGTGTGCGTGCGCGGATGTCTCTGCGTGAATGCGCGGATGTCTCTGCGTGCGTGGATGTGTGCGTGAAAAAAATTGAGGCTAAAATAACATTTTTGTTGGAAGGAAAAAATGGACATTTTAATTTTTCTACGTTGCTTTAGTTCCTCCTGTGAAGCACCTGAAGGGTTAATAATCTTCTTGAATGTAGTTTTGAGTAGCTTGAGGGATGCTTCCTAACAAAAAAACACATTTTTCAAAAAATGTGCTGATGTAAAGTAGACATGTGGGAGATGTTATTTGTTAACTATTTTGTGTCACATAACTGGTTTAGCAGAATAAAAATAAAAAATGTGAAAATTGCAAAATTTTCTAAATTTTTGATTTTTTCACAAATAAACGCAAAAATTATTGACCTAAATTTACCAGTAACATGAAGCCCAATATGTCATAAAAAAACAACGTCAGAATCGCTAGGATCCATTGAAGCGTTCCAGAGTTACTACGTCATAAAGGGACACTGGTCAGAATTGACAAAAATGGTCTTTATAGTTCAAAATAGGCTGGGTCCTGGAGGGGTTAAACTGGACCTTTACTCCCACTCCTCATTACAATTGTCATGGATAGCCAGGATGAAGGTCATTAAAATGACTTTCCTCCCTAAAATATTATATCTATTCAGATGTCTTCCCCTTCAAATTCCTAGCAAATATTTAAACTTATTTCAATCCATTATAGGATGCTTCATCTGGCATAATAAACCACATCTTATAGCCACCAGGATTCTGACCCTTCCTTACTCCAAGGGGGTATGGGCGTCCCTGATATCCACGCATATTATAGCGTGGCCTTGCTTGACGTAGCCAAGCTGAGGTGGGCGGATTCCCGAGCCTCTCTATGGTTGCAAATAGAATACTCTCACACACTACGTAACTCCACCAGACTACTACTGGAGATGAATTTACTCAAATGCAACATTTCTCCTTCTTATCTCAGCACGATGACGACTCTGTTGAAGGTATGGTCATGATTGAGCAGGGAATTTTTACTATTCCTCTTCCGCTATGTTTCTCTGATTGCCATAGAGAGGATTGTGGAGTCTTTGTCCTTGGCTCCTTGGAGGGAATGAGGACATGCTTGATCATTCAGAGCTGTCCTCGTTCGCTATGCTGGCATCTAAGTACTCACTACCTAATAATACATGTTACCGCTACCTCCAGCTGCGCCACTTTATGAATTCCATTACACCTCTCCCCCCGGACTCCCCCCCTGTAGATGACTCTCTACAAAACTTCTTTAAGCCTAATAACTCCTCTCACCACGGAGTATCCATCATTTTTAAAGCTCTAGTAAATCCCAAAGGTTCTACTAAATTGCCATATATGAAGAGATGGGAATCCTACCTTTCGTTCACGGCCCCGTTAGAGGCCTGGCATATTGCGGCCAAGCATGCTTCCCATTTCTCTTCATGTATAAATCACTTAGAGAAATCTAAAAAGCTCCAACTAAATTGGTACCTTACCCCTCATCGTTTAGCGAGGTTCGCTTCTCACCCTTTGTCAGTTTCAGTCCTTTGCTGGAAAAATTGTTCCTATCGGGGCACCACTTTCCATCTGTGGTGGGACGGCCTCAAAATATAACCCTTTTGGTCAGATATGGAATCTGTAATAATTGAACTGAATTTTTCATTCTCCTTAGAAGCTCCGTCTCTCCCTATTGGTCATAGGGCTAGAGGATATCCCCTCATTTTACGCCCGGTAACCACTAATATGTTGATTGCTGCTAGACAGTGCATAGCGTCACATTGGAAAACTGTTCAGGTCTCAACAAAAGGGGAATTACTCTCACGTGTCAATCATCATTGCCAGCACAAGCTAATTCTCTCCCATGACCTCCCCAGGAAAACTAAGGTGCTAAAGTGGTGGGAGCCATGGGTTACCTCCCAGTATAATTTGGTCTCTTCGACTATGTAACTTACTTTGTATTTACTTTGTGCATGTGCACTATCCACTATGATTTGATGCCTCTATGGATGTTATAATTTATCTCCCTCTGTTATGTTACCATTGAATGCATACCTTAATAATACATCTCTATTTATAGCTTACTCCTTTCTACCACGGCCTCTCCCCTCCACCTTCCCTCTTCGTCCCCAGTTTTTATTCCCTATAAGGCCCCTTTCACATCAGCGTTATTCGCTGATCGCGGCAGATGTGGCGGATTTACCGCATCTGCCATCTAACGGTTCACCGGCAAGCCCCATGCAATGTCTATGGGGCTTGCGGCAGATGCGGCAACTGTGGTTTCGGCACTTGCGGTCGTGAAAAAAACGCTGTAAGCAGCGTTTTCTTTTTTGCTGCCGCTAGTGCCAAAACCGAAACTATACTGCACTTGCCGCACCTACCATTCATAGGTAGCCTGGAGTCATTGAATGTATACTGCCTTATATGGTTGATACTACTCGTCCGTCTCTATGGCTCATTGGGACCGGAAATGACGAACATACCTTGCTGCCATAGTCTGCTCCGACCCTTTCCTGGGACCCAGGATGAGTACCTTAAGGTCCTGTTACACGCTTCAATGTTGAAACTATATCACTAACAATCTCGGGGGCGCAGTCATTAGGACATAGTTTAGACATCGTTGGTGAGATGTCACACGCGTAGATATCGTGCATGACGCACCAACGATCCAGCGAGCAGGTATCGTTCGCATAACCCAGCGAACGATGCTTGTTTACTGACGTGAATGGGCGAAGTCATTAACGACACAGTTATTGCGGTGTCACACACAACGATGCAGCAGGTTGGCTGATCGTAGATCGTCTGATTTGAGAACATGTTCTCAAATCTGCGATCAACGATCCAACAATTTATCATAGTTGAATCTCAGAGTCACATGCAACGACGTACTAATGATGTCGTTTGAACAACTCCAAACCTGTTACGTTTCAGCGATATCGTTCAGAATATCGTACCGTGTAACAGTACCTTTACAGTTACTACACCCCAATACTACATACACCTCTACACACTTGCGTTTTTTGTCATGGAGTGTACAGGCCTTAATACTCTCCTCCAACGTGAAAAGATTTTAAACCACTTAAGATTCCCACCATATGTGTTCTTCCTCCATAAGACACACTGCAGGGCTGACTAGCCTGGTTAACTACTAGCATCTTGGCGACGGTTATACTGCTTTACACACCTTGTCACGCGGGGTTGCCAATCTTGTTAAGAAGGGTCTGCTGTGTTCTGTTCAGAATTCTTTGATGGCCACTTTACACACACCAACTTATCTGTCCAACTTCTGACCAACTTGCTGGTTGTAGTGAAATCATGGACACATTGTTACATTTGTACACAGCCACAAAATGGAGGAATGTGTCCATGATTTCACTGCAACCAGTAAGTTGTTCAGAAGTTGGACAGATAAGTTGGTGTGTGTAAAGTGGCCCTCACTGATATAGCCAGGGTATTTACCGTGTTTCCACGAATATAAGACAGTGTCTTATATTAATTTTACCCCCAAAAGTCCCATCCTGTCTTATATTCAGGGTATGATTTATATTACAAAAAAAAAAATTACAAAAATGAAAAGTCCCAGCCCCATACAGTATGCCACTGCAGCCCCAGCACAGTACCGTTAAAACCGCAATTCCGCCGCACAGCCGACTTGCGGCACACTTGTGGCATACTTGCGGCAGGTCCCCATACAATGTACGGTACTGTATGGGACACTTGCGGCAAGGTGCGGCAAAGGTGCGGTAACCGCACCTTGCGCAAGTGTCCCATACAGTACCGTACATTGTATGGGGACCTGCCGCAAGTGTGCCGCAAGTCGGCTGTGCGGCGGAATTGCGGTTTTAATTGGCAAGTCGGCAAGGAAACATCCTTACTTTTTAGGGTAATGGCGGCCTCGGGCTATGGATTCCTCCGCGGTGCAGGGCGTTGTCCAGATGCTTCTTCATGCAGGAGCTTCTGGCCAGTCAGCACTCGAGCCGCTGAGCCATTCAGCACTCGAGATTCTGGGGAGCCGCTGGCCAATCAAAAGCTCCTGCCGGCAGCGGTGACGTCAGGCCGGGACGACAGGCGCACAAGATTAACCCTACGCCCTCGGGGTTACCTGCGGCACCTGAGGGCAGAGGGGAGCTCACGGGGGACAGCGGACCTGCGGCTGCACCTGAGGGCAGAGGGGAGCCCACGGAGGACAGCGGAGCCAGTGGGACAGCAGGGACACAGGTAAAACATGCAATGGGCAAAAATGGCACTTTAGCGGTACCCTGTCTTATATTCCCCGAAAATAAGTCACCCTGTCTTATAATCGGGGTATGACTTATATTGGAAAATTCTGCGCCAGCCCTGCCCTGACTTATATTCGGGGGTGACTTATTTTCGGGGAAACAGGGTATCTGATCCCGAGAGTGGAAGTAGCTGGTAAAATTTATCATCTGGCCAATCTCTATGCCTACAACCACGACCAACATATCTTCTATTCAATTGTTCTCCAGATCCAACTGAGACTGGGATCTAATCCCTTGATAATAGGAGGAGACTTTAACCTAGTACAAACTATATCTAAATATTTTTACCTAATTCAAAATAAATGGAAATTCTATGAGGAGCTCAAAGTGCAGACTCATTTTCTCGCTGGATATTTATATATAGTTTGAATATACAGTAGAAGCAAACCCGTTGGAATCCGTGATGAGAATCAAGGAGCATCGGAAAGGGAGAACAGGCGACCAGACTTTTTTATTATATTTAACCTACCGTAGTACAAAGCCCTACATTACACCACTCCTTACTCTCCCCATAGACTTCAGTAGCCACGTCCGCTCTACCACATTTCATGGACTTGCTTTCTGTATGTGAACCATAGAGAGTGTCGAATTATACATCTAGAGAATATAAGTGCCATTCTCACACATCAGTCTTTTTCTTGTATCGATTTTTTCCTCGTCTCCACACAACAGTTCGCACAATATCACAACTCTCACATCCACCAGATATTAATATCGGACCATGCCCCTATCACACCATCTTTGCCTTTAACAAACCAGAGTCCTCAGACATTACATTGGAGATTTCCATCCTACCTGGCAGAATCGGACAATTTTAAAGCATATCTTAGAATGCACTTGAATAAATTTCTAGACGACAATGTCATATAAACTGATGATATCCTTCTACTCTGGGCCACTTCTAAGCCTGTCATGAGAAGACATATCATCAGCTGTCAAATAGGATGAAAGCAAACAGACAAAAATTCGACATTCTACACCTCTCTTCTCAAGGCGTAAATGGAATATGTTGTAACTCCCTCCCATGAAATGCAACAAGCCCACTCTTCAGCCACAAACCTACTATATTCCTTTATTATAACTGTCCCTCAATAAATTTTACCATTGGGCCAACCAGACGGGTAAACTCCTACCGCTTTAACTAAATATAAGTAACCCTATAAGCCAATTATCAAAATTCAAAATATCACAACAGGCTCCTTAACGACTTACTATCAGGAGATCACCCAGATCTTCAGAGATCACTATGAGAATCTACACAGCGCCTCTCCTTCAAACCTTTGGCTATTAACGCCTT
Source organism: Allobates femoralis (assembly GCA_033576535.1). Classification (NCBI taxonomy): domain Eukaryota; kingdom Metazoa; phylum Chordata; class Amphibia; order Anura; family Aromobatidae; genus Allobates; species Allobates femoralis. Next base: position 228,620,120 of record JARQOC010000004.1, read on the forward strand.
CTTAACCTCCATTAATCTTCCGCCCTTGAAAATTGAACAGCAGAAACTGTTAAGACTCAATGATAACGGAAGATGACAAGCCATTGCGGGTGCTAGTGTGGTGCCCCTGCGACTCAGTGGCCACTATTAGTTTGCGGCAATTGGGATCAGTAAGTCCAGACACCCACAAACATACCCACACACACCCTGGTCCCAGAGCGAGCAGGTGAACCCAGGTAGTGAGACAGGTCAGGCAGCTGTGGGACAGCAGGGGGAGACAAGTGGTGGGTGGAAAGTGAGCAGGAAGCAGTCAGGGAAAGGAGAGGACAAAAGGGGAAACACCAGGGGAAGTGGTCAGTCAATCGGAGGAGGACAAGGGACAGAGAAGACAGAGAGCACGGACCCGGAGGCCTGAGCTACAATGAGGCCTACCCTGGGTCCCAGGGCTACAGACTGCAGGTAGACAGAAGGAGTCTTAGGGGCGCAGGGGGCAGTGAGCGATCCACCCGTGCATCTAAATCATCTGTGAAGCAGAAGGACAGGGTGAGAACCAGGGGCCCGGCCCTGAGGTTGCAAGGAAGCTTCAAGCCCCTAACACAGAACCCAGACGGGCCGCGGGATCTCTATGACCCGTGGCCAACTCCCGACGCAGCGCAGGAAAGGCAGCTGTACTAGGGCCAGGGGACCCCGCGAGTTGCCCAACGAAGACCCGTGGCTGCTGGACCGGGGCTCTGCATGCGGAGACGCGTGCAGGGAGGAGGAGAGAGGAGCTCAAGAGTAAGGAACACAAAAGGGGTGCACTGGACAAGCCATCCTGGTTGCCAAAGACTAACGGAGCCACCACTATACTTGCTTGTAACCTGAAGTGCCTGACGAGAGAAGCCAAGTAAACTTGGTTGAAACTCAGCATTGTGTCAGACTGTTCATCAGTCGCCTGAGGAGCGGGTAGACTGAAACGTCGCACAGGCAGCAGAGCCTGTCTGAGAGTATCCCTGATCCAGCTCTGGAAAGAGCTCAGGCCTGCTGGCTCCCCATCACTCCAAATCACCTTAACCCCGGATGCCCTGGGGACTCGCTCCTCCCATGAGGAGTTATACCATCACAGGTGCAACTCCATCATCCCCAGAGGTCAACACCAGTGGCCCCTACCTGCCGCCTTCCATGGGTGGCGTCACGACAAAAACTCTAATTTTATTTTTCAAATTTACCCCGTTTCACTGACCACCCGACAGGGGAACACGGACCGGGTCAAGCCACCGCGACAGCATCCTCACAGTCTTGACGACGACAAGAGGGCCCAGTTCCGAGTAACCCACGGCCCCCACTTGGGCGAGTCACTTCTAATGGTAAAGCCCTGGGCACTGATGGCTATACTGCTGAATATTATAAGATTCTATCCCCTGACTTGATACCTATATTAACTAATTTTTTTATTACGTCTTTCTCCAGGGAACCCCCATAGACCAATATACTGATTCACGCACCATAGTTATCCCTAAACCTAATAGAGATCCACAACTGCCACAGCCATACCAGCCTAGCTCACTCCATCACGATTACAAACTTTTAGCAAAAATTCTATTAAGCCGCTTATAGCTACTGTTGCCTGTGCTTTCACGCGAGGGTCAGATGAGTTTCATACAAGGACAAAGTTGCGTGGCAAACCTACATTTAGTGGTCGCGGCTACTGTCCTGGCCAACCGGCTGCGATGGCCAGCCATCACAACTAGCTACGATGTTGATGAGTCTAGAGATTATTGAAGCCCTTTTCAAAGTAGCGTGGCCCTTTCTATATGAGGTTTTAGATAGAGGAGGACTTGACCCGCAATTCCAACAGTACATCCAATACCTACACACAAATGCAACTACTTGTGTGACAGTCAACAATATTACCACACCACCAATAGACCTCTTCCCGGAGTTAAGCAGGGGTGCCCTCTGTCGCCCCTCTTATTTAACCTTCCTATTGACCCCTTACTACACTATTTGTTACAGACCCCTGCCTTTGGCGGATTTAGGATTGGTTCCAGGGAATTAAAGATTGCTGCATTCACGCACTATGTTCTTTTGATTGTAGCCAACCCTAGAAAGGTCTTGGGTTCACTTATACAAGAAATAGAAACAATAGGCAGCCTGTTGTATTGCACTTTTAACTGGGATAAAACAAAATTGATGATGTTACGAGGCCCCTCCAAATCCAAACCGTTGAGGGCACTGAACTCTCCCTGCCAATAGACAATCTGCTCCTTAAAATATTTGGGAGTGAACATGACGAGACACCCAGCTAGACTATATAAAACAAATATCAAACTATATATAAACAGCTTAGAACACACTCTGGCCAAATGGAAAAATTTCAGCTTACCATACCTGAGGAGAGCTAAGGCTGCCTTCAGACTTGCAGATGCATCTGCAGCGTTTTGAAGATGCATCTGCAAGCATCTGCATGCAGACCGCGGCCCCTATGTTTATAATGGTGCGCACGGCGGTCTGCAGATGCTTGCGGACCGCCGTGCGCTCTCATTGCCCGCCATTAGTGATCTGTGCGCACGCAGATGCCTGCGCACAAATCACACATTCCCGCCCGCACCATGGACACGAGATGTCGCGTCCATGGTGCGGGCGGGAGTGTGTGATTTGTGCGCAGGCATCCGCGTGCGCACAGATCACTAATGGCGGGCAATGGAAGCGCACGGCGGTCCGCAAGCATCTGCAGACCGCCGTGCGCACCATTATAAACATAGGGGCCGCGGTCTGCATGCAGATGCATCTGCAAAACGCTGCAGATGCATCTGCAAGTCTAAAGCCAGCCTTAATCAAAATGACAGAATTTCCACACCTTCTCTATTTGTTCCATACTTTCCCAGTCCGTTTGGCCCCTAAGGAAGAGAAGCGAATCATCGCTCATTTATCTGGGAGGGAAAAAACTTGTATAGCTTATAAACTACTCCAACATCCCGATATCAAACACTATAATCTAGTGTCTATGCTTTGGGTAGCTGTGGACTAGTTGGGGGGAGGGACTTCCTGCTACACCCATCATGCCCTGGAACGCTGCTTTGTACCGCGACTGGCTCTCCCTGCTCTCCAACACCTCCCTTACACTGAGCTGTCGGCTGAGGTAAAGACAAACCCTCCTCTGATATGCACATGGAAGGTGTGACAAAAAATTTGCCAGCATTTCTAGCTCTCTCCTCATACATCGCTCTTTGTCCTACTTACTGTTAACTTTCAGTTCCAACATGGCCACTCTCACCCTGTCTTCCAATGTTGGCACTCTCAGGGTATAACCTTTGTTAAACACCTAGTCAATTTAGAGGAACGCTGCATGTACTCAATAGAGGAGCTGCAATCTAAATATCCTACTGTCACTTTACCTATGTTTCACTACCTCCAGGCTAGAAATTACATAACAAAGCTGTTGGCGGCCCTTCATGAGCAGGAATGGAGCCCGTACCTGCTTGGATGGTGTGCTAAATCTAACCCACACCCAGCCAAATAGTCACCAATTACAAATTTATTCATGTTGCTCTAGATTATGGGCAATCTCAATTCTCACTAACAAAATGGCGGAATGACAACCCTGACATGTCTTATAACATAATCCTGAAAGCCCTTTATCAAGCTCAAATTCCTTCCGTTGGTTTGTTTCCTTGAAATGAAATTGAAATTAGACCACAGATTTTATTTAACCCCTCAGAAGGGTCATAAAATGGGATTATATACAAACTCAGTGTTTCAAATGCTGCTCTCCTGAAGCTAATTTATACCACTGCTTGTGGTTATGTCCGGCTATCCGGACCTTCTGGACTAGAATACGCCAATACAGTGTCACACATCTGCAGCTAACTATTGCCCCTGACAAACCTCAATGTGCCATTTTTGGCTACTTAGACCCAGAAAAATGCACATGCTCTTTAGGGGCCTGCAATTATTGTATTTTATTGTGGCAGCAGGCGTTAAAGCCATTTTGCCAGTGTGGATCCATTACCAACCTCCATCCTTCAAAATTTATTGGGATAAACAGATGTTTCTGCATCAGATGGATTGGGCTGAGGGATCCCAACACAATGAGTGAAAAGTGAAATCCTTTTTTGAAATTTAGGCAGCTTTATCTCCCTCTCACAACGTATCAAGGAAAACATCAGAACTTACTTTCAACCAATGGTGTGGTATCAAGAGCAATTATTAGGAGAAACATCCATATAGAAACATCCATATAGTAAACCACAATGTACAGGGATGTAACTAAAATGTTGGAGGTCTATTTTGGTGTCGGTGGGTCCCGCACAACCCATAAAAGAGGAGTACAGAAACTGTACATCCATGTTGTAGGTTTAAAATACAAGTCATACCTACCCCCCTCCCGACCTCAGTTCCTAATCTCTTTTTTCCCCTTCATGTAAGACTGCTCAGCTTGAAATATATGCTCTACCATTTAACTTTCTTTGTCAAAATAATCTGTGTGTGGTGACATCTGCAACTTTATTTCTTGCATACATATATGTTTTAGGCATGATCTGTTTGTTTGAAAATTTATTAAAAAGTGTTTTAAAAAAAAAAAAAAAATTCATATACTTCACATAGGCGACATTGAGACAGATGTATATACACATCACAAAGGAGGTGCTGGACTGCTGTATACACATTACACAGGAGACGCTGGGACTGCTGGATATACATAACAGTGGGAGTGCACACAACACTGGGGGGCCACTGGCATCACTGGGGTGGAGGCATACAGTACTAGGGAAGCACATAGTACTGGGGGCACAGGCATCATTGGAGAGGCACAAAGTACTGGGAGGGCATATAGGCATCAGTGGGGGGCACATGCAGGAACTGCCAACTGCTGCTTTGACAGCTGCTTCCCTTCTCTGGAATGGGAGCTCAGCGCATTGTGCGCTAACCCAGCCAACAAAGTGCGTCCTCACTGCACCTGCACTTGAGGATTAAAGGGCTGGCACTGGCAGCCAGGAAAACGCAGCTCCTGCCCAAGCACCACAGTCTCCTGGAATGTACCTGTGGGCTGCATAAACGGTTGGAGGTTCCCCCCGATGTAAACCAAGAATATTCATGAAGTGGATAATGATGTGGAAAAAAAGGCTAGGCCATGTATGGACTTGTACAGGTCACTTTATTACTTGCATTTCTAAGAACTGCCAAAACGTCATTGTGCATTAGAAAATATTGCAGCATTTGTAGAAAATCTGGAGTGATGACTAAAGTATGTATTTCAGCTATGCGGCGATACCGGCTCATCACATATGTCTGTGTAGTTTGTGTCCTATTGTTTCAAAGTCCATTGTACACAAATGCATGCATTAATGAATCAGTCTTGTAAACTCTGGTATGAGGTCCAGCAGCAAAATTGTATTGAGGAATTTCTTCTATCTCCTGAGAATAATGAAACTAGGCTTCGGATGAACATGAATCCCGTTTGGCTTAAACGGTATCACAGTGACTGTAATCCCATTGGATTAGATGACCGCTGAATTAAATGTCAAGTTGAGCTCTGATTGATGCCAATAATTTTAATAGCCTTGATAGCGTCAGAAATGGCCGTTGGCTTGAAGGAATCTAATGCTGTGCATTTCACTGAGTAGGTATAAATCTAAGGCTCTGCTTCATTTTAACTCTGTATCTATAGGTTTACTGTCTAGAAGAGGGAGATTAAGTGGAATCACTGACCTGTCGTGAAACACTGCAAAGCCCTCCCGGTTCACCCTGTTGTAGATATTAAGCCCGTGTCTAGGGCTTGCTGTGTGTAAACCTACAGGATTGCGCAGGTGTAAATTGGCTGAATCTAGCCCTTTCTGAATGAAGGACGAGTCATCAGAAAGGGAAGACAACAGTTCCTGGACCACAGTTTTATTCACTCTACTTCTGATATTCTGAGCCAGAGGACAGTACTCTGTGGATTCCTCCCTGGTACTGCAGTCTGTAGAGGAGCAGAACACCTGGCTGCTAATACTCTGTGCTAGTGTTTCTGAGCTCTCTGGAGACCTGGATACACTCACTGAGGTAAGACTGCTGGAGCTACTGGCCTGTTCTAGATTGAGTGGGACCTCTGCTGAGTACAGGTCAGATGATATGTTGGGGTGATGATGGACATCGATAGCTGCTGTAGTGATTATACACGTCCCAGGAACTCCGCTTTCTGCAGAAAACATAAAATAAAACGTCAGCAGTGTCATCTTCATTAGCGCCTCCCCTGGATGTGGATCTGGAATCTCTGAAATTTCTCAATGATATTACAAAATTAACAAAGTGAATAATTTGGCCAATATTGTGGACTACACAAACCATATGGCTGATTTACAAGAGGTTCTTGAGGAAAAATGGACTCCTGACGGCATAGTTACAAAAGAGAAATTCCCTGTACATTGGGTATGGTGTAACTTGCAGATGGCTGGGAGTCCCATGACTGTATGCCTCTCCTCACGGCAATGTTCAGTCTTCCTTCCACTTAATGTCAATGGGACAGCAAGAAATAGCCAAGCACAGCGCTCATATTTCTGACAATCAGAGAATGGATAGGGAATAACCCTTTCATGGCCAGTTTTATTACATGCTATCTTTTTATGCCTAGGGTCACTGACATGAACATAAACAACATTCCATGTACTGATGGCACTAAGAATGGTATTTGTACATTTACAATGTAAAAATATCAAACTACAGTTTGAGAATGGCGGTCATTAGATTTAGGATAGAGATGAATCATCAGTGGATTGAATTCAATCTGATACAATGGCAATTTAGCGCTCTTTGACCTTTTCCCGCGGCTGTGTATTACGATACTTTGCTCTACCCTCAGTAGGGCAGAGAGAAGTACGCGTAGGCAGGACTGTAATGTAGGGACACTGTGTGAATGACATATGACATGTCATCTACATGATGCAGGAAAGGAGGACGGTAAAAACAAGTAGAGATAAAGATCAGCGACATCCATTGGCCCAGACAGTCCTGTAGGCGAGTGTAATAAAGGGTCTTTTTATGTTGGACAGATTGGCTTGGAGATTTATATACAGCATTCTAGAATGCTGTATATAAGGGACTATTGGTGGCGGCCTCAGCTTACATGGGAAAACCTTGTGACAGGTTCACTTTAATCTGAATTTTGTGTATCAAGGTGACCATTCTGACTTAAATTACTTTTTAGCTAAGATTAAAGCTGTAAACGGAGAGCGGAGCCTAGAGAATCAATTTGTCTTATAAGGGGCTGTACACTATTGGACAACCCATTTTTTATATGATACAATATCACAGATAAAATAATAAAATAAAACAGCTCCTGGACCAGCAGCCTTTAAAACAATGTTGTCACTATCTCCCCCTGCAGTCACTATGACATAATAAACAGCAGTATTGGTTAGGCGACAAGGTCATGTGACTGCTAGGAGACAGAGCGCAAAATCACTGGAACGACTTCGGTAGGTATGGAATATTTTGTTATTATATTTGGGGCAGTTTGGCAATTTAGAAGGGGCTGTCTAGTAGTGGAGAACCCCTTCAACGTTTTCAGTTTCTTTTCAATATCCACACAATATTAGTTTTCATTCACATAAGTGTATTACTATTTCTAAGGGTCTGTATTGTATCTGGTTTGGGTTGGATTCTATTTTAATCATCTAGTAAAATGTTTGTGATGATCCATCACTCACTAAGGTGCCCCCAATAAGCATTGCTTTTATGGAAAAAAAAATCTCTAATATATCAACTTTGCAGGATGGTCGTGCAAACTTTTCCTGCAGACCTGTACAAATCATAAGGGATTTTTATTGAAATTACAATCATTATATGGATGATAGATGATATTTTTAACCACATATGTTTAAGTGTAGTAAAAGCCTTGTATGACAAAAGAAATGCAAACTTACCACTGCTGGCTTCATTATAATACTGTGTTATGTAATTGTTCATGTCGTCCTTCATAATCACTTCTGCAAAGTACAATGATAGGAAATGTATAATCAGAAAATGATGTACCATTTAATGTATATGTTTTCGCTGATGTGCGGCAGTTCCACCGCATCTGCTGCCTGACGACCGCACTTGTGTCCCAGATCTGGCAAGCCTCATGCATTCTCTATGGGGCTTGCGGTCCGGGGGCGGCATGTGCGGTTACGCCGGATCCGGCACTTGCGGTAGCAAAAAAAAAAGCTGCAAGCAGTGTTTTTTTTTTGTCGCCGCAAGTGCAGGATCTGCCGCATCAGGCAGAACAGCACTTGCCGCACCGGACCGCAAGCCCCATAGACAATGCATTGGGCTTGCCAAATCTGGGTCGCAAGTCAGCCATTAAGCGGCCGATCCGGCAGATACAGCGTCACCTGCCGGATCAGCCGAATATCAACGAAAACGCTCATGTGAAAGGGGTGTAAATCAGATTTTAGTATTACAAAGGTGTGTTTCACTACAATGACACATCCTAGGATAGGTCATCAAAATCAGATCAAGGCTATGTGCACACAGGAAGGTTTAGTGAAGGTTTAGGAGCAGAACCGCCGGTCGGTTTCCATCAGGTTTATGCAAATTTATGTTAATCCAAAAGCGGCTTTTGGATCAACATAGAAACCTATGGAAACCGACCCCCGGTGTGCACACACCGGCGGTTTCCACATGCTCATCCGTTGCTAACCCGCTGGGTCCCCAGCGGGTTAGCAAAGAATGTGCATGTCCTATAAACCGGCCGGTTCTGCAGCGGCTGCAAGCAGAATCATGTGCTGCTTCAAGCCGCTGCAGAACCGACGCCACTAACCCGCTGTGCACCGCCGCACACCCGACCGTCTTCCGCAGCACGGACCCGACAGGAAGCCGGTGGACGGCTCCGGAGCTTCCTGTCGGGTCCGCCCAGCCGCCGCCGCCCCTAACCCGCCCCCGTGTGCACATAGCCCAAGAGTGGTCTGAGGCTGGGCATCCCCCACTGAACAACGTCTTAACTTTAACAGCAGCTGGATGTAGACAACTGGAGAGCTGGACAGCACAGCTCAGTCAACCTTGTAGTATTGGCTATTCACCTGCATAAGTCAGTGTCACAGCCATACATTAATTTGATAATTATGACCTATCCTAAAGATCTGTGATCAATAACTCAGAAGTGAAACACCCTTTTAAATATATATTTTTACATTAATTTCTGAGATTCAAAAAACAAATCTATTATCTGCTGCTAGACATAATAAAGTAAAGATAGACAAAAACAAATATTTATGATCAGGGGAAAAAAAAAATCTTGTCCAATGCACTGATAGCGGCTCCAGCCCTTAATGAAAGACATACTGAAATAGACTCTCCCATTTCTTTTTTTGCACATTAACCCTTTAGAAGCAGCTGTGTTTCCTTTCTTACAAAGTACGATAAATCCTTGATACCAGCTAGGTTGTCTTCTTGCACATGAAGAGATTAAGCCTGTAGAAGCAAAATTAGCCTAACATACATAGTTTTTAAGATTGAAGGAAGACCTCAAGTCCATCTAGTTCAACCCATAGCCTAACATGGTGATCCAGAGGAAGGCAAAAAAAAAACCATGTGGCAACACTAAGCTCCACATTGGGGGAAAAAATTCCTTCCTGACTCCAGATACGGCAATCAGACTAATTCCCTGGATCAACGCCCTATCAAAGGATCTAGTATATATAAAACTGATAATATTATAGTTTGCAAGAAAGGCATCCAGGCCCTTCTTAAATGTTAGTAGTGAGTCACTCATTACAACACCATGTGGCAGAGAGTTCCATAGTCTCACTGCTCTTACAGTAAAGAATCCGCGTCTGTGATTATGATTAAACCTTCTTTCCTCCACACGTAGAGGATGACCCCTTGTCCCCATCTCAGGCCTAAGAGTAAAAAGATCATTAGAAAGGTCTCTGTACTGTCCCCTCATATATTTATACATTATTATAAGATCACCCCTAAGCCTTCGTTTTTCCAAGCTAACCCCAAGTTTAATAACCTGTCTTGGTATTGCAGACCCCTCAGTCCTCTTAATAACCTTCGTCGCTCTTCTCTGCACCCACTCTAGTTCAGCTATGTCTTTCTTATACTCCGGAGACCAGAATTGCACACAGTATTCTAAGTGCAGTCGCACTAGTGACTTGTATAGAGGTAAAATGATGTTCTCCTCATGAGCATCTATGCCTCTTTTAATACATCCCATCATTTAATTTGCCTTTGCAGCAGCTGGCTGACACTGAGCACTAAATGTGAGTTTGTCATCTACCCATACACCCAGGTCTTTTTCAGTGACAGTTTTTCCCAGTGTTTTACAATTAGGCTGAAGGCACACTGTCGTGCATCAAACACGGAGAACGGGTAGGGTGATAGACAGAGCTGAGGGATGAGATGTAGGGAGGTGCTGTATAGCTTTATATAGCTGTAAGAGCTTTGTGGTTGAGAACAAGCAGTTTGAATTGGATCCTATAGTGTATAGGCAGCCAGTCTAGTGCGGGGGAGGTCAATTAAAAGAGAATTACAATAGTCAAGGCAGGAGTGAATCAGGGCCACAGTGAGTGTTTTTGTGGTTATCCAAGGTTGAGAAAGGAGCGAATTCTAGAGATGTTCTTTAGGTGCAAGCGGCAAGAGCAGGCGAGAGATTGTATATATGGGGTGAAGGAATGATCAGAGCCAAACATAACACCCAGACAGCGAGACTGCTGACTAGGTGTTATCATGGTGCCGCACACAGAGAGAGATGTCATATTTAGGGAGGTTAGGGGAGGGCGGGAGCAGCAGAAGTTCAGTTTTGGAAAGGATGAGTTTAAGGTAGAGAGCAGACATGTTATTGGAAACAGCGGTTAGACAGTCATTGGTGTTCTTTATTAGAGTGGGAGTAAGGTCAGGGGAAGAAGTGTATAGTTGTGTGTCATCGGCATAAAGATGGTACTGAAAGCCAAATCTGCTGATGGTCTGTCCAATCGGGGCAGTGTAGAGAGAGAAAGGTCCAAGGACTGAACCCTGAGGGACCCCAATAATGAGAAGAAGAGGGGAGGAAGTGGAGCCAGCAAATTATGCACTGAAAGAGCAGTCAGAAAGATGGGAAGAGAACCAGAAGAGAGCCGTGTCCTTGATGCCAATGGAGTGCAGCATGGAGAGTAGGAGATGATGGTCAACAGTTTCAAAGGCTACAGAGAGATCAAGAAGAATAAGCAGAGAGTGGTCACCATTACGTTTTGCCGTCAAAAGGTCGTTGGCGACTTTGGTGAGAGCAGTTTCTGTAGAATGTAGGGGGCGGAAACCAGACTGTAATGGGTCTAGAAGAAAGTGAGTGGAGAGATAATGAGTGAGGTGGGAGTAGACTAGGCGCTCCAGGAGATTAGAGATGAAGGGGAAATTGGAGACTGGTCTGTAGTTTGTGAAGGATGGGTCTAGAGAGGTTTTCTTTAATAATGGAGTAATGATAGAGTGTTTGAAGGAGGAGGGGAAGACACCAGAAGAGAGGGAGAGATTGAAGAATTTGGTTAGGTGAGTGGTGACCACCGGAGAGAGAGACTAGGGTAGGTGTGAGGGGATGGGATCAGCAGTGCATGTGGTGGGACAAGAGAAAGAGAGGAGCCTGGAGACTTCTTCTATGACTAGGTCAAAAGTGGAGAGTGAGCCAGAGTAAATGTGGGGAGAGGTAGGGGTAACAGCGATTTGAGGTTGGGAGTTCATTTCCTGACGGATGTTTTTTATTTTCTCTATAAAAAAGAAGCCAGATCATCAGCACAGAGGTCAGTGATAGGGGCCTACACTTTAGGACTGAGGAGAGAGTGAAAGGTGTCAGAGTTTTTTTTGGGCTGTTGGATAGTGGAGGAGATCAGGGTGGTGAAGTAGGTTTGTTTGGCAAGGTGAAAGGCAGAGTTATAAGTTCTCAGCATAAATTTATAGTGAATGAAGTTTTCTGGTGTGCATACATACCCTGTTGCCATAGCAATACAATACAAGACTGAAAATTAACTGCTGGGATATTTATAGGAGCAGGCATGCATGCCCAGACTGGCCCCTTAGTACAGGGCATCAGCAGGGTGGGGGGTAGTAGAGAGGGATGAAGAAGGACAGAATGGCAAATTTGTAGTGCCATGCGTGCAAGTACAAGCCACCTTCTTTCCTCGATTTTCAAAGGTTTGTAACTGGAGTAGAGACGCTGCCTAAATGTTGCAAAATCAGTAATTTATTATATTGAGTACTAGTAATATATTGAAAAACTGACCACCCTACGTATTATCAGACGTGATTTTTGTCTCTTATTATGAGGTAGCCCCCAATCCGCTTTGGTTTGATCTTGACACTCTCATCTAGATTACTAGGCATCAGGAACCCTGTGCTGGTAAATAAGCATTATCAGCAATGCCTGCGGTTTATCATCTTTAAGTGCTTCAATGCTACAGAGTTGGGACTGGTAACAGAGCGTTACCCACTTGTCTTGTGGTTTATCAACTGTAAAAAGCTGCAGAGTTTCAGGAATGTTCCTGTTTCCCAGAGAGCCATATACACCACAGTCCTCTGGGAACATGCATGGCTCCTACAGCACTCTGCGGTTTACAGGTGAAATAAACAGATGTTTTCTGTTCAACATTTTCTCTACTTTAAATGACCCAAAACCACCGCCTCTACGTTCTCTGCATCCTGAAGACAATCAGAGCTGACAATGAGACGGAAAGACTCTGCTTTCCCGTTCGGGGCTGAGGTTTAAAAGCTTTTTTGGCCATGTTGAGGCTGAATTGCCTGCAGTCAAGGGAGGGCCGTGAGCTAATGTAAGAGTTTAGACTGAGCATGAGTGTAGCTGTGGGCTGTTAGACTATATCAATCATGCACAGCTATCTGATGCTCAATCTTTCCATTGTTTTCATCTATTATTCACACCTGCTGCCACATGACCACATAATGCCATGAAACCTTTACCCTTTCATCACCAGTAACCCATAGACAATAAACATGCAATTAAATTGATTTCTCATATATATCAACAGGTTAGACAGGTGTAGAAAAAAAATACTTTAAAAATTGAAGTGTTTGTATTTTATTAACTGATAAAAATAAACTAAATAATACAAATCAAATCGATATTTGGTGTGACCAACTTTTGTAATAAAGATCATAATTTTCAAATGTAGGTTGAAATGCAGTCATTAAAAGAAACCAACACCTGTATAGGAGAATTACGAGTAATCATTTTTTTTTTTTTTTTTTCCAAAACTTTGTTTTTATTCAGTAATTTTCAAAAGCAAAATATTACATATTGAACATCATATGTACTTGTATTAACAGAATATAAACTCCTATACATAGTGTGCTACCCAAAACCTCATATTTCAGCTGTATGTTCGAACTCAGCATTTCAATTATCTCATACCGAAGTTAGCATACCAGTAGAATAACAATTCCGCTTACAAGCTCAATTTTCCCAAGGAACCCCCAATGTCTTCTAATAAATACCATGAAGTCCCTCTAAACGGATCCATTACCTGTCGTATCTCCTCGTGGGACATTTAGAACTCTATAAATCCTCTCCATTTCCCCATAAACGTGTTGATCATGGTTTCTTTATCCCTAAGGACCTCTCTCCTATCCACCTCTAAAGCCCTTTTCAATCCCATCACCACCTCTGTTTTCCCCGGAAAATCCTCTCTAAGCCAGTATGCAAGTAGCATTCACTTTGCCAGCAATATTAATACATGAGCCAGCTTCAGTCCCGCTCCCCTGCCATGCGACGTCTCTAAATCCTGGAAGATCCATATTCTAGGATCTAATTCAAAAGTGCAATTGCTCACTCGTGTACATAGTTCACTGATCATGTACCAGAATTCCTGGACCCCCGGGCAGCTCCAAAGACCGTGGACCATGTCTGTCTTGTCTTGGGCACATTTAGGGCAGCTAGTTTTTCTATCCGGGTTGGTTGCTGATGGTGGAAGATTAAAACCATAAATCAGACCATGTATAATGCGGAACTGGGTGTCACGCCACTGTTCGTTCAGTACATTGTGCCTTATTCTATTCCATCCCGCCATTTTCTTCCACCATCTCACGATCCAGGGATCTACGCCACCTTGCAAAGGGTGCCGGTGCTCCTCTGGGCAGTAATGTTTCTCTCAATGACCCATAGATCACTGATATCGTGAGTTGGGAGGCATCCAGTGCTATAAGCCTATCCCAGGGGTTTCGTCTAACCTCACCAGATAGGTCTCTAAGATTTGTCATGATGTGGTGTTTCAATTGGAGGTATTGGAGTCCCTGCATATCTCCCAAATCATAGGTTTCCAGCACCTCGTCTCTTGTCATCCACCTACCCTCCGTCATTTGCATCAAGTCACCCATCTTGGATACCCCTTTCTGTCTCCACTTAGTGAACAGGGAGTTCTCTCGTCCCATCGGAAAATCTGGAAAGGCACATGGGACAAGGTATTTGGACACCTTCCAAGATAACCCGCATTTTTTTCTGACCGCCTTCCATGACACAGTTGTGTCACGGAAAACTGCTGAGGATTTTATACGTGCCGGCAAGCTCGACAGGGACGTATGAAGTAATGAGGATCTTTCCCAAGGGGCACAGTATGCTATTTTCAGCCGACTGTCCGAGTATCTTTCTGTGTGTTTAATCCACTCCACCACATGTCTGAGGAGGCAGGCCAAGTTGTACCCTCTGATGTCTGGAAAGTTGAGTAATCATCATTTTATCATTCCATAGTACACATGAACATAAGCAACTTTCTGATATGTCTTATCTGAGAAATCAGTTTTTTTCTCTGCCATAATTGAGAAGTCATTATACTAATAATAATCTTTTTTTTTATATATATAGCCCCAACACAGTCTGCAGTGCTTTACAATTCAGAGGTTCTTAGGGTACAGTCCTGTGCAAATTAGTTGGGACAAAGCACGTCTTCACTTGCTTTTCTTGCATTAGTTTTACTATTTCTGATAATGTTTTATCAGTTCTTGGTGTCGTTTTCCTTTTTCTTTCACATTTCTCTTTTCGTTTTGGAGAAAACGATCCAGTTTCATTGTGTGCGAATTATTCTTGAAACGGTAGATTTTCCAATACCAACGGTGGAAGCGATTTCTCTTACAGTCAGACTTGTATGTTCATTAAGAGTAATAATTCTAGACCTCTTCTGTGGAGTAACATCCATTTTTACAGGCACGAATCACACTGAGAGAAAAAGTACACTAAACCACTCCTCACAGAAACAAGCTCTCACCTGAAGCTGAGGGGGCAGCTAGCTGTTATTTTCTGACTAAAACCAGTCAAACCACATTTTGTTACTCAAGGTTGTACACTCACACCTGTTCAAAGCAGTTAAAACTGGTTTGAATCACTGACTGGTAACCCCAACTTACGATTTTACTTAAAAAATGCTTTGTCCCAATTAATTTGCACAGCACTGTATGTGCGCACGAACCGGAGGCGCTGTGTTGGACGCAGTGCCTCCAGACATGTGGGAACCTGTGGGGGAACAAAGGGAGAACATAGCTGCCCTGTGCACTCGATCTGTGGTGGGTGCAGGGGGGCTTCTCCCTGCGTGCACCCAAAGGTGATCTGTTCTGACTCTGCAGCATGAAATCAACATGCTGCGGAGATACGGAAGTCTGGCAACCCGCACCACAGCTGAAATAACGCTGTGGTCAGAAGAAGCACAGTGGCCATGGGATTTCTAGAAATCCCATCCACTATGCTGCTACTGTACAACACAGCATGAGTCCTATATCCTTATACAGCATTATAAATATTTAATCGCTGGTGACTAAGTCACCCCTCAGGCCTTCAGGGACTGTGACACTATCTCCAGATAGATATATATTAAATAGGTGGAAAACATGGAGTATCTTGCAGTAAGTATTTCAATTTTTATTTTTATTTTAAAATACGTGATAAAAGGGGTAGAAAGAGTTGGAGACACAGCTCACCCCTATAGTAGAACCACAAAACAAGATAAATCTGCGCTGCACAATACATGAGGGTCTGGTACAAATCACATAATAAATTGGGTACAAATGTGAGGGGCTGTAGTACATACAAACACTTTAAATGTACAGAGTCACAATACGTGGCATCCATCACTACCTTTTCACTTCTCCCTGAGGAAACTATAGCGAGATGCTGGCAAAACACGTGTAGGGGCCATCTATAGGACCAGCTCTTTCCTTCAGGAGGTTGCTCTTTCCCTTGTGGTGTCTAATAGGTATGAGGTTATCAACCTAATCTCTGATTTACCTAACCTACACTTACACTTTTCCTGACATTAATCAAGTGATGGTCATGGCACTCTAACAAGAAATACACTCTAATGTTTACATGGGGCTATTCTTTATACTGCATATATTGTGACTCTGTACAATTAAAGTGTTTGTATGTACTACAGAGCCTGACATTTGTACCAGACCTTCAGATAATATAATATTGAGCAGTGCAGATTTATCTTGTTTTGTGGTTCCACTATAGGGGTGAGCTGCGTCTCCAACCCCTTCTATCACATATTTTAAAATAAAAATAAAAATGTATATATTTACTGCAAGATACTCCATCTTTTCCTCCTATTTAATATACTGTACAACACAGCGTTTTGGATGCAGTGGCGGTACACTGCATCCAAAACTCTGCTTTCCCTGATCGGGAGCATACACCCTTATACAAACAGTCATAAGTAACAGAAAAAAAATACAATAATTAAAGCAAAATAATGATGTCCCTGCTCATAAGAGCTTACAATCTTTAGTGACGTGGGGGGGGTGACACAAATTACAGACCGCTTATTTACAATAATGGCTCAACTAACCTAAGGAAATGGGAATAGATAAGAGCTCCATGAGTGGTCATCGGACAATCTTTGTAATGCTTTTGAGTCTGGTGTAGTGAATAGGCTATGTCTAAATTACTTCGACTTGGGAGCATGATAGGCCGCCCTAAAAAGATGTGTTTTAGGGAACGCCTGAAGCTATGTAGATTGTGAATAGTCTTAATTTCTTGGGGTAGAGCATTCCAGAGGATTGGTTCAGCTCAGGAGAAATCTTGGAGCCAGGAGTGGGAGGTTTGGATTAGTGCAGATGTTTGTCTAAAGTCGCTTCCGAAGCGAAGAGAATGGGTGGGGTGATAAAGATGATGGTGGAGATGTAGGAAGGTTCTGCACTGTAAAGAGCTTTGTGGGTGAGAAAAAGCTACTTGAATTGGATCCTATAACGCATAGGCAGCCAGTGCAATGACTGGCACAGAGTGGACGTGTCCAAGTAACAGTTAGCCAGATAGGCGACCCTGGCTGCTGCATTAAGGATGGACTGGAGTGGAGATAGTCTAATGAGGGGGAGGCCAATAATAATATAATAATATACTTATATATCGTGTAAAGGGAATGACGTTGGAAGGATACATCGTTTGATCGTTCAGCAAAAATGTGAGATCCTGACCTCAAATCTATCGTTCGTCGTCCAATTAATGTTCTGGGAAGCAGCAACATTGTTCAGTGCGACACCTTTTTGAACGATGCCGTTCATAATTCTTCGATTCCTGACGCTTTTTAACATCGTTCAATCGTTCTTCTTCAAGTAGATAGCATGTTGCCAAATTTAAGATTGTTAACAATATCCTTGTGTGTGACAACGCACTAACGATGTCGAAAGGATCGCGGTCACGTGACATTGCTAACGATATTGTTCATCTATATCCTAGCGTGTGACGGTACCTTTACATTTTTGACAGTTATCTGGTAGTTCCGGCGTATCTTAAAGGGGAACTCCTGGGAAAGAAAACATTTTAGTACAGTCCTTGCCCTGCTACATGATGATTGCAAAATGAAATAAGAAGAGCGCACCTTGTGAAAGACCTTCTGTGGGTTATGGTTAGTGGGGGCCAAGTGTCCGCTCACCTTTAGGAGTTGTGCGCCCTCGAACAACCCCAGGTAAGGCTCCTTAGAACAGCGGTGCCCGCCAGGTACTCTGCTGCTGGCTCCTCGGTGTTGCTGTTACGTGACTTCCGTGTCATGTGACCTCCAGACCGAGACCATGCAGAGCTGAATTGATCAATGTAATGATTTGCCTGTGCTCCTAACCTCACAATAACAGTACACATTATGCCCAATCATACAGCAGAGAATCACAGCATGTATTTGTATCTGCTTGGTGACATGATTGCTATTTCAAGCCTGGACGCCCAGTGACATAGAATGGCATATTAGGGACAGGGTTGTAGTGTGAGCATGGGGCCGGCGGTCACGTCCCTCCCTATACAGAAATGTGAGGGGGTTGGAATGTAGGATGATCCTGCAGCTCTCAGCATCCATGCCCCCAACACACCTCCTGCTTTCTGTTCCTACATGAAGCTGCCAGGCTGAAATTGTCTGTCCCATGAGGGGAAGGGGGTCAGAGCAGAGGAGCAGGTAGGACTTTATCAATTTATAAGAGATGTATAGATCCTAGAACTGCAGTGTACATCCCTGCTTCATCATGTAGGAGGGAAGGAACTGTACTAAAACGTTTTCTCTCACTGGAGTTCCCCTTTAAAACCGCAGCTAGCAGCGTTTTTTGTCCGGCACCGGAAGTGCGGGATCACTAAGAAAATGTAAGTCTTCGCACAAGTCCGGAGGTCCATTTACAATGCATTAGCACAAGTGCTACCTTGCCGCATGTAAGCCGCTAGTGTGACACATCTGATTTTTGCAAAAAATGCGCAATTACGCCAGATTTGCAAAATGGCAGCTCAGGCAAATCTGAAGTTGAAAAGGTCAGTGAAAATACCAAAGATGTGAAAGCAACCTTAGTGCAGTAGATGAAAGACACATCATGATTACTTCCCTATGAAACTGAAAGATTTCAAGCAGTGCCATCTGCTCAAAACTGTCAAACCTTTCAGACTCAACTTCATCCATCTACCAGCCAAAAGAATATACCGTATATACTCGTGTATAAGCCGAGTTTTTCAGCCCAAAAATTGGGCTGAAAAGTCCCCCCCCTCGGCTTATACACGGGTCAATACGGTAATAGCCCCCAAATGCTGGCACTCGTCCCCCGTGTGGTAAGGGCCCCCCCCCCGCTGCTTAACTTACCATCCCCGTTCTTCTGCACCGCCGGTCTTCTGTGCTCTGTCCTCCATGCTCCCGTCCAGCTGCATCCGGGATCCCCGGCCGTCGCGCGATGACGTCATCGTAACTGCAACGGACGGGGATCCCGGATGCAGCCGGACGGGAGCATGGAGGACGGAGCACAGAAGACCGGCGCGGTGCAGTGCAGAAGACCAGAGATGGTAAGTTAAGCAGCAGGGGGGGGGGGCCTTACCACACAGGGGGGGAAGGGGTGAGTGCCAGCATTTGGGGGCCTGTGTACCCCTGGGGCTGCTATATACCCCTGGGGCTGCTGTATACCCCTGGGGCTGCTGTATACCCCTGGGGCTGCTGTATACCACTGGGGCTGCTGTATACCACACCCCTGGGGCTGCTATATACCCCTGGGGCTGCTATATACCACTGGGGCTGCTATATACCACTGGGGCTGCTGTATACCACACCACTGGGGCTGCTATATACCACTGGGGCTGCTATATACCACTGGGGCTGCTATATACCACTGGGGCTGCTGTATATACTGCTGGGCTGCTGTATATACTGCTGGGGCTGCTGTATATACTGCTGGGGCCTGTATACCACTGGGGCTGCTGTATATACTGGTGGGGTCTGTATATACCACTGGGGAGGCTGCTGTAATACTGCTGGGGCCTGTATATACCACTGGGGAGGCTGCTGTATACTACCACTGGGGAGGCTGCTGTATACTACCACTGCTAGGGGCTGTATACCTGTGCTGGGGTCTACCCTCGGCTTATACACGAGTCAATAGGTTTTCCCAGGTTTTGGGGGCAAAAGTAGGGGGGTCGGCTTATACACAGGTCGGCTTATACACGAGTATATACGGTATATCAAAAAATGAATTACCACACATACAAACAGAAAATAAATAGAAAAAGCAACACCTATATCTAATCTTAACAAAAATATTCTCAATTTAAAAACATTAAGGACTATTATCGATATAAGTATCAACAATACTAGTAAAGTAATACCCTAACAAAGGGTCAGTCCGAGATCAGCAACGTTTCTCCTTACTTCCTATCTAATTTGTCCCTATAATCAAAGCTATTTTCTAATACACTTCTTTTATTAATTCCCTACGCTTCTCTTTCTACACTACAACTATTGCTTTGTTTTGTTTTTTTATTTCCTGCTTGACGACGCTCCGGGTGAGTACCCTACTGCATGCTGGAATACTCACACAGAGTGTCATCGAGCAGGGTGACAGGCCGCAGGTAATTCCTCAGCCTCCTCCCTTAAATCGAGTCACTGGGACAATGGTTTCAGAGGAGGGGCTGTCAATTTTGTGTTCACAAGGGTCTCCCGCCCCTCATCCCCTCTACGCAGTGTAGTGTCTCAGTCCCGCTCTATGTTTCAGGGAGGGGATGAGGGCATGCCGGGTGCATGTCACCCTGCTCAATGATGCTCCGTGCGAGTATCCCAGGATGCACTGGGACACTCACACAGAGTGTTATCAAGCAGGATGCACCAACATACAGATTTTTTGAGACAAGACCCATCACACTTATCTTTTTTGCTTTGTAATGTGAGCATAAATGTGAGTTATGAGCAGCTTCTGCATGATCATATGTGCCCTCTCATTAAGCAATTGAATATTCCCTGCTCCTCCATTTAATATCCCGGGAGTGCAGAGCAGCGAATACAGTATCCCGGCTGCTTATCAGTGTGTGGGAGCACGACGCTCATACACACTGATCAGCTGTCTGCATTACATTGCACAGATTAAAAAACAAAACAAAAAAAACCTAATATTCACAATTCCTCCGGTACCCCGCAGCATGATGTTCTCATCATGTGTGTTAGAGTGCGTCAGCTGATCTGAGAGAGCAGGCAAGGGTCAGCTGGTCAGCCTGAGAGCAGGTCAGGTGATCAGGGAGCATGGGTCAGCTGATCATTGTGTGAGCACTGCACTTTCAGACAGACACTGGCAGCTGCCATGATGAGGAGAATGCATCACTGCAGAGGACTAGACGGAGGGTGAGTATAAAGGGTTTTCTTTTATTAATTTTAATTCTCCTGCTTTAAACATCACTTTGCTTTCTTTTACAGCCCCCCAGCCATTACTGCCACCATTTTATAACTCTAAACTTCGAGTTCCCATAGACGTCTATTCGGGTCAAGTCTGGTCCCGAACCCCGACTTCAAATATAAGTCCGGCCGGAGTCACTGAACATATGTTTGTTCGCCCATCACTAATCCCTACAGGTCTGTGACTTTAATTAATTGGATCTATGGGCAATAAGGCTAGGGTCACACTTGCGTTTTGACCATAGCCTAACGGATTGTGCTTAAAATGTTTATCTTGACAACGAGCCACACACAAAGCTGCTAGGAGAGTGCTTTAGCAGAGCGCACAGGAAACATTGCAGACATTTCCTGTGCGCTGTTGTAAAGCAAACTCCCAGCAGCTTTGTGTGTGGCTGGTTGGGAGGTAAGCATCGGGTAACTAGGGGCAGCTTTCTCCCGTAGCGCATAGCGTTAATGCTATGTGCCTTTGGGAAACGTTTTAAGCACAATCCGCTAGGCTACTGTCAAAATGCAAGGGTGACCCTAGCCTAATAGTTAAGTTCCACTTGAATCCCTACTGTGGCAATACACAAGTACCATACTTGGAGTGCCAATATTTTGTGGTATTAAACACTCATGACCTATACTGGAACATTATCATTATGGGAAGTTGTTAATACCTCTAAATTGTAAAGCTTCATGTATCCTAATAGCGCTATATAAATACCTAATAATAATAATATTGGGGTTACTTAAGAAGGTTGAAATAAATGGGAATATTCAACAAGTCCCATACCTTCTAATCACACTAATATTGCCTTGTCTAACTGCAGAGCCAGTATTCAAGAGAAAAGGGCCCGTTACACACTACGATATCGTTGACGATATCGTTGGTACGTCACGGCTTCTGGGTCGGAGCAACGACGTCGTAACGACGGCGTTGCGTGTGACACATAGATACGACACATGATAATTTGTCTGATTGTTGATCGCAGGTTTAAGAATAGGACCCTAAATTAATCGTTGATCGTACGTTTGATCCGTTGCATCGTTCGCTTGTCGCGGAATCGTTGAAGCGTCGTTGACGACATCTGTACGTGTGACTCCTCACCAGCGATCATTGAACGACGTACAAGTGATCCAGATCAAGTCGGATTGCTGAGACATTGAAGTGTGTAACGGGCCCTTTATTGGGATGCTTTTAGAATATCAATATTGTCTCATTCATGAGTTTTTACTTATTATTATTTAGCCAATTTTCCTGGGGTGTGTTTATGCATTATGGTTACTGGATTATTTTTCTGCTATATAGACTAACACAAGGGCACAGTGGAATAATGGAGTTTACTTTATTAACTTATTAAAAAGATAAAGTATTTTAATAAATGTAATCCACCTGGTCAGTGATTTTGTATTCTATATGTGGATTAGGTATTAGGTGATAATCAGTGGCAATTTACTCCTTCCAAAGATTATACAAAGGAACAGTAGGCTCTCAGTATGGGTGGAAGACAGGGATTCAAGCAGCTAAACAGGAAAAGGTTCTTTACAGTTAGAGCAGTCAGATAATGGAATACCCTACCGGAAGAGTTAGAAATGGCAAACAACATATAAGCTTTTAAAAAAGTTTTGGAGGATTTCCTCAGTAAAAATTGCATTGTTGGTTGTAGATAATTTAGTGACAAAAATGTGTAATCGTGGAGAAAGTTTGAACTTGATACCCTCAAGTCTTTTTTCAACATATGTAACCTTTAACGATTTCATTACGGAAACACTCTGGGATTGAACTATAAAATGGAAAAAATTCCAAGTGCGGTAAAATTGCAAAATAAAAAGTGCAATTACACAATTGTTTTTTGGGTTTTTATTCACTATGTTCACTACACAGTGCTGTGCAAATTAATTGGGACAAAGCATTTTTTAAGTAAAATCATAAGTTGGTTACCAGTCAGTGATTTAAACCAGTTTTAGCAGCTTTGAACAGGTGTGAGTGTACAACCTTGACTAACAAAATGTGGTTTGTGTGGTTTTAGTCAGAAAATAACAGCTAGCTGCCCCCTCAGCTTCATTGAGAGCTTGTTTCTGTGAGGAGTGGTTTAGTGTACTTATTCTCTCAGTGTGATTCGTGCCTGTAAAAATGGATGTTACTCCACGGAAGAGATCTAGAATTATTACTCTTAATGAACATACAAGTCTGACTGTAAGAGAAATCGCTTCCACCGTTGGTATTGGAAAATCTACCGTTTCAAGAATAATTCGCATACAATGAAACTGGATCGTTTTCTCCAAAGCGAAAAGGGAAATGTGGAAGAAAAAGGAAAACGACACCAAGAACTGATAAAACACTTATCAGCAATAATAAAACTAATGCAAGAAAAACAAGTGAAGACTTGCTTTGTCCCAATTAATTTGCACAGCACTGTACGCTAACTGATGTGTCCATATCATGCCTCGGGTTGATACGAGTTAGGCCAGCTTCACACCACGGTTTTTGACTGTCAGGTTCTGTCCGGTGTTTTGCAGGATGCACCGTACAGAACGATCCTGCTTTTTGCTGGCTTCGGTGCTGGCGCTGTCCAGTGCTGAAATTTCAGCCGTGGAGCTCTCCAGGTGCTGAAATTCAGAGGCGGCTGCTTTTAATAGCCACCGCTCTTTCAGCACCAGGTGTCCGGGAACCGGTACGATTTTCTGCTGATCTGTCACCCATAGACTCCCATGCTAATGGCACCGGATCCGGTTTTGTCCGATTTTTGCATTGGACACAAAAAATGATGCAGACTCCGTTTTTGTGTCCAATGCACAAATTGGACAAAACCGGATCCTCCAGGAAAACCAGCAAATCGGACGCCAAATATGCACAATTCAGCACCATAGAGATACATGGGGGGAGAATTCGGATCCAGGGCTGTCCAGTTCACACCAGACAGCCCCGGACCCGAAAAAACCGTGGTGTGAAGCCGGTCTTAGTCGACACAAAACATGTATGCTTTTACTTTTATCGAAGCCTGGTTTCACACTGCAGTTTTTTTATATGATCAGGTTCCATCCGGTTTGTGTGCTAAAACCAGGAGAAGAACTTGCAGAGAAAAACTATAATTGACACCTTGTTTTGGAGACACTCCTGCTTTTGGCACACAAACTGGATGGAACCTGATCAGGGAAAAAACTGCAGTGTGAAATCAGCCTAAGTGGTGAAAAAAAATTCAGAAGTTTATAAAGAAAAAGAATTGCAATTTTGTCACCATATTCCGTGACCCGTAGCATTCTCATTTTTTGGGATCTGGGGCTGTGTGACGGATTGTTTTTTTTATCTTGAGCTGGGTACTATTCTTGGATAGATACGAAGTTTAGATTGCATGTTACATTTTATTGCAATGTTGTGGCGACAGAAAAAATTAATTTTTGGTGTTTGGACTTTTTTTTTCTGTTACGCAGATTACAAACCTCATTAACTAATTTTATATTTTGATAGACTGGGAATTTCTCAACATAGCAATACCAAATATTATTATAAATATATACTTTTTAATTGTTTCATTTTAAGTGGAGCAAAAGGGGGTTGATTTGAAATTTTATGGGGGGGTTTTCATATTTTTTTAACTTTTTTTTCATCACTTTTTCTTTATTGTACATGGCCCCAGTTTGCTTGTGTTATGCAGAGAGTTGCTTCAGAATCCCTCTGCACAGCACAAATGATCACTTTCTGCCAGGGATGCTGCTTAGGCATCGCTGGAAGGAAGTGAGCCATGACAGCATCCGGGGTCATCAGCTGACCCCATGCTGTCATAGCAATGCATCAAGGCTCTGTGTTCGCATCACGAGGCTGCCAATGCCAATGGGGAACAACGCGGTACCCGCCGTGCTGCTTTACATCGCGCTGTCAGTAATTGACAGCTCGATGTCAAGGCTTAATAGTGCCAATTGGTTCGCTGATCCAATCGGTGCTGTTAACTACATGTCAGCTGACGTGTGAGGGATGATGCAAGCTCAATGCGTGAGCTCGCATCAGTGGGAGGGGGGCAAGGCAAGGGTGAATATATGCACCTTTGGTCGTGAAGTGGGTAAAAATAAATTCTTGGACATTTCCTTTCCTTAATTTTCGCAAATTTTGAAATGGTGGCCATTTATAAACAAATGTATTTTAACTTAAAACCCTGTGTCTGTGTATTTTTTTTAATTAATAAAGTGCTTAATTTAGTGCAAAAAACTGTAGGGCTCCACTGTATTTTCAATTGCCAGCGCAGGTAAACCAGGCAGCTACTGGCTACCGATTCCTGCTGCCTGGTGTTATATTGTCTGGCAATTAAAAATACAGGGGAGCCTTTCTTTTAAAAAAAATAAAATAAAAAATAATTTAAATAAATTAAAAAAAAAAATCAGGCATGGGCTCCGCCGTATTTTTTATTGCTAGCCAAGGTAACCCACGCAGCAGGGCCGGCTGGAATTCTCAGCGTAGTGAGGCCCAAGCAGGTTGGGCTCCCAAGCTAAAGTTTGCAGCCTGCAGCCACCCCAAAATTGGCATCTTCATGGGAGACACCAATGCTGGCGGTTACCCCCCTCTCTCAGCTGCCCTGGTGCTGGTGGCAGACTGGGCAATTAGGAGTTAATGTCAACCAAGTATTGTCAGCTGAAAGCAAGCCCTAGATTGTCAGACCCTTATCAGCAATAGTAAAAGTAATGCAAGAAAAACAAGTAAAGACTTGCTTTGTCCCAATTATTTTGCACAGCACTGTACATTTGCAATACTGTCCCCATTGGGGCTCACAATCTATATATCGTATCACTAGGTCTTTAAAATGTAGGAGGAAACCGGAGTAACTGGAGTAAATCCACACAAACACAGAGAGAACATACAAACTCCTTGGAGATGTTGTCCTTGGAGGGAATTGAAAACAGGACCCCAGCGCTGCAAGGATGCAGTGCTAACCACTGAGCCATCATGCTGCCCGTGCTAGCAGCATTTATTATCACACAGCCGCAAGTGCCAGATTTGCCGGATCTGGCAAAACCGCAACTCCCGCACTTGACCGCAAGTCCCATGGAGAATGAATAGAGCTTGCCGCAAGTCGGCCATTATGTGGCAGATGTGGCAAAATCTGCCATGAATCAGCAAAAACACTGATGTGAAAGCAGCCCATATTGGTAGTGTTTAACCTGGTGGGAAAAAAAAAAGAAAGGTATTGCTGACACTACTGTCATATTCATTTACTAAGGAAGCAAATGTATGAGGGTTTTTTTTTCCAATTAATCTGACTTGATTTTTGTGGTTGTCCTCTTGACCTTTGTATGCTATTAAAAACTCTCATATATCAACACACACATATACATACATATGGTACTTAAATAAAGCTTTTGATTTGCTACTTTTTAAAACCTAACATACCAAAATGACAAACTACAGAGTCAAAAGGGCAATATAACTAGATGTAAAAGAAAATACACTCAAAAAACCATAAGTATACTTTACCGAATAGTTGCAGAAACACTGTGGAGAGTCTACAACATAAAAAAACCATCAAATACTCAACTTGAGAAAGTATTCGCTCCAAAAATCACCTGAGAAAGGTGCTAACGAAATAATTACACATTTCTATGTAAAAACGACTTGCAGTTCAGATGGTCAGTATTTTAGCCTCTCTTAACCGCTTCAGGTTTCCAAAAACGCCAGGTGTTTAAAAGAAGCGAGCTACTCTGAAGATGCTCTATATTTTGTAATAGAAGTCAATGGGATGGAAAATAAGACAAGAGCTCGGCAATTTATATACACCCCCTTATAATCGGGTGAAACCCTGAAGTATGTTTTGCCGTCTATTGGGGCTCTTCCTGTGGACCTCAGTCTTTTGATTTTGTCTTGAGATTTTAACAACTTCCTACGTCTCCATTGGGATAAATTACATACGGGCAGTAATCCTGTGGAGGTTCTGTCTAGCTCCTTGGCAAAAACAATGGAGGAAATGGGAAATACTTATGTGGTGTATTAGGAACCCACAGTTGAGACAATTCTCCTGTTATTCAAGCTCCCATCAATCTTTGTCAAGAATTGATCTAGCTATAGGTAACTCCCAGATGATGCCGTATGTGGACTCGGTTGAAGATCTGCCGAAGGGGTAGTCAGATCACTTGACTCTGTGGGTCCGGCTCGCACTTACGGGCCAGGGCCAGCTAGCAGGAATTTCCTGGCACCTTACCACTTTCTAGGTATCACATACTGGGGGAACTCTTAACTCCAGCATAGCTAAACTCTTTGCTGAAACTGAAGAATTGGCAGTGAGTTATGTAGTGTGGGATACCATGACAGCTTTTGTTAGAAAAGAATATATTAGGGAAATTTGTTCCGCAAAGCTAAGATGAGAGAACAAACACAAGAACTAACTAAATCCCTAACAGAAGCAGAAAGCCAACTAATAACAAACCCTAATGATGGAAATAAGCAGACTCTTGAAAGAGCCCTGAAAAACACTAAAATAACACTTCACAATGCTGGCCTCTAAGAAGCAGTTTTTGATCAAACAAAGAATTTTTATGGAAGGGGAGGGTGAGGGCCACTTCTTGGCTACAGTGGTGAAAGCACAGTAGGGATTGTCATACATCACTAGCTTGAAGCTGGATACAGAAGTAGTACAGAATAAAGAGGAGATTGTGAGGGGTTTGAACAATTATTACATGTAAATCTACTCCTCTACAGTGATGTTTCAGGAAGAGGAGGTGATTGAGTTTCTAGCAGATAAAAATGAGGGGCGGGACTTGAGCATGGCTTTCAAGCGCCAGCGATACTTGAGTAATAAGAGTGCCCGAGAACCCCGATGAAGTATCGAGCAGTGGCGGACACACTTGCTCATCATTACTTACAAGTACAGTAACAAATTATAATGAACCAGATTGCAATAAAAAACGAATAGTGCAAGACAGAATAAAATACTCAAGGGGTTTCAGGGTTCAATAATAGGTTTATGTAAGCAGAAAGAAAATGTAGAAACTGTAAAAGAAAAAGAGAAAAAAAGGAACTTGACATTTTTTAAAATTTTTTAAACTATTAATTATTTATTAAGTCTAAGACTGCCTTCTAAGACTGCAGAGGGCATGCAGACGCAAACGCAGGCAAAAGCAGCCCATAATAATGTGAATGCAGCTGAGAATCTCCGCATGCGTTCACATTACTATGGTGCCCCGGCAGCCAATCAGCTGTCTCTGGGGGCGGCCGGTAGGAGAAGATCAGCGGCAGAGATCTCCTCCTCCTGGCACAGCTGATCTCCCGCCGGTGTCAGCGGGGAGATACAGCTGATCTGACAGCTGTTTAAATCTCCCGTGCTGAAACCTGATAGGGTGATATTAGCGTGGGAGATAAGAAACAGTTGATTGTTGCTTCAAATCTCCCGCACCGACATCACCTATTCGGTGTCATCGCGGGAGATTTAAACAGCTGCTAGATCAGCTGTATCTCCCCGCTGACACCAGCGGGAGATCAGTGGCGGCTCTGCATGATCTCCCGGTGGCCGCCAGTGATCACCGGCGGCCACTGGGAGAGATTTCAATGAGATCCGCAGTGTTCTCCTGCGGTGTCATGCAGAGGACACTACGGATCCATTGAGATCAATGCATTTTTTGTCCGCTTGCAGGCACTTGCGGATAGAACAAGCGCTGCGAACGCACAAAAAAATGTTGCATGCTGCGTTTGGAGTGCGGTCGGAGAGCGCATAAGTTATGTGCATCCGAACGCAAATGCGGCCAAACGCAGCCATATGCATGCACATGCGTTCCCATGTTACACATAGGAACGCAAGTGCGCAAGCGTTTGGCTGCGCTTGGTACGCAAATGTGAAGGCAGCCTTAGAGATAATAACAAAACTCAAAAGAAGTGTACAAGGCAGGTGTACAAAACAGGGCAACAAGCATGGTTAAGAGGAACTTGACATTATTAGGTCTGTACTGTTCCTACAGAAAGCCTCCTTGGTCCTCTCCGTTAACAAATCACAACCACAAGAAAATGGCGGTTCATTTCTGCCCACCAATGTAATAAATGTGTCTACTGCCAGGAATCCCCATACTGTGCACTCACCATGTGAAAGCTCGGTGATATTTTCTGTTGCTTCCTCATCAGAATCTCTTCCTCTCACCACCATGAACCGGTCACTTTTGTTCTGTAGCTCACGTGGGAGTTTTAAGGCTCGTTCCCTCTCAGCCACCAGATCCAGGTCTTGCTGTGCAAGGTGAGCCCTGAGCTGACGAATTTCAAACTAGGGAGGAGGAGATAAAATATATTGGTATGAGAAACTGTAGGATGATTGTTTTTTGAAAATCTGAACTCTGGGTATTTTTCTTTAAGTTTAACATGGGGCACTCTCCCTGTAAATGTGCATTTGGTCGCATTTGCTGAGTACGTTAGAGGAACTCTCAAAGTATAACTCCAAATGGATAATTCTGACCTAGACCACCTTTGGCGCTGTTATAATAATTAAACGGATACTTTTGGTGAAGGAATCCGATCTCTGGTTCTTCTTTAATCAACCTGTGAAGTGTTCTTCTAATTACAATTCTCTACATTGGGGTTGGCCTGGAGCCTTCTTTTGCTTCTTTGGCTGACACCTTGCCTCCTGTGCTTTTATGACAGGTCACTAATTATTCAGTGACCTGTCTCCTTTAAAATTTTGTGCCACTGTCACCATTATTAGGGTGCGCGTCCCGATGCATTGCGATTCCACGTCCAATCTTCAATAACATAGCGCTAGAGGCGGCACATGCACAATTCGATGTATCAGTGCAATGACGTCTTCATTAAGCCATAAATCTCAATTTGCGCATGCGCTGCTTCGGGCGCCATTTTATTGAAGACCGGCCACCCAAAACACATGGGACACCCACCTTAACAACGGCGGCACTGAACAATCAGTGACAAGGTGGCAAGCAGAGGACCAAAAGAAGACCCTACCCGCAGTCCTGCCGCAATGTACAGAACCGTCATTAGAAGAAAGCTTCAGACGCTGATTACTCAAAAACCACAGATCCGATTTCTTCACCAAAGGTAGAAGTTTAATCAGTATAGCAGCCCTATTATGTCCATGTCTTTCCTTCATATTTTTAAATCCTGCAGACAGGTTCTCTTTTGATGCACTTTTCTGTACAGCAAACAAAATAGGGATATTCTCCATAGCGGTGGATTTGATAAACTGAGATTCCAACTTTTACTTAAATTGCTATTAAATAATTTTACTGTGATAAAATGGTAACATCATTGTGTCACTGTTGATTATTTTATAGGGGACTTAATTTAAATATACATTTTATGTTCTATTAATTTAAAATTTCCAAACCTAAATTTCTATAAAATTTAGATAAGGTAAAAAAATGTGTGTACCGTGTTAGCCAGTAGATAGAAAAATATTGGAATCTGAGAGTCCTCAGTGGGTGATACCTTTTAATGGCTAACTGAAAAGATGGTTACTAGCCGACGAAGGGGCCTTAGTGTCCCGAAAGCTTGCTATGCTTACCATCTTTTCAGTTAGTCATTAAAAGGTATCAACAACTGAGGACTTTCAGATTTCAATATTTTTCTATAAAATTTAGTAAATTAGAACAATTTAAGAACAGATAATACTTTCCGGAGACTGTATTTTATTACTCATCCAATTCTGTACAAGCGCAACTCCCACTTGAACTCAAGAGCACACGTAATGACATATACAAGGCCAACCATGTGCTTAGGGAAGGTCTGTGAACAGGTTTTGATGTATACATTGAGTTTTCGCACACGAACAATAATGAGCAGTGCAAATGCAGCGTGGATGGACCTTCCCCATGATATAGTGTAGGTAAACTTGGAGAGCCGATGAATGCCTTCACTGTATATTTATAACCTGTTACATGTCGCCACCTAGTGTTAGCAAACCAAAATGCAATCCTTGTTTCCATAGTTACAGATATGCTCTAAAAAAATGTTAAATGGTCAATGCCAAAGAAACTGGACCAAGGATCTTTTTTTTATTAAGGAAACTTTTTAAACATTACATACTTTAACCATCTCCAGATGGACAACATTCATCTACCACAATATATTCTACAAAATTCAGACAAGTGAATCTTAGAAACCCGCTCAGACGGACCAAGGACTTTTGATTGATCACCTTCACTTCTTATGCAAATGCAAGAATGGACATGTAGAGTACATACAATGCCTGGAAAAGTACTCAAACCCGTCCATTTTCTTTATGTTATGTCTACAAATGTAAATGTATTTTATTTACATTTTATGTTATAAGCCAGCACAAAGTAGCAAGTATGTCTGATGTATAAAAGAAATGATCTATGTTTTTAACATAATGGGAAAACAATGTATTGTAAAATCATGACGTGCCTTTGTACTTAGCCTTCTGTTGTCTGACATCCCTAAATAAAATCCTAAAATTGAGTCCACCTGTGTGTAATTTATTCTCAGTATAACTACAGCTGTTCTGTGAAAGTCTTTGAGGTGTGTTTGAGAACATTAGGAAATCAAACACCATCATAACAAGCAAGGAACACACCAGACAGGTCAGGGATAAGGTTGTGGAGAATAGAGCAGAAATACGTTATTATAAAAAATAAAAAAAAAGAAGATCTACAGCTGAGGTGGGAGAATGTGTCCACAACACAACTATTATACTCCACAAATCTGGCCTTTATAGAACAGAGACAAGAAGAAAGTTATAAGAAGTCCCATTTGCAGTAGGCAAAAAGCCATGTAGGTCACACAGCTAGCATGAAGAAGTTGCTCTGGTTAGTAAAGTAAAGCTTTTTGGCTAAATGCAAAATGCTAAGTCTGGCGGAAAACTACCCTGAAAACACCATCCTCATCATCATGGTGGTGGCAGCGTCATGCTGTGGGGATTGTTTTCTTTAGCAGGGACCGAAACACTGGTCAGACATGATGGGAAAATGGATGGAGCTATGTATAGGGCAATCCTGGAGGAAAACCTGTTAGAGTCTACTAAAGACTTGAGACTGAAGTGTAGGTTCACCTTCCATGAGGACAACGACCCTAAACATCTTGCCAGAGCTACAATGGATGGCTTAGATCAAAGCATATTTATGTGTTGATCGGCCCAAAGTGCAGACCTAAATCTCACTGAGAATCTGAGGCCAATCTAGAAAATTGTTGTTCAGACGGCTCCATCCAATCTGAGATAGAACAAGTGTGCAAAGAAAATGAGCACAAATTTCAGCCTCTAGATGTGCAAAGCTGGTAGAGACAGATCACAAAAGACTTGCAGCAGTGATTACGGTAAAAGGTGGTCCTAAACAAATATTGAGTCTGGGGGGCTGAATACAATGGACATCACGATTTTTAGAACACGGTGTATGATTTCCTTTACACATCACAAATACTTTCCTCACTGTGTTGGTATAGTACATAAAACAAACCACAATAAAATACATTTATTTTTTACGCTACACCTACAAATTAAAAAAAAAAAAGTGGAAAAGTTCACAAGACACTGTACACACACTACTGTATACCTTGTGAAAAGTGTATACACCTAGCTGTACGCTCTCTATTATACAAATACGTTAATTTGTCTTTAACCATTCTGAGGAAAATACACAGCAAGCCAGTGAAAATAATTGTGCAAAAACGTGGAATTTTCTTAGGCCATGGGGCGACATTTTTGTCCTAACAAAATCTTTTCTCAAGCAACAAATGAAGAGTACACTTGTGGGTGTAACGTGAAAAAAAATATGGAAACGTTCTCGGGAGTATGAATACTTTTGAAAGCACTGAACAATACTGTCTAATGCTGTGCTATTGTGTACATTCATCACTTCACAGTACTATAGAGTAGATAAACGGAGACCTTGGCCTCAACACTCTCTCCTACTTATGTGACAAAACTAAGAAACTCCCTGAGGAAATTGCTGTCAGATCTGCAATCCTTTCTTGGAGAACTCTACTGAAGCTATCTCACAAGTCTCATCCTACGGTGTCTCCAACGTGGATAAATATAGATATCTTGGAACTTATATCGTCAAGAATTAAACTAAACTCATGGAAGAAACTAGGTGTCAAGTAAATTGCAGACATAATAGATGAAAGTAAAAAACTCATTCCCTTCCAACTTCTTATGGAAAAATTTAAACTCGACATCATAGAAGAGATGACATGGAAGAAGATTCAAAATCTCATCAACTCCCATAAACTAAACTTTTTTCTACCCCAGAACCTAGCTCAGATGTTCAGATATCCTCGAAGCCTTCTTTTCTGGAAAACTGGGCATATATATCAAAGCTTTAACCAAGACACTCATTTCTCATACTCATCGAATGTACAAGCATGGGAAAAAGAACTAAATGCAGAAATTACAATGGATGTCTGGCATCAAATTTTCAAATCTATCTACTCTTACATCCCCTGCTCATCCCTTGCAGAGACCCACTATAAGATTTACACACGCTGGTATTATACCCCTCTTAAACTTCATCAAATTCAAAACTCCAACTCCCCCTCTGCTGGAGGAATTGTAATGCTATTGGTAGCTTGACTCACATTTTTTTTGAGCTGTAGAGTTCTCAAATGCTTCTGGGACAGAGTTGAGGCTCTAATTAATATCATCACTGGCTTGAAATTACACCTATCTTCTGAACTAGTACTTCTCCTTGTTGGCCTCGAATCCATCCCTCATAAACATAGACCTATCATTATGCAAATTCTACTCACAGCTAAAAGTAACATTGCTGCCCTCTGGAGGGACCCTATTCCCCCTACGGTGGAAAACACAATAGAGAAAATAGCATGTCACAACACATACGAATACACATACGCCCTTAGAAACAACCTTTTAAAAAAATACTCCAAAAAATGGAAGGAGTGGAATAAAATTATGTCTCCTACAAATCAACCATAAAGACCTCAACATTGTACAAGACCAGATTAATCTTCGTACCCCAATCCAACTTATTTAGCATTACTATTTCAAGTAAATCATACCCAAGTTAATTCATAGCGGGCATTCTTATATACGTACTCTTTGTACTTCCATGAATGTAAATAGTTAAGTTACTGTTTAGCAACTTGCTATTCATTAAATAATCAAATTAATGGAATATGATTGATATTTATGTAAATCATTGACCGAGCGACTAAAGTCTTGAGTAGTGTTATATATTTCTGATTCATCCTCAGTCTATGAATATATAGATTGTACATCTTTCTTCATATTGTACCACCTAGATTACTAATCTCCTTTTATTGTACTTCATTGATTTCTGTATCATTTATGCTAATCATACTGTATGTTATATCGTTCTTTTATTTGCAAACCAATAAAAATATTTGAACATAAAAGGAGACAACTGACCGCCTGCTCTTGGCACATCTGTGTCAGTCTGTCCAGCTGCTCTTCCTGGATTAGCTTGGTTTTTTCATACTGTTGCATCACAATCTCCATCTCCACTTTTACAGGTAAGACATAAGCTGTAGGAAAGAGTCACACCGCTTGTATGTTAGGATACACAAACCTACATGTGTTACACTGGACATCAATTTCCACAAATGAAAAATCTGCAGCATCCGGTTGAGATGTATAAAATCACATTCACCTTCAGGGTACTACTGTATCTTCTGTGGATTTTACCTGCATATAATCTGCCACAATTCTGTCCTTTGTTGTCTATATCTTCTATATGTCTATTATACAATAAACGCTAATGAAGCCATTTCTACTGAGACTTAGCGCCTAAAAAAAAATCATAGTTCTTGTATAGATTTTAGGCCCCTTTCACATCCGCAGTCAACGCTGATCGCGGCAGTTGCGGTGAAAAAACCGCAACTGCCGCGATTACAACATAACGGCCGCGATCGCGGCACACTTGCGGCAAGCCCCATACGATGTCTATGGGGCTTGCAGTAAGTGTGCGGCAAGTGCAGTTTTGGCACTTGCGGCAGGTGCGGGCACGAAAAAAATGCAACTGCCACAATCAGCAATTACCGCTGATGTGAAAGCAGCCTTAGGCCCCTTTCACATCAGCGTTTTTTTCAAATCGCGGCAGATGCAATGAAAAAAACGCATCTGCCGCTATTACCGCATACCGGCTGCACTTGTGGCACAGTTGCGGCAAGCCCCATACAATGTATATGCGGGCTTGCGGCAGGTGCGGCAAGTGCGGTTTTGGCACTTGCGGCAGGTGCGGCTGCGAAAAAACGTGGCTGACCGCGTTTTTTTTTTTTCGCGGCCGCACCTGCCGCAAGTGCCAAAACTGCACTTGCCGCACCTGCCGCAAGCCCGCATATACATTGTATGGGGCTTGCCGCAACTGTGCCGCAAGTGCAGCCGGTATGCGGTAATCGCGGCAGATGCGGTTTTTTCACCGCATCTGCCGCGATTTCAAATAAACGCTAGTGTGAAAGTACGCTTAGTTCTTTAATTGCCATAAAAAAAAATTATATGCAAATGAAAAGTAGGAATAATCAGTGGTAATGTTTAGACTACACAGCATACAGTTAGCTCCAGAAATATTTAGACTGTGGTTAAATCTTCATGATTTCAGGTCTGAATGCCACAATTTATTTAAAATGAAACAACTGAGATACATATGAAGTGTAGACTTTCAAGTTTAATTAAATGAGTTGAACAAATATATCCTGCAAAACGTTTAAGAATAACAATCGTTTTTCCACAAAGTTTTATTTCTATGGCTTACAAGTAATTGGACAAATGAACTTTACTATAAACAATATGTTCATCTTTTAATATTTTGAAGAGAATCCTTTACAGGCCACGACTGCCTGAAGTCTGGAAGCCATGGACGTCACAATATACTGGGCTTCCTCCTTTGTGCTGCTTTGCCGGCCTTCACTGCAGCTGACTTCAGCTGTTTGTGGGTCTTTCTGCCATAAAGCACCATTACAATGTTTTGCTTTATTAAATCTTTTTCTTCAGCGCTGTAGTGATGCTTTAAATGTCCCCGTTCTTATACTCACGTGCCGCCGTCTTTATCTTTTTGCAGCATTACTACCATTAGCGATTTGTGACATGGCGGTGGCTCTAGTGTTTCATGGAGCGCGCTGCAGGTCACAAATCAATACAAGTCTATAAAAGCTTCACTCCAGCTCTTATAGGCTTTCATCCAGCACTTGTGACGCAACTTCTGACTTCCGGCCAATCAAACCTTATGGGCACGAGATGGTGACGACTGAATAAAGCGGCACCAAAGAACAGTGAAGCCGCTGTGGGGTAAGAAGAACACAGGTAGCAGGGAGTTTACATTTAAAGAGACACTCCAAAGACTGAAAAGCACAAAAGTAAAAAAAAAAAAAATAGTTGGAGCGGTACCTGCTGTGTTACTTTCACAGTATGTTTTGGGTCATTGCCCATCTATATCGTGAAGTGCCAACCAATCAACCTTGTTGTATTTTTTTTTTTTTTTTTTTTTAATGTGAGCAGAAAGTATAGCACTGTACTCTTCAGAATTCATATGGCAATTTCTGCCTTCAGTCCCATCATTAATAAACATTAGTAACCTAGAGTCATTGGAAGCCATACATGTCCATGTCATCACATTGCCTCCACCATGTCTACAGAAGATGTTCTCTTCTTTTGGATCATGAGCCGTTCCAAGCCTTCTCCGGACTTTCTTCGTCTCATCATTCTGATACAGGTCAATCTGTTCAAAGAATGTTATTCCAGAACTGGGGTGGCTTCTGTCATTTTTTTTTTTGCAAAGTCTAATTTGTTTTTTTTATTTTTAAGGTGAATTAATGGTTTGCACCTTGTGGTGAACCCTCTGTATGGAAGATATAGATACTGAAACACCTACTTTCTGCAGTGTTCTTCACTTGTGTAGATGTTGTGAAGGGATTTTTCTTTACCATGGAAAGGATTCTGTGATCATCCACCATTGTGGTCTTCCGTGGACGTCCAGGCCTTTCTGGGTTCCTAAGCTCAGCAATGCGTTTTTTATTTTGCAGAATGTATTAAGCTGTTGATTTGGCCACTCCACACATTTCTGCCATCTATCTGATGGACTTTTTTTCCCAGCCTGATCATGGTCTGCTTCTCTTTTATTGAGAGCTCCTTTCACCGTATGTTGTAGGTACACAGAAACAGCATCCAAATGCAAATGTCACATATGGAAGCTGCAGACCTTTTACCTGCTAAATTTATGGATTAACAAGGGAGTAGCCCATGGAGCCTATTAAAGAGCTTTGGAGATAATTGTCCAATTACCTATGAATCGAAAAAGAAGCAGCTCCATGTTAGGCTGGCTTCACACCAGGTTTTTTTGGATTGGGGGCTGTCCGGTGTGAACCGGACACCCCCGGATCTGATTCCGGCCCCATAGTAACCCTATGGAGCTGGAATACGCCGGATTAATGTATTTTGGCATCCAGTTTTTGGATGTCCGGGAGAATCCGGAAGGAATCGGATTTTTCTCCCGGACACAAAATCGGAGCATGCACCATTTTTGTGTCCGGGGGAGAAAAATCTCCTCAAATCGGATCCGGGGCAATCCGGTGCTCCCTAACATGGGAGCCTGAGGGGCTAGATTGCCCAGGTCCGGGAGGACCCGGGAACCAGACACCTGCGGCTGCACGCCGCTGTTATTTCAGGACCGTGGCTAGCTCCCCGTGAGCCGCGGTCCTGAATCATCAGCAGCGGCCCTGCATCCGGCTACACACCAGACCGGAGGGCATATTTGCCCTCCGATTCTGTGTGCTGATCTGGTCTGGGGCTGTCAGGGTCATCCCTGACAGCCTCGGATCGGATTTTGCCGTGGTGTGAAGCCAGCCTTAAAGAGCTATAATTACTAAAGCCTTTCTCCAATTAGGATATGAACATATGCATGTTAAAAGCTGAGTCGGCAATTTAATCCCATATTGATTATATAACTGCATATTAAATAGGTTTTGGTAAACAGATAAAATACCAAAACTCATGTCATTATCCAAATATCTCTGGACCCAACTGTGGTTTTGAAATGACAAAACATAAAGTCACTTACCATCAATAATTCTCTTGACCCTCCAAATCCTCAAAGAAATAAAGAGACTGATGGCATCCCATGGACTACTAGGTCCATTGGCTACTGTAGATGCTACCATGGGAGCAAGTGAAAGAATAATGACCGCTCCATCCAATACCTGTTGGATGCACAGACATGATTACTTAAACAGTAAGAAAAAAATTTGATTTATTGGTTCTACCTAATTTGGTAAGCAGAGATTAGATTATAGCCAAGAGAAAAAAGTTTTGTACATAGCTGTGGATTTACTAAAGGCACCACTTTTTTGTAACAATATATCTGTCTGTCTGTGTTTTCTTTTTTTTTTGACAAAGTAAGAGGAAAACTCACTTCAACTTTGTTTTCAATGTAATCCCAGATACCAAGAACAATGATCCTGAGCACAGTCTAATAAAAAAAACAAAAAATAAACAAACATAAGTTTCACCAGAAGGAAAGACATGACAACAAGTTACTGGAAGT
Source organism: Allobates femoralis (assembly GCA_033576535.1). NCBI lineage: Eukaryota > Metazoa > Chordata > Amphibia > Anura > Aromobatidae > Allobates > Allobates femoralis. The sequence goes on from JARQOC010000004.1 coordinate 228,658,609, forward strand.
TTCTAAGGGTGCCTTCACACTTGCGTTTGGCACGCAGTGCACCGAACGCAGCCAAACACTTGCGCACATGCGTTCCTATGTTTAACATGGGAACGCATGTGCCTGTGTATGGCTGCGTTTGGCTACGTTCGCGCTCGGATGCACACAATTTGTGCACCCTCCGACCGCACTCCAAACGCAGTATGCTGCATGTTTTGTGCATTCGCGGGTGCTTGTTTTATACGCAAGTGCCCGCAAGCACACAAAAAATGCATAGATCTCAATGGATTCGCAGTGTCCTCCGCATGACAGCGCAGGAGAACGCTGCAGATCACATTGAAATCTCTCCCGGTGGGAGCCGGTGATCAGCGGTGGCCACTGGGAGATCAGCTACAGCTGCTCTCCTGCTGGTGTCAGTGGGGAGAAACAGCTGATCTGACAGCTGTTTAAATCTCCCGCGCCGACACCGAATAGGTGAGGTCGGCGTGGAAGATTTGAAGCAGCGATCAGCTGTTTCTTATCTCCTGCACTGATATTCGGTGTCGGCGCGGGAGATTTAAACAGCTGTCAGATCAGCTGTGTCAAATCTCCCGCACTGACACCGGCGGGAGATCAGCTGTGCCAGGAGGAGGAGAGCTCTGCCGCTGATCTCCTCCTCCCAGCCGCCCCCGAGACAGCCGATTGGATTCTCCGCTGCGTTCAGATCAGTATGAGCTGCGTGGCATTGCGTTTGCGTCTGCATGCCATACGCATGCAGACACAAACGCAAGTGTGAAGGCAGCCTAAGACACTACTACATTTTTAAATTTGTGCTTCACTGATTAAAGCTACGCAGAGATGAGATAATGTGAGAATGTAACTTCTGACAGCAGGGAAGGACAAAATACTGCAGACTATAAAAAGAAGGTAGAACACTTGTGCTGAATACTGTAAGAAAGTATGAAGAATAAAACTTACCTCCACAAAGAACAAGGAGAGAATGGACAGACTAATCCAGTGGATGATCCCTGAACACTGAGATGCATTAGAAACTGAAAAAAGTCAGGAAAAAAATAAAAAAATCGGATATCACCAGGCAGAGTAAATGTGCAGTATTGCTAACGTTTCTGAAGGATTTCAAAGCAGCCTGTGAGATTCCCAGTCCAAAGTATAATGCTATCATGCAGGGTTTTCTCTCCAATTATTTGAATTGAGACTTTAATTATTTTGGAGAAATTTCAATATTATCTAAAACCCCCGAGCCTAATCTGCCACTGTTTTCCTTTAAACAGTAAAAAGCAACATTTTTCAATCAGTGGTGGGAGCGGAGTTATAAAGAGATCAGCATTTAGTAGATCTACAGTAGATACAACACACTGCCCAGTAAGTGATATATCACTGGAATCAGGGTCTCTACCCCTAAATCATGCTGCTCTCAGATGGAGTAGCAAAAACCTGGTGACAGATTCCCTTTAAATTGAAAGCAATTATCATACATCCAGTTTCTCTCTATGGGACAGTTCACAACACCAATGTCTGGAATGATGACTGAATTCGAGAGATTCCACAGTGACATAACATACAACATCTAGAACATGTAATGTAAGTGACACAAATAATCATAATTTAGAATAACTTACATTGAAGTAACTTGGTGTCTATGAGCAGCTCCATAGTCATTAGAATTACCACTATGATTACACAGGCTACCAGGAAGCTATTCACTCCGGCACTGAGCAGGAACACGTGCCACACTGTAGCCCTCTTGCCACAACATGGCTTCAGCCAGCTGGACCTATAAAAAAAAGAACAAAGAAGCAAATCCCAAGCCAAGAAGTATTGTTGCGTGTGTATCACCCTTCGGGTATTGACTGAATAGATTTCTGGACGAGTCCTAAATTTTAGCTTTACCCAGGAAAAGCAGCTTTACGTAAACATACCAGTTATACACAATTCATCTTCTATCTTTACCTGTTTAAGGCCATACAGTATATACAGTAAATATCTATTTGTCTACCATTATTCTTAAAACTGTGCGGATGAGCTAGTGTGTCAAGATGGAGATTCTGAATTTCTTCCTAGTTAGATGTGCTACAATGCTGCTGTTGTGCCAAGTCTCCTTGTAATCAATTGCATAGCGGTATTCAATGAATAGCTGGCATTGATCAGGAAACAGTTTGTACTATTAGTAATGTATGACAGATTTATATTAAACTGTGTTTATTATTATTATTATTATTATTATTATTATTATTAATTTATTTATATAGCGCCATTAGGTTCCATGGCGCTTTACATGAGGATGAGGGAGACAAGAACAAGTACACTAAATCTAGGCGATCAGGACGTACAGGTACAGGAGGGGCAGGGACCCTGTCCACGAGGGCTCACAGTCTATGAGGGGTGGGTTAGGATACAGTAGGATGGGATTTAACACCTTCCCAACCTTTAACGATGCACAACATCATGGCGGTTACCATGACACCGATGTCGCGGTAACTGCCATCGGGCCCCGATGCTCTGTGATTCCTATCACAGAGCAATGGGGCTTGAGGTCAGGGGAAGTGGATTCCCCACCCTGCCACCAGGATCACGGTGATTTGCTGTTTGAACAGCCAATCACTGCAATTCTGTCTCCACCTAAGGAAGTGGCCGTCATAGCCCCTTCCATAGGCTGGAGCGCTGGAGGGGGCGGGGATCGCCCCCTCCACACTGAAAGTGAGTGATCCGATAATCACTGCCCTTCAGCTGAAGCATAATGGCGGCGGTGCAGGGCATTGTGCCCACCTGCCGTCTGCTTCCGTCCGCTGCTCCTCTGCTGCCCGATGTCCCTGCAAGGAGATTGGGCTGCAGAGAAGGATCTGACAGTGGGGACAGCGATCCGCTATGCCCCGCTGTCAGAGCCGTCTCTGTAGCCAGATCTCCCCGCATGCAGAGCGGCTGCAGAGAAGCGATTGACAGCTGGGCACATCAGATTGCTGTGCCCCGGTGTCAGATCGCTTCTCTGCAGCCCGATATCCATGCAGGCACATCAGGCGGCAGAGAAGCAGTAGGCGGAAGCAGCCCAGGGCAGCCCTGCACCAATGAGAACGCAGGGCCATTGTGTCATGTGATCGCCGCTGTGACCCGTGACTCACGGGTCCTGAGCCAATCACACCGCAGGGGCGGTTACAAGACATCACTGGCCCTGCGTTCTCATTGGTGCAGGGCTGCCCTGGGTGGGGATTGGCAGGAGGAAGCAGGAAGCGTCCCCATTGCCCGGCGCCAGCACCGATAATCATGTTACCGGCCTGGGGCACAGCATGTACACTGGCACAGCACCGGACAGAGCAGCGGGGACAGCACCGGACAGGACTGCAGGGACGGCACCGGACCAGGTAGTACATATTGCGCAGCGCTCCACCCCCCGGCAGCTAGGTAACGCCCAGTCGGCCAGATTTTTTAAAGTTTATAAAGCTACATCTTAGCTTCTACTAATCAGTTTTTTTAGCAAAAACGATTGCCCCAAATGTGTCTGCTGGGTGTATGGACACATATTAACAGTCAGGGGGGGGTCATTTGGGGTGGTTGGTTCCCTTTAATTCTACACACTATGATGGCAGGTTGGTTGCCATACACTAATGTGTATGGCAACCAAGTACAGACACCGTACAGATTGTGGGAGCACAGTCTGATTGCAAAAGCCAATCACAGATACTTTCGCAGAGAATGAAAATGTGAAATTGGCCGTTGCCGGTCAGTGCAGTGAATACGCATAAAGCTCAATGAATGGACCAGGGAGACTGGTAAGATCGATCTGTCTGTCCATCAATTCAACATTTTTACAGCATGGGGAAAGACCATGGTAAAAACACCCTCCACGTACTGTGCGATTTTTTTTATCATACCCTATCACTTGCATTGGGGGAATCTCGGTGAGATATGCTGCCAATACGAAGCATGCTGAGAATTTTTCCTCAGCACGTTTCTTACCGAAAAAATTTGCAGATGGGCATTGCACTATAGTTTAACTTTGCTGTGAGTGCAACCTGATGTTTTATCAGACTGCACTTGCCTAGTTTAAACACAGATGTGAGCGCACCCGTAATAATAATATAATAGTAATAATCTTTATTTATATAGCGCCAACATATTCCGCAGCGCTTCACATTTCAAACTTTATGTTTAAACAATCATAAGAAACAGTTATTAGAAAGTACAATACAATACAAAAAAAAATACAATATAATACAAAGCATAATACAATACAATAGTTAGAGCAAAATAATGACAGCCCTGCTCATAAGAGCTTACAATCTAACAATGAGGTGGGGGTGACACAAAGTACAGTTGCTTATTTACAATGATGGTATAGTCAATTTGAGGAAAAAAAGGAACAGTTAGGAGCAGTATAAGTCGCCACCAACCATTATTTGTGGTCCACTTGAGACTGTTGGAGCAGATGGGCTATGTCTAGATGACTTTGACTAGGGATCATGATAGGCCGCCCTAAAAAGATGTGTTTTTAGGGATCGCCTGAAACTATGTAAGTTGTGGATATACCCAATTTCTTGGGGTAGAGCATTCCAGAGAATTGGTGCAGCTTGGGAGAAGTCTTGGAGCCGGGCGTGGGAGGTTCGGATTAGTGCAGACGTTAGTCCAAAGTCATTTGTAGAATATAGAGAATGGGTGGGGTTATAGACAGAGATGAGGGAAGAGATGTAGGGAGGTGATGCACTGTGAAGGGCTTTGTGGGCGAGAACAAGCAGTTTGAATTGGATCCTATAGTGCAGGGGTCTTAAACTAGGCTCGGTTGGTGGGCCGCACATAGGAAATTTTTTTTATCGGGGGCCGCATTGCTTGTAGTGAGCAAAAAATTCTGGTATTACTAAAAATGTCAATCTAGTACTGTCCAAATCCTTATCCCCTTCTTGTACTAACATCCCCATCCTGATCCCCTTTTATACTGATGTCCCCAACCTAGTCTACATTCTTTTCACACACACATTCACTCACTCACAGGCACAGGCTCAGACGCACTCACAGGCGCAGGCTCAGACGCACTCACAGGCGCAGGCTCAGACGCACTCACAGGCACAGGCTCAGACGCACTCACAGGCACAGACGCACTCACAGGCACAGACGCACTCACAGGCACAGACGCACTCACAGGCACAGACGCACTCACAGGCACAGACGCACTCACAGGCTCAGACGCACTCACAGGCTCAGACGCACTCACAGGCTCAGACGCACTCACAGGCACAGGACGCACTCACAGCACAGACGCACTCACAGGCACAGACGCACTCACCACAACGCACTCACAGGCACAGACGCACTCACAGGCACGACGCACGCGCACTACAGGCACAGACGCACTCACAGGCACAGACGCACCACTACAGCCAGGCTCAGACCACTCACACACAGGCACAGACGCACTCACAGGCCAGACGCACCACAGGCTCAGCACGCACTCACAGGCTCAGACGCACTCACAGGCTCAGACGCACTCACAGGCTCAGACGCACTCACAGGCACAGGCTCAGACGCACCACAGGCACAGGCCAGACGCACCAGCACAGCCAACCACGCACGCACAGGCGCACAGGCACAGACCACACACCAGGCCTCAGACGCACTCACAGGCACGGCTCAGACGCACTCACAGGCACAGGGCGCACTCCAGGCACAGGCCAGACGCCACTCACAGGCACAGACGCACTCAGCACGCACCACAGGCACAGACGCACTCACACAGCGCACAGGCCAGACGCACTCACAGGCACAGACGCACTCACAGGCACAGACGCACTCACAGGCACAGACGCACTCACAGGCACAGACGCACTCACAGGCACAGACGCACTCACAGGCACAGAGCCTCACCAGGCCAGACGCACTCACAGGCACAGACGCACTCACACACAGACCACCACACAGCTCAGAACGCACTCACGCCAGCCAGACACTCACAGGCACGACGCACTCACGGCACAGACGCCACCAGGCACAGAGCACTCACAGGCAGGCCAGACGCACTCACAGGCACAGACGCACTCACAGGCACAGACGCTCACAGCGGCACAGACGACCACTACAGCAGACGCACTCACAGGCTCAGACGCACCACAGGCCAGCCATCGACGCACCAGCAGGCACAGACCACTCACAGGCATCAGACAGCACAGGCTCAGCGCACTCACAGGCACAGGCACGCAGCTCACCAGGCACAGACGCACTCACAGGCACAGCGCATACGCACTCAAGCACAGACGCACTCACAGGCACCACTCCAGACGCCACTCACAGGCCAGCGACGCACTCACAGGCACAGACGCACTCACAGGCAAGACGCACAAGGCAACAGGCACGCACCACAGCACAGCGCACTCACAGGCACAGACCTCACGCACAGGCACAGACGCCCACGCACAGGCACAGACGCACTCACAGGCACAGACGCCTCACAGGCAACAGGCACTCACAGGCACAGACGACTCAGCACAGGCCAGACGCACTACAGGCACACGCACTACAGGCACGACCACTCACAGGCACAGACGCACTCACAGGACAGCGCACTCACAGGCACAAGCACTCACAGGCACGCAGACCACTCACAGGCACAGCGCACTCACGGCACAGGTCGACGCACGCTACAGGACGACTCAGGCACTACAGAGCACAGCGCACTCACAGGCTCAGACGCACTCACAGGCGGCTCAGACGCACTCACAGGCACAGACGCCACTCACAGGCACAGACGCACTCAGCACAGGCATCAGACGCACTCACAGGCACAGACGCACTCACAGGCACAGGCCGACGCACACAGGCACAGGCTCAGACGCACTCACAGGCACAGACGCACAGCCAGACGCACCACGGCAAGCGCACTCACAGGCCAGACGCACTCACAGGCACAGACGCACTCAAGGCCACAGACCACTCACAGCACAGACCACCAAGGCACACGCACTCACAGGCCAGACGCACTCACAGGCTCAGACGCACTCACAGTCGACCACACGGCTCAGCGCACCCAGGCACAGACGCACTCACAGGCAGACGCACTCACAGGCTCAGACGCACACAGCACAGGCCAGAGCTACTCACAGGCACAGGCACAGGCACAGCGACTCACAGGCACAGGACAGACACTCACAGGCACAGCCTCACAGACGCACCACAGGCCAGACGCACCACAGGCAAGAGCCACTCACACACAGCACACACAGCACTCACAGGCACAGGCACATCACAGCACAGGTCAGCACAGGCCACAGGCACGGCTCAGACGCACACAGCACAAGGCCAGACGCACTCACAGGCAAGACGCACTCACAGGCCAACCAACAGGCCGACGCACCAAGGCACAGCACGCACTCACAGGCACAGAGCACTCACAGGCACAGACGACTCACACCACAGACGCACTCACAGGCACAGACGACTCACCAGGCACAGACGCACTCACAGGCACAGACCATCACAGGCACAGACGCACTCACAGGCCAGACGCACTCACAGGCAAGGCTCAGACGCACTCACAGGCCAGGACGACTCACCACAGGCCACAGGACGACCACTCACAGGCACAGCGACCACAGCACAGACCACACACAGACGCACTCACAGGCCAGACGCACTCACGGCACAGAGCACACAGGCCAGCGCACTCACGCACAGACGCACTCACGGCACAGACGCACCACACAGGCACTCAGACGGCACTACAGGCACAGCACCACTCACAGCACAGACGCACTCACGGCACAGCATCACAGGCACAGGACTCACAGCGCTCAGACGCACCACCACAGGCCAGACGCACTCACAGGCGACACACAGGCTCAGACGCACTCACAGGCTCAGCAGACGCACTCACAGGCTCAGACGCACTCACAGGCACAGCAGCGCCTCACAGGCACAGCGACACACAGGCACAGACGCACTCACAGGCAAGGCCAGACAGCTCACAGGACAGGCGACCAGGCACAGTCAAGCTCAGCAGCACAAGGCACAGACGCACTCACAGGCACAGACGCACTCACAGGCCAGACACTCACAGCAACGCACTCAAGCACACCACTCAGGCACAGACCACTCACAGGCACAGCCACTCACAGGCACAGACGCACTCACAGCCAGACGCACTCACAGGCACAGACGCACTCACAGGCACAGACGCACTCACAGGCCAGACGCACTCACAAGGCGACGCACTCACAGGCCAGACGCACTCACAGGCACAGACCACTCACAGGCTCAGACGCACTCACAGGCACAGGCAACGCACTCACAGGCACCAGGCTCGACGCACTCACAGGCACAGACGCACTCACAGGCACCAGACGCACTCACAGGCTCAGAGCACTCACAGGCACAGGCTACAGACGCACTCACAGGGCTCAGACGCACTCACAGGCTCAGACGCACCGGCTCAGACGCACACCACAGGCTCAGACGCACTCACAGGCTCAGAGCACTCACAGGCACAGGACCAGCTCCAGACACTCACGGCACTCACAGCACTCAGAAAAAAAAAAAAAAAAAAAAAAAAAAAAAAAAAAAAAAAAAAAAAAAAAAAAAAAAAAAAAAAAAAAAAAAAAAAAAAAAAAAAAAAAAAAAAAAAAAAAAAAAAAAAAAAAAAAAAAAAAAAAAAAAAAAAAAAAAAAAAAAAAAAAAAAAAAAAAAAAAAAAAAAAAAAAAAAAAAAAAAAAAAAAAAAAAAAAAAAAAAAAAAAAAAAAAAAAAAAAAAAAAAAAAAAAAAAAAAAAAAAAAAAAAAAAAAAAAAAAAAAAAAAAAAAAAAAAAAAAAAAAAAAAAAAAAAAAAAAAAAAAAAAAAAAAAAAAAAAAAAAAAAAAAAAAAAAAAAAAAAAAAAACGCACTCACAGGCACAGACGCACTCACAGGCACAGACGCACTCTCGCTCAGGCTCAGACACACTCACAGGCTCAGACTGAGACACACTCACAGGCTCAGACTGAGACACACTCACAGGCTCAGACACATTCACACTCAGGCTCAGACACACTCACACTCAGGCTCAGACACACACACACTCAGGCTCAGACACACACACACTCAGGCTCAGACACACACACACACTCAGGCTCAGACACACACTCAGGCTCAGACACACACTCAGGCTCAGACACACACTCAGGCTCAGACACACACTCAGGCTCAGACACACACTCAGGCTCAGACACACACTCAGGCTCAGACACACACTCAGGCTCAGACACACACTCAGGCTCAGACACACACTCAGGCTCAGACACACACTCAGGCTCAGACACACACTCAGGCTCAGACACACACTCAGGCTCAGACACACACTCAGGCTCAGACACACACTCAGGCTCAGACACACACTCAGGCTCAGACACACACTCAGGCTCAGACACACACTCAGGCTCAGACACACACTCAGGCTCAGACACACACTCAGGCTCAGACACACACTCAGGCTCAGACACACACTCAGGCTCAGACACACACTCAGGCTCAGACACACACTCAGGCTCAGACACACACTCAGGCTCAGACACACACTCAGGCTCAGACACACACTCAGGCTCAGACACACACTCAGGCTCAGACACACACTCAGGCGCAGACGCACTCACAGGCTCAGACGCACTCACAGGCACAGGCTCAGACGCACTCACAGGCTCAGGCTCAGACGCACTCACAGGCACAGGCTCAGACGCACTCACAGGCACAGACGCACTCACAGGCACAGGCGCAGACGCACTCACAGGCTCAGACGCACTCACAGGCACAGACGCACTCACAGGCACAGACGCACTCACAGGCACAGACGCATTCACAGGCACAGACGCACTCTCGCTCAGGCTCAGACACACTCACAGGCTCAGACTGAGACACACTCACAGGCTCAGACTGAGACACACTCACAGGCTCAGACACATTCACACTCAGGCTCAGACACATTCACACTCAGGCTCAGACACACACACACTCAGGCTCAGACACACACACACTCAGGCTCAGACACACACACACTCAGGCTCAGACACACACACACTCAGGCTCAGACACACACACACTCAGGCTCAGACACACACACACTCAGGCTCAGACACACACACACACTCAGGCTCAGACACACACACACACTCAGGCTCAGACACACACACACACACTCAGGCTCAGACACACACTCAGGCTCAGACACACACTCAGGCTCAGACACACACTCAGGCTCAGACACACACTCAGGCTCAGACACACACTCAGGCTCAGACACACACACTCAGGCTCAGACACACACTCAGGCTCAGACACACACTCAGGCTCAGACACACACTCAGGCTCAGACACACACTCAGGCTCAGACACACACTCAGGCTCAGACACACACTCAGGCTCAGACACACACTCAGGCTCAGACACACACTCAGGCTCAGACACACACTCAGGCTCAGACACACACTCAGGCTCAGACACACACTCAGGCTCAGACACACACTCAGGCTCAGACACACACTCAGGCTCAGACACACACTCAGGCTCAGACACACACTCAGGCTCAGACACACACTCAGGCTCAGACACACACTCAGGCTCAGCACACACACTCAGGCTCAGACACACACACTCAGGCTCACACAGGCTCACATCAGGCTCACACGCTCACACACTCTCAGACACTCACTCTCACACACATGCACACACTCACATTAACTCAGACACAGACTCGTTTGTACAACTAACCTAGCCGGCGGTCCTGTGCGGGGGGCTGCCGCGATACTGCCGCATTATTACTTCCGGCCCCTTCACAGGGAACCTAGCTGGCGGTCCCGTGCGGGAAGCGGGGGCCGCGATACTGCTTTATTATCACTTCCGGCCCCTTCATTGAGACTAAACTGCCGCTCGCTCTGCCACTCGCTCTGCTCCCTATGCAAGCTGCCAACCAATGAGAGGCCCGCAGGTGACGTCATGCGCCTCTCATTGGCTGGCGGCTTGTATTGAACTTGCAGGGCACAGAGCAGGCTGCAGAGCGAGCGGCAGTGAAGTGTCAATAAAAAGGCTGGAAGTGATAATAAAGCAGTATCGCGGCGGCCCCCCAGCACAGGACCGCCGACATGATTCAATCTCCACTGTGTCGGGGGCCGCACTGAGGGGCCCTAGGGGCCGCATGCGGCCCCGGGCCGCGTGTTTGAGACCCCTGCTATAGTGTATAGGCAGCCAGTGCAATGACTGGCATAGAGCAGAAGCGTCTGAGTAACGGTTAGCTAGACAGGTGATCCTGGCTGCTGCATTAAGGATGGACTGGAGAGGGGAGAGTCTAGTGCGGGGGAGGCCAATTAAAAGAGAATTACAATACTCAAGGCGGGAATGAATCAGGGCCTAAGTGAGGGTTTTTGTGGTGTCCAAGGTGAGAAAGGGGCGAATTCTAGAGATGTTCTTCAGGTGCAAGCGGCAATAGCGGGCAATAGATTGTATTTATGGGGTGAAGGAAAGATCAGAGTCAAACATAACACCCAGACAGTGAGCCTGCTGACTAGGCGTTATTGTTACATTTAGAGAGGTTAGTGGAGGGCAGGAGCAGAAGTAGTTCAGTTTTGGAAAGGTTGAGTTTCAAATAGGGAGCCGACATGATATTGGAAGCTGCGGTTAGACAGTCATTGGTGTTCTTTATTAGAGTGGGAGTAAGGTCAGGGGAAGAAGTGTAAAGTTGTGTGTCATCAGCATAAAGATGGTACTGAAAGCCAAATCTGCTGATGGTCTGTCCAATCGGGGTCGTGTAGAGAGAGAAGAGGTCCAAGGAGTGAACCCTGAACCAATAGTGAAAGGAAGAGGGGGGGGGGGGGGAAATTGGAGCCAGCAAATGATACACTGAAAGAGCTTTCAGAAAGATAGGAAGAGAACCAAGAGAGCCGTGTCCTTGATGCCGATGGAGTGCAGCATGGAGAGTAGGAGATGGTGGTCAACAGTGTCAAAGGCTGCAGAGAGATCAAGAAGAATAAGCAGAGAGTGGTCACCATTATCTTTTACTGTCAGAAGGTCGTTGGTCTCTTTGGTGAGAGCAGTTTCTGTAGTTTGTAGGGGGCGTAAACCAGACTGTAATGGGTCTGGAAGAGAGTGAGTGGAGAGGTAATGAGTGATGCAGGAGTAGACCAGGCACTCCAGGAGTTTAGAGATGAAGGGGAGATTGAAGACTGGTCTGTAGTTGTTTGTGCAGGATGGGTCGAGAGATGTTTTCTTTAATAATGGAGTAATGATAGAGTGTTTGAAGGAGGAGGGGAAGATGCCAGAAGAGACAAGAAGAGAGGGAGAGATTGAAGATTTTGGTTAGGTGAGTGGTGACCACCGGAGAGAGAGACTGGAGTAGGTGTCAGGGGATGGGGTCAGCAGTGCATGTGGTGGGACGAAATGATGAGAGGAGCCTGGAGACTTCTTCTTCTGTGACTGGGTCGAATGTGGAGAGTGAGCCGGAGGAAATGTGGGGAGAGGTAGGGGTAACAGGGATTTGAGGTTGGGAGGTTTCAGCAAAATTAGGTCTTTCCTTACCCAAAAGAGGTAGATTTTACATCAACCACACCCAAAAGCAGGTGTTCCCACAAAAGACTAGTGTATTTCTGGGGTGGAACTTAAAAGCCTTTATTTTGCCAACAGCAAATTTGCCAAGTATGCACATATTTCCCAAAGGTTTTATATCTGCTTAGCAAGATCAATTTAAATAAATAAGAACTAGGAGGACATCAGCCTAGAAATGAATGGAAAGGAGTAATTTAGTCAAATATGTGTCCTGGAACTAAGCCCCTTGATTCCCTTGTTTAGAGATAGAATCATTGAAGAACTACAATCATTGGACTAGGACTGTATGATTTATGCCACCCATCAGGAAGTTTAAACTATCCTATTCATAACAAACAGACTCCGATATATTCATGATCGATAAAGATTTATTCACACTATTTGCCACAAAGCAGCAGCCTAATATGTTATGGCAATACAAAGGAGCAGATATGCAAGGAGTGGATGCCGCAGTTTCCAGTGATATAAAAGAAAACACAAGTTGCGCCAAACTGCTCAAATTAAAAATTGGGGTCGATCAATTTACCCCAAAGCTCACCTGGTTCAGTTGTGCCGGACCGCAGACTGCAGAAAGGCGCAATTAGCGTTGAAACGCGTTGTGGAGATTGGGAATCCTACATTTAACTAATAAAGCCTAGAGGTAATTATCTATTGAGCGGTGTCCCTGATTTTACCTTGAGCGCTGACTACATATCACTTTCTACTTTGAACGGCAGTCTCCAGTGATGACACTTGGATATGCAACTCTTTATACTAGTGATGGCCATACAGACACACAGTGTTGGACTGGGGTGCCAGGGGCCCATCAGTAACACTAACCATGGGGGCTTACTGTTCAGCGTACCGTATATACTCGCGTATAAGCCGAGTTTTTCAGCCCAAAAATTGGGCTGAAAAGCCCCCCCTCGGCTTATACGCGAGTCACTGTATACTGTATACAATGTATACAGTATATAGTGCACCCATCTATATACAGCCCCCCGCCGCAATCCTGTAAAGGAATAGGTTAGTATACTTATCCATCCGCTGCAGCTGCCCCGCCGCCATCGCGATTCAGCATCTTCCGACTTCCAGCGTCTTGCGTCTTCTTCCGATGGTCGCAGGCAATGACGTCATTGCCTGTGCGACCGAAGAGGAAACCGGAAGACGCGAGACGCTGGAAGTCGGAAGATGCTGAATCGCGATGGCGGCGGGGCAGCTGCAGCGGATGGATAAGTATACTAATCTATTCCTTTACAGGATTGCGGCGGGGGGCCTGTATATAGATGGGGGGCCTGTATATACCTCTGGGGCATATATATGTGGGGCTGCTGTATACTACCACTGGGGCTATATTTACCTGTGGGGCTGTATGTATACTACCACTGGGGCTATATTTACCTGTGGGGCTGTATGTATACTACCACTGGGGCTATATTTACCTGTGGGGCTGCTGTATACTACCACTGGGGCTATATTTACCTGTGGGGCTGTATGTATACTACCACTGGGGCTATATTTACCTGTGGGGCTGCTGTATACTACCTCTGGGGCTGCTGTATACTACCACTGGGGCTGTATTTACCTGTGGGGCTGCTGTATACTACCACTGGGGCTATATTTACCTGTGGGGCTGCTGTATACTACCACTGGGGCTATATTTACCTGTGGAGCTGCTGTATACTACCACTGGGGCTGTATTTACCTGTGGGGCTGCTGTATACTACCACTGGGGCTGTATATACCTGTGGGGCTGCTGTATACTACCACTGGGGCTGTATATACCTGTGGGGCTGCTGTATACTACCACTGGGGCTGTATATACCTCTGGGGCTGCTGTATACTACACTGGGGCTGTATATACCTCTGGGGCTGCTGTATACTACCACTGGGGCTGTATATACCTCTGGGGCTGCTGTATACTACCACTGGGGCTGTATATACCTCTGGGGCTGCTGTATACTACACTGGGGCTGTATATACCTCTGGGGCTGCTGTATACTACCACTGGGGCTGTATATACCTCTGGGGCTGCTGGATACTACCACTGGGCTGCTGTATACTACCACTGGGGCTGTATATACCTCTGGGGCTGCTGGATACTACCACTGGGCTGCTGTATATACCACTGGGGCTGTATATACCTCTGGGGCTGCTGTATACTACCACTGGGGCTCTATATACCTCTGGGGCTGCTGTATACTACCACTGGGGCTGTATATACCTCTGGGGCTGCTGTATACTACCAACTGGGGCTGCTGTATATACCTCTGGGGCTGCTGTATACCACACTGTTGAGGGCTGTATACCTGTGCTGGGGTCGACCCTCGGCTTATACACGAGTCAATAGGTTTTTCCAGATTTTGGGGGCAAAAGTAGGGGGGTCGGCTTATACACGGGTCGGCTTATACACGAGTATATACGGTACTTGAAAATATTACATTGCACTCATTCACAAATGTACTTCTGCTTCTATATAATAACAAGCTTGGTTTATTAAAAGACTGATGAGATGTTGCATTTGTATCTACAAAGTGAATAATAATAGTATTTATATAGCACCAACATATTCCGCAGCACTTTACAGTTCAGAGGGGATACAATACAATATAATACAAAAAATATAAGACAATACAAGATAAAAAATGTTTATTTTTACTGTAGATACCGTGAGAAGTGAGGTCCCTGCTTGCAAGTTTAGTCTATGGGAATAGTCTATAGGTGAATCAAGTGTATTGTGCCAACTACTGCTCTTATAGGATGGTGGGGGGCCCACTATTGCACAGGGGCACACCAGGGGATTGTCAGTCAAGGCTGATATACTCTGTCATGAGCACATCTGTGTCCCTGTAGTCAAGAAGGAACGATGGGCTCCAGTGAATGGATGTGGATTTCTAGACAGAAAAATATTAGCATATGAGAGTCCTCAGTGATTGATACCTTTTAATGGCTAACTGAAAAGATGGTAAGCATAGCAAGCTTTTGAGACACTGTGACCTCTACATCAGGCTTAATGATAAAACTTCTGGAGAAACACATTATATATATTATACACACAAATGCAGGGTTGGATAATGCAATACATAACGCAAGTGATGTGAAGCATATAGTGGTCAGTTGGGAGGGGAGAAGGGGCAGCAGCTGGCAGTAAAATCAGAGTTCATAGAGAAGTAGCACAGTTTTATTGGCTTTTGATTAGTGGTTTGTCCAAGAACAGGAATGAGAAGGGGGAGGGCATGGGGGAAGGTAAAATGGTTGTGATAACAAGTACTTGTAAGAAGTGTCAAAGTTTATTGTCCTCTAACTTGGGTCTGTTCAAAGATATGATATCCCCAATTTCCTTTTCAATTGATGTAAAAAGACATGAATCCATGTGAAATGTTCATTCCTGCTTTGAATGTGTCAAAGGTCGTTATCAATTTGTATTCCCAAAATCTTCTCTCTCTCTCTGAGATTTGAAGTTAATTTTTAAAACGAGCAGCCTCATGTTTATACTGTGGTCCAAGCTACAAAAATGCTTAGCTACAGGTAGGTCTATACGTCTTTCATTTATTGTGTGGTGATGAAAATTCATTCTTGTTCTGAATTTTTGTCCTGTTTCACCTACATACACATTTAGTACATATAATTAAATACACCGCATTGCTTGTGGTGCAACCGGAGTTACCTGGGATCTTGTCATCCTGATCTGTGCTGGGAATTTTTATCTTGTCAGTTGTCATTGTAAATGGACAGGTTTTGCACCTGTTCTGGTTGCAGGGAAAGGTACCTGTTGCTGTTGGAGAAGACAGGGAGGTTGTGACAATGATTCGTTTTAGATTCAGAGTTTGTCTAAAACACAGAAGTGTAGGGGGTCAGGAAATATTGATTTTAGTCGGGCATCTTTCTGTGGGAGTGGTTGCAGTTTCCACGCGGCTCCTCTTAGCACCTCCAGACTTGGATTGTAGGTGACTACGAGAGAAACTCTGTTTTTATCTTCTCTAGATTTGTAATGTAGGAGATGATTCCTTGATATTCTGGTGGCTCTTGTAATCTGGTTTTCAATTGCTCTCGGATGGTAGCCCTGGTTCAAAAAGGTCTTTCTGAGGTCCTCAAGGTGATTGTTTCTATCTGTAGAGTTGGAACATATCCGATTGTATCTGATGGCCTGGCTGTACACAATAGAGTTTTTTTTTATGTGTTTTGGATGAAAACTGTCCCATCGAAGGTATGTTGGACGGTCAATTGGCTTCAGGTACAGAGAGGTCTCCACTTCATTGTTGCGTAGCTTGATGATGGTGTCCAGAAAGCCGATTTCAGTGCAGACGTAGTTGAGTATTAAGTTGATGGTGGGATGAAACTGATTAAAGTGTTCATGGAACATCTTCAGCTATTGATCAGACTCTGTCCACATGATTAAAATGTCATCGAAAAAATGGTAATAGGCCAGAAGCCTGATAGGACAAGAGGATAAAAAGTCACCTTCCGGCTTGGCCATGAAAAGATTTGCATATTGTGGTGCCATTTTGCTTCCCATTGCTGTCCCAGTCTCCTGTAAATATATGTTGTCGTCAAATGTAAGATAGTTGTTCGTGAGGATGAATTTTGTAAGCTTCACCACAGAGTCAGCATCAATCCCTGTGTTTTCTAGGAACGTTTTGCAGGCATTTAATCCATCCTGGTGTGGGATGTTGCTGTACAGAGATTCCACATTCATGGTGGTGAGGATGGTTCCTTCTGGTAGAGGACCCATTGCTTATAGTTTATTTAATAGGTCAGTTGTGTCCTGAATGTAGCTGGGTGTCTCTTACCAGGGGTTTGAGAAAACCCTCTACCCATCCATAAATTTGTTCGGGGAGGATGCCACACCTGAAATGATTCATGATCCCTGGAGGGATATCTGGCTGGTCCTGTGTTTGAGACTCCTAACCGAGGCTCCACAGACTCTATTTGCATATACACATGAAATGATTGGCCTTCCTGGATTTCCTGATTTGTGGATTTCTGGAAGCATGTAAAACATGCCTATTCTTAAGCCCCTGTCACACATAACGATCGTTAGCAAGATCATTGTAACGTCACAGGTGTTGTGACGTAACAGTGATCTCGCTACGTGTGACACTTAGCAGCAATAAGGCCCCTGCGGTGAGATTGCTGATCGTTACAAAGTGCTCTGGGTCATTTTTTTGGTCGTTGCACTCCCTCTGGTCAGCACGCATCGCTACGTTTGACAGCGAGAGACCAAAGATCAGCGACCTCACAGGCTGGTAACCATGGTAAACACCGGGTATCTAGGCAGTGCGCGCTGCCTAGATACCCAGTGTTTACCTTGGTTACCAGCGCTAAGCAGGGAGGACGCTGTTAACTATGATAAACAGCGGGTATCTAGGCAGCGCGCACTGCCTAGATACCCGCTTTTTATCATAGTTACCAGCGTCCTCCCTGCTTAGGCTCCATGGTCCCTGAGGAGATCTGCCTGTTTGACAGCTCCCCAGCGACCAGGTAACGACGCACCAACAATCCCTACCGGATCATTATCATTGTCGGGATCGCTGTTCCGTCGTTGTGTGTGACGGAAGCTTTAGACTTTCTGGTATCAGGTCATCAGCTCTTCAGGATATGTCAGGTAGACAAGAGACCAGCTTGTTTAATTCCTTGTGATAGTCCTGTGTGGGGTCAGACTGCATGTTCTTTTAGTAGCGCATGTCCATCAGTTGTCTGTTTGTTTCCTTCAGATAGTCCGATTTGTTCATCCTGACTATTGCAACACCCTTATCTGCAGGTTTAATGATGATTTCTTTGTTGGTTTTCAAAGACTGCATGGCCCTTCTCTCCTGGACATTGATGTTGGATGGTTGCCTCTTGTGTGTATCTAAAGGCTCAGTTAAACACACAGATAATTGTGCAGAGATTGTTCGCAGATCTCTGGTTGCAGTGAAATCATGGACACATTGTTCCATTTTGTGGCCGTATACAAATGGAACAATGTGCCAATGATTTCACTGCAACAAGAGATCTGCGAACAATCTCTGCACAATTATCTGTGTGTAGCTGGGCCTTAAGATTGACATTTGGTAAAATCCACTGAAAGTGTCCATATATTTATCTAAATGGGGTTGCGTCCAGGTGCAGGTGTCCAGTTTGACCTTTTCTTGGTTGTCAGAATCCCTCTTCCTTCAGCCCAGTTGGGTTCGGAATCCTGTTTGTTACTGTAAAAGTCCCTCAGACGTAGTCTCCTGAAGTAATCCTCCATGTCGCTGCACAGTTCAGTTTTATCCAGAGCTTTATGTAGGACAAAATGAGAGTCCCCTAGAAAGCATAGCAAATCCTCTTTCTAGACATTTTTATTTCCTCTCATTACAACACAAGACTTTTTCTCCCTGTTAGAACTTCTCTCTGATAAATATGACAGTGAAGTGTGAGCCTCGCAGAGACAGATTAAGGGTGTTACCATTGCTGGTGGTAGTACGCATCGCCTTTTCAGCAGAAGGCACAACAATGGAGCCATCTGGATTTGATTACCTGCTTTAATTAGTGGACAAGTGTAATAGGGGTTCTCCAGTGACTACCATTGAAAAATATTTGGAAGCTGAAGCTCTTTTCTTGAGATGCTTACCAATTTGGCCCCCAATACAAAGAAAAGGACCTCACAGTTAAGTTTAGGAGAAATTCTGCCCAACCAAAGACAATTTGCAGAAATCATCCAATGATATGTCAAATCGTCCCAACCTAGAGTCTCCCGCCATTTGTTCACCTAATTTTATTGTGTTTGTATGTAACCCTCCTTATATACAAACATAGAATTAAATAGTGCTATATAACTAAATAATATAAATAGATACAATAATAAGTTCAGAATTCAGGCTAACAAAGTCTTGGAACACAATACTCCGGACCTTACAATTTAAGAAAAAAAGGAAGTGTGGATCGTCAATGTCGTAATACCAGGCGATAGGGTCATTCCATGTCAAGTGAACCAATGATTATTACCTCTATATTTTTAATTCCTTTGAGATTTTGTTATTTGATAATAGCATGTCAGACAATGCAAAATGTGAAGAGAAAAATTTTTTAAAAAATTTATTTTTTTAAAAAATGATTTTCAAAGTTCGGAAAAAGTGTGAATTTCGCTATTGCCTGCCTTTACGTTTCTCCTCATAACTAAGGCTAGGAATAAGATAGAGAGACAAAATAAACACCATTCTACTCAGAACTATACAAGCTTTCACCAGATATGTCACAAGAGGATCTTTGTTAATATTTTACCCATGTGATCGCAAGCGCAAAACTTTAAAACGTATTTCCGAAAAATCGGCGCGCTTTAAATATTTCAAAAACTGCCCATGTGTCTGCTTTGCTCTTAGCCACATCTGTACCAAATTTCAAGTTGGGATCGCAATGGGATCATATTTTAACATATTTTACTATTAATAGCGTCAATGGGTCATTCCATATCAAGTGATCTAAATATGAATATTTTTTTTTACCTGACGTCTTTAGATTTTTTTTTTTTTTCCTTTATGAAGTACTACTTTAGTTAATTACAAATTAAAAGTTTGGAATTTTTTTCTTCATCAGTTAATTTTTTACAGATTTTTAAAGTTTAAAAAAAGGGTGAATTTTGGCCTGGTACGACTTTAAATTTTTTTATCTCGGGCTATAAATAAGATAGAGAAACAAAATAAACACCATTCTACTCAGAACTGTCCAGGCTTTCACCAGATATGTCACAAGAGTATATTTGTTAATTTTAATTTTTTACCTATGCGAATGCAAACGCAACATTTTGAAACGCATTTCCGAAAAAAACATTTTAATAAAAATTTTCCAAAACTGCCCATGTGTCTTTTATGCTCTTAGCCACATCTGTACCAAATTTCAAGTTGGGATCGTGATGGGATCATATTTTAAAATATTTAACTATGGTTAATCTCATTTTTATTAAATTTTGAAAAAACATATGAAAGACATACATTCAATCTTTTAACAAAATCTTGAGACATATAAAATATACAAAAAGAGAATTCACAAAGTTATTAGTAACTTTAAGATAAGCTGCAAATTTACTTTTGCGCTTATCTCTGGTGCAATATATACTACAATCTAAATATAATTCCAAACACTCAAGTATACAACCTTTCTCAGGGTTTTGAGATGTTCTGATGTCAAGGGGACAAGCAGCCCCAGCAGAATGATTTTTATTACTTGGCCCCTTCTAACAGGTTGACCACGTAAGTGGGTCATTACCCGTTGAGGCCTAGTTGGAATAGTCTAGCGACTGTGTTACCGGAAAGGAAGGCCGAAATATTAATGATCTACTCACAGCTCAGAGTTTTCGATACCTGTCTAATGTTCACTAGAATTCTGAAGGTATAGGCGTAGAAAGGAAATACCTAGACTGAATGTATCAGATGGGAAGAAAAGAGAGATAGAAAAGAAGAGAGAGAGAGAAGAGAAACAAAAACCATTAGAAAAAGTTATACTGGGAAAGAAAAGCCACGTAAGAAAAAAAGAAAAAAAGGAGGGGGGGGGGGACGGGTGAGGTATGGGAAGGAGAAAGGGTACTCATCCCACTGGCTCCCCATCAGCCAGAGGTCGAGCCATATTATCTGTGCTGGAAAAGATACTCCTAAATTCTGCAGAGTCGTGAAAAAGAATCCATTCAACCCAAATCCTAAGAATTTGTTCCGAGATCCCGATGCATCAGCTGCGAGCTCCTCCATTCGATATATGTCCATCAATTCTTTGAACCAATCAAGTAGAGATGGAGCCTGGCTTGATTTCCAGAACCTCGGGATCACAGCACGAGCAGCCGAGATGCAAAAGCGGAGAATATCCCTCTTCTGTAGCCCAATAGGACCTGGAAAAAATGGATAACATTGCCGATTCTGGGCAGCATTCGGCTTGTTTACCTGTTATCCGGGCGTATGCATTGAAAACCTCAGACCAGAACCGCCGGATTTCCCCACAACTCCACCAAATGTGTATCATTGTACCCTTCTCTTCCCCACAGCGCCAGCAGGTATCAGGGGTTCCAGGGAACATGTTCCGGAGTGTCGTCGGGCACAAGTACCATCTAGTGAGCAGCTTATAGCTTCTTTCTTGTGCAGAACAAGCGCTAGCTAGTGAGTGAGTAAATATAAAGCATTTCTGCCAATTAGCTTCTGAAATGCTACACCCCAATTCCCTCTCCCAAGCACGTTGGAAGTAAAGGGTGCCCTGCTCTCTCATAGACCCTAAGGCCTGGTATAGAAATGATATTTTGCGCCTCGGTGGAGCCTCCAGTTGGAATAACCTCTCCAATACGTTGGGCGTCAATCTTACCCTGCAAGAGTGGTCAGCTGAATATAATTATGCTCTGTATTGGAGAAATTCGAATCACTTAAGAGGTCTCGTAGGTCCTTTGAGTTGTAGCTCTGCCATCGGGGGCAAACCACCACTGGACAGAGTCTGTCCTACTCGGGTGTCATCCACAATCCGCCAACATAAAAATCTCTGCCTGTCAAATCTGGGTGGGAAAGATGGGTTGGAAAAAAGGGGAGTCAAAGGGCTAAGTCTGTCGTTTAAGCGGAGGGTTTTCGTCACTAGGTGCCATACCTTCAAGGTGTTTCTGGTCATGTCTGTCAAAGGTACTAGGTCTGTGGAGTCTTTAGGGGAAATCCAAAGCAGGTGTTTCAGCGGAATCCCCAAACCCTCTTGCTCCACCCCTACCCATTTCTTGGAGGACGCATGATAATGCCAATCTAGAGCTCTAACAAGAGAGGAAGCCTCAAAGTACGCTCGTATGTTGGGTAGTCCAACCCCTCCTCTGGTCTCGGGCAAGGATAGGATATTCATTCGCAATCTGGACCTGTTGCCCCCCCAGACAAATCTAAGGATCATAGATTGCATTTTGGAGAGGAAACCTCTATCCAATAGAACAGGAACTGTCTGAAAAGTATATAAGAGTCGGGGCAAGACATCCATCTTGACTACGTTTATTCTCCCGAACCAGGATAGCTTTAATTGTCTATAGGAGGTAAATGCCGATTCCGCGTTAGTCAAAAGGGGTTGATAATTTAAATTGAATATTTGTTTAAGATCTTTTGGTATAAGGACTCCCAAGTACTTAATGGCTTCTACTTTCCATTTAAATGGGAACTGTTTAGATAGATGAGAAACCAATTCTCCAGGCAAAGAAATATTGAGTGCCTCGGTTTTGGAGCAATTCACTTTAAAGTTGCTCAATTGTCCGAACCGTTCAAACTCCATTAAGACCGAAGGGATGGAGACCAGGGGCTGGAAGATGTAAAGTAGCAGGTCATCTGCAAATAAGGCTAATTTGTGATGACTCTGTCCCAGCTTGACCCCATGGACGCATTCATTGGACCTAAGTGCAAAATATTTAACTATTATAGTGTCAATTCAAAAGTCACCAAGAACACAATCAGTCATTTTTTCACAATTGCCCGTCAATAGTTTGAATTTGATATAAAGAAACATAGTCTTGTAACATCTCAAATGAAAGCTGTTACCGTTCTGAGTAAAATGACGCCTCTCCCACTTCATTATCTTATTTCTAGCCTGAGATAAAAAAATGCAAAGTCGTACCAGGCCAAAATTCACCCTTTTTTTAAACTTTAAAAATCTGTAAAAAATTAACTGATGAAGAAAAAAATTCCAAACTTTTAATTTGTAATTAACTAAAGTAGTACTTCATAAAGGAAAAAAAAAAAAAAAAATCTAAAGACGTCAGGTAAAAAAAAATATTCATATTTAGATCACTTGATATGGAATGACCCATTGACGCTCTTACTAGTAAAATATGTTAAAATATGATCCCATTGCGATCCCAACTTAAAATTTGGTACAGATGTGGCTAAGAGCACAGCAGACACATGGGCAGTTTTTGAAATATTTAAAGCGCGCCGATTTTTCGGAAATGCGTTTTAAAGTTTTGCGCTTGCGATCACATGGGTAAAATATTAACAAATATCTTCTTGTGACATATCTGATGAAAGCCTGGACAGTTCTGAGTAGATTGGTGTTTATTTTGTTTCTCTATCTTATTTCTAGCCCGAGATATGATAGAAAATGTAAAGCCATACCAGGCCAAAATTCGCACTTTTTTAAAACTTTAAAAATCTGTAAAAAATTAACAGATAAAGAAAAAAATTCAAAACTTTTTTTTTGTAATTAGATAAAGTTGTTCTTCAGATAGAAAAATTTTTTTAAAAATCTGAGGACGTCAGGGAAAAAAAATATTCATTTTTGGATCACTTGACATGGAATGACCCGATAGCAAGATTGAGGAGAAGCAATTGGAAAAACAAACATGATATGAGGATTTAAAGATCAAGCTGCAAGGACTCTGGCACAAGCCGGTGAAGATGGTCCCGGTGGTAATCGGCACCCTGGGTGCTGTGCCCACAAACCTTGGTCAGCACTTTAAAACAATTGGAGTTGACAAAATCACAAACAGTCAGCTGCAAAAGGCTCAGCACGCATCATTTGCCGTTATATCACGCAGTCCTAGACGCTTGGGAAGTGTCCGACTAGTGATTTAATACAAAATCCAGCATACTGATCTTATTTGTTGTATATAATAATAATAATAATAATAATACTTACTGTTGGTTAGCCATGGTAAATTGTGTAAAAACCCCACATTCATATTTCATATGTTATTTAATCCACATGTGAGAGAAAATGCATCTCTTGAATCCATCTAGAAAATAAAAAGTACAACATTATATCCAGGAACTTAAAAATGATCTAATGTAAGTCTGCAATATAATAAAAAAAAAATAATAATAATAAATAATAATTCCTTCACAAACCAGTGTCATCTTATAGTCTCCAGAACTGAAGGACATGCCAACCCCAACACGAATCTACTTAATGCCCAAATGTAGTGCCCACATTCATACCACCGTCATAGCTAGGCAGGAGTCTGGGATATTAAATGGCAGTGATTTACGCTGTCACTACCACAAAGGAAGATATAATAATCTTCATGTCAGATGTGACACTATAAGTTTAGGCAAGACTCGGCATAGCCCTGTATACAAATATTCCCATGTCTCAGACAGCCAGCCGGAATTCCCAGCAGCTCAATAGGGAATCCCACCTCGAGCTGAGTGTTTGACACATAGCATTAAAGTGAACCTATCAATCCGTTTATGCTGACCAAACCATAGGCTGCAATAATCACAGCCTTGCTGCATGATTGCAGATTGGTATATTTTTCTCTGGCAACTAAAGATTCAGCCAAGGACCATAAGCAGATACAAGACTATTGCGGTGCCATCCCCAGCCAGCTTTTCGCACCACTCTAGTTGATTGACAGGTCTCTGCCATATTGGTTTACTGTCAATCACCTGGAGCAATGCAGACAGGAGTGACAGAGGCTTCAGATCTACCAATAGAACTTTAATTCAGACATATAAACATATCAATATAAAAGGTATTATTGGACTGGTCTTTGAAAGCACTGCATTCATACAAATATTTTATTTCCCTTAGTGAGGATCTTTCACCAATCTGAGCGTGTTAAAGAGGACCTGTCACCCTCCCATGGATTAGAATCTAAGGGCAGCACTGAGTGCAGCATGTCTGCTGCATTCTGGTAAGGGGTCCCCCATGGCTCTGTGGGGCTGCTACCCCGAGATATAGGCTTATTAAAACCTACAGTAAAAATTCATGGAGGCGAGCCCTTGTGCTTCAGCCACCTCGTAGCACAGGGCCATTAAACACCCCCTGTGTCTCTGTGCCGCCATGACCTCGTGCCAGTCATGAAATCCTCGCTCTGCACGTCCTTGTGCTGGTGACGCAGGTGTAGAGTGAGGTATTGCTTATCGCCGCCCCCAGCTGCCTGTCCCGCCTCCTGCTGTGTCTTCAGAGCCTTTCCCCGCCCTGCTCCGTGTTATGCTATGGAGCAGGGCAAGGCTCCGACGTCACAGCAGGAGGCGGGACAGTGCGGCGGCGATAAGCAATACCTCACTCTGCACTTGCGTCAACTCCACAAGCACACGCAGAGCGAGGATTTCATGAATGGCACGAGCGAGGCGGCGAGGACATGGGCGGCACAGAGGCGTAGGGGGCGTGAAATGCCCCCGTGGATGAGGTGCCTGAAGCACAAGGGCCCGCCTCAATGGATTTTTACTGTAAATTTTTATAAGCCTATATCTCGGGGCAGCAGCCCCACAGAGCCATGGGGGACCCCTTGCCTGAATGCAGCAGACATGCTGCATTCAGTGCTGCCCTTAGAATCTAATCCATGATGGGGGGGGGGGGGGTGACAGGTACTCTTTAAACTTACATAATGGAATAGAGGCTGAATAAGTAGTACTTTTTATTTTTTAACTTCTCCATGGGGTGTTACTAGAGATTTTATTTTCCTTTGGAGGAGTGTACATCTTCCTTGTAAGAAGTTGGACAATCATCTGGATAATTTGGAGATAGTGGGTGCCCTGCGCTGCGGGTATGTATCTGATCAAGGAGTCAGAATCAGGGACAGTGTAATAGTGCAGTTTATTCTCTACGGGTTTCAAAATATTCCAACTTCTTCTTTAAAAGAACCAGAGAGATCCTCCAAACTCCCAGCATTACCACGTTCGTTACGCCAACTTGGGAAGCTGGAATCCTGTTTTGTACTGTTTAAAGTACCACCACACTAGTGTTTTTTACAGCGCTGGAGTGGTGCTTTAAAAGGAACTTGTCAGCTCGTTTTTGCCCTCAAACCTATCCCTACCTGTCCCTGTAGCTTCCTACTACAAAACTGTCCTACTTACATCTCTGTATGCTAATTAGTTTTCTTGACTACAGTATGTAGTCAGCCTGGGCATTCTTCACGGCTCCGTTCACCCCAACTCACTGCTAGTATCAGGCCCCAGTAGGCGTGGTAAGTCATTTAGAAGCACGCTCCTGATTCAAAATTCAAGGTTCCTCCTTCTGGGTATGGTACACCGGCTGCGTGTCATTTCCGGTCTGGTGCATTGTGGGGACATTTTCGGGTGTACAAGCTGGCTTCAGAGTGCGCACTGCGCACTAGGGTCCCCAGACCTCTTCTTTAACCTACAGTCCTTGCAAGTTTATCCATAGGGGCCAATTGGGCATAATTAACTCTTAGTTGCTCCCTTCTGACCTTCTGATAGAGGTCCAGATGGACCAATAAAACCTGAGCATACTAAGGATCCCTAGTTGTCAGTGTTTCCTAACTCTGCTGTCTAAAGAGCTTGCAATTAATTTGAGCTCCTATCAGGGGCTGACTGGCGACGCAAACCCCGGGTGGCAATATATTTCCGCCAGCCCTCGGGTGTGGACCGGGAAGGGGTGCTGTCGGAGAATTTAGGCGGCCCGTCTCAGTCCCGCCGGCCCTTAGGTGAGGACCAAGGGGGGGGGGGGTTTGGTTGGGGCGGGGTGCTGTCGGAATTTTTCGGCAGCCAGTCTCCTTCCCGCCGGCCCTTGGGTGAGGTCCGGGAAGGGGGAAGATGTGCTGTCGGAATTTTTCGGCGGCCCATCATATGACCGTCAGCCCTTCAGTGGGGTCCGGTGGGGGGCCGGCCCGTTTCTGTGGGTGGGCGACCCTAGGTGGGGGCTATACCACCAGCCCAGGGGGCACTTGCCCCCCTGCCACCTGGGCCAGTCCACCCCTGGCTCCTATTATAGGCAACCTTGATGGGTCATATCTTTTACATTGCATGTTACTTCTTCACATGTTGTGACTTTGAGCTATTAGGCATTATCCGGCCCGGTGCATTATGGGGGCTGATCACGTGTACAGCCCGATTGTGGCGCATGCGCAGTGCACATATTGAAGCCGAGCCGTACATGTCATAAGGCCCCATAAAGCACCATCAAATTAAGTATCTACCTCAATCTGGATAACACCCCATCATGTTTTCGTTTGTTCCCTTAGCCAATTTGTTGACCATTAATAAACAGGTCTATTTCTCCTGTACAAGACATGTAACAACACTCCTCACTGATAACATAGTAGAGCTGTGTGTGGTGACAAAGGATCAGGAAGAACAGCATTCATGAGAACAATTACTAACATTTCAGCTTGAATCTCAACCAGAGTGGAAAGCTCTTAAGGCCACTTTACACACACCAACTTATCTGTCCAACTTCTTACCAACTTGCTGGTTGCAGTGAAATCATGGACACATTGGTCCATTTGTACACAGCCACAAAATGGAGCAATGTGTCCATGATTTCACTGCAACCAGCAAGTTGGTCAGAAGTTGGACAGATAAGTTGGTGTGTGTAAAGTGGCCATTAGACGTGTTTGTAATTAGACAATACTCAGCTCAGCTGTACTGCCCATAAATGTGTTTGTAACCACACTCATCTCTGCTCTACTCCCAAAACTTTGTAATCAAAAACATCTCTGCAATGAAGCCAGAAAGAGTATAGCTGATTCTCTGCCAAAGCCTATGTTTTGACTTCTTTGGGGCTATGAATTCTAAGCATTTTAATCATCAGTTCCTTAGATAATTGTTTAGCTCTAGTACTCACACACCAGGTATCCTCAGACAGCTTCAACTCAGCCGGTACTGAATTGTAGTAAAGACCCGGAGAAATGAAGCTGTTTTCTTCCAAAATCTTGTTATTAAGTACAATGCAGCAGTTGGTGAAAAGAGTGATCCATACATGTGACCAAGATAATGGCTTCTACAGACTGACACTGAAGAAGGGAGGGGCAACTAATACAAGCCCAACTACACTGTGTGCAGAATTATTAGGCAAGTTGTATTGTAGAGGATTATTTTTATTATTGATCAACAACTATGTTCTCAATCAACCCAAAAGACTCATAAATATCAAAGTTTAATATTTTTGGAAGTTGGCGTGTTTTTTTTATAGATTGGGCTATCTTAGGAGGATATCTGTTTGTGTAGGTAACTATTACTGTGCAGAATTATTAGGCAACTTAATAAATACCGAATATATTCCCATCTCACTTGTTTATTTTCACCAGATAAACCAATATAACAGCACAAAATTTAGAAAAACATTTCTGACATGCAAAAACAAAACCCAAAAAAATTAGTGACCAATATAGCCACTTTTCTTTATGAGGACACTCAACAGCCTTCCATCCATAGATTCTGTCAGTTGCTTGATCTGTTTACGATCAACATTGCGTGCAGCCGCCACCACAACCTCCAAGACACTGTTCCGAGAGGTGTACTGTTTTCCCACCCTGTAGATCTCACATTTTAGGAGGGACCACAAGTTCTCTATGGAGTTCAGATAAGGTGAACAATGGGGCCATGTCATTATTTTTTCCTCTTCTAGACCTTTACTGGCTAGCCACGCTGTGGAGTAGTTGGATGCATGTGATGAAGCATTGTCCTGCATGAAAATCATGTTTTTCTTGAACGGTACCAACTTCTTACTGTACCATTACTTAAAGAAGTAGTCTTCCAGAAACTGGCAGTAGGTCTGGGAGTTGAGCTTCACTCCATCCTCAACCCGAAAAGGTCCCATAAGTTCATCTCTGATGATACCAGCCTATACCAGTACTCCACCTCCACCTTGCTGGCATCTGAGTCGGAGTGGAGCTCTCTGCCCTTTACTGATCCAGCCTCTGGCCCATCAAGAGTCACTCTCATTTCATCAGTCCATAAAACATTTGAAAAATCAGTCTTAAGATATTTCTTGGCCCAGTCTTGACGTTTTATCTTATGTTTCTTGTTCAAAGGTGTTCGTTTTTCAGCCTTTCTTATCTTGGACATGTCCCTTGTGCTTTTTGATACTCCAGTAACATTGCAGCTCTGAAATATTGCAAAACTGGTGGCAAATGGCATCTTGGCAGCTTCACGCTTGATTTTCCTAAAATTCATGGACAGTTATTTTGCGCCTTTTTTACCCAACGTGCTTCTTGCAAACCTGTTGGCTATTTGCCATGAAACGCTTGATTGTTTGGTGATCACGCTTCAAAACTTTGGCAATTTCAAGACTGCTGCACCCTCTGCAAGACATCTCACAATTTTGGACTTTTCAGAGCCTGTCAGATCTCTCTTCTGACCCATTTTTCCAAAGGAAAGGAAGTTGCCTAATAATTAAGCACACCTTATATAGGGTGTTAATGTCATTAGACCACACCCCTCCTTATTACAGAGATGCACATCACCTGATTTACTTAATTGGTAGTTGGCTCTCAAGCCTATACAGCTTGGAGTAGGACAACATGTATAAAAAGTATCATGTGATCAAAATACTCATTTGCCTAATAATTCTGCACACAGTGTACAGGAGGGACATAGGATCAAACTTCACACAGCAAGAATCTGCCTAGCAACGAATGATGCAAGCATAGTGCAGAGAAAATACATCACAGGTTGTTCCCATTCGTGGTACACAACAGCCCAGCTGGACTTAGCATAATTTTTAACCTAAAGTTTACATACTAATAGCTCGGATATAGAGGAGAAAATAAAAAAAAAAGTTTTATTCAACTGTGCAGCCACTATTCCATAATGTGGCAAGATTAACATGCTCAAACTAGTGAAAGATCCTCTTAAATTAGCACTCCCATTAAACTTTTTACACCCTATATCTGTGATGAGCTGCCGTAAAGGAACCTTGCGCGTGCGCAAAGCGCATCGCGCAGTCCTCTACACCCAAATGGGTGTACTGATGTCAGTATAGCCAGATATGACGCGATTAGCGTCATACCGGCTATACCGCCCATGTAGGAGGACGAGGAGGATCACTACTGAATAGCACACCCATCGGGGCGTGAAAAATTGAATTACAGGCGGTGATGAGAAGCCACAGGGAAAGCCCTGTGTGACTTCTCATGCACTGAGAAGCCGCAGTTCAGCAGGTATTAAAGTCACAGGGGTGAACCTGACAGCCCCGAACCGGATTTGCAAACAGAACCGGAGGGCAAATATGCCCTCCGGTCTGGTGTGCAGCCGGATTACCGGTCCGGTGTGCAGCCAGATTACTCTAATTGCAGCTGCTGATTTTTCAAGATCGCGGCTAGCAGGGAGCTAACGCGGTCCTGAAATTACAGCACCGTGCAGCCACCGATGTCCGGTTCCCGGATAGGGGCAATCTGGCCCCATAGATTCCCATGTCAGGGAGCACCGGATTGCCCCGGATCCAGGAGGATCAGGGAGAATCCGGGAGAAGGCAATTTAGGGAGATTTTTCTCCCCGGACACAAACATGTTGCAAGCAACATTTTTGTGTCTCGGAGAAAAATCTGAACACACCCGGATTCTCCCGGAGAGATGGAAACCGGACGGCAGATAGCTGCCATCTGGCCCCACAGGTCTGCACAGGGTGATAATCAGTTCCGGGGCTGTCAGGGTCACCCCAGACAGCCCCGGACCTGATCACACCGTGGTATTAAGCCAGCCTTAGTAAGCCAAAACATCTGAGTCCAACTCTTCAATTTCCCTTAATCTGACTCCATAACCATGGCTGTGAAGTCAGTAAGCCACGCATCCGACTCTGGCTCCAACTCCTCAACTTCGCTGACTCCACCCAAAATGGGCACCGACTCCAAAGCTGAAACTGCACCATGGTGATGGGCTGGAGGAGCAGCGCATATTATATGGTCCTGCGCCCCCCCCTGTGATGGCACATCCCCCCCTATGTTAGATATGGCCCCCATGCTGCTGCCATAGTAAAATAATATACTGTATACTTACCTCCTGGCTCCTCCTCCAGCGCTGATCTCCGGTGTCTCTCCGGTCTCCGGCTGCTGCTATGATCGCACGCAGAGATGATGTCACTCTCTGCCGATCACATGACCGCACAGAACCAGGAAGTGGAGGAGCTCAGCATCATCATCTCTGCCCGATCACAGCAACGAGACCGGGAAGATCAGAGCTGGAGGAGGAGGCAACTATAGAGTTTATTATTTTCCTATGGCAGCAGCATGGGGGCAATTGCATTGGCTGTCTCTCCCACCACACTATGGAAAATTAACGAATATATTCTCTCCTCACCTGTACACCTGGAAGAGATATCAGGATTCATTACAGAATACTTCTCCTTAAATGACACAGGAGACGTTTCCCCAGAGACACTTTGGCTAGCGCACAAAGCTGTCCTCAGAGGTAAACTTATAAAGATGTCAGCATGGGCGAAAAAACAGCACACCATTAAGGTTACCACCCTCACGACCCAAATCCAAAACCTGGAACACAAACAAAAATCCCACCCCTCCCCAACTTTAACGGCTGAGCTATTAGAGACTCGTAGACAGCTCCGCACCACACTCTTGCTTAAAGTACAAAAAGACATGACTAGATCTAAAGCCCGGTTCTACTCAATGGGAGATAGAGCAGGGAAGTTGTTGGCCAGACGAGTCCGCAAGCGTATGGCCACCACCAAAATATCTCATTTGTTGGACTCAAATGGTTCCAAAATAAGACACCCCATAAAAATTGTAGACCAGTTTAGAGCATACTACGAAACTTTATATAATTTAAAAAACGACTCATGCACCCCACAGCCAACGAAAACAATAATTAGTAAATTTTTAGATAAGGCCACACTACCATCTTTGAACCCCCAACAGGTCGCCCAATTAAATATTCCCATAACTGAAATGGAAGTTCAAAAAGCCATTCAAACATCCAAACGACACTCTGCCCCAGGCCCTGATGGATATACATATAAGTATTACACTTCCTTTCCCCTATTATTGACTCCATACTTAACTAAGCTGTTTCAGTTCTGGCAAGCCACGGGTAGGGTCAGGGAGGAGGGTCTACAGGCTGTGATCACTACCCTTCCCAAACCAGGCAAACCCCCCACATCCCCGAGTAACTTCCGACCGATAGCACTATTCAATTGTGATATTAAACTGTATGCCAAGATCCTTGCCAGTCGTCTCATGGAGGTACTTCCAGACCTCGTGGGTATGGATCAGGTGGGTTTCATTCCAGGGCGTCAAGCCAGGGATGCCACAAGAAGGCTAATAAATCTGCTAGACATCATGGAGAGGGGGGGTGCCCCCGGTGCACTACTCTCACTCGACGCAGAAAAAGCGTTTGACAGAGTGCACTGGGGGTTCCTCAGTGAAGTCCTAGTTAGGTTCCATATTGTTGGAAGATTTAAGGACTCTATAATGTCCCTATACTCATCCCCCTCAGCCGGGGGCTGGCTGGCGGATTTCAGCCTGGGTGGCAAGCACAGTGCAGAGGCCCATTATGACGGGTCGCCAGCCCCTCTGCCGCCTGAGGCCAAGTGAGGAGCGGGGGGGGGGGGGGGGTGCTACCGCGGGTGAGGAGCAGGAGCGGGGAGGGGGCATCAGGGATCGGGGAGCGAAGCACAAAGCAGGAAAACCAGTGCAGAAGTCCTCTTCTTACCGCAGGTTTCCCCGCCTGTGTCTTTCGCTCCACAATCCTGATGCTGCGCTCCCTCCTCCCTGTAGTTGCTCCCAGGCCCGGTAGTGACATTAAAGCAAAGACCGCAGCCTTATCATTTATAATGTGACGTATGGTGCCTGCAGATGCTTGCAGACCGCCGTGCGCTCCCATTGCCCGTCATGAGTGATCTGTGCGCATGCGGAGACATGCGCACAGATCACACACTCTCGTCCGCACCGGGAACGCGACAGGTCGGGTTTTCGGTGCGGATGGGAGTGTGTGATCTGTGCGCATGCCTCCGCATGCGCACAGATCACTCATGGCAGGCAATGGGAGCGCACGGCTGTCTGCAAGCATCTGCAGACAGACACCGTGCGTCCCATTATAAAAGATAGGGCTGCCGGCTCCTTGCAGATGTCCTCCACAGAACGCTGTGGAGGCATCTGCAAATGTGAACCCAGCCTTACATTTAGGCTGCCTTCACACTGGCATTCCCCTCCGCAGAACACTGCGGAGGGGAAGCGCCATGTGTGCGTAGCCAGCACAAGCCCCTATCTTTATAATGGGAGCGCACGGTGCTGCACTTGACTGCGCATGACCGTGCTCTCCCATTCACTCCCATATGTGATTTGTACGCAGGCGGACGCCTGCGCACAAATCACACACTCTCCTCAGCACCAGGGACGCGACATGTTGCATTTGCTGCGTACAAATCACATATGGCAGTGAATGGGAGCACACGGTCATGCGCAGTCAAGCGCAGCACCGTGCGCTCCCATTATAAAGATAGGGGCTTGTGCTGGCTGCGCACACATGGTGGTTCCCCTCCGCAGAACGCTGCGGAGGGGAACACCAGTGTGAAGGCACATAGCACTAGCAGCAGCAGGACACCAAACTCAAAGTCACACACACAAGCCGTGAGTGCACTACTTGTCATCTTTGCAGCAGCAGCACCAGGCAGGGAGGTAGTGGGGGACTCGGACTGGCCTGGCCTCCTCCAGACAGTCCTCCTCAGTCAATCCTGTGGGGCCACCAGACTGCAGTCTCACCGGCAGCAGAGCAGCCAGACAGTGTCACAAATCACAATCACAATTTCAAACAGTATGGCGGCCGTCACTGTCTGTCTGCGTTCCGCTCTGAGGGACCGGGTGGGTGGGTTCACACAAGGTTCACTGAGACACTACACACCGCTCTGAACCCACCCTCCCTCCCTGTCTTTGCTGGGCTGCCTGGCGCAGTGGCAGTGGCGTAACTAGAGTCTGGTGGGCCCCGGTGCGAAATTAAGACCTGGCCCCCGCCCCCCACGCACACACATTGGTCGGATGCTTGAGTCCCGTGTAACGTTCAAAGTTCTATAAAGACTCACAAATTGACCCCTCTATGTATTAATGTCCCTCACCCTGCTATATATGGTCCTCCTCCTGGAGTATGGCCCTTATCCTGATATATATGTTCCCCTTTTTAGTATATATGGTCTTCCTCGTCCCATCATGATAGGCGTCCAATTATTGTAACTCCCATATTCCTCCACTCCAAAACCCAGTGTCACCCCACATGTTAGCCTATTCCAGTGGTGGAGTCTTCTGCTCTCCTCTGTCCCCCGCTCTTCACCTCTGTGCCCCACTCTCCACCTCCTCCTGTGTCCTCCTCTGTCCCCCGTTCTTTTTTATCTCCCGCTCTCTCCTCCTGTGTCCCCCGCTCTCCTCCTCCTGTGTCCTCCATTCTCCTGTGTCCCCCACTCTCCTTCTACTCTGTCCCCTGTGATCCCCACTCTCTTGCTCCTGTGTCCCCGCTCTCCTGTGTCTCCCGCTCTCCTCCTCCTCTGTCCCCGTTCTCCTGCTCTCTTCCTCCTCTGTCCCCTGCTCTCCTCCTCCTGTGTCCCTCGCTCTCCTCCTCCTGTGTCCCTCGCTCTCCTCCTCCTCTGTCCTCCATTCTCCTGTGTCCCCCACTCTCCTCCTCCTCTGTCCCCAGTTCTCCTGTGATCCCCACTCTCTTCCTCCTGTGTCCCCACTCTCCTGTGTCCCTCACTCTCCTCCTCCATCTCCCTGCATCCCTCGTTTTGCTCCTCCTCTATCCCCCGTCCTCCTGTGTCCCCCGCTCTCCTTCTCCTCTGTCCCCTTTTTCTGTCTCCCCCGCTTTCCTCCTCCTGTCTCCCCCGGCGCTTTCCTCCTCTCACTTCTCTTCTTCTCTTCTGCGAGTATTCAGCAACACAGTGTCCTCACTTTCTGGATGAGCGGCCAGGACTAGACACACAGCGGGAGACTGAGGAGGCTGCCGCCAGACTCTCCGGACCTCCAGAAGCTCACGGCTCTTTCCTGAGATGCAGCACGTGACGAAGCAGCCGCGCCACCGCGCCTTCCTGTCCTCCGGCAGCCGGAATCAACCGCCTGGGGACCGGCCTGGCAGAGCGCTATGCAGAGACATGGATGTGCATCCTAGGGATGCACATCCATGTAAAGCAGTCGCAGGGGTTGGCAGGCGCCGGGGGCCCCTAAACTTCCGGGCCTGGTCGCACTTGCGACCTCTGCAACTGTGGGTGGTACGCCACTGTATGTATGGTCCTCCTCCTGGAATATGCCTTTATCATGGTATGTATGGTCCTACATTATAGTAAAATGCAGCCTCACAGTCCTCCATAAAGTATAATGCAGCGTCCCAGCCCGCCATATAGTATAAAGCTGCATCACAGCCCTTTATATAATATAATGCAGCCTCACAGCCCTTCACATAATATAATGCAGCCTCACAGCCCTTCATATAGTATAATGCAATAATGCAGCCTCATAACCCTCCATATAGCATACATCCTCTCAACACACATACACACACAGGGACACAGACACGCACATGGGGACACAGGGACACGCACGGACACGCACACAGGGACACAGACACGCACACAGGGACACAGACACGCACACAGGGACACAGACACGCACACAGGGACACAGACACGCACACAGGGACACAGACACGCACACAGGGACACAGACACGCACACAGGGACACAGACACGCACACAGGGACACAGACACGCACACAGGGACACGGACACAGCAGCACCGTACACTAACGGCATCTGAGGCAAGGAGATGACTGCAGTGCCGCTGTTCTGGCCAAACACATGCCACGAGCCGTCTGGGCAGCCAAGTAGCTGAGGTCATGCGCCGACTGGCCTGTGATTGGCCAGGACAGTGGCAGGGGCAGAGAGAGAACGGTGCTGCTGGACTTTATACATCTGGCGGCTGTGATCAGCCGCCTGGGGACATGGATATGCGTCCTTAGGGATACACATCCATGTAAAGTGGATGCAGCCAGGGGTCGACGGGCCCCTGTACCTTCTGGCCTGGTCGCAGCTACGACCGTGGATGTTACACCACTGGGAAGGGTGCACACAGTATAGGGGGTACAGTATGTGGGGTGGGCATGCACAGTATGGGGAGGGGGCACAAAGTATATGGGGAGGGCACAGAATAGGGGGCACACACAGTATAGTGGGAGGGGGCACACAATTTATGGGGGTAGAGTATATGGAGAGGGAACACAGTATATGGGGCAGGGGCACAGAACACTGTGTCTGACCTGTTACAGGATCTGCAAGTCCCCCCTGGTGATCAGCTTGCAGCGGTTGGCCCCCAGCACCCGCACCTGCTCCTCTGTGCACACCACCACCGGGGTGATGT
This sequence comes from Allobates femoralis, assembly GCA_033576535.1. Taxonomy (NCBI): domain Eukaryota; kingdom Metazoa; phylum Chordata; class Amphibia; order Anura; family Aromobatidae; genus Allobates; species Allobates femoralis. Next base: position 228,695,086 of record JARQOC010000004.1, read on the forward strand.
CCTGAAACTCCTGCGGCAGACAGATTAGCTCCTGCCTGTCTGCTCCAACATCCGGCACTCACTGCCGCCCCCGGGAGCCGGGCTGTACATGCCCAGCAGGCAGCAGCTCTCAGCAGCACTACAGGAGGAGCGGAGGCGCGGACACGGCCCTGCTCTCGGCTGGAGGCAACAAGCAGCTGCCGCTGCTGCCTCATAGTGTCAGGGCCAGAGTGCAGAAGCGGCCGGCCACACACATCGGCGATACTAGCCTGCTTAAACGCAGGCCGGCGCCAGGACTACCACCTCCCCTCCCCTCCAACACACTGGCCATGCAGTTACATGGATGTGTGTCCTTGGAGACGCACATCCATGTGAAGCGGGGGCTCGGCGCTGGTATCAGCGGTCGCAGGGGGCTGCAGGTGGCCCGGGCCCCTTATAGCCCCGGGCCCCGTCGCAACCGCGACCCCTGCGACCGCGATTGGTACGCCACTGCATACACACATAAACACACACACACACAAACAAACACACACACATATATATATATATACACACACATAAACACACATACACACACACACATATAAACACACACACACACACATAAACACACACACTTCCCATCTAGCAATGTCTTCCCCCTTGTGGCCTCCTCCCCCCCAATGTTGTCTCACCTATGTGCTTGGTGTCTTCTTCCTGGCGTTGAGCTGCACCGTGACAGACTTTACTGCAGGGGATCAGCACTGTCCCGCAGCTGACGTCACAGGCCTCTGCCGGCTTATGCATATTCATGCTGGTAGCTGCCTGGGGAGGAGAGCACAGCACTGTCTGGGAGGTATGGTTGAGGAGCGGGGGGGGGGTTTGGGTGTTGATGGGGGGTGCTGTCAGGAACATTCAGCCTGACAGCACAGTGGAGGTGTGGGGAGCCACCGCACTTACTTGCAGAGCCGCTGACAGGCAGGAGGAGAGGAAAGGTGAGTGGAGGGGCGGGCACAGCTACAGGAAGTGCCGCTTCACTTCCTCCACATCCTCCCTCCTCGCCTTGGACACCCGCGGTCGCGGCGGGCGGCTGGAGGCGCAGGCCCACCCGCGTGGAGGCGCAACCGCTGCGACCGTGGTAGGTACGTCCCGCGGGCCGGCCGGGTGCCATGACAACGCACCCGCTGCTGCCCGGAAGCCTGGACCGGTCCCGCGGTGGCGCTGCCTGCAGAGAGCTGAGAGCTCTGCTCTGCTCAGAGGTGAGCGCGGCTGCGCCGGCTGCGCCGAGCCGACTGACGTCACGGCCGCCCGCCCCGCTAGCAGTGACTCAGTCAGTGAGTCAGTGACTCACTCGCGCCCGGCGTCCCGCCGGTTGCCAGGACGACGCAGCCCTTGCTGCGATTTGAAGCCTGGAGCGGTCCCACTGCGGCCGCACCGCGCTGACAGCCGGCCGCTCTCACATCATTTCACTGTTCAGGGCGGCTGCCGGCAGTATCGGGCGGCCCTGAACTGTCACTAAACCGGCGGCCTGGAGGGCAACTGCCCCCCAGAAACCCGGGCCAGTCCGCCCCTGCCCTCAGCTTTAGTCCGTGCCTCAGGCTTCATATCTCAAAAATTTGAGATTACAAATGGCACTCGACAGGGCTGCCCCCTCTCTCCACTGATCTTCGCCCTGGTCATGGAGCCCTTGGCATCTATAGCGCGTAACACGGCGGAGGTCTCGGGGGTGTGGGTGGGACCTACAGAACACAAAATTAATTTATATGCAGATGATGTGATATTCACATGCACTCATCTTAAATAAACTGTTCCGGCTTTAATGTCCATCTTGGAAGAATTCGCAGCAGCATCATATTACAAGCTCAACCTTTCCAAATCCTCCTTTTTCCCAGTAAATATCCCAGCTAACGAACAAATGACATTACGTCGAACGCTGCCTTTCATTTGGATCTCCCGATCCTTTACATATCCGGGCATCCAAATCTCTCTCACCAAAACTATAGTTAAAATAAATTCTGATTTTCTAATTAAGGAACTACGTTCTTTAATACAATCTTACTCCCCTGCACTGCTCTCGTGGATTGCCAGAATTCAAATTACCAAAATGATACTATTTCCAAAAATATTATATTTCCTCCGTTGCATCCCTATACACTTTCCCAGAAAAATCCTTAACCTTCTCCAATCTATCTTGGGCAAATTTATTTGGATGAACAAACCTCATAGAGTTGGTTCCTCAACGTTAACTCTACCTACCACCATGGGAGGGATGGGTGCCCCCAACATACAGTATTACTACAGAGCAATTAACCTGGAGATCTCACAATTGTGGTGGATCCCCAATGCTGAAGCAAATTCCCTGCCTCTGTGGCTACAAATAGAATCCTGGTATGCCCCACAAAATTCAACTCGTCTTTTGCTGGAGTCACACCTCCTCCGCCATAAGCCCGGAAACCTCCCTCTGAAGTCCATGCAAGCAGTGCTTGAAGTTTGGTCTGGGGCCAGCCACTTACTCCTGAAAGGCTTATATAGATACATAACACTGAGGGCTGTGGAGTGCTGTGTAGACTCTCCAGCTTTCTGCCTGGCAAAATGGCGGAGGGCGGGCGCTAAACAACTATCAGATGTGCTGCACAATGCCAAAATACAATCATTTGTAGCTTTGAAGGAGAAATATGGTCTTTCTAATGTTGACTACTTTTCTTACCTTCAACTAAAAGACTTTCTCAGAACCATAGTTATCCCGATGGAAGACACACTGGCCAGTCTCCCGCAGGTCATATCTATTTTCAAACAAACTACAGCTGCCAACAGGGGTATCTCCATTTTTTACAGGGCCATGTCAGAAGTACAAGCAGAGTCTAAGCTCCCGTTTATGACGAAATGGGAAGCTCTCCTATCATTCACCTCGCCTGTAGAGGAATGGATGAAGGCGTCAACCCATGCTCTCTCTTATACCTCTTGCCTGAACCATCATGAGCAAGCAAAAAAACTTCAATTCGGATGGTACCTGACTCCAGACAAAATTGCTAGTTTTAAAAAAGACCCCCGATCAGGGAAGAACTTATGCTGGAAAAACTGTGGAGAGGTCGGCACCACTACACATGTCTGGTGGCATTGTCCGGGCATTCGCTCTTTTTGGTCACAAGTCAACCATTTGATATGTACTACTACCGGACTCAATCTCACGTTGACTTCACAGATGGCCTTACTAGGTCTAGAGATTCAGGACTTACCTCGAGGACTGAGACCAATTATATCAAATATACTTATAGCAGCTCGATACTGCATAACTAGATACTGCAAAAACCCCATCTTCCCGTCTATACAGGAAGTCATCTCCCAACTTAATCTGCACTTCAACTACGAACTGGTTTTATCAACAGACACAGCTAAACGCACGAAAATCATTAATTGGTGGGATACATGGGTGAGCTCGCAGCATAATAACGTTGTAATAACGAGCTAAACATACTTGTAAAGCGATTAGTGATAAAGCTAGTTTAAGTAATGTTATTAATTACGCTACATCCACCTATTTCGGGTTCCCTAGCCGACCTGCTAACTGCTTTCCCCTCCCTCTCTTCTCCCCTACCTTCCCTAAGTTTATTCACCCTTCCTTGTTTGTCCTAACGAAATCTGTTCTCATTTGTTATATCATAATGAATAGTTGAACACTTAATTATCTATATGACAGCTTTGTTTCCCATTGTGCCCAACTGTTCGGGTACAATTTCAATTGATTTAAATGTGTTATATGTTTGAAAATACTCTAATAAAAACATAATGATTCAAAAAAGAACTCATCCAGCAGCATCCAAGTACAGACTACAAATAACACTGGATAAGCATAGTATATATAGTTAAGTATGAAAAGTGGCTCCAAATGAAGGCACATTATCACAAATATTATGCAGGATGTATTCAGCCATTATACGGTAATTAACTGATCACAATCCTCCTATTCTTTCACTTTCCCAATAACCTCATACTGGCCAGTATAACCAAGGGGATATTTGTCCAATTTATGTGAACTTTCGTACTTGCAGACTCAAGTTACTGTAATACCTTATGGGCCATCAATACAAAAAAAATATGCAGTATATTAGTGGGTACACTTGCACCAGCTGAAAGCTTTCCATCTTCTCCGTGTGCATCACCCAAAAAGGCCTCTGCAATGTTCATGTATCCGTTACACAAACATTCTATTCACAACTCATTCTGGGCGCACAGGAGCTTAATATTTTGTGAGCACAACTACCGTATATACTCGTGTATAAGCCGACCCGTGTATAAGCCGACCCCCCCTACTTTTGCCCCCAAAATCTGGGAAAACCTATTGACTCGTGTATAAGCTGAGGGTGGACCCCAGCACAGGTATACAGCCCCCAGCAGTGTGGTATACAGGCCCCCCAATGGAAGTATACAGCCCCCAGCAGTATGGTATACAGCAGCCTCCCCAGTGGTATATAAAGGCCCCAGCAGTGTTACAGCAGCCTCCCCAGTGGTATATACAGCAGCAGCTCCAGTGGTAGTATACAGCAGCCCCAGAGGTAGTATACAGAAGCCCCAGTGGTAGTATACAGCAGCCCCAGTGGTAGTATAAAGCAGCCCCAGTGGTAGTATACAGCAGCCCCAGTGGTAGTATACAGCAGCCCCAGAGGTAGTATACAGCAGCCCCAGAGGTAGTACACAGCAGCCCCAGAGGTAGTACACAGCAGCCCCAGAGGTAGTACACAGCAGCCCCAGTGGTAGTATACAGCAGCCCCAGTGGTAGTATACAGCAGCCCCAGTGGTAGTATACAGCAGCCCCAGTGGTAGTATACAGCAGCCCCAGAGGTAGTATACAGCAGCCCGCCCGCCACCCCCATGAATATACAGGCCCCCCCATCAGTATCCAGGGCCCCCCCCCTTTGCTCCGCAAAACCTGCAAAGTAAAATCATTATACTTATCACTGTCCTGTCGCCGCCATCCCCGCCGCTGCCATCGCGCTCCTCTATCTTCATCCAGCGTCTTCCTGTGGTCGGCGCAGGCAATGACGTCATTGCCTGCAGCGATAGGAAGCCGGAAGAAGACGGATGAAGCCGGAGGAGCGCAATGGCAGCGGCGGGGACAGGACAGTGATAAGTATAATGATTTTACTTTGCAGGTTTTGCGGAGCAAGGGGGGGGGCCCTGGATACTGATGGGGGGGCCTGTATATTCATGGGGGTGGCGGGCGGCTGTATACTACCACTGGGGCTGTATATGACTCGCGTATAAGCCGAGGGGGGGACTTTTCAGCCAATTTTTGGGCTGAAAAACTCGGCTTATACGCGAGTATATACGGTAAGTCTTCGTTCACACATCCAAGTGACACAACCTAGTTCAGCCCGTTTTTTACTCAGACACAAAACAGACACATTTTCATAGACTTATTCACACGTCAGTTTTATAATCAGGTCCGTGTCCATCCTGTGGCTCAGACTTGGCCACTAAACTCTATGAAGATCCATGTAAATCGCACGACGCCCCGAAGACAGACTTTGTCCTCCAGAGCTCCATCCCAGTGTCATCCAATTTTCACTGATTCTTGCAAAGAGCCAATGGATAAAAGGAAATTTCAGACATACATGCTGCTGGGTAAAAAAAGAACAAACAAATATGGAAAAAAAGCAACCAAAATGACATCTAGGTAAAAAAAAAAAGGAAAAATGTTTCCATTTCTCTGGGTGGTAACACAGAATGCAGCCTTAAGCAGTGGCGTAACTTCAGGCCTCAGGGCCCCGATGCGAAAGCTCCAACGGGGCCCCCAATTATTGCAAATCTTTAGTAGTATTAGTCTTTTTCTATGGGCCAAAGGGACTTTTGGGGCCCCCTAGGCTGCAGGGCCCGGGTGCGATCGCAACCCTTGCACCTATTGTAGTTACGCCCCTGGCCTTAAGGTACCATCACACACAGCAATTTTGCAAGCAATTTCACTGGCAATTTGCTGGTTGCAGTGAAATCATGGACACATTGTTCTATTTTGTTGCCGTATACAAAATAGAACAATGTGTCCATGATTTCACTGCAACCAGCAAATTGCCAGTGAAATTGCTAGCAAAATTGCCGCGTGTGACGGTACCTTTAAGGCCACGTTACACACACAGATATATTGGTCACAGATCTCTGGTTGCAGTGAAATCATGGACACATAGTTCCATTTTGTGGCTGTGTACAAATGTAACAATGTGTCCATGATTTCACTGCAACCAGAGATCTGTGACCATTATCTGAACAGATATCTGTGTGTGTAACGTGGCCTTTAGAGGAGGTGTTGGCTATTACCAATGAAAGCTCAACTGTCCCCTGAAGGCCCCGTTAGGCTGGTTTCACACTGCGGTCAGATCAGATTAGGTCAGGTTTTGGGTTTCAAAACCAGGAGTGACTCCAAAACCCAGAAACAGGTGTCAAACTTTCAATTATACTTTTTCTCTGCAAGTTCCTCTCCTGGTTTTGAAACACAAAACCTGACCTGACCTGATCTGACCGCAGCGTGAAACCAGCCTTAGACGGCACAATGTTGGAACGATGTCGGCAATTATCTTGTGGGCACGTGGTCGTTGCAGACATCATCGGCGAGATGTCACATGTGTAGATATCGTGGACGACGCAACAACGATATTGTGAGCAGGTATCTCTGCTCATTGCTGTGAATGGGTGAAGTCGTAAACATCATTATCGCAGTGTCACACACAACAATATAGCAGGTTGGCTGATCGTGTGATTTGAGAACATGTTCTCAAACCTGCGATCAGCGATCCAACGATTTATCATTACAACTTGGCAGAGTCACATGCAACGAGGTCGTAATGAGCTTGCTGAAACGCCACCAAACCCATGACGTATCAGCGATGTCATTAACGATGTTGTGCCATGTAACACAGCCTTAAAGGGAACCTGTCACCCCAAATCACCCTTGTAAGCTGTAAATACATGTCCCTGAAGCATTACACTACAGTCCTACACATCCCTTTGTGGTGTTTTAGTTCAATATGAAAGTGCACTTTAGTCGTTTGCAAACTTACTAAATCCATGCCAGTGGGGAGTTCCCAAGCCTCCTTGTCTGCGAGGCGGTTCCCCTGTGTGCCGCTGTATTACGCCCTAATGGGCGTTTTTTCAAACTTTCTAGCGCGGGCACGATTCATAATCTCGTGCCCGCATCGTCACGGTCATGTGATGCCGTGACGCGTCATTTCCGGGCGGCTGGGTCGCTGCTGTCTGACGCGCACTGGCCAACTTCAGCGCATGCGCAGATCGCTTGCTGAAGTCGGCCGGTGCGCGTCAGACAGCAGCGACCCAGCCGCCCGGAAATGACGCGTCACGGCATCACATGACCGTGACGATGCGGGCACGAGATTATGAATCGTGCCCGCGCTAGAAAGTTTGAAAAAACGCCCATTAGGGCGTAATACAGCGGCACACAGGGGAACCGCCTCGCAGACAAGGAGGCTTGGGAACGCCCCACTGGCATGGATTTAGTAAGTTTGCAAACGACTAAAGTGCACTTTCATATTGAACTAAAACACCACAAAGGGATGTGTAGGACTGTAGTGTAATGCTTCAGGGACATGTATTTACAGCTTACAAGGGTGATTTGGGGTGACAGGTTCCCTTTAAAGACTACAGCTGATATAAAGACTGACAATCTGTCCAGTGAACTTCCGTCTCTATAACTTGGGCTAGGCCGCCGATATCAGGTGGGGAGTCTGCTACTTTGCACTGTATGCTCTGGTCCTGTCAAATGATTGGCTGGGAAGAAAGCCACCCATTTGATATTGCTGGAAACCTCCTCAAAGGGAACTCATCATAACGATTTAACGTTAAAGTAAAGATATGGCCATAATGGGGCTGTGATACTGATTTAATGGACAGATGTAGTGCAGAATTCAGCAGCCCGGTTCTTTTGTAATTCATGATAGATGTTTTGGTGCAATATGCTTTTTTTCCCTATCATGGCTGGACTGTTGGTAGGGGTTATGACTCTACTGCTGACCCTCTGCATTTGTACAAACCTATATGAATTTAGTGCACCAGCGGCAGACAGGGGCGTCGCTTTCACACATTCATCGTCTTCAGCAAAATGACGGCGCATGCGCACAACGACATCCCACAGTCTTCAGCAAAATAGCGCCGCAGGTGGTGCATGTGCAAATTCAGATGAGCCAAAATCTCAATCTACATATGCGCTGCCACCGATGCCATTGTGCAGAAGACCGCTGGATGTCAGTGTGGTCATGCACCACAATTTTGCTAAAAGACCCCTGGAAGGCAAATGTGTGTAAGTGCCACCCTTGTTGCATGCAGTGCTAGCATGAAATTAAAAAAGAAGCTCATACTAAAGATGAGGGGCCGAGGCAGAGACAAAAACCCTGATGGAAAAAGGGATACTGTCCCAAAACCTCTATTGTGAATTCCACAAGGACTGGGCTACAGATTTCTATGACATGAGTATGACAACTACATTATGGTTGTATGGTCAAATCTTTAACAGGTTAAATCAGGGTGACAAGTTCTCAATAGTTTCCAATGGGTGAAGCCTTTGCTCCACAGCAATAGCCATTGCCACCCTGACATTAATGAGTATGAGGATGAATAGTGCTGTGTGACCAGGGAGCAGGACAGGCAGACAGGGCAGCAGATGGAGCAGGACAGACAGGGCAGAAGATGGAGCAGGACAGACAGACAGGGCAGAAGATGGAGCAGGACAGACAGACAGGGCAGAAGATGGAGCAGGACAGACAGACAGGGCAGAAGATGGAGCAGGACAGACAGACAGGCAGAGGGCGGACAGACAGGAAGTGGAGCAGGACGACAGACAGGGCAGAAGATGGAGCAGGACGGACAGACAGGGCAGAAGATGGCGCAGGGCAGAAGATGGAGCAGGACAGACAGACAGGGCAGAAGATGGAGCAGGACACACAGGACAGACAGATGGAGCAGGACAGACAGACAGGGTAGCAGATGGAGCCACATCCCTGCGGACATTCCCCCTAATGAAGGAGTCACCCAACCATCCCTGTCAGTAAGCACAGCCGCCATTATGAAGGTGCCCAGCTCAGCCTCACACTCTCCCACAGGCCAGTTCTCCACAGCTGCACACGCACTGTCTTCTGCCCTGTGCCTGGCTCTCTGCCCCTCCTGATGCCCCACACACGTGCCATGGACAGCTCACTCCACTCATACAATACGCACCGGCTCCTCCTCCATATTCTCTCTAAACGTCTCCTTGGAAACCACGACTCCGCCACAGTCTCCGCAAAGCCTTGATCATGTGACTGAGCGCCACTGCCAACCAGAGAGCGCGCTGCGGTCACGTGCTGTACGCATGCTCCGCTGACGTCACAACGTCGGTTCACCTCAGGTCACGGATGGAGCTGTAGTTCTTGTCAGATGAGTGGAGGGAGCCATTTTGGATGTGGGCTGTTTATACGGAGGGATTAGTGGGGATTACCTGCACTGCGTGTTGTCAATATCGTCACTGAGGCGGGAGTGTGAGAAGGGCAGCCGTGTGCTGTGTCCTGAGGGCGTCGTGTAATGTTCGGTATCAGAGTACACTGAGCAGGACAGACATGGCTACTGAGAGGCCACAAAGCCTGGGAACACCTGACTGCAGGACCAGCCTTGTCGTTTATACAGCATTTTTCCCGCTTAGTGTCTCCAGTGTTTGTATGGTTTACAGTGAACCTGTTCTTTGCATATAGCCTGCAGCCACCATCAGTAAGGCCTTGTATACAGCATTCTATACTGTATATAGGTACCCAGGTCAATCTGTATAATGCAAAAAAACTGCTTTTATCAAACTCACCTGAGGGACGGTCCGGTTTTGTTTTTTTTTTAGATTTGTCTATGGTGCTTTCACATCTGCGTTTTTCGTAATTCGCGGCAGATGCGGTGAAAAAACCGCATCTGCCGCGTTTACCGCATAACCGTTCCACTTGCGGCGCGGTTGCGGTTTTTTCTATGCAATGTATAGGGGGACTTGCGGCAAGTGCGGTTTTGCACTTGCGGCAGGTGCGGCCGCGAAAAAAAACCGCAGTAAGCCGCGGTTTTTTTCGCGGCCGCACCTGCCGCAAGTGCAAAGCCGCACCTGCCGCAAGTCCCCCTATACATTGCATAGAAAAAACCGCAACCGCGCCGCAAGTGGAACGGTTATGCGGTAAACGCGGCAGATGCGGTTTTTTCACCGCATCTGCCGCGAATTACGAAAAACGCAGATGTGAAAGGGCCCTTTCACATCAGCGTTTATTTGAAATCGCGGCAGATGCGGTGAAAAAACTGCATCTGCCGCGATTGCCGCATAACCGCTGCACTTGCGGCGCGGTTGCGGTAATCCCCATAGAAAGTATAGGGGGACTTGCGGCAAGTGCGGTTTTGCACTTGCGGCAGGTGCGGCCGCGAAAAAAACCTGCACTTGCCGCACCTGCCGCAAGTCCCCCTATACTTTCTATGGGGATTACCGCAACCGCGCCGCAAGTGCAGCGGTTATGCGGCAATCGCGGCAGATGCAGTTTTTTCACCGCATCTGCCGCGATTTCAAATAAACGCTGATGTGAAAGGGCCCTTAGGCTTAGGCCCCTTTCACATCAGCGGTAATCGCTGATCGCGGCAGTTGCAGTGAAAAAAATGCAACTGCCGCAATTACCGCATAACGGCCGCACTTGCGGCAGGCCCCATACAAAGTCTATGGGGCTTGCGGTAAGTGTGCGGCAAGTGCGGTTTCGGCAGGCGCGAAAAAGCCGCGGTATGCCGCGTTTTTTTTCGCGGCCGCACTTGCTGCACCTGCCGCAAGCCCCCATAGACTTTGTATGGAGCTTGACGCAAGTGAACCGCAAGTGTGACCGTTATGCGGTAATCGCGGCGTTTTTTTCACCGCAACTGCCGCGATCATTGTAAAACGCTGATGTGAAAGCAGCCTTAGGAGGATATCTGTTTGTGCAGGTAACTATTACTGTGCAGAATTATTAGGCAACTTAATAAAAACCAAATATATTCCCATCTCACTTGTTTATTTTCACCAGATAAACCAATATAACTGCACAAAATTTAGAAAAAAACATTTCTGACATGCAAACACAAAACCCCAAAAAATTAGTGACCAATATAGCCACCTTTCTTTATGATGACACTCAACAGCCTTCCATCCATAGATTCTGACAGTTGCTTGATTTGTTTACGATCAACATTGCGTGCAGCAGCCACCACAGCCTCCCAGACAGTGTTCCGAGAGGTGTACTATTTTCCCTTCCTGTAGATCTCACATTTTAGGAGGTACCACAGGTTCTCTATGGGGTTCAGATCAGGTGAACAAGGGGGTCATGTCATTATTTTTTCTTCTTTTAGAACTTTACTGGCCAGCCACACTGTGAAGTAGTTGGATGCATGTGATGGAGCAATGTCCTGCATGAAAATCATGTTTTGCCTAATAATTAAGCACACCTTATACAGGGTGTTGATGTCATTATACCACACCCCTCCTCATTACAGAGATGCACATCACCTGATTTACTTAATTGCTAGTTAGCTCTCAAGCCTATGCAGCTTGGAGTAGGACAACATGTATAAAAAGTATAATGTGATCAAAATTTGCCTAATAATTCTGCACACAGTGTGTGTATGTGTGTGTGTAATATAATATATATATATATATATATATTTAGTAAGTAGTATTTGTATCTAGACTACCCATATGGCCATTTAATCTCGGTCCACATGTTTGTGTTCTCAGTTTAATATTACATGCTACCGGTGCTAGTTTCTGTCCTGATATAGTCCTTGTTAGGTGGCAGTTTTACAAGGCTGGCAGGACTCTCTTTCACTGGAGCTAGTTAAAAGGTTCATCCTGTAAGGGTTGCAAGCGAGAGTAATGCCACGCTGGAGATAGTGTGGGTCAACCTCTCTCACTCCTTGAGGAAAATCCGTGACAAAATTCTTGAAAAATTAGTCCAAGGTTGAGACGAAACATGGTTTGACAAAAGAAGCCATGCTGGGACCTGGCAATAGGCTTTAGACCTTTTGCAATCTCTGCGCTTATGGACATACTCATCAACATTCTTTCGAGCACTCCACCAACAAAAGGACCTGGAAATAGCTCTCCAGATGGCTAAGGTGCCAGGATGCATGACCAGCACAGAATCATGCACTCCGTTAAAAAAAAGTACAGTACAAAGCAAGGACAGCACAAACAGTTTGTCAGGTGGCAACTTCCCCAGTGCACCAATTTGAGCCTCCACAATGCACTGTCTTGAGATTAATCCCCAGAGAAGACCACACCATTTCACTAAGAATTTTGACTGGATTTTCATTCCTAAACTCCGGAATAAAACCACGTGATAAAGCTTTAGCCTTAACATTCTTAGTACCAGAAAGTTATGTCACAGAGAAATCAAACCAAGCAAAAAAAGTACCCACCTGGCCTGTCTAGTATTGAAGCATTTAGTGGCATCGACATACAGTAAATGTTTGTGATCAATAAAGATCATTACTCTATACCTAGCCCCGTCCAACCAATACCTCCATTCCTCAAAAGCTCTAAGAGCCAAGAGTTCCTGAGTGTCTATATCATAGTTGAACTCTCCTTATGAGAATTTCTGTGGAAAAAAGCACAACGATGAAAGTAACTGTCATTCTTCTGTGAAAGAACGGTACCCATCTCCACAGAAGAGGTGTGTACCTCAGCCATAAAAAGAAAATCATGATGGATAGACTGGAGCTGTAAAAAAGCTATCTTTGGAGCCGCAAAGGCTTCAACAGCCTCAATAGGTCAGAGGAAAAGTCAGTCCCTTTTTTGGTCATCTCAGTAAAAGGTTTCACTATGACAGAGTAATTCTTAATGAACTTACGGTAATAATTAGCAAAACCTAAGAACCTTTGTAAATCTTTAAGATTAGTGGGTTCTACCCAATCAAGGATAGTCTGTACCTTAACAGGATACATATGAAAACCTTTAGGAGAACCTAAGTGACCCAAAAACTAAATTTTCTGCATCTCAATTACTTCTCCAGCTTGGCAAATTAATGGTTGTCACAAATAAATTGAAGAACCTGTCGAACATGTTCCCGATGCTCATCGCGTGAATCTGAGTAAATCAAGATCTCATCCAAGTATATCACTACAAATCTATCCACTAGAGAATAGATGTCATTTATGAATTTCTGAAACACTGCTGGACGATTAGTCAAACCGAATTGTATCACAGTGACCTTTTTTGGTGTATGGGACGCAGTCTTCCACTCATAACCTTGGTGAATACGTATGACATTATCTACTCCTCTGAGATCCAGTTTAGAAAACCACTTGTACCCCTCTAGGTAATTAAACACATCAGCAATAAGAGGTTGTGGGTATAGATTATGTAGAGAATCGTTATTGGTGATCAGAAGAGTATCAAACTTAAATCATATATTATTTACTTCTGATTAAATTAAAATTTTAGCAGAAGTAAATAATATATGATTTGGGTATAGATTATGTACAGTAATCTTATTAATCGTTCTAAAATCAAAAAAGGACGCAACCCTCCATCTTTTTTATTAACAAAAAATTACCATGGTGGCTGGTGACGTGGAAGACCCTTAGAGAAACTCTTTTGAAAGTACTCCTTCAAGGAATCTGTTTCAGGAAGGGAGAGGTTAAACAGCTGAGATTTACGCAGTTTGCCCCTGGTATATATATGACAGTATAATCATATGACCTACGTAAAGGAAGAGCTTTACATTCAATCTTGGAAAAATCATCCTCAAAATCCTGAATAAAATCTGGAAGAAAACATCTCATAGATGCCAGGGCTTTAGATAAACAATTTGAAAAACAAAAATTCCCCTAATACATCCTCGCAAGTTTTCCAATTTATAGTGGGATTGTGTTTCACCAACTAGAGCATAACCAAGAGAACTTTAGCTGGTAAGGAAGGAAACACCATAAGTGAAATAGGTTCTGTGTGCAGCAATCCCACCCTCATACACACATTGCCAAACTCAGAAGTAACATGACTTTGGGTAAGCGGAAAATTACCAATTGTTGGCACTTGAATAGTATGACCAACAGTAGAAACTGTGTACCCACACTCAATTGCGGGTCAGTCAGTAGGCTCTAAGGAGAAACCTAAATCAACAAATGCAGAGGTAATTATAACTCCAGAGTTAGGCTGCCTTCACACTTGCGCTCCCCGCCGCTGCGTATTGCGGCGGGGAAGCGCGAGCTGAACGCATACACCGCGCGTCCCTATGTTTATCATGGGGACGCACGGTGATGCGCTCGGCTGCGCATTGCTGTGCGCACCCATTCACTTTCCTGTGTGATTTGTATGCATACGGATGCTTGCATACAATTCACACAGGGAAGTGAATGGGTGCGCACGGCAATGCGCAGCCGAGCGTATCACCGTGCGAACCATGATAAACGTAGGGAAGCGCGGTGTCTGCAATCAGCTTGCGCTTCCTCGCCGCAATACGCAGCGGCGGGGAGTGCAAGTGTGAAGCCAGCCTAAGTAACCAAAGACATTTGTAGAAAGAAACCAGTAGCATGCATGAGAGATGACTTCAAACCTTTAGAATCAGTGTTCTTGCATAGTAATGATTTTTTCTTTTTCTCTTTACACTTAAGAAATGTATTACTGTATCTGAAACACTGAGTTATTACATGGCCCATGACCATGACTGTTGTATAGACAGAAACAAGCAGGTGTTCCAGACTCAGTTCCCTCCTTGTACTCTCTATAGGCTCCAATTTGCATAGGTTATCATACCTGAATAGGATGAAAGGTTAAAGTCACTGAAAACCCCTCAAATGTTCTCTCATCCTTAAGACAACTGTCCAAACAGACTGCCAGTGACATTGCTTCTTTATGTCACGTTCCTCCTAAAGAACCAGAGGAAAGAGAAGGGTGGAAATTACCTACAGAAGGGAAGGTATGCTGAGGTAGAAGGTAATCCCAGAGTGAGTAAAACATCAACAAAATACAAGGGAAGGTATATACTGAATAAGAATATGCAGCCTACTTCCTAACAACAAACAGAAGTTTGGTGCAGAGTAAAGAGCATAAACAGAAGAGAAATTAATCCTAGCTGATCTTCCTCTGACTACCCTGTTTCCCTGAAAATAAGACGCCCCCCGAAAATAAGGCGCCCCGGAGATTTGGCCAGGGTGCTTAATATAAGGCACCCCCCCGAAAATAGGACGTGGCAGGCAGGATAAAAAAAAAGCAAAAAAAAAAACTCAGCTGCCTCTGCCGCCGCCATTGTTCCTCCGGAGCTTCCCACCGCCGTTGTCACCATTTTATGTCACCCGGTGTGTGTACATAGTCGGGCACCGCAGATGTACGATTGGTAAGCTATCAGGCAGTTGCTGGCGTCTGATTGGCCGCATTACTGTACATCTCCTGTACAGAGGTAATCTGCGCCGCTCAGCATAGATGTATGGTAATGCCGCGGCCAATCAGACGCCAGCAGCCGCCTGATTGGCTGATGGCATACCATCGTACATCTACGGCGCCCGACTATGTCCACACCGGGTGACATCAAGTGGCGGCGGCGGTAAGCTCCGGCAGGCTCCAGTGTTGTGTCTGACTGTGTGTGTTTGACTGTGTGTGTGTGTGTGTGGCTAGAGGGATGTTGTAGAATGATGGGGGGCTACACAGGGACAGTGGCGGATGATGGGGTCTACAGAGGGATAGTGGAGGATGATGGGAGACTACAGAGGGATAGTGGCGGATGATGGGGGCTACAGAGGGATAGTGGAGGATGATGTGGGCTACAGAGGGATAGTGGAGGATGAGGGGGCTACAGATGGATAATGGAGGATGATGGGGGCTACAGAGGGATAGTGGAGGATGATGGGGGCTACAGATGGATAGTGGAGGATGATGGGGGCTACAGAGGGATAATGGATGATGCTTAATATAAGGCACCCCCCCCCACGAAAATAAGACATGGTGCAACTTTTGGACCAAAAATTAATATAAGACACTGTCTTATTTTCGGGGAAACACTGGTAGCATAAACAAATGGCAGTACGGCTGGACATCCAAACGAGAATATCACCAGCAGGAAATACTAGCAAAGGGAAAGTATTAAGGTGATTGGGTTAACAAACTAATAAATGAATGCACCTGTTACCCTAATAGAACTAAAGCAAAGTAAGAGAAACTAAACAACTGGAAAAAAGGTGCATCTTTTGTAGTTCGGCACTTAGAGAAGACTACTAAAACTACTCAAAAAAAGCAGCATTAAAACAACTTACCACATGTAGCCATGTGGTAAGTTTTTTAATGCTGCCTTTTTTGAGTAGTTTTAGTGTTTTTGAATTTTTGATAGGACTCGTGTGAGGATCCTTTACACGGATTATGAGCTTACAATGTATTGGCCAAAGCATCTAACCAATACCTCACATAAAAGGTTTTTTTGTTATCAGGAAAAAACCTTTTTGCACTTTTTATCTTTTTTGCAGGTAGTGGCTGGGCCCCATGGGGCGTCATTCATCCAGTGGTGCAGAGACATCATACTGGACTGCCCATTTGGTCTATTGGCAGGGCCAGTGGGTAGCTATCAGACACTCTGCACCATTTTGTATCAATGTGAATGGCGTCCTAATGGACAAGCCTTGAATGCATAGCAAGCCACCTCTCCCATGCCTAGGCAGGGTGATGTGGTTTTATCGTTCTGTGCACCTGTAATTGCTCCATCTAAGTGGGGTCTGTTCACATACTGCCAAGTGCTGTCTTAGAGAAAATGAACACAGACTCAAGACTTTGCATATAAACGCATGACACATACTCTGGGCTCCCAAACGGTCTCCCCCTTAACTCGCTTTGAGAGCCTTAGCCAGCAGGGTTCATCCTCCAAGGGTCTTATCACTACAATCTACAAGATAACACTTTTCCCTTTGATTTCCACCCACCTGCACCATAGATTCATGGATAATTGAGAACAGGTTCTTAGTGTAAATATCTCCCAAAATATGTTGAGTACTATGTGGGTCAAGCAATCCTCTATCTGTACCTCCTACAAATAAAGGCAATTCTTATGTACTTATACATTGGTACAATACCGCGGCTCTCCTTCGCTTCCTTAAGTTATCAATACCAATCACCTGCTGGAGGTGTTTAGCACATACTGGCACATTTTTATCTTTTGGGAATGTAGTCTTTTTTACCTCTTTGCTTTGTGGTGTTTAATGAGGAAGATGGAGGATTGCCACTTGTCAATTGTCTTTACCCTGGACTCCCTAAATGACTTTAATTTTCCACCGGAGGACTGGGAAGGAAGTCACTCAGGCTGTTCCTATACACTTGCACAATTGTCTGTGTCTGCTAGCAAGAGCCTGGAAACAAACAGCCCACCATGTTGGCTAGATTTATATGGACGACTGAAGGAAGTCTTCTCTTTCCTTGATCGCTTTTGCCCTATACATTCATCTTGTGATACCTGCTTCCCCTTATTTCCAATTTTTCACCTTTTCTTCTCTTTATATAATTGTACATATAAGTGAGAGCTCGGAACACCAGAAATCATTCTGAATTTTGTATTTGTGTAGTTTGTATAGGTTATAAAAATAATGACCAATTTTGTTTTGATTTGCTGGTCAGAATTTATTGGATTATCATTTGTGGCACTTTATAGGGAAGCCTAGACCATATGGATTTTAAATTACTCCAATAATTTTAGGTGGTCCATTCTATTTTTACAATAATGTTAAAAATAATAGCAGTGCAATAGGACTAACCAGATTAGGGTGCTTTCACACTAGCGTTTATTTGAAATCGTGGCAGATGCCAAAACCGCACTTGCCGCACCTGCCGCAAGCCCGCCTATACATTGTATGGGGCTTGCCGCAACCGTGCCGCAAGTGCAGCCGGTATGCGGTAATCGCGGCAGATGCGTTTTTTTCACCCCATCTGCCGCGATTTAAAAAAAAACGCTGATGTGAAAGGGGCCTAATTCACTGTTTTTGGTATAATTTATATTACCACATGTCAAACAATTTACCAGTTGGAACAGTAGATTTTTAGAAAACCAACAGACTCAGCATTCACGATCTGCATGTTTTTGAGTCGGTGTATTTTAATAATTACCATATATACTCGAGTATAAGCTGAGTTTTTCAGCACAAAAATTGTGCTGAAAAGTGCCCCCCTCGGCTTATACTCGAGTCACATACAGCTGCTGTGAGGTGGGCGGCGGTGACCGGGGACTGGAGGAGGCGGGGGACGCTGCAGAGTGAGCGGGCGGTCACATGATCCCACTCATTAATCTAATGTACTGCATCCTCCCGTCCATCAGCGGCGGGGGAGCGGCACATATTACATTAGGGAAAAAACGGAAGACTACCATTCAAATGGATCATAGAATAGCTGGAATGGCAAAAGGTCAGCCAGTGATCAGCTCCAGGATGGTCAAAGACTGTCTCAAGTTACCTGTGAGTACTGTGACAGAAGACGCCTGTGTAAAGCTAATCTATTATCAAGAAGTCCCTGCAAAGTCTGACTGTTAAAAAAAAAAAAAAAGACGTATTGAAACGCATACAATTTGCTAAAGAACTCATCAACTGGCCTTAAGAGAAATGGAGAAACATTTTGTGGACTGATGAAAGTAAAATTGTTATTTTGGGTCCAAGGGCCGGAAACAGTTTGTCAGATGACCCCCAAACTCTGAATTCAAGCCACAGTACACTGTGTAGAAAGTGCGGGACGGTGGTGCAAGCATCTTGATATGGGCATGTTTCTCTTACTCTGGTGCTTTGCCTATTTACTGCATACCAGGGATCACGGACCAGATTGCATTTATCAAAATACTTGAAAGGTCATGTTGCCTTATGCTGAGGAGGAAATGCCCTTGAAATGGGTGGTTTAACAAGACATCGACACTAAACACATCAGAAAACGAGCAAAATCTTGGTTCCAGTCCAACAAACTTGAGACAAATGCAGACACTGCTGGTTTTTTGAACAGCCCTAATTCATTTTTTGTTATTTTCTGTAAAGTAGTTAAAAATGATATACATTTCTGTTCATGTTTTGATTTAGAAAACTGTGCAATGTTCCCAATGTATGGAAATTAAAAGCATTATAAAGATTTTGTGCTTAACTCATGTTTTTGAACATACTGCTATTATTTTGAACATAACTGTATATGATATTTTGAATAGTATCTTGTGATGTTGTAACATGACCATTACTAAGTAAAGTATAATAATTCTCTCAATAAAAGATGCCAGCAGCTGACTCTTCTTACAATTATAGTTACGTGGATATTGTTAAACACATTCAGCTAGACAGGCTCGTGATGGGAAATGCATCCCAGTGCGACTGGGAGAAGTGCTGAGTCATATCTATTTGTCTCCTTGAACTTATTTGTCTTATGCACTTTGTAGTGGTAGAAGTGGAGAAAACCAGGCTGTCATGGATGAAAAATTAACACATGACTAAATTTTGAATGGTAATAAAAATAAGAGTGATCCCTGGAGCGAAAACACAAAAGGTCAATTAGACGTTTGGGTGATTTTCTGAATATTTCACAAAGTTATATGTGCAAATTTCCATCAGATTTGCATGATCTTTGTATACTTGACTGGTTAAGGCCAGATTCAAATGGCCGTTTTAAGTCAGACCAGTCATATCCTCAGATTGTGAACATGACATGACACAGTGTGCAGCTATGTGTGCTTTTCTGCATAGCAGACAATTGTAGGAGCTACCTATTTATAAGTACTAGCCTCATCCTTGAATTGACTCAAAATACTGCATGCTGTAATTTTTTTTATTTTTTTTTTTAAATATCATTTTTATTAATGAGTTATCACCATATAACATACATCATATACTATTCAGGTACCTTTTTATAGGAACAGTACCAGTGCAATTAAAGATCATCTTGTATGGTGCATGCAATAATCACATTTTCCTCCAAAACTTATATCAGCAAACTGATAACATACATAAAAACAAATATTAAAACATTGAATTGGGCAATAAAGTTAATTTTCTTTGAGTGTACACTTGAAACAGGTTAGGCTCTCGCCCTCGATATTTTATCCCGGAAGTTTATCCTATTATTTCCCTGTTTACACATTCCGTAATTTCCCAGCTTCCCCAAGGAGTGATTAATTTCTTTTAAAAGGTACCAAGAAGTACCCCTAAATGGGTTCATGATATGTTGGATCTCTTCGTCTGTGTCTCGTGTCTCTATATATCTTCTCCATCTTTTCATAAAGGTACCTGTTAATAATTCCTTATCCCTTATTGCTTCCCTCCTGTCAATGTCCATCGCTTTGGACAAACCTGTCAAAACATCCGATTCTCCAGGTAAGTCTGCACGTAGCCAGAAAGAGAGTAGCAATCTTTTAGCCAGTAAAATCAGAATGTGCCAAATTATACCCCGAGTCCTGTCTTTGAGATGATTCAAAGTTCTGGAATATGTAATTCATAGGAACCATCTCCACCGTGTTATCACATAATGCAGTGGTCATATTTCTGATCATCAGCCAGAACTCCTGCACTCGAGCACAACTCCAGATCCCATGAATCATGTAATTTTGTCATGTTGACATTTAGGGCAGCTAGTCAGTGTTTGGATTAGCCTTGGACTGTGGAAAATTAAAGCCATATACAAGCCCGTGAATAATTCGGAAGTGGGAATCCCTCCATTGCTCATTCAATATGTGCCGCCTCACTTTTTCTAATCCCGCCAAGGCATCATCTACTACATCCTCTGAGGACAAAAATCTTCTCCATTTAGTGAAGATGCGAGCTGATCCCTCCAGGACCAGAATTTCCCTCAATTCTCTATAAATCACATATATTCAGTTGAGAAACGTCTAGATTAATTAATCTGTCACATTAATTAGTCGTAGATTCTTTGGATACATCTATGAGTTGTTGCATTATCTGCTGCTTTAGCTGTAAAAATTGCAGCACCTGTGAGCCCTCAAATCTAAACTTCTCCACAATCTCCTGGCACGTCATCCAGCGCCTATCTGCCAGATGTATCAGATCTCCATGCTTCCCACCCCCCTTCTCCTCCACTGCCCAAACAGTTTATTGCTCCATCCCATCTCGAAAAAAGCATAAACCCACGGATTTAGATACTTAGACATTCTCTAGGACAACCCACATTTTTTTCTCACTGCTTTCCAGGTCATAATTGTGTCCCTAAAGGTGACTGAGTGTTTGATATGGTTCGGTAGACTCAATAAAGGTGTGTGTAACAATGAGCATCTATCCCATGGGGCACAGAAAGCTGTTTCCAGCTGTTTATCTGAATATCTTTCGGTATGATTGATCCATTCCACCACGTGTCTCATTATACAAGCCAAATTATATCCTCGTATATCAGGTAAATTAGTGCCTCCTCTATCTTTAGGCAACATCAATGCCCCTAGGCGTAATCTTGGTTTTTTTCCTCTTCAAATGAAAGTCGAAAAAGCCTTATTTAGTCTTTGGATGTCTGAGTGTTTTAGTAATAAAGGTAAGGTTTGCATGGGGTAGAGAAGTCGCACGAAACTCACCATTCTCAACATGTGGCAGCGTCCCAATAGAGACAAGGGTAATCCAGCCCATCTCTTCAACTCCTGTTCTATTTTGTCGAAGAGCGGCTTATAATTGAGCGAATACACTTGGCCCGGAGATCTACCCAGTAAAAGTCCCAGATACTTGATAGAGGAGCGGGCCATAGGAATCCCCAGGGCCTTTAGGGGCTCACTCATGTCTCCCCCACCCCTTATCCTCAGGATTTTACATTTCCTCCTGTTCAGTTTAAATCCTGAGAATTTTCCGAACGTTTCTAAATCTGTGACCAAGGTCGGCAGGTCCATAAAAAGGATAATATCGTCTGCAAACAAAGCAGACTTCACTTCTGCCTGTCCCACCTTGATGCCTTTGAATGAGCTATAGTTATTAATGAACCTCGCCAGCGGTTCCAAAGCCAGATTGAATAAGAGTGGGGATAGTGGGCAACCTTGCCTGGTTCCCTTTTGCAGTGGAAATTTAGGCGATAAAAACCCTGGCGTATGGACCCTCGCTGTTGGGTTGGCATAAAGCGTTTGTAAGAACAGACGGAACCTTCCTTGTATCCCCATTTGATCTAGGACTAAACCCAAGCCTTTTCTGCATCTAGAGTGACCATGGCTGGGTCCCCCCTCCCTTTACCTGTCTCATTCCTTACCGCATCCATGACCATAAGGGCCTTACGGACGTTAGTCACAGCTGACCTGCCCTTGATGAAACCCGTTTGCTGATTTTGTCCGCCATAATCTTTGACAAGATTTTGATGTCAAGATTTATTAGTGAGATGGGTCTATAGTTCACTGGATCTTCTCTATCCCTGTCCCCTTTGGGTAGTAGTTTAATATAAGCTACATTTGAGTCATCAGGAATAGAGTCTCCTTCAGTCATGTCATTAAACAGCTTAGTCAGGGTCGGGGTTTTTTCCTCACGTAAAAGTTTATAGAATTCCCCTGAGAATCCATCGGGACCTGGTGCTTTGCCATTTCCCAGGTGTCGAATGGCTATGTTAACGTCAGCCTCCGTTACAGGCCCGTTCAGTTCTTCTAGGTCTGTCTCAGACACTGAGGTGAGTGCCACCCTCGCTAGCCAGTCCTCCGCTCCCTGGTTCTGATTAGCATCTGTGCTATATAGATGTCGATAGAACTCCCCAAAAATTGAGTTTCTTTCTTTCGGATTGTTAGTAATATCTCCTCCTTTCCGCTTGAGAGCCATGATTGGGTCAGAATGACTTCTACCCTTGGCCAACCTGGCCAATAAGCGATCTGCTTTATCCCCAAATTTATTGAGGTCAACATCTAGCTGTCCCCGCACTAGGATTTCTCTCTCTTCTGCCCAAAGATCATGTTCTTTTTTAGCCTCCAACCAATATTTTTTGTCTAAAGGGTCGTGTGTATTACGGAATATCCTATATTTGTCTGCCACCTTTTCACTGGCTGTAATGAATTATTATTTATATTAATACTTATTACGGCCTTCCCTGTCCCCCAGAATAGTTTGTGATCCTCCTTATGTATGTCGTTATCTATGGAAAACTTAGACCACCATTCTTTAAGTTTAATTTTAAAATCACCGTTAGTCGACAGGTGTGAGGGCAATCTCCATGTTATATCTGAGCCTTTATGCTGTAAATCTAATAAGTCGATGCGTATCGGGCTATGGTCCGATATAACCATATTCTCTATCTCTGCTTCCTCAATCAGTCGCATTGATTGGGCATTCACCAAAAACATATCTATACACGACCATGAGGAATGTGGGTGAGAGAAGTGTGAGAATTCGGTATCTCGTGGATGGAGAACTCGCCACACATCAGCCAGACCCAACGCTTTTGCCATATATCACAGCGCCTCTTGGCCCCTAGTTCCCATCAAAGTCCCTGTTTCAGCCATAGAAATTCTCTGTCTGTCTATGTCTTCCCTCATTACTTCATTAAAATCCCCACCAATAATAATGTTGGGTTCTTTGTCTCCCAGTATCTTCGAGTGAAGCGCTCCAAAGAACTGGATACGTGAGCTATTTGGCGCATAGACATTGTAAATACTGATCTGTTGATCTCGTATCTTTAATACTACATGTAGGAGTCTTCCCTCTTGATCCTGGGAAACAGATACCAAGGAACAAGCCAGGTGCTTGTTGACAAGAACCAATACCCCTGCTTTTCTGTTTTGAGCTCCCGAGATCCAAGCCAAACCCACCCAGAGTTTCTGGATATAATGTAGCTCATGTGTGAGTAGGTGAGTTTCCTGTAATAAGGCAATGTCAGTATGTAATCTTTTTAAGTGCCTCAATACCATGAATCTTTTATTAGGGGATCTCAGTCCCTTGACATTCCAGGTCACCAGACGCAGCATTCCCAAATGCCATTTTTGTTGTGCAGGGCCAGTATTGACCCCTATCTCTATGGTTGATTTCTGTGTAGCCATTCGTGAAAAGGGAAACGTGGTCTTGAGACACCGTGTTTTATTCAAGCATTTACCCTCCTGTACATTAGGGATCATAATTATAGCCCACTTCAAGATACATAAAGAACTACTAATATAAACAAAAACCTTTCTAACAATTATCCAACTCGAGAGAGAACACTTCCCATTTTGTATTCTCCTCAGCAAAACATTTCCCTGCATCGAGACTCCCCTTTTGCTGCGCGGGCCCTTTACGGATCGCGCCATTGTTATTCCCTGTAGTCAAGTAAGTGCAAAGCATCCTTTGACTATGTGAGCCCCTGTAGATTAAAATGGAAACTGGGTGGGGAAGGGCGTGGGAGGGGGGAAGGGGGGGGGGGGAATCGCGGTGGGGTGAGGGGCCAGAAAGGGGAGAGGGGGGAAAGAGGAGGTTTACCAATAGCATGCTATTCAGTTAATATAGGAGGCATGAGACTCCGTCTCATATCTGGAAAGTTACTTGCCCCCACAATGCGAGTCCTATGGTGGGCTTACAGGGACCTAGATTCCTTGTGTCCAAGTTTCTCGACCCGCCCCCTTATGTCACATCTGGGCATCAGGTGAGCTGCATAGCCCACGTCACTCACAGTCCTGAGCAGTAATGTAAAGTCGTCCAGATTTTCGTGTTGGTCCCAGGACGGCTCCTTAGAACAACCTGTATAAGGGAGAAAGGAAAGGGAAAAAAAAAAAAAGGGAGAAAAAAAGGGGGGGGGGGGAAGGAAGAGGAAGAAAAGGAGAAGCCAGGGGGGAAAATGGCACCAGGGGTAGTTATGAAAAGCAGTTAGGTGGCTGCAGGCTTCACGGACCACATCATCTTCCTCCTAACTGTGCCGGTTTTTCTTTAGGTCCCTTTGCTGGCGTCGCATGATAGTCTTTCTGTTCGTCTCTCTCGTTAATGTTGTTGTTGTTGTTTCGATCTTTCCTTTTATGTTGGACCTTTGACCATGAGTTACTGTCATCTTTCCTAACTCGATCGCTCCTTGAGTCTAATGAGACAGCTGCTTTGGCCGCATAGGATTGTTGGGGCGGTGATACCGAGGATCTTATGTCTCCCGCTGCTCGATGTTCATTCCCTGGCTCTGGAGGACCTTGTTGTAGATATTGTAGCGCTACTTTGCCATTTGAGAAAGACTTCGTGTCTCCATTCCAGTCTCTGAACCTCAGTGTGGCGGGGTATGCTAGTTGAAATCTGACATTCCTCTTATATAGCAACGAACATGCCGGGCTAAACGACTTTCTCTTGCGGGCTAGTTCAGCCGAATAGTCTTCATAAAGTCTAACTTTGTGCCCTTTTATTATCAATGGGAGCCTTTTGGACTTGTATTCCTTAAGCAGTTTCTCTTTGTCTTTGAAATTAAGGAAACGTGCAATAACTTGTCTCGGGCCATCTTTAGGATCTTTCGGGGGGCCTACCCTGTGGGATCTCTCAACTTTGCATTGGGTATGGTATCCCAGGGCTTTCGGTAGATCCTCTTCCCAAATGGTGTCTAATAATCCAGCCGCAAAAGATTCAGGTAACCCCACCATTCTCAGTTTGTTTCTCCTAGAATGGTTTTCCAGGTCGTCTAGTTTCTCTTCTGAGTAGGCTGATTGCTTCTGGAGGGAAGCTATATGTCTCTCCATACTTAAGATCCTGTCCTCAGCCTCCGACAGCCTACGTTCCACTTCCTGCAGTCTCTCCCCATGTTGTATGGTAGTCTGATGAATGCCTGCCACAGCCTCTGTTATGGCCTCTCTGATAAGTGATTTCAGATCGGCTGAGATGAATGGGGCCACCTCTCTTTCCAGTGCCCGCACATCTATGGTCCCTGAATTGACCGGGTGTAGTGAAGCTGCGTTTACTAGTTTAGTATTATCCCCCAGGGGGGCGCCTTGAACTCCTGTCCCCTTCTCACTCATCCCCTCCACTCTGCAATCAGGGGACTCACTCTCCTGTGTTAGAGCTAGTCCTTGTGCTCGCTCTCCTCCAACTGTTTCAACCGCAGCCCTCTCACTTCTAGCTCCGGAGCAGCTGCGACTGCGGCCAGTTGAAAACTTTAATAGAACGCGGCCCCTTGCTTCCGGCGCCATCTTCCCCAGACTCCCACCTCGCGGCTTGTCGCTGTGAGTCTCGGCTGTGTCTTTGCCCGAGCTCCTTAGGACATACCTGTCCAGGGTCCCTGTTCCCCGGGGAGTCGCCGCCAGCGTGGATGGGGGATGGATGCCTGCTTACACGGTGGGATTAAGGCGGATTTTTGGCGCGGTCCCAGGAGCTGTCTCCTCAGGCTGCCACCTACGCAGCGCTGGAAACGTAAGTATGCTGTAATTTTATCCATTCAGACCATTAATCCATGTGCAAAATGGGGCATGTGCACTTGTACAATGGCTATAATGGATTTCTGTGTGATTCTTGGTCCACACAGATAAACATATTTGCAATAAGCTCCTCTGAATGAGCCCTTGGACTGATTATTTTGGCTACATGGTTATGAGTCCTGATTTAGTTTATTTTTTTCTCCCCAAGCAATCAGCACACTAAGAGCACCAATGAACAAAATAATATAATATATAATATTTATTCATTTATATAGCGCTATTAATTCCATAGCACTTTACATACATGAGAAATGCTGTCTCTCTTGGAGCTCACAATCTAAACATCCTATCAGTATGTCTTTACAATGTGGGAGGAAACCGGAGTGCCCGGAGGAAACCCACGCAAACACGATGTGATTGCATCATGTTAAACGTTTGCCATCGCCTGCATTGGACAATTTGCGTATAGAAAAAGCGGCTTCATCCAGGGTCCTTTGTAGTGTCATACTGTGATGATTGGGAGCTAAATTGAGACAGGAGAGTGAGAAGATTTGGGACAATGACTGTAAATTCTTCAAACTCTAGGGTATTTCCATCTCCTTGTGTGAGAACAGACATCCCCAACCTTTTTAACCTTGAGAACCACATTTAGCTCTGAAAGATGGTCGTGAGCCACATTTAGCTCTAAAGGTACCTTTACACGCCGCCACAACAGGATGGATACCAACGGCAACTTCACGTGCACGAGCACGGCCAAACGGTTACAAACGGGAAACGCATCTCCTTTACACGCCGCCACAAGGTGCGCTACGCTACGCTACATCTACAGCTAGCTACATCGCCGGGTGTCGCAAGTAGCCGTCTGTAGCTCAGCGTACCTCATTTACACACCGCAATAACAAGCTAATATGGGCGGACCTGGGGCAGGAGGGACAGCACATAGGCGTGCCACAATTGTGGATTACGAGACGTCCGTATGCTGATAGGACAAAGCAATAATACCATGATTGGCCAGCCAGCGCAGGAGGCTGATTAATACATGACGCTCGAGCAATTGCGTAGTGTGACTGGTCAGCTTCTTAAATATGCCGCCCTGTGCAGCGACAACCAATCGCAACGAAGGAGCTTCTCTCCAATGATCGCTGAAGGGGCGTGGTATCCCGGAGCCTTGGTCACGCCTTAGCTACATTGCAGCTACATCGCCGGGTGTCCAGAGTTCCCTTCTGTTCCTTCTTTACACGCCGATACAGCTCGCTACAATCGGCGATGTTGCCATATGTTTATGGGCAGTGCACGGATACAGAGGTATCTGTAGCCGGCTGTGTCGTCCCGTCTTCAGACGCCGCTACTACGGGCGATATTGGCGCGACAAGCTACATTTGTAGCCTGTAGCGGGTTGTATGCATCCTGTTGTGGCGGCGTGTAAAGGTACCTTAATGGTACCTTTACACGCCGCGACGGCAGGCTGGATACATCGCGCTACTTCACGTGCACGAGCACGCTCAAACGGCTACAAACGGTCAACGCATCTCCTTTACACGCCGCGACTAGGTGCGCTACGCCACGCTACATCTATAGCTAGCTACATCGCCGGGTGTCTCAAGTAGCCAGCTGTAGCTTAGCGTACCCGCTTCACACGCCGCCACCACAGGGTGAGTGGGAGCAACAAAGGCAGGACGTAAAACACATAGGCGTGCCACAGTCCTGTACGCCGCGCCCAAACCACAACCATTGGCCAACACTACGGAGTTCTGATTGGGCACGACGGAAAGGGCGGATGGCCGAGACGTGACGTACCAGTGAGGGGAGTGAAGCACGGAATAAGCGGTTGTGACATGGCGGAGTGTGGCGAATGCATCTAAACCGATGGTAAAGCGTCACCCAGGAGCGGTGGCAAGTCATCTACCCAGTGTGCATAAAGTAGCGGTGCCGGGGCTATGTGTACGTAGTCCAAGTGTTTGCCCTGTCACGCACGATCAGCGCTTGTGACAGCGGCGTGTGTAGATAGCGGCGAGGTGCGTTTCTGCGACACACATGAGCGGCTTACAACACACAGTATGTGCGTTCTCTGTGTACATTGTATGTATCCATCTCTGGCAACAGATGTGAATGTAGTGGAACTGCTCCGTAGCAAACCTGTGAAAGATCTGTGTGACAGTGTATTACAAAACACCTGAGAAGAATATGTCCGGCATCAATGTGCTGTCTGCAGGTGAGCCTCTGCCTAGAACAAAATAAAGGCTCATGTACGTACAATGGCCACAAACACTGTTAGGCAAAAGACTGGGAAAAAAACATGGCTACCCACACATATTGTCTGCACAATCCCAGCCAATAGGTGGCTATGACATCCCAGGGCCCCCTCCATAAACTCCATCACATTTCCCTCCTCCACCAAGTAAACAGGCTCACACATTTGTTTGGATCCAAAAAAGTATTTTATAAATCAAAATCATTCATCGTGACCTTGGATTACACATTGTAACCAAAAATACATCCAAATAAAAGCAACAAATAAAGTGCATGTCACAATCTGCCAACACATTGCAGAGAGAGCTAATGGAAACCACAATGGAACCTGTGGAGCATGAAAAAAAATTTCAAACATCACAAACTAACTAACTAACTAACTAAACCTCATGCACATTAGGAAACCAAAAAAAAAAAAAATGGTCAACACAAAATAAAAGGGGTGCAGCTACCCTGCTGTCACCTCCATTGGAAATTTAAATCAACCTCCCAGAACCAGCCAAACTACATGGCCTGGTCCTGCCAGCTCACTGCACCAGACCCATTGAAGTAGGAGCAGTAAGCGTCTCTACTGTCCCTGGCCTCCTGCCGAGTGCGGCCATGGCTCTGGGGCTGGAGTGGCACAATCACATGGCCCTCATCACGCCAAGACCCTGGACGGAGCTCCCCTGTTGTAGCGTCTGCATGATCTACATAAGCTCCTGGTGTGTATGATGGCCTATCCCTACGACGCAGGAAGTTATGCAGCACACAGCAGGCCACCACTACCGCGTCAATAGACTCCGGTTTCATATGCATAGCCGTATGAAAAATCCGGAATCTATTGGCCATTATTCCAAACGCATTTTCAACTACACGGCGGGCCCGGGATAGCCGGTAGTTGAAAATGCGTCTCTCAGAAGTAAGGGCCCTCTGGGGATATGGCCGCAGTAGGTGCTCCTGAAGTGGGAATGCTTCATCCGCCACAAACGCAAAGTTGAGATGTTCGGTCGTCTGGTCATTTGAGGGTAAGTTTAGCCCACCATTCCCTAGTAGTGTTGCCAAGGAGCTTCGGGCAAACACACCCCCATCTGAGTTGCGACCGTTCATTCCAACATCCACGTAGAGGAACTCATAGTTGGCATCTACTACAGCCATGAGGATTATACTACAATACCCTTTGTAATTGAAATACAAAGAGCCAGAGTGGGCAGGTTTGGTAATCCTCACGTGCTTACCATCCAATGCCCCGCCACAGTTGGGGAAGTTCCACCGGGTTTCAAACCCTCGGGCTACTTCCAGCCATTCTGCGGCGGTTAGAGGCATTTTCATGTAGGCTGGCTGCAGAGCTCTCCAGATGGCCCAACACGTTTCAGGGATCAGGCGGCTCAGCAGGGGCAGGGAGACACGTGACATGTATGTGAGTGATGTCATGGACTGCCCTGTAGCCAGGAACCGCAAAGTGATCGCCAACCGCTCAGCAGGTGATACTGATGGGCGCATTATAGTGTCCTGACGCGCTATCATTGGCCCTACACGCTCCAAAAGGAAGGTGAAACAGTCCTCGGGCATACGGAGATAGTTTCGGTAATCATCAGGACAGTTAATCTCCAGCTCCCGCAACAGCTGCATGTGGCCCCGGGTTTGCCGCCTGAGAAGCCAATCACGGGTCCACAACCGCCGCTGTCTGCGCCTCATCAACCTTTCATACCGATCCTGATACCACATTTGCTCTTCCACCAACGCAAGAGCCACGATAACATTGCGGTCATGGATATTCTGCATCCTCAATATCAGCACCTGTAGATGAGAAAGGCCAACATGAGTACATAGAACAATATGTGCCAATGTCAGCAGGTTCAGCAAGCCACACCTATTTTTGAGGACACACTATAGCCAACTGGAGTTGAACTTGTGTCAGGCCCCGAAACACATCCCTGAAGCCAGGAAAGGCAAACACCCAGTAGTCACCCCAATCAAAATGGAAGACGCCCAATGATAATGGCCTCCTCTACATCAACTTCTATGGGAGTTTGTCAAAGTAAAACATCTGCACCTAGGTGAGTTACTATCAAATTATCCCCATAAGGGAAGAAAAACGATCATGTGGTCATTTATGTGAAAAATATAAATATTTATTATTATTCAAAAAGACTACACGGTACAGGGGGTGAGAGTAAGGTAGTAATTCCACTGATACAATTGGTTATATAAATTATATTATACCATATGCATACTTCCAAAATTTATAAACATTCATTTCTTAATATATCAAAGGTATACATACTTCTATTTAGGGCATTGAACCATCACAGTCTAAAATAGATGTCCAAGCAAAAAGGACCTTTATGCTTCACTGTAGTATATATCATATATCTCCATGAAACAATAGTTTCTAGATTTTATAAATGTATACATATTTGTTTCATAATTATGTAGATATAAGTTGGGTCAGGAGTGACATTTGTTGTTTGTGATGTCATACATATTTTACTCTCATTATCGTGTCATATAGATATAGTGTCTACATATCATTAAAATTAATGTCTAGTGTAAATTATCACTTGCAGACAACAGTTTATATTAATCCTCAGATTCCTAAAAGGAATTATTAGATATCACAATATGAGAGTACTACATGTATTGCATATAATCACTATTTAGAGTGCAGCTGTGTAACCCATATGTTATCCAGGATCTAAACACATACAGAGGCACTGCACAAAAAAGCCTATGCCCGCAGCATTAATCAGCCTCTCAAAGGAGGACATGTGCTGCAGCCATCTCCCGAGCCCATACAGGCTCCAGTATACACTACAGTTAGAAAAATCACATAGTTATTCAATCAAGGTTCAATACCTGTTTAGATTTGGGAATGGTATCAGACGTGCGCCCTTATGCACATTTCAGATTACTCCTTCCTCTGATGAAGGAGTAATCTGAAATGCGCATAAGGGCGCACGTCTGATACCATTCCCAAATCTAAACAGGTATTGAACCTTGATTGAATAACTATGTGATTTTTCTAACTGTAGTGTATACTGGAGCCTGTATGGGCTCGGGAGATGGCTGCAGCACATGTCCTCCTTTGAGAGGCTGATTAATGCTGCGGGCATAGGCTTTTTTGTGCAGTGCCTCTGTATGTGTTTTAGATCCTGGATAACATATGGGTTACACAGCTGCACTCTAAATAGTGATTATATGCAATACATGTAGTACTCTCATATTGTGATATCTAATAATTCCTTTTAGGAATCTGAGGATTAATATAAACTGTTGTCTGCAAGTGATAATTTACACTAGACATTAATTTTAATGATATGTAGACACTATATCTATATGACACGATAATGAGAGTAAAATATGTATGACATCACAAACAACAAATGTCACTCCTGACCCAACTTATATCTACATAATTATGAAACAAATATGTATACATTTATAAAATCTAGAAACTATTGTTTCATGGAGATATATGATATATACTACAGTGAAGCATAAAGGTCCTTTTTGCTTGGACATCTATTTTAGACTGTGATGGTTCAATGCCCTAAATAGAAGTATGTATACCTTTGATATATTAAGAAATGAATGTTTATAAATTTTGGAAGTATGCATATGGTATAATATAATTTATATAACCAATTGTATCAGTGGAATTACTACCTTACTCTCACCCCCTGTACCGTGTAGTCTTTTTGAATAATAATAAATATTTATATTTTTCACATAAATGACCACATGATCGTTTTTCTTCCCTTATGGGGATAATTTGATAGTAGTTCTTTGCGATCGGTCATGTTTGATTATATGTCCGTAATCTTTCCAGAATTACTTACACATTGTGATACATTAGTGATGGTATGGTATAGCCAGCCATAATGTACTGGATACAAAAACTGTGGTGTTTTCTAACCTAGGTGAGTTAGAAAGGGACATGTGTCACCAATAATGTATGATAACAATTTGGCACATGCCATTACACAGACCATAATGAAAATGTGGCCATTTACTATTCTGGGAGGTAAAACAAACAATACGTACCCCGCTAGGCTGGTCAAGTAAGCTTACAAGAAGCCAACAACTTTGCACATGAGTGAGGTTGGGTAACCATGGTTACATATGTTTTTGCTGGTGCCATTTGTCCAAACCATCTAAGTAATGTCTTCAGTGCCACACCTCCAAGCCATGTCTCATCCTATCCCCGTTCGACCCAGTCTCCATTGGCCACAACCAGTATGCAGACATTGATCCAGGTGACAGGAGTAACACATTTCTGTCTACAGTCCTGCAGCCAATCTCCTGGTATGGTGTCTGGAAACAAACACAGCAATGTATATGTTCAAATATTCATAATCACCAAACCAAATGCCTACTCCAAGTCCACACAGTACACTATATCTTCCCCAGCAATACAGACCCCTATACACTACGCTAAAACAGTGTCCAGCGGTCGCAAATAACAACAACATATGCACCCACACGCCGCCATTTCCATGTGTGTCCACAGATACTTACTTAATGGGTCTGGCCAGCAAGCGTAATGTTTGCCGGCATGCGGACCTTTTAAAGGGCCAGCAACCTATCACGATACAGCGATCTCCACCAATTAGCGGAGGTTAATTGCGCCCCCAGGTGTCACATTACGCTGTGCGTCATTGTGTCTGCTGTGATTGGTTTAGCGGAGTATAAAGGCAGGCCAATGGCCACTACACCTTGTCCAGAGGTCCATGTGCATTGAGCTACTAGTGTCCTGCGTATCTTCTGCTGCTCTGACGGTAAGCCTCTTTAGCGGTTTCTATGAAAGTGCACGGGACGCTGATGCTTGTATTGGCGGCCGCTTAGGCAATGTGTGTATGGGCGTCTTTGATACGGCCTTTAATTTTTGCCCTCTAATTAGACAGATGGGTCAGTTTTTCTAGTGTATGGTAATAGCCAGGTATAGCCGCAACTGGTATTGTGAGTGTATACATTTGGTCTCTGATGTAATTCGTGCGTCAAACATATAAAGTTGAGATTTACAACTGTCATACACATCAGCATTTGATGGCTGCAATTATTGGTCCCTTCATTGCAGGGATTCTTGTTACCTCAGTACCAATTGTATTCCCATGGATGGCCACACAACTACATGATGATGTGTTTGCACATTACATGTAGTATGTGCAGTCTTGCCACCAACCACGCCCTCCTTTCTCATCTGCTTAATGTTAACCATTTTGCTCACCCAAAAGGTAGTAGCTACCACACAATGTCTTTGCTCACATGTTGGCCTACAGGTTGGTACGCACACACCGTCTACAGGTGTTGTTTTAATATGAACAGTGGCCTCTTAAATCAGGCTTCACACATGTTTAGGGGGCCACACACTACCTGACATGTGTAATTGTGTCACATATGTCTTTTACTTTGGACCGGTGTGACATTGTGCAAATGGCACACATAGGCCAAGTTGTCATAACAGTTATTGGTGCCTATAATGTACATATGAGAACCTTATGAGCATGTAAATTATGTTCACAAGGTTTTGTCAGATCGATATGGCTTGTGTCGTGACGGTCTGGATTGGCTGTGTTTTGTCTTCCCCAGATGCCAAGGTGTACTGTGGAATTTGAAACCCAGCTTCTCACGGAGTATCAGCGGCACGAATGTTTGTGGCGCAGCTCGCTGCCTCAATATAAAAACCAGGCAGCGAGGTCCGAGGCCTACACTACTCTTGTGGCTCTAGCCAATCGCTTGGAGCCAAGGGTAGGCAGGAGTTGGGACCAGAATGCGGTGGCCTTGAAAATCAAAAACATGCGGCAGTTGTTCATGCGGGCTCACAATGACTACCTGCGCCGTCGCTCAGGAGCTGGAGCTGAGGAGGTACCATCACCTACCCTATGGTACTATCCCCTCTTCACCTTCATCCTGGGCGAGGTGAGGTCGCGTGGAACGACTACCAACTGCCCCGTAGCTGCGTCCCATGTAGGCCCGGATGAGTCACCATCTGCGCCACAGGAGGTGGGTAATCGTGTTACAGTGTTGTCCCACAATGTTGCCTTCACATGTGTGTTTTGGCCAAACCAGAACTAGCACACTTTTGACACATTTTCGGCCTTGGTGTGGGAAACCTTTTTGTGTCAGGGAATCTTGCCTCCTTACATGATTTTGGCTTATATGAATTTAACGCAGAGAGCCGCATTCCAAAATAGTATTTCCACCAAATATCGGTACACCGGAAAAATGACATGTGTAACGAAGTTTAAATTATTATTGCATTAACATGAAAGAGGCACATAGTGCCATCTACTACAATTTTGCTGCCACACATGTGTGTTGGCTCTGGTGCAAGTTGGTTTTTGTTATTTGAAGGTTTGATGGTTTTACATCAGATTAGTAATACAAATGGGAAGGTGCCCAACTTCTGTGTTTGGCCAGGCCAGCCCCCAGTATCAAGGTGTTGTGGTGACATGTACTAATTGGGTTACGGCTCTCTGTGACTGACACCTAAATCTGTATTGTGCTGAGTACCGGGAATCGTAGAGGTGAGTGTCCAGGCGCAATACAGGTTTTGGTGTTGTAAAAGTTTGGTGGGTTGCTGTTTGTAGATTCCTTCCATATATCTTGTTAGTGCCTTTACTTTAGTGGGAGTGGTATATTGTGTCCTGTGTCCATGGTATGGTGTGGTCATTGCCGTCACTAATGTTTTCTTTTTTTTCCTCTCCCCCCCACAGGCCCCAGAAGAGGACGGCTCCATTGCGGAGCATTCTGTCGCTGATGATGCTCAGCCCATGACATCTGGGGCTGAGCAGGAGGGCGGGGCGAGTGATGTGGGTCCGGGCCCAGGGCCCAGCTCCAGGATCCGTCGTCGGCGACGTCCTGCACCACCAGAGACGGAGCTGGGCACCTGGGCCCGACGCGTTCTGTTGGATGAACAGCGGACCCACATCGACAGCAACGCCCTCTACATGAGCGACAGAATGCGAGGGATGGAGCCGCTCCAGAAAAAGATCCTTCTGAGGGTCTTCAACAATGCCGCTGATGCTGCCGATGATGGGGCCCTTCAATGGGGCTGCCACGTCCCCCCCCCATGCAACACACCTTGTGGCCCCTTTCACCAGCTGCCCCATCTCGGCCCGTGAGAAGACCGGCCCCGCCACAGTCACCCCATCCCCCCTCAACACGTGGTCGTACAACCAGACGTTCTCAGGCAGGTCGGGGCTGCCGTCAGAGGAGGGGGGATGCGGCATTGTCAGAGCCGACAGAGGATGATGAAGTTGGACACTAGTAGCCAATGCACCCAATTGGCACTCTGGACTTTTTCATGTGGAGGCACCTTTTTCATTTTGCCTTATGGTTTTGTGTGACTTTTAAGCAGATTTGCTTCTTATGATTTGTTTATAATTTCCTAATTCTGATTATATTAAATTTTAGAACACAATCAATTGTGTTTTTCTTTTGGGTTATGGCTTGGGGGGGCAGCCTGGGTGAATGGTGTTGTGCACAATATAGCTTGGGCCAGGCCACACAATATGGGCCAATGGCCTCAGAGTAGGACGACCATAGGTTCCTTTGTACTGTGTTAGCACTTTCACAAAGAGGTGTGGTAATGTGTGTGAGATATTTACCTGTAGAACATCTTTTCCACCCAATGATGACATTAGGTGCCAAAATACAAAGGTAAACAAACTTTTTATTCGCTACATACATGTGTGTAAGCCATATGCCACAATACACATAATGCAGCTTCCACATAGGTGTAGCCATCCAAGACTCCTCATGGTCCCAATGTGGGACAGTATAGGTACAGAAGCCAAAGGGATGGGCAGTCCACACTCCTCATGGTCCCAATGTGGGACAGTATAGGTACAGAAGCCAAAGGGATGGGCAGTCCACACTCCTCATGGTCCCAATGTGGGACACTATAAGAAAATAGCCCAACGGGGGCAAAAAAATTAAAATAAACATTACCACATTTTTAAGCCAACAAGGCAACTTGGGTAATTTGTTACCGTCCAACTAGGACAACAGTTTTTTGTGGCCGTGTTTGGCCTGAATACAATGCAGCCAGCAACTTCATGGCTGGGATCCATGTTCTGGACATAGGCCCTCCAGCATTTGACCCAGCCGTGCAAGGTCCTGCAGGCCACGCTGCAAAGCCCTGGTCATGCGGGACACAAACGCCTGATGGGCAACGACGAATTCCTCCATGGTAGCGGCACCTGTATTGGGAGTAAACACACACTTTAGGACACAGCAGTCGCTGGTGATGGGTAGGCAGGACTGCACACAACCATCCACTTACCCTGTTCCTCTAAATCCACATCTACATCAGACAGGGACAGAGATGGGCTCAAGCTCCATCCAGCTGAACCCGCACGTTCACCATCTGCATGAATAGTTAAACAACATTGTTAACTTTGTGGACTGAAATAGTGTTGTGCAAGATGAAATTAATGGATCAGTGTGCAGGGTGTATGTGGCAACATAACACACTTACCACCATAGTCACTGTGTGGGGACATGGTCACCCCAGGACTCGCCACTGAGCTGGAGACAGTGGGAGGTGGTGTTACTCCCTGCCTGGGGCTCCGTGGCCACATTACGTGGTTTGATGGTAACAGGGATCCTGGACTACAGGGCACACCCTCCTCTGGCCCAACAGGTGATTCCAGCTCCTGGCCCTCCTGTGGGGAGGTGATCTCGTCCTCCTCCAGCCAACCAGATGACGACACCTCGTCACACTCAAGCGGGCTGCCAGGTGCTGACTGCTCCTCCAGGTCCTCTGTCCCGGTAGGTGACGGCAGGTCTTGCTCCTGAGGGCCGTGGGAATGTGGGGAGCTTGTGGCCAAGGGTGCCGCTTCAGCCAGATGTGGCGGTGTTGTTGATGGGCCACCTGGGGGTGGGCCATGGGGCCCTTCTTCAGATGATGATTCTGAAGCTATTCCCGAAGAAAAAAGAAAAAAGTGCTAAAATCGTACAAACACATTATTCCCATACATATAGGTAATGTGGCTATGTATTTGACAGCTAACTTAGCCTCAACCAGGTGATGCTGGATGCATACCCTCACGTTGTATGCATGTACTGTGCGTGTGTAAAATAGAGTGCGCTGACTGGAGGACCACAACACTCTGAAGATGTTTAGGATTGTGTAGGCCACACTGTCCCTTGTCATATGTTGCCATCCATTTTTGTGTATTGTGGGACATGCACATGTGGCGGTGTGTGTTTGACCACAACTATTACTCACCACGCAGCCTGGCAATCCTGGCACGGATGTCCAGTATGCGACCCGGGCTCTTTTGTTTCAAATCAGCGATCTTCTTCTGGATCTGCTTGACTTGCCGCTCTACCCCCAGTTTGCGGATCAGGGCCCGCTGGATCCGGCGGACGGTGCACCGATTGCGCAACCTGGGGTGCCGGTGGTGATGGTGGCCCCAATAGTCCCAACGGTCACAATAATCTATCAGGATTATCAACTCCGCCATGCCCCAAGTTGCAGCGCGGGTACCGGCCGCCATGCCTGCAAAAGGTCTGTGCAGAGTTTTGAGCTGCTCCTTGCAGGCAGAGTGAAACTGAAACTATCGTAATGACGTCATTACGGCTTCGTTCGGGGTCACGCACATTTTGAACGAGCCCTACGCGCAGACACGGGCGAACCACTTCGGCGGCACCTACTAAACAACACCCATATAGCGATGCGTACAGCAAGCCTGTGCGCTGTGTAGTGAGTAATGTTCTTCGATGCGGTGTGGGTATACGTGCATCACTGTGTGTGTTGCGCGCAGGCACTGAAGGGACACTTTTAGCAGTCATCTGCATTTCAATAAGGCATGGCGGTCTGTAACATACTTCACCGCTGTGTCCAGCATTATTCATTATGTGTTTACAGGATGTGCACACTGTATATGAGAATCATGGGCCATTTGGTTTGGTTTCCCGTAAGTTGTGGGCCGCGTAATTGTACTAAGGTATGATTGTGCATACGGCGCGTATGTGTAGTGCTGAAGGGACAGCTCATCCAAGATGGAGGGCTGTGCGGCAAGGGCCAATCGGCACGCAGAAGCTTCCACCAATGATCGCACATGGGGCGCGGTAAGACGGAGCCGAGGTGACGCCTTAGCTACATTGCAGCTACAGCGCAGGGTGTCCAGAGTTCCCTTCTGTTGCTTCTTTACACGCCGATACAGCTCGCTACCATCGGCTATATAGCCATCTGTTTTCGAGCAGAGCCCATAAACAGATGTATCTGTCGCCGGCTGTAGCGTCGCGTCTTCAGACGCCGCAACGACGGGCTACATTGACGCTACAAGCTACATTTGTAGCCTGTAGCGCGATGTATCCAGCCTGCCGTCGCGGCGTGTAAAGGTACCATAAGAGAGGTTCGTGAAGCACAACCAGCTCCTGCTCCCTCACAGTAGTGTGTCCCAGAGCTCCTATTGCCAGTACAATGACAGAAAAGCTTTTTCACAGAATCATACAGAGGCAGTATACCAAGATCCAGGGCGTCCTAACTTACCCTCATTCAGATATGCTTTTCTACATGGAGCTACTCACAAAAGTCACCATCTGGAGACTGCTATTCATAGCTGTATGCTAGACCCGGTGCTAATGCACCAAGCTGGAAGACCGCCACGAGCCACACATCACGGGCCCGCGAGCCACACATGGCTCCAGAGCCATAGGTTGGGGACCCCTGCTCTAAGACTTTTTCCATACTCAGCTTTGCACTGTGTGGACAACATTTAAAGACTATTTTCATTATCGGCTCTGCACTGTGTGAATGCACTTAAAGACTACTTTTGTATTTGGTTCTGCAGTGTGTGAACTGAACTTAAAGGGAACCTGTCACCTCCTAAAAGCCACTGTGACGTAGCACCTGGGGAACCCGCTTGCATAACGACAACAACACGTGTTTATAAGTTAACCAATGTCTACCCGTTTATTTTCACATATTAATAACATAACCCGGGTAGCATGTTTGACACACTGCACATTGATTATAAACACTTGACATAAACACACCATACATTTACACATAACATTACATCACACTTATATTGCACATTACATCTTATAGTTACCCGGGACCTTTAACCACTTCTCTGTCCCCATTGGAGCTCTAACAACCGCTCCCGTGGTGGCTACGGCCTCCAGCCTATATACACTTTACACATTTAGCAGTTTACCATATATATATATTTATCATCGGTGACTCCTCTGGGTTCAGAACAGGGATTGAGCAACCTGAGTCACGGGTACACCATGCCTCGCCAAGGGGCTCCTTCCTGGACGTATCTCAACCACATGTCCAGGTCAGCGCCCACCTGGTTCAACCACAGTTTCCCCACTCTAGGAGCCCTTCTAACCCCTGCTTCTGACCTTCGCTATATACCTTTCAACGGGCCATGTGGGTCCCAATGGCGGTACCTGCCGCTTGGCTTTAGTCACTCAGCCTGATGACTCCATATATATCCCGTAGTCAGGATTCCTGCCTGACCGAGACCTTACACATCACATGTGATCCATCATACAATATCCATGGATCCCATGCATCCACACATCCGCTCACAGCCCATCATAATACATCCATGGACTGTGGCTCCTACATGACCATAACAGGGACCTGGTCAACCGTAGAATCCGGGCTAACCATGCATCACCATGGCCTACTCACCACGGTACGGGCCACCAGTCGCCACCAAACCTCCATCTCATCTCATGACAGGTCTCCAGGTCGACGACCGTACCCTGTGTCTGAGTAGCACTCTATCGTATCAGCCATGGTTACCCTTCTAGGAGCCTTCGTGACCCCTGTCTCTGGCCACAGGCACACCCACACCATTAGAGGTCGTGGTTGAGGGACAGGTACCCACTGCAAGTAGCAGGCCAAGCCTCCCTCTCGTCCCACAGGGACGGAACGCCTCCAATATCATCCACTCCAGCTGGGGCTCTCCCACAGACACCGTACATGGCCTTTCTATCTAAGCCATAATACACATATTCAGTTACACAGGTCGGACCTCAGGGCAGCTATGCCCGCCTGGCACATCTCACGCACCAGGTGCACAGTTCACACAAGCATTCGGGAACTGCTTTCTTACCGGGCACAGATCTGGGTCTCTCTGCCTGGGTCACGGGTCCACCAAGCATCCCCAAGGGCTCCTTTCCCGGACGTGTCTCAACCACACGCCCGGACCAGTATCCACCGGGTTCAGCCACGGCTTCCCACTCCAGGCGCTGGTCCTAAGCACCGGCATGGAGCTAGCATGCTCCCATCGTACACACACAGAGCCTTGGACTGCTCTGCACTCAGGCTGATCTCAGCACGATCTCCAGTCTCTGAATGAGTCTCTCAATCAGCTGGCAGGCTCTTATCGTGCCTGCCACTCCCACACTGACTCATCCAGCTGGGCTGCTATTACTCAGGACACACCCACCTGGGCTGTCAGCAATCAACACCCATTCCTTTTCTCAGGGCCTCCTCAATCTCATGAGCCACTCACTAGTCTCATGACTGTTTCAGATCCACAGCACTCACAATCACATTAAACTCATTGTGTTCAGGATAGGCTCACACAGCGTCATCCACTATCAAACCGGCCAGTGTGAACAGGATCATACCCTAATCCTGCATGTGATGCGCCCAGGCCATGGGGACCATGCTGGCGGTGCCTCACACCACCTAACCTATCAATACATGTCCCTGCACCTTCCTGTTAGCATTATAACTATCCCTCTCTGTGCTAAATGTTTCCTTTCAAAGTTAAAATAAACACTTTGATACTTACTCATTAGGATGATAATGAAGTGAGGACAACATGCAATTGTCCCCAGGGTGTGTTGTTTTGCAGCCTCCAGGATCCAGCCTCTCTGTCTGTGCTGCTGTGATGTGAAGCTGAAGGCAGGGAAAATGATTTTTATGCTGTGAGTGACAGACAAGGAGAGGAGGAGGGGCAGAGCCTGCACAAGCAAAGCAGCACAGAGAGGCTGGATCCTGGAGGCTGCAAAAAACACGCCCTGGGGACAATTGAATATTGTCCCCACTTCATTATCATCCTAATGAGCAAGTATCAAAGTGTTTATTTCAACTTTGAAAGAAAGCATTTAGCACAGTGAGGGATGGTTATAATGCTAATAGGAATGTGCAGGGATATGTATTGATAGGTTAGGTGGCTTTTAGGAGGTGACAGGTTCCCTTTAAAGGACTATTTCCACATCGGCTCTGCATTGTGTGAACTATACTTAAAGACTATTTCGGTATCAGCTCTGCAGTGTGTGAACTGTGTTTATGAAGTGTTTTTTGAGCTCAAGCCTTTGTCTCTGCCTTGTCTTTGCCATATGCCATTAGATTCCTAAGATATCCACACTAGTTATTACAGGATACTCAAGCCATTTAAAGAATCTGCTGGGGCAATAATTATGGAGACTCGGATAGAGAAATTGTTTGCCATGACTGACTCCCTACAAGAAGATGTGGAGGCATGGAATTTCAGTCCAGTCATAATGGGCAGGTGTTTGGACAGACACTTCAGGACTTCCGTACGCAAGTGGCGACTTGAGGCATTACCACCAGGGCAACCGCTGCTAGCTAGCCCGCCTAAATTGCCACCGTTCAGATTTCAACAGCGACTGCAATAAAATCTGTGGATTTGTAAATCAATGTATTTTGTATTTCCATGTACATGCTGATCGTTTTTGTACTGGTAGATCTATGTATAATTATGCTGTTTATGTCACAAGCATTAGCCTGAGCGAATCCTATGATCAAGACTCGTGACCCTCGTTTAACTGATCTGGATGATTTTTTGGCTGCTTTGGCATTAATGTTTGATGAATTCAAGGAGAACGAAGAGAGAAAGTGTGCACAGGTATTTAATGTAAATCGAACAAATCACAGGTTCTAGTCCTATAAGGACAGAAATACGATAGCAGATACAGGGCAAATGTCACAAAAAATGTAATTTGATTACATTGGTTATACAAAAACACCAGCATAGACATCAATTGTACAGATTAAGGCTTCACAAATGCCGCAAGGCGGGACATTAGTTCACATGGACTGATCCAGCATATAGACTATCAAATTGCATATATCAAACTAATAAAGTGCCAGTGCAACAGCAAAACCTCGCCCAAGGTTGACCTGACTATCAGAATTGGCTTAAAAATAGAGCCAAATGTCATGTGGTGAAATAGTACTTAACCCTCTGTGGCCAAGAGAGGGAAAATTCAGAAAACAAGATTGCACATTTACTCAGCAGTGGAATTGAGGATCCCCAGATCTGGACCC
Source organism: Allobates femoralis (assembly GCA_033576535.1). Classification (NCBI taxonomy): domain Eukaryota; kingdom Metazoa; phylum Chordata; class Amphibia; order Anura; family Aromobatidae; genus Allobates; species Allobates femoralis. The sequence goes on from JARQOC010000004.1 coordinate 228,737,809, forward strand.
CGATGTACGTTTCCTCTTTTCAGGCTGTTTCAAGCTTAATCAGGGGGGTGATGTTGCCCCTGGCAAAACCGCTATAAATACCCCAATAATTAGCGGTAATTACCGCTATACAGACGCACAATCAGCGGCGCTCGTGCATTTCCGGTCCCACCCTCTCACGACCGGATGTGCGCCAATGTCACCGCTAATGCGACGCGCACACCCTGGGAGTCAGGGACGCATCACCATGGCTCCCAGGCATGGGTGCAAGCGGTAAAGACGCCGCGCCCACCGCTGGAGGGAGGGGGGAAAGGAGCACGAGTGCACATAGACACTGTAAAACCAACACAGGAAGAAAAACATTAACTCCATAGGTGCAACACAGAATCTCCAAAGTCTGCCATTATATGCATGAATACAAAACCAGACATGGTGTAGTAGAATTTAGACAGCATCATTATATGTAACACATAGCTCAAAAGAGCAATGATTAGTAACATAAGTCTCATAGTGGAGATAAACATGAGCTGGGTAAATTAAAATATTTCTCGATGTACAATGGTCAGAAGTGGATGAACCATGAGTCACAATTGGAGCACAGAATCCCAGACTGTGGAGGGTAGCCGGTATTGCCAAAAAAACATCTGAAATGGGTGATCTGGAATAATTAAAAAAATTAGAAAGAATAAATAAGGTGCAAACACAGAAGACTCAAAGGGGGTGGATACTACAGAAATGGAGCATAACTGAGCGTCTCGTTAAGACCATTAGGGGACAATGTCCCCAAAGTCATTATCCAGCGAGTCTCGTATTGGCCAGGATCTTTTTGATGTTGCCCCCGCGGGTCGCAGCCATGGTGCATCCTAAAATGGCGGGGCAAGGTCTTCAAAGTAGTTAGATCCTCCACTGTTGCGGCCCCAGCAATGTCCAGAACATGCTCCCTAACACGTCTGCACAGTTCTCTTGACATCAGACCGACATAGATCAATCCGCACCCGCATGTGACATAATATACCACATAACTGGTGCCGCAATTGATATATTCTCGTATATCATAAGTCCTCAAGCCGTCGGCAGACGCGAAGGAAGCCGCGCGGAGAACATTGCTGCAGGCCGCACAGTGTCCACACTGAAAACAGCCCCTTAAGGGTCTTTTGGACCCAAACAAAAGTGGGGAATAGGGCACATAATGGTTCCTGACAAGTTTGTTACGCAGGTTTGGAGCTTTACGCGCTGTCATCAGAGGAAATTCTGACAGTGAATCTCTCAGATGAGGATCAGTTCGGAGAACTGACCAATGGTGTTTAAAGATAGATCGCATATTCTCTTATTCCTGATTAAAAGTAGTTATATAACGGACCTGATAGTCTTGATCCGGCCTCGCTCCCCTGGTGCCACGTCCCGTAAATAGAAGTTCAGCCCTAGAAGTATGTTTGGCTCTCAGATACGCCTTTTTAATGCTCCGATTACTGTAGCCCCTCTCCCTGAAGCGTGATGCTAGGTCCTGGGCCTGCTCCTCGAAAGTAAAATCAGAGGAGCAGATTCGTCTAATCCGCCGGAACTGGCCAATCGGGATGGCGCGAATCGTTGATGCATTATGGGCAGACGATGCATGCAATAGGGCATTAACTGCGGTGGGCTTCCGAAAGACATCAGTAGATATCATACGGTCTGACCCCACCCTGATAGAGATATCTAAAAACTCTACCACCTCAATGTCATATTTGTAAGTAAGTTTAATGTTAAAAGGGTTAATGCCCAGTCTGCCCATGAAATAGTCGAGTTGCTCCGCAGTGCCCTGCCACAGAAATAATAAATCATCAATATAGCGGTACCAGCACTGCACATGGGCGCAGTCCACACTGCCCTCGCCTCCAAAAATCCATCGTTCCCAGTACCCCAGGAAGAGGTTGGCGTACGAGGGCGCGCAGGCCGCGCCAATGGCAGTGCCCCGCTGCTGTAAATAAAATATATCTTTAAACACAAAAAAATTATGGGTCAAGGAAAAGCGTAGCAACTCGAGTATTAGATCACTCATCGCGCCGTCCCGACCGGCGGTCCCCAAGAAGAATTTAACGGCCTCCAGGCCATCAGAATGGTGGATGCATGTGTAAAGGGACTCAACATCAGCGGTGACGATCAATACGTCTGGTTCCACAAGGATCCCGTCAACTTGCGACAGGACGTCCGTAGTGTCACGGATATAGGAGGGCAAGGTTTCCACTAGCGGTTTTAAATAAAAATCTATGAACTTGCAAATAGGTTCACATAACCCTCCTATCCCGGACACAATAGGACGCCCTGGTGGAACAACGGGATCCTTGTGGACCTTAGGCAATAAATAAAAAGTAGGAATCTTTGGGAACCGAATCGTCAATCCCTCCAAAATTTGTTTGGTAATGACTCCCCATTCACATGCATCTGTCAGGATGGCCTGGAGTTCTCCAGAGAAGGAGGCCACAGGACTGGAGCACAGTTTTTTGTACATATCATGGTCACGTAACTGACGTAACGCCTCCCTTTCATACATTGTCGTGGGCCAGACCACGATATTCCCACCCTTGTCTGCCTGCTTAATAACAACCTCTTTTAGGTTCTTCAGTTCTAACAGGGTCTATCTCTGTTCGTATGTCGAGTTATCAAACCTCCTCCGTGTTGACAACTTAGAGAAATCCTCCATAACCAATTTGGTAAAAATGTCACCCTCTGGACAGACAGACAAGGGCAGGAACCTTGTGGATCTGGACCTTATATAAGGGGGGAACTTACCTGGTTGATCTATTTGAGCCTCTTGAGCAAGATCCTCCAAGTTCTTCAAGGCTTCTACTTCAAACGGTTCAATGGCACCAGGAAAGGACAGCTTTTTCTGATGTAATTTCTTAAATATCAGTTTACGGGAGAATAGATATAGATCTTTTACTGCTATGAAGAAATGGAAAGAATTAGACGGCAAAAAATAACCCTTTTTGATAGTACAAAATTCTGTATGGGTGAAAGACATATGTCGGATAGATTTATCACCTGTAATGTCCTGTCGCTTTTATTCAGAGTAGTCTTTGGAGGAACTTTTGGCAATACAGATTTTGATTTGTATCGTGTGACCACACCAATACTCGATAAATCCGAGTCAGATTCATCCGTTCCAGACGGGATTGATCCACCAGCGTCACCTTTAGGTAATGATGGCGCTGGTGGAGGTTTTTTTGGTCTAGGATCAAGACGAAGTCTAGGTCGTCCCCGTTTATCGCTATTTTTCTATTTATATACCCGGTTCATATGAACATCACTTTGGTCAGGTTGAAATTTTTTTAGTTCATATGCCTTTATGTCCTTTTCCATTTTTTGTAAATCAGATTCAACATCAACGTTGAATTTAGACAGAGCATCAACAGATAATAGGTCTTTAATTTTCGCCGTCAATTCCTCCAACTTTTGTTCCATCTCAATAATAGAATCAGTATTCAGTTCACTGAGCAGAGGTAGGAACCCAGTTGAACACTCATTGGCGATCTCCTCCCATCTCTCTCTGAAAGAGTCACTGATAACTGGAAATGACAGAAAAACCTGAATTCTTAGTCCATGAGGGATCAGATCTTTCTCTATATACTTATTCAGGAACGCCCTATTCCACCATATTTTTGTTCTTTTCTTAAGGAGCTCCTTGAAGCTCTAGTCAGCTCCTGAGCCGAGTCTCCGCCCCCCAATTCCACTCCGCCACCTGCAGTCCCATCCACAGCCTGGTTGAGCTGTGACATCCAGGTATCGTCACGAGCTCTGAAGTCCATTGTGCGCAATAGGAAAACTGTGGAAAACACAGAAAGAAAATATGTTAAATAGAATTCCATACAATCTATCAAGTGGGATCAGAAAGCCCACACAACTCAATAAACATTGAATTCAAGGAGAACAAAGAGAAAGTGTGCACAGGTATTTAATGTAAATCGAACAAAACACAGGTTCTAGTCCTATAAGGACAGAAATAGGACAGCAGATACAGGGCAAATGTGACAAAACATGTAATTTGATTACATCAGTTATACAAAAGCACCAGCAAAGACATCAATTGTACAGATTAAGGCTTCACAAATGCCGCCCTTGTCTGTCTGTCCGGTGGTTGACATTTTTACCAAATTGGTTATGGAGGATTTCTCCAAGTTGTCAACACGGAGGAGGTTTGATAACTTGACATACGAACAGAGGAAGGCCCTATTAGAATTGGAGAACCTACAAGAGGTTGTTATTAAGCCGGCAGACAAGGGTGGGAATATCGTAGTCTGGCCCACGACAATGTATGAAAGGGAGGCGTTACGCCAGTTACGTGACCATGATACGTACAAAAAACTGTGCTCCAGTCCTGTGGCCTTTTTCTCTGGAGAACTCCAGGTCATCCTGACGGATGCATGTGAACGGGGAGTCATTACCAAACAAATTTTGGAGGGATTGATGATTCGGTTCCCAAAGATTTCTACTTTTTATTTATTGCCTAAGGTCCACAAGGATCCCATTGTTCCACCAGGGCGTCCTATTGTGCCCGGGATAGGAGGGTTATGTGAACCTATTTGCAAGTTCTTAGATTTTTATTTAAAACTGCTAGTGTAAACCTTGCCCTCCTATATCCGTGACACTAAGGACGTCCTGTCGCGAGTTGACGGGATCCTTGTGGAACCAGACGTATTGATCGTCCCCGCTGATGTTGAGTCCCTTTTTTAGTCTAAAGTGAACTAGTGCTTATCACTAACTGATATCTTCAGAAAAGAAACCTCTACGAACTCAGTTCTAAGAGCGAACTCCTCACACCTGCCTTCGACGATCAGAGGAATTCCAGTTGGCCAATACATACGAGCCAGGCGAATTTGCTCGGATGAGCAATCATTCGAACTTCAGGCCAAAGATCTGAAAAGCAGATTTCAGGAGAGGGGATATGGTTGGAAAACCATCAAAAATGGGTACAACAAAGCAAAATCCTACCAGCAGGCGGATCTCCTATATAATACGAGGAAGAAGGAGAGTGACTTGGAACAATATCCTCGTCTAATCATGTCATATAACAAACAATGGAAGGAGTTAACGCAGGTGGTGGATAAACATTGGAACATTTTGATGTGTGACCCGATCCTGAAATGGTGTATGCCAGAAAAACCACTTATTACTGCTCGACGATCTCAGAACCTGAAGGATATACTGGTGAGGAGCCACTTTGTACGTGAAAAACCTAAAAGAAATCAGTGGTTGGAAGTGAGGGGATGCTACCCCTGTCTGAATTGTGTAACGTGTCCGAACATAAAAAAGAGTAAGACCTTTCACAACAGTGATAATTCTAGAACATATGACATCCGCCACCATATCACGTGTGGCACTAAGGGAGTCATTTATATGGCTGAATGCCCGTGTGGCAAAATCTATGTCGGCATGACAACAAGGGAATTGCGTGTACGGATACGAGAGCACATACTCGATATAGAAAAAGGAGCAGCAGCAGAGGATCCGTCAGTCTTGAAGACCATTCCGAGGCATTTTTATCTGAAGCATCAAAGCAATTCCAGCTTATTGAAGGCAGTGGGTATAGATAGGATCAATATGGGACAGAGAGGAGGAAACATGGGAAAATTACTTGGAAAGATCAAAAGTAAATGGATCTATAGATTAAATTGTGTCACACCTAATGGGTTGAATGAAAACTTTGGGTTTGGAGCGTTTTTGTAGGTATATGAGTGCAGGATATTCTCTGTGTATACTCTTGACACCTCTGTCTCAGGAGGCGGTCACTTAACTATATAAGTCTTTTAATAATTGATTTTAGTGGTGTGTGTTTTTTATTTTTTACAGTTATTGCACATCGTAATGCTGTATTTATGACTTTGTGTCCTGTTCTGGACTTGAACTGAGGCTGGAAGATCGGAGGATATGCTGGACGTCCTAATGGCTGGATGGGTTGTGGGGGTGGATCATCATTTTTTATTTTTCCACTTGTATCTATGCAATTATTGTTGTTATTTTTGAGATATATTATTATATGTGGTATGTTAATATCAATATGCAGTCACATGCTTTATACTTAGGTGATATGTTGTAACAATTCCAGTTATGCACAGCACAAAGCACTTTATAACAAATCAAACTATGTATCAGCACTTTCTATCATAATATATATGTACCGTAATAAGATACTCATTATATGTAAAGGGATAAGCACTAGTTCACTTTAGATGTCCCGGTCCAAACCAGTAATCAGCCTTAGATGACGAGGCTCCCTCCTTAGGCACAGCATCTCACCCTCCCAGTTTGCCCGCGTCATGTGATTGCACTCCAGCCCCGCCCGCTCCCGGCGCATCGACCGCAGGCGACGGTGGCGCGGTGCGTGTCACTTCTGCTTGCGTTCCAAAGACCGGAAGTGGCCGGGTGCACGTGATCGGAGGTTGTCACGTGACGCGCGGCGAAATAATGGAGCGGATGGGCGGTTGTGCACACCAGCTCCAGGGCGAGCTAATAGAGCGTACTATTTAAGACCGCCAGGGGAGCCTAAGAACTGGCGCACTGACTCCCTGAAGAAGTCTCTTCAGACGAAACGCCGTCGGGGCGAGGGGAGCTCTAACTGCTCTGAGAGGTACCATCCTGCTGGGTAATATGTGAGAACTCTGTTCTTTTATTCTATATGTTTGGCCTTTGAACTAGCAATAGTGAATGAATTGACATAAGGCTGGCTTCACATTTGCGTATGGGAAGGCAGCGTATTGCTGCGTTCCCATACGCAGTCAAACGCATGCGCACTGCGTTCCTATGTTTAACATAGGAACACATGGTGCCTGCGTTTGCTGCGTTCGGGTGCGGATGCGGATGATATCTGCTGCTTCCGGTGTCCAGCATCCGCACCCGGGACGCAGCATGTTGGTTTTTTTTGTGCGTTTGGGGACCTTGAAAAATCAGCAAGCGTCCCCAAGCGCACAAAAAATGCATTGGCTTCAATGGGTCCGCAGTGTTCAGCGCTTGACAGCGCAGGAGAATGCTGCGGACCCATTGAAAAATCTCCCGGTGGCCGCCGGTGATGTCACAGGAGCTCACCGACGGCCACCGGGAGATCAGCTCAGTCTCTGCTGTCCTCCTCCTCTCCGCCGCCGGTAATGTGCTAGCGATGTCGGCGGGGAGAACAGCTGATTTGACAGCTGTTTGAATCTTCCCGCGCCTACATCTCCTCTCAGTGTCGGCGCGGGAAGATTCAAACAGCTGTCAAATCAGCTGTTCTCCCGGTGTCCCGGTGCTTACCGGCGGCGGGGAGGAGGAGATCTCCGGCGCTGAACTCCTCCTCCGGCCCGCCCCCGGACAGCGCCGATTGGCTGCCGGGCTCCCTAGTGATGTGTCCGCAGGCGGACATTATCCGCTGCGGACACATCATTTCAACACTGCTTTTGACATCGTTTGTGTCTGCATGCCATCAGCATGCAGACACAAACGCTAATGTGAAGCCAGCCTTATGTCAGGGTGTATAGACATAGTGATTTGGCACTGATAACCTGTGGATAAGAACCATTGTATAAAGTGCTGGTGCTTTTGATTAGCATACAGGCAATAATAATAGGTATCTGTAGTGGCCACTGGGTATGTACTGCATACTTATGTTATGAATAATGGAAGCCTAATCTGGACTATTTACCATAATTCTTGATAATGTCTATAATAGTGCTGAGTATCAGAGACTAAATGTAATAAAAGGTGTCACCAGTTATTCCAGCAAGACAGAGTAAGGTTATCTCCTTGTGAGCTTGGAGGTACCTAATACAATATTCTGACCTCTTTTTGATCTGTCCAGATTTATGTTGATTCTGTTTCCTCAGTTGATAGCTGTATTGTCTTTTGTGATTGGTGTAATGAATTTTGCATTGATATGGTTTTTTCAGCTCTTTAATAAAGAATTGTGATTTTTTAAAGACATTCCAGAGTCCATCCAGGGTCTTTTTTTGATGGTTTGTGTAAAAAGGGAATGCATTTGAGTAATAAGATTTTGATCTAAATATGTTCCTCACAGTTCAAACTGACAGGTTAAATCTCTGAGACAACTTTTTGTATCCTTCCCCTGAACAACAATGTTGAACAATCTTTTTTTTTAGATCATTGGAGAGCTGTTTTTTTTTTTTCAACTTTAATTTTTATTCATTTTGCTTAACACTAGAAATATAACACATAACATGTCAATGCAGTCAAATGTACATAGTGCACCTCTTATTACCAAGAACTATTAATGTCAGCCTGCGTCCTTTTTTTTTTTACAGCTGTAGTGAATCCACAGAAAGGTCCCACATCTGCCACGTTCAGATAAATTTGTCCATTGAATTATGGAGTGTGGCAGTCAGGTGTTCCATCAATCGAATATCTTTTATTCGTGCATACCAATCAGATAATGAGGGTGGAGCCCTCTTCTTCCAGTGGAGAGATATCATGCATTTCGCCGCCGTAAAGAGATGTAGCAGAAGTCTACTCTCAGATTTAGTCAAACCTGGGGGAAAAAGATTTAGTAGACAAACAGTCGGGTCCAAAGGCAGGTGATGGTCTAGAACCCGGGACACCACTGTTACTACTGATCTCCAAAAGTCACAAATCAATGGGCAGGACCAGAAAATATGATATAAAGATGCCTTACTGTGAGCACATCTCCAGCAGTTATCAGGTATGGTTGGGTTAAACCTATGGAGGAGTTCGGGCGTATAATACCATGTCATCAGTGTTTTCATCTGGTTCTCCTTGTACAGTGTGTTAATTGACGTCCTAAACGTTCTATCCCATATGACCTTCCACATCTGGCCAGAGATCTCTCGCCCCAACCAAGCCTCCCATCTTGTCATATAAGCATGTTTTATAGGACCCCAATTACCTCGGGAGTTCAAAATAGAGTATATATTAGATATAAGGCCCCTTGTAGAAGCTCCCTGAGAGCAAAGATTTTCAAATTGAGTTGGACCTGAGTGTTTATTGGACCCCATGGCTGACGTGTAGTAATGTAGTATTTGCCAATATGAGTAACACAGACTTTCTGGTAACTTATATAGTGAGCGCAGTTCGGTGAATGGTCTTGGCTTGCGTGTAAGCGGGTTTATTATGTCACGAAAACAAAAAAGGCCTACCCCAGCCCATTTATGCATTGTGGTTAAATCCATAGCCCCCGACAGTTGCGAGCTATATAGGAAAGGTGTCAGGAGAGATGCGTGTGCCGCCAGCTGAAATTTGATTCTGCATCTACTCCATATGTCTCTGGTAAAAGCCATTGGGCCCAGCAACAGTCTAGAGGAGATCTCTGAAGGTTTGCCCCATATCAACGAGGCAGGGTGGTGAGGGGCCAGCCACAACTGCTCCACCTCTGCCCATCTAGTGCATGCCGGCAATGTCGAACAGTGGGACAAATGGCGCAAATGCGTTGCATAGTAATATAGCTTAATATCCGGGCAAGCAACACCTCCTTCCTGTTTTGACGCGTAGAGGACTGAATCTGGTATACGGTGTCTACCCGAGTGCCATATGAACTTCATTAGTAATGACTGGATTCGTTTTAGAGTTACGACGGGTACTCTGACTGATAGCGTTTCAAATAAATATAAAAAGCGGGGAGAATGGACATTTTAATAGCCGCAATCCTACCCAGAAGCGATATCTTAAGGGCTGACCATCTTGTAAGCTGGGATTCTACTTTGCGTATTAAGGGTGGGAAATTAGCCTGAAATAAGGTTTTATAACTAGAGGTCATATTGATCCCCAAATAGCGTATGGATGTTGTGCACCATTTGTAGTTATGGGTTTGTTTAAGGAGGTGAAGTTTAGATTTTGGAATATTTATGGGTAAAGCCTCGGTCTTCGCAGAATTAATTTTATAGCCCGACAATTTAGCATATGACGTAATAACCGCATGAAGGTTAGGTAAAGAAGTAACGGGGTTTGTTAAAGAGAGAATCACATCATCCGCGAACAGGGCGATTTTGAATGATCTACTTTTAAGGTGGATTCCTAAGATATCAGGGTTATTCCTAACTTGTGCAGCCAGCGGTTCAATACTGAGAACATAGAGCAGGGGAGAAAGGGGGCACCCCTGTCGCGTCCCATTTTTTATGGCAAATATTTAGAGTGGGCATGAGGAAGGCGAACCAGAGCAGTGGGTGATGAATACAGACCCCTCAGTGCTGTAACAAAAGGCCCCGAGAGGCCGAAGTGGTGAAGAGAGCGGAACATAAATGACCAATCCAGCCTGTCGAAAGCCTTTTCTGCGTCTAAACTCAGCAAAAGGGCCTCCCTCCCCTCCCTGTTGGCCACCTCAATCAGGTCCATAACACGCCTAGTATTATCTCCCGCCTGACGGTAGCGCACAAATCCCACCTGGTCTTTGTGGATCAGATGTGGAAGCCACGTCCCCAGCCTTTCCGCCAGTATTGGTGAAAATTTTTAGATCTGAATTTAATAGACTGATTGGACGATAGCTTGCATATTCCATTGGGTCTTTACCCTCTTTTGGGATGACGGTAATATAGGACCGGAGAATTGAATCAGGTATCTCCCCCCCCTCCATAAAAAGGTTAAACAGTGAAACCATATGAGGAGACAAGACATCTGTGTATGTTTTATAATAAAGGTATGGCAACCCATCAGGACCTGGTGCCTTGCGGCCCGGTAGTTCTTTTATAGTTTTCTCAATCTCCTCCACCGTGATTTTCCGATTTAGATCGTCTAGAGCGGACTGAGAGAGTTTAGGTAGGCGACACGATGTGAGGTAGTCATCTAGGATTGTGTTATGTCCTCTCTGAGTCTGTTGTGGTGTGAAGGAGAGGGAATAAAGGGAAGAGTAGTGATCATAAAATATATCTGCTATTTTAGCCGGATCATAGTGAATCACGCCCGATGGATCTTTAATACCGTATGGGGAGTTATTAATAGCCTGATCTCTCAGTCTATTAGCTAGCATTGTATGTGCTTTATTACTATACTCATAGAATTTCTGCCTAGAGTATCTAAGAACAACCTCTACTTTATTGTGGGAAATGGTTTTTAGTTGGTTTCTCAGATCTATCACCTCCTTCAAGAGCAGTTTTGTGGGGTGAGTTAATAATCGTGCCTCTGCTTTCTTCAGTTCCCGCTCAATTTTAAGGTATTGGGATTTGGTATCTTTTTTGATCCTGGATGATAATGCAATGCACTCTCCCCTGAAGACCGCCTTATGGGCCTCCCACAGGACAGACAATGACGGAGAAGAGGGGGCGTTTTCAGTGAAATAGTTTATGAGAGACTTCCTCAATTTATCCCGTGTGTCTTTATTAGTCATAAGGGACTTGTTCAATCTCCAATGGTTTAACTTGGGGGGGGGGGTCAGGTGTCAATTTAAGGTCAATCGTCAGAGGGGCATGATCGGACCATGATATACTGCCAATGGTCGCGGATGTCAGAGAACGCAATGAGATCACGTCCCCAAAGAAATAGTCTATACGACTATGAGAATCATGGGGATGTGAGTAAAACGTAAACTTCCTATCTGTTGGGTTGTCAATACGCCATAGATCATACAATGTGTTTCCACGTAGTAGTTTCCGAAATCCAATAGAGACATATTCTGCTTTTGTACGTCCATGACGGGAGGATATGGGAACCAGTCTATCTCTTGTTTCAGAAAATACCATATTAAAATCGCCGCCAATTATCTGGGCCATTCCTCGTTCAGGGTGTAAACGGGCTAAGACTGAAGCTACAAACCTTATCTGGTTAGAATTAGGGGCATATAGGTTGCACAGCATAATTGGTATTCCCCCTATGTTCCCATAGACAATGGCAAATCTGCCCTGGGGGTCAAGTTCTGATTTGGTTACTTGAATTGTACAGTGGCAGGAAATCAGGATTGCCACCCCGGCTGTTTTAGTCTTAGCCGTGGCAGAGAATGTAGTGGGAAACCAGTGTTGCGCAAATTTAAAAGACCCCTTATCCGAAAGATGGGTCTCCTGCAGAAAGACAATATCTGCTTTGGACTCCTGCATCTCCCGGAGAGCAAGCCTTCTCTTCAGGTCTGAGTTTAGACCCTTAACGTTGAGAGTGAGTAGTTTAACCATTATAGGATAGAGGTTCACTTAGAGCATTTAAAGGGGGCTTGGATGGGGGCCTGACAGGTTCACAGATTTGGAGAAAAGTATCATGAGGACTCAGCTGAGAAAGTGCAAACATACAAGTACCGCATTTCTGAACATAAGTAACAAACTGTACATTTAAAGAGAAGAAGAAAAAAAAAAAGACAGAAAAAACATTGGATGAATACTATAGGACAACAACGTGTCATCCCAAAATGAGAGCCGAGTGTAAATTGGCGTTAGCCACTTAGGGCCGCCACCAAGGGCCTCTGCACAACGAAACCAGTTGTGAGATTAGTAACACAACTCTCGTCTGTGGGGGTACACGTCGAACCTACGAGAGCAGTTATCATACAAAATCCCGCTCCCAAGAGCTGCAAATTCTTACTAAGGAGCCAAGATTAGTATATCTATAATCCCACACATGGGGGATAAGGGAAAAGAGTATGCATTCAAGTCAGTCATCATATGCTATAGTCACCCATCATGCGAGTCCATCCTCCTGGGGACTCTCCGTGTCGTTTTACGCGGGGTAGACTGCCGCCAAGTTTGCTGCAGTGGTCTCAATGCTCTCCGTTGCTGTAGAGTAATCCACGAGAGGTCTTGAAAAAGCTGTATCTTTGTGTTATTGTGGGTAATTTGTTTGAGTTGTCTTGCTTTTGCCATAATATCTTCTTTTAGGGGGAAGTCCGTAATGCGGCAGATTATGTCTCTGGGGTTTCCCGTCAAGTTTTTCGGTCTTAAAGCTCTATGAGCCCTGTCCATTTTGATAGGGTGTTCCGCTGGGCGGCGTAACACCGAGTTGAAGACCTTTTGCAGAGTACCCACTACATCTTCTGTATCTCTCGTCTCCGGAACTCCTCTGATCCTAATGTTGTGCCGTCTTCCCCTGTTGTCTAGATCCTCAACGTGTCTTTGGAGATCTCTTATGACGGAGGCCTGAGCAGCTGTTTGGGACTGTAAATGTCTTATAACTGTTCTAGCTTGGTTGTGGTCCTCCTCTAATTGATGTACCCTCTGGGTCAAGGCTACCACCTCCCGCCTTGTCGCCGCCAGTTCCGAGCGACAGGTGTTTTTAATCTCAGCAATCAGCAGTTTAAAGTCTTGCTTGGTTGGTAGCTGTTGTACGTATTGCCACCAGTCAGAAGGCGGGGGAGGGGGGTAAAAGCCCTCCCGGGACTGCCAGGACAATGCAGGGTTTCGGTATACGGTGTTCTCTCTGGAATCATCAAGTGGGGACTCAGGTCTAGTTGTCAGTTCTATAGGCTCAATGGATCCATTCAGAGTCTGTCGGACCCGACTCACCGGACGGGATGGTCTCTGGGGGCGACTGGGTTCCTCTAGAGCTTGGGTTGCCCAGTTATCTCCTGCCCAGGTAGATCCCCACCAGTCTTCGTCAGTGGGATCGGATAAGGTTCTCCGGGCATTGTCATCCTCTGGGGACACCCCGTAATGAGCAACGATGTTTGGGCTCCCCACTAAGCTCCTTTGTAAGTTGGTGGGACTCTCTATGTGGTCTTCTATAATCTCCCCAGATGTAGAAGGGGGTAAATTGGGGTATCCAGTGTCCTCCCTCTCTATAGCATATATATCTGGGGTCTCATCATGTGTGGTGTCACATCTCATTTTTAATGGCTTCAGCACAGGGGTATTGTCCCTACTTGTGTCAGGTGAGAGATCCCTTATTGCTGTCTGTGGCTTTGCTGCAGCCAGGGGAGCTGGGGAGGTGACCAATGTTTGAGGCTCCGCCCCCACTACTCCAGAGGTGTCAATCTGCTCACCTAGTCTTCCCCGCCCTGCCAGAGCTTCAGGCGCGCGAAAGCTCCCGGAAGAGGGAGATGGAGCAGCACCACCCGCCATCTTGAGCCCCCTGTCCGTCTCCAGTGCCCGCCCCTCCTCCTCCTGCTCCGGGCTCTCCACAACAGCGGCGGACCGGTGGGGACCGCATTGCGGCGGTGGCGCGGCTGATGCACCGCTGCCACTCTGTTTGACTGCTGGTGCAGGGGTCGGGTGGAGGGCGGGTGACTCACCGGCGGCTCCCGGTCCCGGCTGTAGCTCCACGGCAGGAGCAGGGACAGCATCTCCACCACGCAGCAGGTATGAATGCAGGGTGGATGGTTCCTGTGCCCCTGCGTCCTTGGGCTGTTTCTGTGCTCTTTTCTTTCCCATCTTGGGACTCCTCAGGCTATTTTAGGGGCTAATTTAGGCTCTTGAGTGTAGGAGCTCCAGCCTCACACGTCTGCTCCCATGGAAGTCCGGACACGCCCCCCTGAAGAGCTGTTTTAAGAAGCCCGTGATGCCACTCCTCAGAGAAGATGCAACTAGGAGAACAACTTGCAAGTGGACACCTGAAATAGCAATTTTGAATGTAGAAGGAAAACCGGGCACTGACCTTATATTGCTGCAGTTGAAATTGTGGCACAGAACCAAGTCCAGCGTTGCTCAGCCGTAGGACATAATCATTTTCATCCATAAAGAAAGAAGAAGGCGGCACTCATTGGACCGGTGAAGACAGGTATGTTTATTCCAGTCGCAGTATTACATCAGGTGGAGGGTGCGGGGAGGGAGGTGCAGGGATGACGGAGCCCGTTTCGAGTAGTGCTTACTCTTCAACAGGATCTGTTGAAGAGTAAGTACTACTCGAAACGGGCTCCGTCATCCCTGCACCTCCCTCCCCGCACCCTCCACCTGATGTAATACTGCGACTGGAATAAACATACCTGTCTTCACCGGTCCAATGAGTGCCGCCTTCTTCTTTCTTTATGGACACCTGAAATAGCTTTTCTCATGATTGGATACACCGGGCTATGAAGTACAAAGCTCAATGAGGTTACCAAACCAATTTAGTGCTTCAGTAAGTCAGTAAAAAGTAGTTAGGAGTATTCAAATCATGAAATTTAGAAGGGTGCCCATACTTTGGCACCTGTCAAATTTTGAAATAATGCATATTTCACATTTTTGGTTAGTACAATAAACCCTATTTCAAACCTGAAATATTACTGTGTCCATCAGTTATTACATATATCACACTGAAATAGCTGTTGCAAAAAAACTATTTTAAACAAAAAAGAGTAAGATTAAGAGGGGTGCCCAAACATTTTCATATGACTGTACAATCATGGCCAAATGTTTTGAGAATGACACCAAAATTATATTTTCACATGATCTGCTGCCCTCTGGTTTTTATTTGTGTTTGTCTGATGTTTATATCACATACAGAAATATAATTGCAATCATATTATGAGTACCAAAAGGTTATATTGACAGTTATAATGAGTTAATGCAGAAAGTCAATATTTGCAATGTTGACCCTTCTTCTTCAGGACCTCTCCAATTCTCCCTGACATGCTCTCAATCAACTTCTGGACCAAATCCTGACTGATAGCAGTCCATTCTTGCATAATCAATGCTTGCATTTTGGCAGAATTTGCTGTTTTTTGTTTGTCCACCCGTCTCTTGATGATTGACCAATGGTTCTCAATGGGATTAAGATCTGGGGAGTTTCCAGGCCATGGACCCAAAATCTCTATGTTTTGTTCCCTGAGCCATTTAGTTATCACCTTTGCTTTATGGCAATGTGCTCCATCATGCTGGAAAAGGCATTGTTGGGCGCCAAACTGCTCTTGGACGGTTGGGAGAAGTTGATCTTGGAGGACATTCTGGTACCATTCTTTATTCATGGCTGTGTTTTTAGGCAAGACTGTGAGTGAGCCGATTCCCTTGGCTGAGAAGCAACCCCACACATGAATGGTTTCAGGATGCTTTACAGTTGGCATGAGACAAGACTGGTGGTAGCGCTCACCTCTTCTTCTCCGAATAAGCTGTTTTCCAGATGTCCCAAACAATCGAAAAGGGGATTCATCAGAGAAAATGACTTTACCCCAGTCCTCAGCAGTCCACTCCCTGTACCTTTTGCAGAATATCAATCGGTCCCTCATGTTTTTTCTGGAGAGAAGTGGCTTCTTTGCTGCCCTCCTTGAAACCAGGCCTTGCTCAAAGAGTCTCCGCCTCACAGTGCGTGCAGAAGCACTCACACCAGCCTGCTGCCATTCCTGAGCAAGCTCGGCACTGCTGGTAGTCCGATCGCACAGCTGAAACAGTTTTAAGAAACGGTCCTGGCGCTTGTTGGTCTTTCTTGGGCGCCCTGGAGCCTTTTTGACAACAATGGAAGCTCTCTCCTTGAAGTTCTTGATGATGCGATAGATTGTTGACTGAGGTGCAATCTTTCTAGCTGCGATACTCTTCCCTGTTAGGCAATTTTTGTGCAGTACAATGATGGCTGCACGTGTTTCTTTAGAGATATCCATGGTTAACTGAAGAGAAACAATGATACCAAGCACCAGCCTCCTTTTAAAGTGTCCAGTGGTGTCATTCTTATGTAATCATGACTGATTGTTCGCCAGCCCTGTCCTCATCAACACCCACACCTGTGTTAATGGAACAATCACTAAAACGATGTTAGCTGCTCCTTTTAAGGCAGGACTGCAATGATGTTGAAATGTGTTTTGGGGGTTAAAGTTCATTTTCTAGGCAAATATTGACTTAGCAAGTAATTGCTGTTAAGCTGGTCACTCTTTATGACATTCTGGAGTATATGCAAATTGCCATTAGAAAAACTGAAGCAGTACACTTTGTTAAAATTAATATCTGCATCATTCTCAAAACCTTTGGCCATGACTGTACTCTCCATGAACAGTATACAGCACTGAATGTACTGAATGTTCCTCTCCAGCCAAGCATTC
Organism: Allobates femoralis; assembly: GCA_033576535.1. Classification (NCBI taxonomy): domain Eukaryota; kingdom Metazoa; phylum Chordata; class Amphibia; order Anura; family Aromobatidae; genus Allobates; species Allobates femoralis. The sequence continues at coordinate 228,754,613 of JARQOC010000004.1, forward strand.
ACATCTTTTCTTTCCCTCAATTAATGCATAATGTTTTATGTTGAATGAATATAACAGGTCTTGTATTTATTGTTTATTGCATCCTATTTTGCAGGTAACATTTTATGTTTTTTCAGCATGTACACTTTTAAGCATGAGTCTGTGAATTATTAAAGGGGAACTCTAGGGAGAGAAAACTTTTTAGTTCAGTCCCTGCCCTCCTACATGATGAAGCAGAGCTGTATACTGTAGTTCTAGAATCTATAGATCGCTTATAAATCAATAAAATCATACCTGCTCCTTTGACCTCCCCCCTCCCTCATGGAACATAAAATTTCAGCCTGGGAGCTTCACGCAGCAGCAGAGAGCAGGAAGTGTGTCAGGGGTGTGGATGCTGGGAGCTGCAGGATAATCTTACATTCCAGTGAGGAGTGATGATGATGATCCATTGAAAGATGGAGGGATAGGAAGCTACCATGTTCCTATGGGGGAGGGGAGACCATGCAGAGCTGAATTGATCAATGTAATGATTTGCCTCTGCTCCTAGCCTCACAATAACATTACACATTAATCATTATCATACAACAGAGGATCACAGCGTGTATTTGTATCTGCTTGGTGACATGCTTGCTATTTCAAGCCTGGACCCCCCTGTCACATAGGATGGTATATCAGGGGCTGGATTGTAGTATAAATATGGGGCCACACTCCCTCCCCATACAGAAATGTGAGGGGGCTGGAATGTAGGATGATCCTGCAGCTCCTAGCATCCAGGCCCCCAACACACCTCCTGCTTTCTCCTCCTACATGAAGTTGCCAGGCTGACATTTTCTGTCCCATGAGGTGGGGGTCAGAGCTGAAGAGCAAGTATGATTTTATTGATTTATAAGAGATCCATAAATCCTAGAACTGCAGTGTACGGCTCTGCTATATCATGTAGTAGGCAGGAACTGTACTAAAAAGTTTTCTCTCACTGGAGTTCCCCTTTAAACCCAAATCTCAGTACTGATGGTTATTGTTAGAACTTATTTCTTTTACTTTATTCTGATTAGGTTCACTCATTCGATACAGTTCATTTCTTTTATCCTTGTCTGTAACATTTATTTCCTGTTTTCCTCCTGATGTCAGAATATTGTTTTAGAATTGCTTATTAACAGTTATACAGGATGCTTTAGTTATGAGAAAACAGACAAACTCTGCCAAGATAATATCCTCCGGTTTTATAGCAGCCATAGGCAAAATCAGCCTCTCCGCTAAAAATATCACATGCAAAATTATGCAACCAGCAACATTCCACTGATGCAATAACTCTTTGGGAAATGTAAGTCCTAGGTATAAAAGCACTGGAAAGGTAAAAGTACACCTAGTACAGGAGCTCAGTCCAGCAGTAATCATACTGGAAATATTACCGTATATTAGTAATTAAAGAATAGAAGTGATAGTGGAAAATCCAAGGAGAAAAGGGGAAGATCAGCCCAGGGGAGGAGTAGCTGTTTGCAGCTCAGGAAGCTTCATATCCATGCTATAACTGCATGGGGTGGCACAGATCAGTGACCTGCAACAAGCGCTACTATCTCTCCTAGATGCCAAGGTTCTGTAAGTAACTAAACACCAACCACAATGCTTATGTCAGCACTATATGATTGTGAGCAGTAATAGAATCCATGTGTATGTGAAACATGCTGCTATGCATAACAGCTCATTACACACTGTGTGTGGGCCTACCTGTGACAAGTTGTGTAGACCTGACTGTCTACTCTAGGTACATTAAGTGGGTCATTATTAGTTTGTTAGATATATATATAAAAAAAAGTGTTCATAATGTGTATGTGTGTTTGTTGTTCATCGTCTCTGTATAGAGTGAATGGAAAAAGATTAGCACTTGTGAATTGCTCCACTATATTTACCCAAAACAATGCCTCTAATAAAAGTTAATTGCTAAATGCATTTGTAAATGAATTATGTATAGATTATTTTTTAACTCATTCCAGACTCGATTCTCCTACATTTCATTGTCACTAATCCAAGACCAAGTTATCTGCCTGCATAATATGACAACAGGTAATTTTATATATTAAACCAATGAGATAACCACAGTGATTATTTACTAGTCACAACACATTTGATAAGATAATGTATTTCTAGTAAGGGTACCTTTACACACAGAGATATATTGCTTGCAATTCACTGGTTGCAGTGAAATCATGGACACATTGTTCTATTTTGTTGTTACATTTCTATACAGCAACAAAATAGAACAATGTGTCCATGATTTCACTGCAAGCAATATATCTCTGTGTGTAAATGTACCCTCAGAAAGCAGTAGATTGCAGACTTCAGCATGCTGTAAAAAGTAATAATGAAAAAAATCATAGACCATATGATGCCTGAATGTTGCTTCCTTGATTTAAATGAACCTTATTTAAAATGTCAGAAAGTAAATTTAAACAGTTAATACAATGATACAAACAGCTCAGTTTTATACAAATGCTTCATTCATCTGCATTTAATGGCCTTATGTATGTACTGTGATTTCTGCATTGGTAATCAGTCTCCTGAGCCAAACTAACATCCTTTTAGGCACATATCAGCCAGTAATTTTGGGTCAGGAAATCCGTGTACAGAAATTAAATCGTAGTGTGTATAAAATTGTGAAAAGCGGACAATGAGGCTGGCCTAACTCTATGTATATCTTAGGATGCGTTCATGTTGCAGTGTGCTGCACGTTCAGTGGGCCCGTCAGAGCTTACATCCGAACCTTTTGCAAAGCGTGCTTCATATGTATATGCCGACAGGGCCATTGACTTTAATGGTGCAGATGGAGTCAACATGTTCTCTATTATGCACCATTTTCGGGAGTATAGTTTTCCTGCACGCGGACACCCGAACTTAGTAGACTGCGTTCAGGTGTCCACCTGCAAGTAACATGTATTCCCAAAATGCTGAATAATAGAGCACAAGTTGACTCCATCTGCACCATTAAAGACAATGACCCTGTCAGTGCATACCTCCAAAGTGTGTTTTGCAGGTTGTTCAGACATAAACCCGCACGGAACCACCGACTGAACGTGTAGCAAAACACAATGTGAAATCCCCCTTTTGGAGATAAATGAGATTCATACATAAATTGACAACCTCCAGTTTCAAAATGCAGGTCCACAAGAGACATTAGGAAGCAGTGAAAAAATGTAGGTTTCACTTGAGTAGGTCTTGATCTACTCTGATGGTGGGTTTACACACACCAATTTATCTGTTCAATATCTGAACCAATCTCTGGTTGCAGTGAAATCATGGATACATTGCTCCATTTTGTGGCTGTGTACAACATGGAGCAATGTATCCATGATTTCACTGCAACCAGAGATTGGTTCAGATATTGAACAGATAAATTGGTGTGTGTAAACCCACCATCAGGGCCACGTCACACACACAGATAATTGTGCAGATATTGTTGGCAGATCTCTGGTTGCAGCGAAATCATGGACACATTGTTCTATTTTGTGGCCGTATACAGATGGAACAATGAGTCCATGATTTCACTGCAACCAGAGATCTGCCAACAATATCTGCACAGATATCTGTGTGTGTGACGTGGCCCTAAGGGTACCTTTACACGCGGCAACTTTTCTTGGAATTTCACCGGCAACTTACTGGTTGCAGTGAAATCATGGACACATTGTTCTATCTTGTTGCTGTGTACAAATGGAACAATGTCTCCATGATTTCACTGCAACCAGTAAGTTTGCCAGTGAAATTCTAGAAAAGTTGCCGCGTGTAAAGGTACCTTAAGGGGTACTTCACACACAATGATATCGCTAGTGATATCGCTGCAACATCACAGGTTTTGTGACGTAACAGTGACCTCGCCAGCGACCTCGCTATGTGTGACACGTAGCAGCGAACATGCCCCGGCTGTGAGATCGCTGATCATTACAAATCGTTCAGGACCATTTTTTGGTTGTTGCACTCCCGCCGGGCAGCATGCATCGCTGTGTTTGACAGGGACAACGACCAACAATCTCAATACTACGCCCGAGAGTGACAGGGTCTCAACGACTGCCGTATCATTGCTGCGTCGTTGGTGAGATCTGACTTTGATTGCTACACTACTCACCACCGTTGGATAAATCCAATCACTGGCTCCAGCAGTGTGTAAGACCTCAGAAGCCAGTGATTGATTGTAGTAGTCTTATGAGTAGTCATAAGGGGGGTTTACACGTTGCGATATCGGCGTCCAATTTCAATGAAAAGTCACGTGGATTCCTAAATCGCAACGTGTAAACCTCCGATGCGATGCGGGCGAAACGTGCACTAAATGCGCCATTGAATTGCGATATCGCAACGATATTGAAACGTGTAAACCCACCCATACTCTACATGATAGTGACTGATTTTTAGTAGGTGGAGGCTGAGATATGGCTTGTTATGGTGGTTTGTAGTCTCTTATGGAAATGCTTCCACATTTAAATCACTACATCACATAGATATTTACTTGAATGATGTAAACTGAAAAGCCTCTTATGGCCATTTTACACTTCCCAACATCGTTTCGATATTGTATACAACGGCACGGGAGCGCGCACTTTTTTGGCTGAAATCCAAGATCGCATAGGAGATGTCACACAGGGAGATTTCGGCAGGTAACACAACTGCGATGTATACGCCCCCTTGGACGAGCGAACCTGGGTACGATTATTTAACATGGGAGACAATAGGGGAAGTTGTGCTCCAAGTCGGTGTTGGGATGTCACACAGAACGATCCTGCCAGATATCGGGCAGTTGGAGAGCCTGCACAATTCTTCACCGATATCGTTCTGGTATCGTTCTTGCATCGAATTGCACATTTACACCATACAACGCACGAACGATATCAGCGCCAACGCACGAACCACGTGACTTTTTATCGAAGTGGGACGACGATATCGAGACGTGTAAAGTGGCCATTAGGGGTACTTCACACACAACGATATTGCTAGCGATATCGCTGCAACGTCACAGGTTTTGTAACGTAACAGCGACCTCGCATGTGATCTCGCTATGTGTGACACATAGCAGCGATCAGGCCCCTGCTGTGAGATCGCTGATCGTTACAAATCGTTCTGGACCATTTTTTGGTCGCTGTGCTCCCGCTGGGCAGCATGCATTGCTGTGTTTGACATGGACAACGACCAATGATCTCAATACTACTCCCGAAAGTGACAGGTCCTAACGACTGCCATATCGTTGCTGCGTCACTGGTGAGATCTGACTGTTTGACATCTCACCAGCGACCACATAGTGACGCACCAGCGATCCTGGCCAGCTTGAATCGTGGTCATGATGGCTGGAAAGTTGCAGCGTGTAAAAGGACCCTAAGATCATGCATTACACTATGGAAGTGTCAATAACACTTAATACTGAGTCTGAAAGTGTTGTCATCATGTGTCATTCCTAATTTCCAGAATGATGCAATGAGGAAAAAGGATGCAATTAAGGGAACCAGTTGCTATATACCCAGGAGTAGTAATAAGATCATAAGATTAGCTGGCATATAATATTGCATAACTAATACATGCTTTCTCACTTCATTGAATGAATGGTTTTATAATATCTGATATTTACCATAAGGCCATATCTACTTGGAAGGACTAGATACAGCATTTTAAAGCACCATTCAAGTGGTCTGTTTTTTTACTACTGGAGTGGTGCTTTAAATCTAAGTACCCTGCACCTGGTCTTATACTCACCCTCTGATGTCAAAGATGTCAAAAGTTACGTCACAAGCTCTCAATACACATCAAATGATTATCCAGCGAGTGTAGGAACTTGGCACTCCGAGTTCTTCATAAAATCTCTATTTATTAGAAATTGGTTAAGAACAATTTTTGGTACATAAAATTTCAAAAGGTTAGTGTATCATGGTTTTAAGAGTGCCAAGTTTCTACACTCACTAGATAATCATTTGATGTGTTTGGAGGCAGCCTGAAGCCTGCTGGGATCCGTGTTGAGAGGGAGGAACACAGGAGAAGGAAAGCAGGTGAGTGGACACAATCTTTGTACTTGATGTAAAGCTCTCAATACAAATCTATGAGAGTCAGAAAGAGGCTGTTATACAGTGCTGTGAAAATTAATTGGGACAAAGCAAGTTTTTCTTGCATTACTTTTACTATTTCTGATAAGTGTTTTATCAGTTCTTTTCCTTTTTCTTCCACATTTCCCTTCTTTTTTTTTTTGGAGAAAACGATCCAGTTTCATTGTGTGCGCAAATTATTTTTGAAAGGGTAGATTTTCCAATACCAACGGTGGAAGCGATTTCTCTTATGGCCACTTTACACACACCAACTTATCTGTCCAACTTCTGAACAACTTACTGGTTGCAGTGAAATCATGGACACATTGTTCCATTTGTACACAGCCACAAAATGGAACAATGTGTCCATGATTTCACTGCAACCAGTAAGTTGTTCAGAAGTTGGACAGATAAGTTGGTGTGTGTAAACCCACTATTACAGTCAGACTTGTATGTTCATTAAGAGTAATAATTCTAGACCTCTTCTGTGGAGTAATATGCATTTTTACAGGCACACATCAAACAGAGAAAAAGTACACTAAACCACTCCTCACAGAAGCAAGCTCTCAACTGAAGCTCAGGGGGCGGCTAGCTGTTATTTTCTGACTAAAACCAGTCACACCACATTTTGTTACTCAATGTTGTACACTCACACCTGTTCAAAGCAGTTAAAACTGGTTTGAATCACTGACTGGTAACCAACTTACGATTTTACTTAAAAAATGCTTTGTCCCAATTAATTTGCACAGCACTGTAAAGTTGTATTTAGTTGTGACCTCAGGTACATTCCATAAAATTCTGGAGCAGTCAGCAGTTCACAACCTGGAGAATACTCACCGGATCACTGCAGATAACAGGTGAAGATGTAAGAAGGTGAGTATAAGGCTTAAGGCAGGTAACTTAGGGGTACTTCACACACAGCAACATCGCTAATGATGCCGCTGAAATGTCACAGGATTTGTGACGTAACAGCGGCCTAGCCAGCGACCTCGCTGCGTGTGACACACATCAGCCATCTGGCCCATGCTGTGAGATCGTTGATCGTTACAAATCATTCAGGACCATTTTTTGGTCATCGTGCTCCCACAGGGCAGAGTGCATCAGTGTGTTTGACACCTTAACAATGACATTGTTAGCAACTTTGAACCCGGCCACGTAGGCGTACTTTTGCGTTACCTTTCCCGCCCCCTCAGCTTCGATTGTTGCCCGCTGCTGTGTTCTGATTGGGCAGCTTTGACTGAACAGAAGGCAACTTAGTAGCACTTCCGTCCTTTGTTCCATAGCTACTTTGTTCCTGAGTGTGGCGGTTTGCAGATCATAGTAGAGAGGTCTCCAGGCTGCGGTATTAAAATGCCTATACGGTAAGCATCATTTGGGGTATCAAATTATGATCTTTGTAGTGTTTCCATTTTTACTTCTTTGACATTATCTGCAATCGACCAATCAGAACGCATTAGCGAGCACCAATAGGAGCTGAGGGTGCGTGGTAAAGCACACCTAGGTGCCTTCAGCGTCAAACACCACGCCCCTTACATAGGTTTAAGTTGTCAAATTAGCTGCTGTGTGACACGTCTCCAACGACCAGCGAGGTCGTTATGCGGGTCCATATCTTGCTGCGTCGTTTAGCAGATCTGACTGTTTGACATCTCACCAGCGACCACGTAGTGATGCACCACCGATCCCCGGCCGGGTCAAATCGTGGTCGTGATCGCTGGAAAGTTGCAGCGAGTAAAAGGGCCCTTAGATTTAAAGCACCACTCCATCGGGAAAATTAAAAAAAAAACAATGCTGGAAGAATGCTTTAGGTACCACAAGCAAAATGGCCCCTTTAATCCCTTACGCTTACGACCTATGGCATGTTCCATACATTATGTTTGGGAAGGGGTTCCTGACCTATGATGTATGGGGTACATCATGACTTTCATGTGGGTACAGAAGATGTGCCCGCATGTTCGCTGCTGGGAACTTAGCTTACGTGACTGCTGAACCCGGGCTCTCTCAGCCAGGCGTAGTCCCCGCACAGCCCTGGCTGTTTAACCCTTTAAATGCTGTGATCAATAGCGATCACAGAATTTAGGAGGATGGGAGAGGGTGTGCGCATTTTTTTTAAACACATCCAATTGTGGAACTTATTATTATTCCAAGATCTATTGATTAAAATTATATTTGTTTGTGGGAAAACCCCTTTAATCATTGCCATTACTTGCTGAAGCCACCAGACTACTTACAACTGGCTAGTTATAGATATTCCATAAACAATCCAATGTGGTTTATCGTTTACTTTGTTCTCATTAACACCTACAGAATATAAAAAATGCTACAAAAATCTCATGTCTTATCACTTTGTCATTTAGGAAATCTTTTCAGCAATCATTCTATCATTTTATAATGATTTACATATTAATATACAATCACAGTGTGTCACACTGTATCCTCCTGGAAAATGTGCTATGGGATAAAGTGCAATCTAGTTTGAAGAGTAACTGAGAGTGTAATAATAGAGAGGATAATAACCTATTAAGTGATAACTAGAAGAGGAAAAGGAGATAATCACAACTGCTCAAGTGTTGAAAGGATTTCCGCTTGTATGTCAATAAGGATTAATCATTGTATAATATAATCTTGCATACACCTTGTTATATACTTCTATACAACAGTATTCAGATTATACAATCATTTATTTACAAAGTGATACTTTGTAGAAAGCAGTACAGACCAGGGGCATAATGATCAAGGTCGCAGGGGTAGCGACTGCAATGGCACCCAGAGGTACAGGGGCCCTCACCACCCATCACCCCCTGTGACCCCAACCCCAGCGTCCGCTTCACTGTGCGGCACCACACGGGCTGCTAAGAGGCCCATGGGTCAAGGAGCCTCCTACTACTGCTGCCCCTCCTCCGCACTGCCCCTCGCTTCCTCTTACCAATGTGGTGACTGCCCGCGTTCCACAGTGGAACGCATTTAGCAGGCTGGTGCCACCTCCTCCACAATAGGAGAAGGCGGCAGTTCCTGCTTTATGCATTCCACAGTGGAATGCAGGCAATCACCGCCTCCTCCTGTGTCTCAGTTTTGGCAAGGAGAACGGAGCTGCAGGGGAACCAGAAGAGGTAAGTACAGATTTATTTTTTTAATGAGTACACACTGGCCAGAGGATTATGGGGGAGGATGGGGTGCATTATACTGTATGGCGAGTTGTGAGGCTGCACTATGCTATATGGCAGGCTGTGAGGTTGCATTATACTTTATGGATGACTATAGGCGTGCATTATGCTATATGGAGGACTATGGGGGTGCTTTATACTATATGATGGACTGTGAGGGTGCATTATACTATATGCAGGACTACGGGGGTGCATTATGCTTTGTGGAGGACTATGGTGGTGCATTATGGTATACGGAGGACTATGGGGGTGCATTATGCTATACAGAGGGCTATGGGTATGCATCATGCTTTATGGAGGACTATGGGGGGCATTATACTATAGAGGGATATGAAGCTGCATTATACTATATGGAGGACTATAGGGGGTGCATTGTACTATATGGAGGGCTACGAAGCTGTATTATACTATATGGAGGGCTACGGGGGTGCATTATGCTATATAGAGGACTATGAGGTGCATTATAATATATGGAGGGCTATGGGGTTTGCATTATACCATATGGAGAACCATAAGGCAGCATTATACTATATGGAGGGATGTTAGGCTGCATTATACTATATGGAGCAATATGAGGCTGTATCATGCTGTATGGAGGGCTTTGAGGCAGCATTATACTATATAGAGAATAATGGGGGTGCATTATAATAATTGGATGACTGTGTGATGCATTATAATACATAGATGGCTATGAGGGTACATTGTAATATATAGAGGAATATGGGGATGCACTATAATAATTGGAGGACTCTGGTGGTGGGAGGAGGAATTCCATATATACCAGGATAAGGGACATATATACAGGGGGCCCATACATCTGACCAATGTGGGTGCGCACGGAGTCTGAGAGATGAAGGGGGGCAAGTCTAAATTTCACACCGGGGCCCATCAGACTCTAGTTACACTACTGGTATAAACATTGTTGCCACGGCAGAGTTTACGTGGGTACAAATTTGCATGTTAATATATATTTTCTAAAGTATTTTTCTGCATATTTAATTAAAAAAACAAGAAATGTGAATACAGCCTTCCACATTTAGAGGCTTTGCAACATACATGTGAATAAGGTCTGATTTTTGTTTTTGGTGATTTTTTTTAAAGCCAAAATCAGTAGTAAAGTCAATGGGAATTGGAAATTTAAAGGACATACTTATACTTCTCCTTCCGGGAGGAGCCTCTTGTGGCCTTGGGTAAAAAAAAAACTAAAATTATATTTTTCCCAAAAAATGTAATATCTAACACCACCCATAGCAAAAAAATGGCTTGGTTACAATTAGTTTCACACACCCGAAAAAAATTGTTCCTAGATCTGGGATTGACCGATCTGGGAAGATCACACTCCTGACTGATAGAAGTTTCCTGACTTTAAAGGTTCCAACTATTTGAGATTGCTGCTGGCTGAATGCTTGAGAGCATCTATTTGTTTTCAATGGGGAGAAAGATGCTCCCTTCTTAATAAGTTTATTGAGTTTTTTAGCATCAGGCACCCGCATACTACTTCTTCAGCACGATTGCTAAAAAACTGGCACTTGCCACTATGGACTTGTGGAATGTTTTTAACTTTTTGCTGCACCCAATAAACTAGCTTATTTTTCATATGAAGTACAATTTGTTCATCCCCAACTTGCATACCCACACTGTATGGCAACTCCCATCTAGTTTGCTGTCCAAATGGACCCCCATATATTTTTAGCTTCAAATCTGCTCCACTTCCTGACCAGCAATAGTGAACAGATAAACATTCCAAATTCTGTGAAGCAGAATATTATTGTGCCATTTATTCCATGGCACTTTACATGTGAAAACGGCATACATAGACAAGTACAATAACTATGAAAAATACAAGGCACACACAGGTACAGGAGGAAAGAGGACCTGCCTGCGAGGGCTCACAGTCTACAAGGGATGGGTGAGGATACAATAGGAGAAGGTAGAGGTGGTCATGCAGCGGTTTCGTAGACTGAGGTTCACTTGGGTTATATATTGCTACAATGACCTATTGGTTTTGAGTAATAAATTGTCACCAAATTATACCTACCTGGTGGTGCCATTACTATAACAACTACATCACACCTTTTTCTTGATACATCATGTGACTGTACTTTACTATCTCATTCCCTACCCGATTGAGTCTGGCCTTAACAATATAATATATGGTAAGGCGAGGGTGAGTAGGGCTAGCCACTGTAGGAGTTGGGGCGCTATCATAACTCTTACCTTTTAGGGTGCCGACCCCAACTGTGAGGTAGGATCAGCATTGAGATATTAGTTTAGGCAGAATTCTCCTTTTTTAATTTGAACATTTTTTATTTAGCACTTATGTATATGTGTGTGTCTAATCCGTGCCTGGTAGGCACGTTTTAATATTTGTAATACACTTTGATTTTAAGTGTAGCCTTTTCTTTCTGTAGAATTGACATTGCTTTTGGGGCTTCAACTCATTTTTCTTGCTGTGAATGTGTAAGCAGAGATAATATACACCTAAGCTGTCCCTATAGCTAGGAGACCGTAGGCTAATCCCAGCCCCCAAGATTACCCCTCAAGGTGGAGCTGTCTGGGTCTTGTATCTTACTAGGCTCCTGGGTTAGACTTATATAAATGTCTTCCCCCCAAGATAGTGCAAGTGCAGGGGCTGGAGAGCAAGTAAGCACCCAGAAAACCCAGGCAAGGAACCAGGTGTTTCTGAGTTCCATCAGATTTCCAAATAGAAGATTTTCTGCTGTCAAAGTAACGATACCACAGCTGAACAACAGCGAGCTTCACAACAGGGATGTATATAACTTTTATCACCAGAACAAAGTGAGGCCGGAGGGAGGTAGATGTAGCAGAAGGGAAGGGCAATTACAATCTACAGCTGAAGGCTAAGAGAATACTTCATCCAACTGTGAAAAGATCCTTAACTCCTTCAGCATAGTAAAGCAAACACATAGAAAAAACTGTCAAGTGAACTCTGCAAACAGCTTGCGATTAATCAAACATTGAGACATACTGACCTCTGGTCTTCCAGAGGTGATAACAGGATGTGGCACACTCAAGACACTAATATACCATGGCATGGCATTTACGCCCCATAAAATATGCACATTTTTTAAGCATTTTTAATGGTGTTTTTTCCCATAATTGAGATATGGTTTCTCCTGGTGGAAACAGGCCTGTGAGCCAAACAAGATCTCATACTTTGCACTGACAAAGGGCAATACTCCGAGACACTGTGTGTGCAAATTGAGACTTTGGTTTGCTTTTATCCTAAGTCATGTGGCTAAGCTCTTTAAAAGGTAGGTAATGCCTTTTAGAATTTCTACTTCCAATAGGTGGCACTAGAATTCAAGTGCTCTTCCTCTCAGAAGAGACAATTTACACATTTAATTTCCCATCATTTCAAGGGTTGAAAAATTCTGCAAAAGTGCTGAAAGGATTTTAAGGCTTCAGACTTGAAAAAATGCTTTGATGATTCAAATCTGCAAGGAAAAAGTAAGCAGCACGTGCATGAGGCTTTAGAAATCTCATTTGCTTTGCTGGTACTGTAAAATGCTGCATTTGCATTTCAGTAGCAAAGACGCAGAATGTGAACACGCCCTTATAGTCAAGGGTGTAGCTAGGAGTTTAAAGAGGATTTGTCACCCCTGCTGCATGGCAATCTAAATGCAGTACTGAATGCAGCATGTCTGCTGCATTCAGGGAAGGGGCCCCACATGTGTCTGTGTGCTGTGTACCCCAAGATATAGGCTTAGAAAAACTTACAGTTAGAGGTCATGGAGGCAGTCCCTGTGGCTGGAGGGAGCTTGTTTGACTGGGGGGCCATTCCCTCCCCCTGCCTCTCTGTGCTGCTTCTGCTGTGCAGGCTCTGCCCTCCTCCTCTCCTGCTCTCTGTCACTCAGAGCAAATGCAAATTATTTGCCCTGACATGAGCTCCAGATTCCTGCCCTGGTGTCTGAACAAAGCATAAAGAGCATAGCAGGAGGCGGCACAGACAGGCAGAGGGGGAGGGAATGGCCCTCCAGTCAATCGAGCTCACTCCAGCCACAGGGACTGCCTCCATGGCTTCTAACTAAGTTTTTCTAAGCCTATATCTCGGAGTACACAGCAAACAAACACATGGGGAACCCCTTCCCTGAATGCAGCAGACATGCTGCCTTCAGTGCTGCATTTAGATTGCCATGCAGCAGGGGGGTGACAGTTCCTCTTTAACTCAGGGGGCACAAAATAACAACGGTAGCACAGCTTAATCGTGGGTACAGGTGAACCTCAGCAGATGACTGGGCTGTTACTTGAAATAAATCTGTATACAAAGGCCAACACCAATATTACAGCTATATAGTGACCATATATATGTCAATCCTGCAGAACATATAAGAGATTAGACTATAGCTATAGATGATTTACAATTGACATTCTTTCTGATGGAGTCATTCACTTTTCTCGTCTTTTCCATCTATCTAACATAACAACTTCTCCAGCCAATACTCGTCTGAAGACATTATAACAAAGACATAGTTGACTTCTCAGATTTCTAGCAGCGTCCCCATCTATTCCCAATCTGCACAAACTCCTCATCCTGCTGTCACCCCAATGCTGAGCTGCTATTGCCATATGTGTCCCTATTACTTCACCTAAAATATGGTATAAAAACAGCATCCCTCTTACTGCCCCACATAATAATGCCACCACTGTGCCTCTTAAAAAGTAAAATACCTCCTCACGGTGAGACAACCCTATATATTATGGCATTATATAGCGTTGATGGCAAAGAGACTTTTGCTCCAATACTGGCTCAATGACAGACCACCGGACCTTGCCCATCTGAAAACTGCGTTACAACACACACTGGTACTTGAATCCATGGATATGCTCCGCAACCCAAGCACATTGGCCAAAAAATTCTTCTTCAAGTGGAGACGTTTTATTGAATTAGAACTCACAGATATAGAAATTAAAAATTTCATGTTACCTTTTCGTTCAACAACATGGTATGCCTTGGAGGAGTTAGAAGGTACATTGGGTAGGTTAAGATGCTAGGAACAGGGGATGCAATAACTATGATACTTTATTTTTAATATCATAACTATTTACTTTATTCGTGCAATTATTCATTAAATATATGTGATAATTTCATATGGGGGGGGGGAAGGAGGGATATGGGATATGGGAACATTTTAATGTACAAGCTGTTCGATATTGTTAACACTCTACTGCTGTACACAGTCTTCTTCTATGTAAGATACAATTGTTTGGTATATTGCTATTTGACTGTGTACAAATATTGTTATTTCTAAAACCTAATAAAAATGATGGTTCAAAAAAAAAAAAGTAAAATACCTCCTTTGTGTTCTCTAGATGGTAAAATGTTTGTTTTTTAGTAAAATTGCTCCCTAGAAAATATTATTGCCCTGTGCACGAGCCCTAGAAAGATGTCCACATTTTGCTTCTAGAAAGTAATAATGCCCAAGAGCACCTTTGACGGTATTAATATCCTGAGTGCGCCTATATAACAATAATAGTTCTTAAAGGGAATCTGACACACCCCAGGGCCTATTAAACTAAAAGATCCACCTTCAGCAGCACCTATGCCGAATTGTGTGAAGGTGGATCTTATCTCACTACCCCCCGGGACACCGAAATAATGACTTTATAAGAAATTACTTTAGGTCCGGGAGGTACACTCCCCTCCCTGGACCTGAACGCCTTGCTGGTGTTACTCCTCCTCCTCGACCCTCTGGGACCCTCCTCCTCTTTTCTTTGAGACTTTGTTGGTGCCTGCGCAGATCCCTCAATTCTCAGACATGCTCCGTGAGCGCTGCCCGAAAGCTGAGGTCACATGATGTCGGAACATTGCGCCTGCGTATAACGCAGGCACCAGATCCCTCCCTGTGTTGTCTTATGCTGTATGCAGACTGTGGGCTGGGAGTTTGGCACCTGCGCAAACAGTATGACTGCGCCTGTTCCCTCTTCAGCAGATTTCCAGCCCCGCAGTCTGCATAAGATAACAGTACGGGATCTGGTGCCTGCGTTATACGCAGGTGCAATGTTCCGACATCATGTGACCTCAGCACTGTGGCAGAGCTTATGGAGCATGCTCAAGAACTGAGGGATCTGCGCAGGCACTGACGAAGTCTCAAGGAATAGAGAAGGAGGGTCATCATGACATCACCATGCTGGGATGTCTTGTGCATGCGCGAGTGCTATCATCCTGCTGTTTTCTACAAAACAGAGTGCAGCTGTGCAGGGATATTGCAAAAATTAACTATGAAGGTGCGCTGTGCACGCCGATATAGGTGAATCTAGTGTCACTTCGGGTGGGCTCCTGTGATCGCAGGACCGTGGCAATTGCACCATCTGCCCCCCAGTAGCTATGCTACTGCTTACAGTTCTAAGTGCTATGTCTGATTAAAGATACATGTATGCTGCAACTAGGGTTCATACAATTCAGTATACTTTCTAACACTGTGATTGGAATATTGACAACACTGATGTTATGTAACTTGGAGATCAGCAGGTCAGTTATAAAGCTAGACATCATGGCGAATGTGATTCTAGAATTGTTTACACTGGATTCACGTTGTGTTTCAGGTCATGGAGTCCCCTGTGCAGAGAAAGGGCAGAAATCTTTCTGTTTGAATGGAGGCATATGTTATAGCATAGGTCCTAAGCAACTCTGCAGGTGAGTGTGTACTAAAAGCTTCACAGCTAAATTCATTTTTTTCTACTGTTACTTACAGTGCCTTGAAAAAGTATTTGTATACTTGAACTTTTACTATACACCCACAAAGATAAATGTGTTTTATTGAGATTTTATTATGTTACATACCTGCACAAAGTAGCAAGTATTTGTGAAGTGCAATGTAAATGATACATGGTTTTCTAAATATTTTAAAAAATATTAAAAAAAAAGGGACATACATTCGTTATCAGCCCCTCGTAGTCTGATATCTCTATATAAAATCCTGAG
The DNA here is from genome assembly GCA_033576535.1 of Allobates femoralis. Lineage (NCBI taxonomy): Eukaryota > Metazoa > Chordata > Amphibia > Anura > Aromobatidae > Allobates > Allobates femoralis. The sequence continues at coordinate 228,770,749 of JARQOC010000004.1, forward strand.
TGACTAATTGCCTGTACAAGTCACCTAATTAGTAAAATGAATCCACATGTGTGTAATGTATTCTTCGTATACCTACAGCTGTTCTGTCAAGGTCTCAGACGTTTGTTTGAGAATGTTAACAAAGAAAACTAAGAAACACAACAAAAAGATCAGGGATAAAGCAATGAAGAAGAATAAAGCAGGGTTAGGTTGCAAAGAAAAAAATTGCTCAAATTCTAATGATTTCACAGAACATTGTTAAATCCACCATCCAAAACTGAAAGAAGTGTGGCAAAACTGCAAACCAAGACCTCTATTTTCACTGATGACACCAAAATAGGATTTTTTTTGGGCTAAATTGAAAACTTTGTATATTGCCAAAAACTAACACTGCACATTATTCTGAAGACACAATCCCCACCATTCAACAAGATGGTAGCAGAATGCTGTGGGGAGGCTTTTCTTCAGCAGTGAGCATGATCTGGGTGGAAGGGAAGATGAATGGAACTAAATACAGGGCAATCCTGGAGGAAGACCTGTTATAGGCTGTAAAAAAAACTCGAGACTGAGGCATAGGTTCACCTTCCAGCAGGTCAATGACCCTAAACATACTGCCAGGAGTTACTGTCCAAAAATAATTAAACTCTATTGATTAAAAGCACACATACAGGTAATGACACATATAGGAAATAAATGGTGAGGAGATTCCAAAGATATGCCACACCAGGGTAATAACAGGAGACTGGGCTAAGTCTCAGCTATTTCAGATGCACATATTAAGGGCAAAATAGTCACAGAGAAATTGCAGGGTTAGCAACCATTCATCCATCAGACTCACCTATAAGATTGTGAAGTGTAGCTGCTGATTCCGTGGCAACCCCAACGCACGTTTCGTGTGGCTGCTTTTTCGAGGGGTGACACGCCTGCTTTTAATCAATAAAGTTTAATTATTTTTGGACAGTAACTCCTGAGTAGTTTCTACTAAGTAAATAAGTGAAGTGGAGTGTCCCATTATTGTCCAATTATTGCCCTATAGCTGAGTGGGATGAAGCTCATACATGTTTTGCAGGCAATTTACTGGTGGAACATATTAATAACACACTCTTATATAGATGCATTGTCTCTTACATGCCTTTCTATGTTGCTTGTATACTAGAAATAAACAAAAAGCCATTTTTTTTTTGTTATTCATAGTCACCCAGGCAGGCTCTCTGCCTCATAATATCACGCCTTAATAGGCATGATCTTGAACGCTGATTCAAATGTGCGCCTCCCCGCTCTCCTCTGTGCCGGCCGGGCTGCAGTGCGGCTGTAATGACGCGAATCGCGTCATTTCTGGCATCGGGTGACGTGTGTACACCCGCGCCACTCTGTTAGCTTCAAGCCCCGCACTGCGCATGCGTGCTGGAGGCATAACAGAGCGGCGCGGGTGTACGCACGTCACCCGATGCCGGAAATTACGCGATTCGCGTCATTACAGCCGCACTGCAGCCCCGCCGGCACAGAGGAGAGCGGGGAGGCGCACATTTGAATCAGCGTTCAAGATCATGCCTATTAAGGCGTGATATTATGAGGCAGAGAGCCTGCCTGGGTGACTATGAATATAGTCGCCACTCATTAACATACCTAATGTGTGAGTTTAATAAAGTTTTTCTATATTTTCACTAGCCGCATTTATGAGCAAAAAGGAGTGTAGGATAAGTGATAATATGCTCTAGGGGCATGTTTTAATATCTTATGAGGCGTTTTGGGGGTGACAGGATCCCTTTAATGTCATTGTGTGTATCTGAGGCATGTGTGTAGTGTGTGCAGTCTTAAGATATTTCTATGTGATTATAAGAACATGTGATCATTTTCTCAGCAGATACACACATTACATGTCTGCAGGAAAACCAACCTTCATATAATAGAAATCTTACAGATATGACAGTGCAGGACAAAGCACCTTCCCCCTCCCAGAACAGAGCACAGAGGGGAGGGACAGAACACCAGCTTGGGCTACTTTCAGACTACGATTTTTAAGGGAGCTGATTCCCTTCTGATGCCTGGAATTGGATGCCAAACAGGCATCCGATTCTGGCATAAAATCGCTGCCTCCGGGCTAAAAAAAAATAAAATGTATATGCTCACCTATCCCCGAGGCCCCCGCAGGCTCCCGCAGGCTCCCGGTGTCCTCGCGGTGTCTGCAGAGGTCTTCTTCTTCTGTACAGGACCTGCCGTGATGTCACAATCACGTGACCGCCTGTTAACATGGTGTAACCTGCGGTCATGTGACTGTGACATCACGGCAGGTCCTATACAGAAGAAGAAGACCTCTGCAGACACCGGGAGGACACCGGGAGCCTGCAGGAGACGGCGGGGGCCTCAGGGATAGGTGAGCATACATATATTTTTTTTTTTTTAACCCCTGCTGTCCCAGTTAGGAGCAGTTTTACTGTACTGAGCATGCTCAGTACAGTAAATTTGGGTCCGAGGACCCATCAGATGTTTCCTCGGACCCTGCTCCATAGGGCCCCATGTTAAATTGATCGGACCAAATCGGATGTGCACTAAATAGCATCCGATTTGGTCTGATCCGAGTTTGTCCGATTTTATTTTCGGTGCAAAAATCGGAGCATGCTCCGATTTTTGCACCGATTAAAAAAATCGGACAGAATCGGATCGGACCAAATCAGATGACATTCAGTGCACATCCAATTCGGTCCAATGCCCATAGGGCTGCATGGGGGCCAAAATCGGTCCGATTCTGTCCGATTTTTATCGGACAGCATCAGAAATGCTAAAATCGTAGTGTGAAACCAGCCTTAGATAGGCAAGGATATTTAAATAATACTTATACAGATGGATTATTCAGCTGTGAAAGTAATGGAGAGGACTAATGTACCAGCTACCTGCAGGGTGTGAAAATGCTTATAGCATGTAAACTACAAATGGTACAATAATGATTTTACATTGTGCGTCTACAGACGCCGCTGACCTATGCCGTTTGCTGCTTTTTTTTCTCCAGGGGCTTGTATGTGGAGCAAAAAAAAAGCATGTAAAAAACTGCAGTTACTTTGTTAAGTTCAGAATCAAAGCTGTAAAAAAACACATAAAAAGGCGGCTTCACATCTGAACCAAAACCCATCAAATGAATTGGAAAATGTTTAAAAAATGCAGCAAAACTGCAATAATCAGAGGAGATTGATAATTAACAGTCCTGGGCATCTGCTGAATGTTCATCACTTGCAAATGGTTGTGAATTGGGTGTAGCCAAAATTTGCCGCAGCACGCTACATGTGCCACTTCTGTTATCCCTGTCTCTGTTCTTCAAAAGTTGGGAGTTATGTATATATGCAGAATAAACAGGAGCTGCCGGTAGAATGTCAATTTATGTAGTGGGTTTATGTGTCAGTTTCATCTATTACCACGCAAAGGTTGAAATGTATGTTTTACCCCTACCTGTTGTATAATTGTATACTCAGTAGCATATAGCATTGCAGGACCTCCAGTAATGGCCACTTTACACGTCCCGATATCGGCGTCCAACTGGACCCCCTACTATATGTGTTTAAGGTCGAAATCCTGTTACATTGACTTGTTTTTATGTTCTGCAGGTGCATTAGCAATTACACAGGCGAGCGGTGTGAAGAAATCTTATTGTCTAGTGTGGAAACAGAACCTCAAAACAACTTTTTAATAAACTTCCTGGTTTTAGGGTCTTTCTTGGGTCTGATATTTTTGGGATTAATTGTTTTTTGTTGCAGGTAAGTAAATTTACTAATCAGGCAGGAGCTGTAAAACTGCAAGCTTTATTCCTAATTTTCCCATTTTTAATCTTTCAGGAGAAAATTAAGGAATCGTAGTGAAGACGGACCATAAATATGACTTTTTTTTTAATAATGTGGAGTTCTAGATAACCTGAGGTAGCTGTATAATCTAATATATTGTTTTATTGTTTTTTAAAGCTAATGTCTGCCCATTGAAATCACATCATCTACTATATAATTGTCTAATGTTCTCTGTCTGTCACGGAAATCGCGCGACAGACAGAGGCCGCTCCGGCGGGCACCAATGAGCGCAGACTGTGCAAATAGGCGTGAGAATTCAAAGTTCAAATTTCACGCCTATTCACAGCCCGGCAACTGCGGCGCTAGCGCCGCTGTCTCCGGGATACACAGTGGCCACAGTGGCGGCTCTCCTCACAGCCCCCCCGCTCCCCGCGGCACCCCCGCTCTTCCTGCCCCCCATCCGCTCCTCCTGCCTCTCCTGCCCCCCTCCGCGCCCTCCGTCTGCCCCCTGCTCCTCCTGATTTCCCCGTCCCCCATGCCTCCCGCGGCTCCTCCTGTCCCCCCCCCCGTTCCTCATGCCTCCCCGCGGCCCTCCTGCTCCTCCTGCCCCCCCCGATCCTCATGCCCCCCTGCCCCCCCTGCTCCTCCACGGTGATAAAAATAAAAAAATCCCATAAGGATACTTACCCTCCGCCGGCTCGCTGCTCCACCTCCGACTTCTAGCTTCTAGAGGGCTTGAGGATCCGTCGTTGCCTGGGAAACCGATCAGCTGATGGGTTTCCCCAGGCAACGACAGGTCCTGCCATGGGAGCTATAAGACGGAGGTGGACGGGTGAGTATCCTCACATCCTGTCCCCCCCCGCCCCCACCATCCTGCCCCCCGCCGGCTCCATCCTGCCCCCCCCGCCGGCTCCATCCTGCCCCCCCCACCGGCTCCATCCTGTTCCCCCCGCCAGCTCCATCCTTCCCCCCCTCCCCCCCCGCCGGCTCCATCCTTTCCCCCCCCTGCCGGCTCCATCTTCCCCCCCCCCCTGCCGGCTCCATCTTCCCCCCCTCCTGCCGACTCCATCCTGCCCCCCCCCCGCTAGCTCCATCCTGCCCCCCCCCCGCTAGCTCCATCCTGCCCCCCCCCGCCGGCTCCATCCTGCCCCCCTGCCGACACCATCTTGCCCCCCCCACCGACACCATCTTGCCCCCCCCACCGGCACCATCCTGCCCCCCCCCCCCCCCCCGCCGGCTCCATCCTGCCCCCCCCCCCCCCACCGGCACCATCCTGCCCCCCCCCCCCCCCCCCGCCGGCTCCATCCTGCCCCCCCCCCCCCCCCCGCCGGCTCCATCCTGCCCCCCCCCCCCCCCCCCCCGCCGGCTCCATCCTGCCCCCCCCCGCCGGCTCCATCCTGCCCCCCCCCGCCGGCTCCATCCTGCCCCCCCACCGCCGGCTCCATCCTGCCCCCCACCGCCGGCTCCATCCTTTTTCCCCCCCCGCCGGCTCCATCCTGCCCCCCACCGGCTCCATCCTTTTTCCCCCCCGCTGGCTCCATCCTGCTCCCTCTCCCCCCCTGCCGGCTCCATGCTGCCCCCCCTGCCGGCTCCATGCTGCCCCCCCTGCCGGCTCCATGCTGCCCCCCCTGCCGGCTCCATGCTGCCCCCCCTGCCGGCTCCATGCTGCCCCCCCTGCCGGCTCCATGCTGCCCCCCCTGCCGGCTCCATGCTGCCCCCCCCCTGCCGGCTCCATGCTGCCCCCCCTGCCGGTCCATCCTGCCCCCCCCGCCGGCTCCATGCTCCCCCCCGCCGGTTCCATCCTGCCCCCCCGCCCATGTCGCCGCGCTCCATCCTGCCCGCCGCCGCCATCTGCCCGCTCGCTCCATCCTGCCCACCCCGTCACCATCCTGCTCCTCCGGCTCCATCCTGCTCCTCCGGCTCCATCCTGCTCCTCCAGCTCCATCCTGCCCCACTCGCTCCATCCTGCCCTGCTCGCTCCATCCTGCTCCTCCAGCTCCATCCTACCCCGCTCGCTCCATCCTGCTCCTCTGGCTCCATCCTGCCCCGTTTGCTCTATCCTGCCCACCGCTGTTCTTGCCCCCATCCTGCCCCCCCTCCGCCTCCATCGTGCCCCCCCCTCCACCTCCATCGTGCCCCCCCCGACTCCATCCTGCCCCCCCGGATCCATCCTGCCCCGCTCGCTCCATCCTGCTCCCCGACACAATCCTGTCCCCCCACCCCATCACCATCCTGCCCCCCTCCTCCATCCTGCCTCCCCTGGCAATTAGCGGTCATGTGACCGATCAGCTGATCGGTTTCCCAGGCAACAGCAGGTCCTAAAGGCCTGTAGGACCTAGAAGACGGAGGTGGAGCGAGCCGGCGGACAGGTGAGTATCCTCACTGAGGATTTTTTACTTTTACTGTGGAGGAGCAGGGGGCCGCGGGGAGCGGAATATCACCGTATACCATAGTGCTGCTATACATGTACTGTAATGTACCGCCATAATATACGATAGCGCTGCTATACATGTACTGCAATGTACCGCCATATACCATAGCGCCGATATATATACATATATATATATATATATAATATATATATATGTAGTTCACTCACGTTGACTGAACAAGTTCTGTCAGTCACAGCATGTCAACTACATACATATTCTAGAAATTCTAGAATACCCGATGCGTTAGAATCGGGCCACCATCTAGTACATTCATAATATGGATGTTAAAATGTGACCATATGGCCGAACGTATTGAAACCCTTGAAATTGTTCCAGAAAATGAAGTATTTCCCTAAAATACATATTGCAATTACACATGTATGTATTGGAACAACAGAAAAACTGAAAAAAAGGCAAATCGAACATAATTTCACACAAGCCCCAAAAATGGGCCTGACAAACTTTTTGGCCCCCCTCAGCTTCATATTTGGTTCCATACCCTTTATAATAATAACTGCAATCAACCGCTTCCTATAAGCATCCCATAAGCTTCTTACAACATCTGAACTGGAATTTTGGAACACTCTTCTCTTACATACTGCTCCAGGTCTCTCATATTTGAAGTCGAGTTCTCGCAACAGGAATTTTAAGATTTCTCCTTAGGTGTTCGATGAAATTTAGGTCCAAACTCATTGCTGGCCACTTCAGAACTCTCCAGAACCCTGTTTCCATTCATTTCTGAGTGCTTCTTGAAGTATGCTTGGGGTTAATGTCCTGCTGGAAACCTAGTACTTCGGGCGCAAACCCAGCTTTCTGACACTAAGCACTACATTGCTTCCCAAAATCCTTTGATGATCTTCAGATTTCATGATGCCTTCCACAGTCAACGCACACAGTGCTACAGGCAGCAAAACAACCTTAAAATATCTTTGAGTCTCTATCATATATGACTGTAGGTACTGTGTTCTTTTCTTTGTGGGCCTCATTCCATTTTCAGTAAACAGTAAAATGATGTGCTTTACCAAAAAGCTCTATCTTGCTCTCACCTGTTCAAAAGACACTTTCTCAGTAGCATTTTGGCTAACTCAAGTAAATTTTGGCAAACTGTAGTTTAACTTTTTTATGTCTTTCTATCAGCAGTGGGGTTTTTCTGAGTCTCCTGACAGTGTTTGATTTCATTCAAATGTCTAGGGATAGTTTGTGCTGATTCTGATGCACTCTAAGCCTGCTTGACAGCTTGATTAACTTTGGAACTTTATTGGAGCTGTTTACCCAGCATCCAGACAATCTGGTGTTGCAACCTTTCATTTTTTCTCTGCTGTGTACGTCCAGGAAAATTAGCTACAGTGCCATGGATTGTAAACTTCCTGATTATGTTGTGCACCATGCACAAAGGATAATCAAGATTTCTGGACATGGTCTTGTAATCTTGAGATTGTTGATTTTTTTTTTTTTTATCAATTTTAGTTCTCAAGTCCTTAGGCCCCTTTCACACTAGTGTTTTGTTCAAATTGCGGCAGATCCAGCAGATTTTCCCGCATCTGCTGCACTTGCGGCACGCTTGCGGCAAGCCCCATGCACTGTCTATGGGGTTTGCGGCAGGTGCGGCAAGTGCGGTGTAGCCGCGGTTCCGGCACTTGCGTTTTTTTTTGCGGCCGCAACTGCCACAAGTGACGGAACCACGGCTATACCGCACTTGCTGCACCTGCCGCAAACCCCATAGACAGTGCATGGGGCTTGCCGCAAGCGTGCCGCAAGTGCGGCCGTTAGGCGGCAGATGCGGTAAATCTGCTAGATCTGCCAATACGCTAGTGTGAAAGGGGCCTTACACAGTTAATTTTTCTTTCTGTTCTCCTTGCTTAGTGTGGCACGCACCGCTACATAATGCAAAGATTGAGTCACCTTCTCCCCTTTTTCTCCCCTTCTCACCTGTGATTTTCATATTGCCCACGCATGTTACTTACCACAGGTGAGCTTGAATGAGTATCACATGCTTGAAACAAATTTGTTTACCCACAGTTTTGCAAAGTTGCCAACAATTTGATGCAGCCCATTTTTGGAGGTTTCCGTGAAATTATACCTAGTTTGACTTTTTTCTCTATATTTTTGTGTTGTTACAGTACACAGAAATGAAATAAACATATGTTTGACAAAACGTGTAGTTGCAATAATTTTGGGGGAAAAATACCCTCATTGTTCCAGAAAATGAAGCATGTGCTCATGGTCTGGAGGAGCTGCGTGTTTGACGCAGCTCCTCCGGACCTGATTGAACTCGCGGGTGCCTGCAGGGAGACCGCAGCCACCCTGTACTCACAATGTGCAGTGGGTGCGGGGCGGCTTCTCCCTGCAGTCTCCCGATGAGAGCTGCTTCCGACTCCGCATCGTGAAATGAACATGCTGCAAATCAGCGGAATGCCGGCAACCCACACCGCAGCTCCAAACACGCTGCGGTCGGGTTATGCACAGTGGGCATGGGATTTCTTGAAATCCCATCCACTATGCTGATACTGTACTACGCTGTGTTCAAAACGCTGCGTACACTGATCGTGTGCACGCACCCTTACAATCTATTTGATGAAGATCTGAGTTATATACCAAAACGTAGCTATATTGTGGATTGCCATCACTAATAAATCCAATTAACTAATTTCATCATTGGAATGCCAGATTTGTTTCTGCAATGTATCAGGAGGTGATATCATATCTGACCACCCCTCTCTTCCCTTCTTTATGACGGAGCAATGTGTACTCATATCCATTCTGTTTTTTCTTTTTGTTAGATGTGCGAAGACATTTGCTGCTGCATAGAAGACTGTGAAGACCTGATCTGTGAACTAAATTTTATGAATAGTAATAAGATGGTTTGCTTTACATCAAACTATCTTGCCTCTCCACCATATTTACTATGTGAAGTAAGACATCGACTCTGCTGTCACGCTGTTAGGAAATTCCTTCTGCAGCATCTATGGCACAACCTGGAACTGATCACATGAATCTACTAAGCTGTTAATAGTCATAAGATGCAGTAAGGAATCTGCAAAATTCACAAATTAAGCTACACTTAAAAGCAAGTGCTCTAACAGGTGGATATATGAGCAGATGTCAAGCTACTGTAGGTGACAGGATGAGGGAATGCAAATTTATGACTCTTCATAGCATTAAGGTCAAATATTAAGCTAGCAAGAGCTGCTAAGCCTGCAGTGTAAAAGTGAATAAGCCAGAAATGGGGATGAATTATCTGTGACCAGTGACTAGGTAGAAAACAAATGTCTAACTTATCATTTCCACACATGAACAAAAATGTTGATACCCTTTTTTTGTAAGTGGGAAAACCTACAATGATGACTGAAATGTCTTGAAATTGACAAATGAAATTTTCAATTTAAATTTGCTGAACATCAGCTGATGAAAATCAGACATTGTTTCTGAATTGTGTTTACACAGAAAAAATAAATAAAATGGAAATAGCAAAATTCATGTTACTCCTGGAAAAGATTAAAAAATAATTTGAATATAGGAACATGTGAAACTAGGGTGTGTCCTTTACAAGTTTATAGACACCTATAAAAAATCAGTTGCTTAGGCTGGCTTCACACTGCAGTTTTTCACTGATCAGTGTCCATTTAGTGTTTGGCCGCCAAAACCAGGAGTGTCTCCAAAACTCAGAACAGGTGTCAATCTTTCAATTAGAGTTTTTCTCTGCAAGTTCCTTTCCTGGTTCCTCTCTTGGTTTTGGCACACAAACACTGATGGACACTGATCAGTGAAAAACTGCAGTGTGAAGCCAGGCTTATTTAAAGTGTGAAAAGTAGTCATTGTGCTGTTTAGTATCATGGTGTACCTCACTGAACATGAACCAAAGAAAGTTAAGAAATTATTTGTCTCAGGAGATTAGAAAGAAAGTTATAAATAAACATGTTAAAGGTAAAGGCTATAAAACCAACTCCAAAGTGCTTGATGTTCCTGTGACTACAGTTGTACATATTATAAAAGTTTAAGATCTATAGGACTGTAGCCAACCTCACTGGATGTGGCAGCAATATGAAAATTGATAACAAATTGAAGAGATGAATAATACAAATGGTGACCAAAGAGCCCAGAAAAACCTTCAATGAGATTAAAGAGTGTCAGATTGCCCCTTCTGCCACTGTCTTGGCCAAAGTGGACTTTATGGAAGATGACTGAGCAGGAAATCACTGTAGAAAGGAAATCATAAGAAAGCAAAACTGGAATTTGCCAAAATGCTTATTTACAAGCCACAAAGTTTCTAGTAGAGTGCCCTTTGGACGGATGAGACAAAACTAGACCTTTTTGACAAGCAACATCAGTTCTTTGTTCATAGATTCTAAAATGTAGCATACAAAGAAAAGAACATTGTATCAACTGTGAAACATGGAAGATGTCTGATTATATTTTGGGGCTGCTTTGCTGCATCAGTGCACAATACAATCTAAATACTATCAAGACCTTCCGGAGCAAAATGTGCGACACAACATTAGAAAGCTTTGTCTGAATTGCAGGTCATGGGTCCAGTAGTATAATGCCTGAAAGCACACATAAAACATACATAAAGGAATGTCCGAGGCCAGGTTCACACCACGGCCTGATCAGATCCGGGGCTGTCCGGTCTAAACCGGACAGCCCTGGATCCGATCTAGAAACAGAACCGGAGGGCAAACATGCACTCCGGTCCGGTTTGCAGCCGGATGCAGCTGAGCACAGCTGCAGCTGCTGGAATTTCATGATCTGCTAAACTTCAGCAGCCGGCGTCCGATTCCTGGATCCGATGTTTCTGTCGCCGGGGCGATCTGGCGCCATAGACTCCCATGTTTTGGAGCGCCAGATCGCCCCGGATCCAGGAGAATCTGGGAGGATCCAATTTGGGCAGATGTTTTTGTGTCCGGGAGAAAAATCCGATTTCACCCGGATCCTCCCGGACAGATGGAAACCGGATGGCACATAGCTGCCATCCGGTTCCATCCGGCCCCATAGGGCTGCATTATGTCAAAATCGGGTCCGGGGCTGTCTAGTTTACACCAGACAGTCCCGGATCTGGTCAGGCCATGGTGTGAACCCGGTCTAAGAGCAAAGCATTAGACTATTCTGAAGTGACTTCTGTAAGTCTTGATCTAAATCATTTTGAACCTCTGTGGAAGCAGCTGAAACTGGCAGTCTGGAGCAGGCAACCTTAACACCTGAGACAGCTGGAGTAGTTTACTCACAATAAGTGGGCCAAAATACCCATGGAAAGAAGTCTCATTATGAGTTACAATAATCGATTGCAATGACTGCCTCACAAAGTTGTGCAACTGTGTTTTTTTCCACTGAGCAACAAAGTATTAAAATAAGCATACTATATTTTTGTCCGGTCCATTTTAGTTCATTAAATTGAATATTACTTTTGTCAGTTTCAAGTTATTTCATTGACCATTGTGGGGTTCTCTTGCTTTAACAGAAGAGTACCAACAATTTTGTCCATGTGTGTTGATTATGTTTAATGTCATACTGATTTATGTGTTTGCCAAAACTAAAAAGCACGTCACTTGCCATAAATATATAATTTTTTTTTACCTGGTGTAAAGGCTGTTCTGAATTTAGCGGTGTTGTTTTTTTGTGCCTTTCCATTCCTGAGACATAGTTTCACTTAACTGTATATATTTGATTTTTTTGGGGGGGGACTGTGGGAAATGGATTACACTGGTCAATGCTATTTTTCTGGTAAAAGGTTTTAAAACATATTTTAAGTCACTTTTGGCTGCTGATTACGAATATGAACTCCGTTTATGACTATCACATCAGGATTTCAAGATATTTTTGATGAAAATTACTCCTGTCGAATGTTTTTTGCTAAAAACACGTGATTTTCGGGACTACATTTTGTATATTTTTAATCAAGGAATAACAAAGATTACAAAGTCTATGTACAGCAAATCAAACATACTTACAGAATTAAACTACAAAATATAAAAACACATATATATGGCACACAGATGAATGGCAAATGGCAGTTATTCGAACTTTCTTTTCTTGGCTGGTCTGTGATGTACAGCTTCTGGGTTGTCTCTCATCAAGCTCCAACAATAGTCAGCCATCATATGTGAGTCCCACCGGCCTTGATACCGTTCTTCCATTGTTTTAAAGTCCTGATGAAAACACTCCCCTTGTTCCTCGCTCGCATCCCCAAGGTTCTCTGGAAAAAAAGTCCAAATGGCTGTGTAAATAGTGAATCTTGATACTCATTCTACATCCAAGATTTTGCAGACTCATTAGTAGCTCTTCCACAATCTCTTCATATTGTCTGCTTTCTTATTCTCTAGAAAATTCTGCACCACGTTACAAAATGCATTCCAAGCTCGCTCTTCTGTCTCATTTATTGATGTGATGAAATTTCAGTCTCTCATAAGTGTTCTTATTTGAGGTCCATCAAATATTCCAGCCTTTTTCTTCTCTTCACTAAAACCAGGAAAAGTTGAACATCTATAGTTTAAGCATTCTCCACTGTGATTGAGAGCTTTGACGAACTGCTTCATCAATCCAAGTTTTATGTGCAAGGGAGGAAAGATAATGTTCTTCCTATCCACTAGAGGATCATGGATGACATTCTTATCGCCAGATGCCAAACTCTGTCAATGAGGCCATTCCATAAACCAGCACTTTTCATACACTACTTATATTTTACAAGTACCTCATGAAAATGGGCTATATACCTATAGCGCAAAAACATGATGTGATAGAGAAATTCTAAGATCAGATCTGAATTCAGCACCCTCAAGTTAGTGTAAAATTGTTCTTAAAGTCCATGCCAGAAATTTAATTTTTTTTTGTAGACCAGTGTTATCAGTAGGTCTTTAATGTGTTTATTCAGTTTTTGGTTTCTTTTCTCCGTACTATAGAGTGGATAACTGTAGTTGTCATTTTTTTTTTATTTATCGCAAAATGTGTTTGCTCAACAATACACAAACGCAATGCAGGTCAATATATCAATCGTTTGGGAAGTACACAAAAGTGCCCTTTAAGTGTTCAATAGTAAACAAAATAGGATCAGCTACGTAGAAGTCCAATTACCTGCTGTTTAGCAAAACTCACATTTCAGATAAGAATAAGCAAAAGGTTTTTGCTATATATAAACCATGGAGTATACACCCTCTATAGAAAAATAGAGAAAATAGGCACAATGTAGTACCTGCAACAAAATCTAAGCAATAAGCAAAAGTAAAGGGAAAGAAAGGAGAAGCAAAAAAGAGGAGAGTGTATAGGGGGTGGAAGGAACTCTGAAAGGAAAGAGGGAAGGGGCATACCAAAGCCTCAAAGTGGTTGTCAAAACTAGCTCTCAGGACACTCGTCTACTCTACAGCACTCTGTATATACCTCAGTTTGTTGAACTCCAACCAATTAAACCATTTATCTCTAAACTGTGTGTATGAGTCATGGATTGAAGAAGTCAAGTCCTCCTTGAGCATGAGCTCATTCACGTTTGAAATCCATAAAGAAATCAAGGGACAAACCGTCTTTTTCCACAGGAGGGGAATATATGACCAAGCCGCCATGATCAAGAATCGTAGTAAGGTATGTTTGTACCTATCAATGGGAATATCGCAGTAATGCAGTAAGAATAGGGCGGGCCCAATTCCTAAGTATATTCCGTTACCATACGGCTGACTTCACAAACCTTGGACTAGAAATGAGTAAGAAGTCTACATTCCCAAAAAATATGGAGAAAGGAACCCTCTGCCCCACCACACCTCCAACACAGTGAGTCTACTGAGGGAAAAATTCTATGCAATTGGGTAGGAACCCTATACCACCGAGTTAGTAATTTGTAGTTCACCTCCTGGAACCGAGAACTAATCAATTTATGCGCTAATATATATATTCTTGTCCTTTGTTGAGGACTAAGCTCTAGGCCTAGCTCTGCTTCCCACCTCAGCATGAAAGGGGGCGGTGGCTAGTCTATAGGAGAGATCAGTAGAGTGTAAATCTTGGAGAGGGCATGTCCACAATAATCCGGACCGATGCAGTATGTTTCAAATAGTGTCTTGGTTTTACGGAATTCGGATCTAGGAGGGAGGCTGTGAAAGTAATGGTTGAGCTGAATGCCTCTCCAGAAACCCAAAGGTTTAGGTGTCCTCATTGAGTTTAACAGTTCAAGAGACGACCAATCCTCTCCTCCACCCCAGCTGTCCATTCTATCAATCCCTGCCTCAATCCATGAGCCGTACACCGGATCTGCCACGCTCGGTTTAAAGTTTGGCTGAGTAAGTATCGGGGTGAGCGAAGATCCAAGAGGGATCAACTCTGAGCGAACCAGGGCCTGACGACATGCATATAGCGTAGGACCAATGGTAGGATGGTCCTTCAACTCCCCAATGGAACTCGACAGCACCCAAGGCGGGGTGTGAAGGGGAAATGTGTAACTTTGTTTAATCACCACCCAAGCTTTGTGTGTTTTGTGTCTGCACAAATTGATTACCCATATTAGATGGCCAGCTATGTGATACATTTTGATATTCGGTAAACCTACTCCGCCCTCCCTCTTGGGTCTAAATAGAATCAATTTTTTAAGATGCACGCTTTTATTGTTCCAAACGAAGGCAGTTTGATTTTGGGATATGGATTTAAAAAATGAAGAGGGGATCCTAATGGGGAGGGCCTACAAATAGTATAGGATTCTAGGTAAGACTGACATCTTGAAAAGATGGCATCTCCCCAACCATGTAAAAGCCAATTTCCCCCCATCTATCACAGCACGAACCAACCTTATGAGTGCTGGGAAATTTGCCTGATAGAGAGCCTGGACATCAGCCGTGATCTGGATACCCAGGTACTCAAATGCCTGGGTGGACCATCGAAAACAAAAATCATCTTTCAGTCTACCCACAAGCTGGGGAGGGAGATTAATATTCAACGCCTCTGACTTAGATTGGTTAATTTTAAAGTTTGAGAGCTTGGAGTATAACTCCATCTCTTTCAAGAGATTGGGGAGGGAGATCTCAGGGTGCTCTATAAAAAACAACAGCTCATCTGCATATGCAGCGATCTTGTGTACCGTCGTTTCCAACTCTACCCCAAAAATGTCCAAATTTGCACGTATTTGTCTTAGCAGGGGCTCCAGCGTTATAACAAAGATTAGTAGGGACAAGGGGCAACCCTGTCGAGTGCCATTTTTAATATCAAAAGAATCAGATAAAATGCCATTCACCCGGACACTGGCTGACAGCGTCAAATACAGGGACAACACCCACCATCACATCCTGACACCCAAGCCAATATGGGCCAGCTTCTCCTTCATGGACATCCAGTGGACCCTATTGAACGCTTTTTCTGCGTCTGTCGACGGTAGCATTAATGGAGGACCCGATGATTTAGCTTTATAAACTAGGTTTATCACTTTGGCAGTGTTGTTCCTGGCCTCACGCCCCAGCATAAAGCCCGTCTGAACGACATAACATATTACAGGAGAAAGTCTATTTGCCAAAATTTTTGCAATCAGTTTAACATCCAGATTAAGCAATGAAAGTGGCTGGTAGCTGGAGCATTCTAAGGGGTCCTTCCCCAGCTTGTGGAGTACCACGATGTTCACACGTAGGGTATCCCTCAGAGGTGTGGAAACCTCAGCCATAGCATTAAACGAGGCCATCATATATGGTAGAAACTGCTCACGTAGCTTTTTATAGTAAACATTCGTAAACCTGTCTGGGCCTGGAGCTTTACCAGATTTGGAAGATGAAATCGCCTCACTAATCTCCTGAGCCGAAATCGGGGCTTCCAGAGATTGTATTACGGATCAGTGAAGGAGGGTAGGCCCGAGGTTTTAATGTAATCCCGAACTTGGGTTCTGAAGTCCAGTGTATGTACACCACGGTTGGCACTATCCACATTATATAGTGACGAGTAATAATTCTTGAAAGTCTTAGCTATCTCCAAAGGGTGTCGTTCTCGTGTGGAACCCGTAGGGTGGGATATCTTCGGAACATAAGTAGACAATCTCTGTAGGTGTGATGACCTTGTCAATGATCTGCCCGTTTCATTCCCATGTTCATAAAAATGCCTGCAGCATCTGGAGAGGGCACCGTTCCACTTAACTGTATATAAATATATTATTTGTAACCAAGTGCTTTGGGTCATCAAGAGAATTCCTATAGAGATGAGATGAAGATCATGCCCACTTGACTAAACAGACTAGATTTACATACCAGGAATGGTGGGCTATATCTCAAGATCAGAGATTCACAGTAACAAGAATAAACAATGCCAGATTCAGAAGAACAGTGGCATTTACACCAAGTAAAAAGAATATGTTAATTGCAAGGGAAGTAAAATTAATAAATTACTGTATCTGTGAGAAATGAAAGGAAAATACTTATATCTCTGTTTTAATCACTTATCTTTTTGATATGTTTTGCTTATACAATTTTGGCTTTTGTGCTGAGAAAGTGAGTTGGTCAATATGAAATGTATCAATGAAATATGAAAGTGCTATTTTTCAAAAATTTTGTCTTGTTCAATTGTCATCTGCTGTGAGCCACAACATTGTAATGCTCAATGAAGTGTTATAATGAATAATAATAATTTTAGTTATATAGCACTAACATATTCCGCAGCACTTTACAATTAAGCGAGGGCATGCACAGACAATAAAAACTAAACAAAGTAATACATAGTTAAACAGTTATAGGAGGAGTGAAGGCTCTGCTCGCAAGCTTACAATGTACAAACAAATGGAGGGACACAAAAGATAGCATGTGATTGTCATTTCCACCCCAGTTCCACCTCCCACTATGGAAAAACTCCACTTCTGCACCATGTCCTCACCAATCACACATTACCAGTTCCCATCAAACACCAATCACATACAAACATAGCTAGATTTACATTGGTCTGAAGCACAGTCAACTCTGTGATATTTGTAAATCATGTACATTCTCATAGGAGACTGCTGTATATACATCACACAGGAGAAACTGAGGGCATATACAGCACTGCAGAGGGCACATAGACTGGGGGTAAGCTGAACTCTGCAGGAGCCACAGGAATGTTCTCTCAATCATGATAAGGTAACAAATGTTTGTACCGTGTTAGCAAGTAGGTTCTCTCAATCATGGTAGTTTAATGCTTTAGTGCAGCTGCCCTGACGTGGCACACAATCCACTAACATTTTGAAAGTTCTTTTGCTGCTGTTTCTTCCAGAGGCAGTGGGAAGCATGGTATTACTGAGTAGTGTGGCATGATCAGATGCAGACAGAAGGACGCTGCGGTGCTGGGCACGATGGAGAGGTGAGTTATATTGCCTGCACATGATAGCAAAGGGCTGCAGAAGCAGCAGGTTGTCACTTGGCCCTCTTATTAGTCTAATATTCATCTCTCCCCCGCCCACCTCTCAGCGCCATCTTCAGTACTGAGGTGATGAGCGGGGGCAGTGCCATGAATATTATATTAGACTAATGAGTGGGATCACGTGATCTCCCGCTGCCTCTGCTGTCTGCTCCTGCATGCTCAATCCTCTGGTCCTGATTGGGAGTGCTCCCAGAGTGGGCCCCCTGTCCCTGCTGTGAGATAAACAGCTCTGCCCCTGGTGTCCACAGCCGAGGCCCCCCTGCTTACCGTCAGCCACCGGGCCCCTCACAGGAGTCAGGCCAGTCAGGCTCTGATGACGACCCTGGTTGCATGCATGATTGGCCATCAGCCAGGATCTGTCTAAGTGAAGCTGTTGTGTGCTATTGGCAAGCATGCAGACTGTGGACACAGAAATAGGTGGGAGCAGAAGGGAATATGAGGAAAGTCATGTTAATGAGTTGAGGTGATAGGCCTGTCTAAAGAGGTGTGTTTTTAAAGAAAGCTGTAACATTCCACTCACTATGCAATGGGGGTTACTCACTGCTTGGTCCTCAAGGTAGCGAAAGAAAAACTTTAACATTTAAAAGACCATATGGTTTATTCACTACTCCATAAATAACACTCCCGATAATTAATCAGGAGACTTCCAATCATTCGGCTTCACAGCAAAATGACAAATGGTCCATTTAAGTTACTCATGGGTATGCAATCCTGCACAGGTTCAAATCCACAGACGTATACCAGTGCAGGTATCTAAGACTCCACACTCTGACTCCCACTGACCCTGGTCAGTGTTCAGACACGAATTTCAAGTCCATTTACCTTCTCAGGAGGTATGATAGTGTCTACACTCTATTAAACATATATTATATATACTATACCTTCACTACTACTCTTCTTTGCAGAATGCTCCTCCAAACAGCTTTCTTGATAATCCCACTTACACTGCCAAGTAGACCCTTACCATGGGTAATTGAGCATCCATGTGAATTACATACTTGTATACAATATTTAAATACATGCTAGCACAGTAATATTATGACGCCCATGATCTTAATAAAATATGAACTTGGTAACATTATACAGTATTTCTTGGATTCTGGCACATTTTGCAATTCCATGTGATATTACAATGTTATTGGCTGAGGCAGAGTGCCTTGCAAGGTTTTCATTAAAAGTATGTCAAAGAGATATTGAAGATATTCAGGTTTCTTATTTTTCTCATGTAAATGTTAGGCTGAATGCTAAATGATAAAAATACTTACCTGTAAAGGATGCAACGAGTTATGTTCCTTTCTGTTGCACTGCTTAACTCCTTCATGAGCAAGGGCTTATATATAAGCCCTTGGCAAAGCCCGTTTCTCTGGTGCGAGCTCACACTCTGAGCTTGCATCATCCCCCACACATCTTAGCTGATCTGATCAGCTGAGATGTGTAGCTAACAGCACCGATTGGATCAGCGAGCGGATCGGTGCTGTTAAACATTTGGATTGTGCTGTCAATCACTGACAGCGTGATCCAAAGCACTGCAGCGGGGATTGCGCCGTTCCCAGCTAGTATCAGAGGTCCCGTGATGCGATCACTGGACCCTCGCTGTTACCTTGACAGCCCGGGGTCCTGTGATGATCCGGGATGCTGTCTGTAATCACTTCCTGTGGTTGCCTGATAATTTCTGGTATGCAGAAACATGCTAAAGCATCTAGCTGCATAGCAGAAGTGATCGGACTGTGCAGCACTGAGGCCCACTAGGGGGCAGTGTAAAATAATGAGAAAAAAAAGTTTTTAACAGTATGTAAAAAAGAAAAAACATAAAAAGTTCAAATCATCCCCCTTTTGCCCCATTGAAAAAAAAACTATAAAAAATAAACATATTTGGTATCGCCACGTTCCAAAATTCCCAATTTAACAAAATATAAAACCAATTAATCAGATTGGACTTTTTTTTCTGGTGTACAGTTTACCAAACGCCAAAATTACGTTTTTTTTTGTCACAGCAACATTGCAATAAAATGTAATAATGGATGATCAAAACAGCACATCCACCCAAAAATTGTATCATTAGATAAGTCAGCTCAAGACGCAAAACATAAGCTGTCACACAGCCCCAGATCCATGAAAAATGAGAACGCTACAGTTTGCTTAAAATGGCGCAAAAATGCAATTCTTTTTATTTAAAAATTTCTAAACATTTTTTTCACCACTTGGATAACAGTAAAAGTATACATGTTTGGTTGGCATCTACGAAGTCGTACCGACCCAAGGCATCATACCAACATGTCAATTTTACCATATAGTGAAACATGATAAATAAATAAAAACAAAATACAAATGTATACCGTAATTGCACTTTTTTTTCAGTTTCAATGCAGTTGGAATTTTTTTCCCATTTTCCTGTACACTATATGGTAAAATAAATTGTCATTCAAAAGTTCAACTTATACCGCAAAAAACAAGATCTCATTAGTCCATATTGATGTAAAAATAAAAAAGTTATGGCTCTTGGAGTAATGGGAGGGAAATACAGAGAATGGAAAACGGAAAATTTCCCGGGGTGAAGGGGTTAAAGTAAACAGAAAATCGTAATGATGAATATATGTAGACTGTCTTACTGGGATCTCAGACTGCGCTGTTGTAACATTAAAAAATTGATAGAAATGGTAACAAATGTAAACATTTTGATAATTGCCAAATTCTCTAAGTAGCTGCAGATTCAGATGTGTTTCCATATTCTGCTTCATCATCTAACAGTTGGAGTCACCCTGTACATAAGACTGCTTTGCAGTATACTCCGATTTTATCTCCATTGTTGTATTTGGAGCACCTACGGACACCCATAGATCGGATATTGACGGCTTATGCTAAGCACAGGGCATCATTTACAGTCTTGGATAACTCCTATAATGGCATATTGCTAACATTTTCTATTATTTGGGTCTGTATTATCTATCCCTGATCTCTGGAATGAGCTTGAGAAAAGCACAGTGCCTCAGCAGCGTATACTTAGCTATTGGCTATAATGAACTCACTGTGCAAATGTCTCACACTAGGGACCGGGATACTCGAGACCGGGTTGTACTGCCTCTGTGGGGTGTCAAGGTGCTAGGCCCAGTCCTGTTGTCCCAGATGCGGCAAGTAAAGGGAATATTTACAGGGAATTTGTCGTGATCCCACCCGGGGTTAGTAGAACCACCGCTGCCGTATTCCTGCTGGGAACAGTGACTTAGGGCAGCGTAGATGGTAAGCCCTTCGGGTAGGGTTGAGGGTCCCCAGGGCAGGTGTAGTAGTGATGGAGGGGTCTGGTGAGGGATTATGCTCTGTGCAAGACACTTACAGTATTTTCCGCACTATAAGGTGCACCGGATTATAAGGCGCACCATCAAAAAAAGGGCTGCTAACTGTCTTGGTTCATATATAAGGCATACCGGATTATAAGGCGCACCTTATTACCATAAAAAACAAAGCTCAGCCCCCCATTATCCTCCAGTATCCCTCTGTAGCCCCCCCATCACCTTCCAGTATCCCTCTGTAGCCCCTCATCACCTTCTAGTATCCCTCTGTAGCCCCTCATCACCTTCCAGTATCCCTCTGTAGCCCCCCCATCACCTTCTAGTATCCCTCTGTAGCCCCTCATCACCTTCCAGTATCCCTCTGTAGCCCCCCATCACCCTCCATTATCCCTCTGTAGCCCCCATCACCTTCCAGTATCCCTCTGTAGCCCCCAATCATCCTCCGGTATCGCTCTGTAGCCCCCCCTTCACCCTCCAGTATCCCTCTGTAGCCCCCATCACCTTCTAGTATCCCTCTGTAGCCCCTCATCACCTTCCAGTATCCCTTTGTAGCCCCCCATCACCCTCCAGTATCCCTCTGTAGCCCCCCATCACCTTCCAGTATCCCTCTGTAGCTCCCCATCATCTTCCAGTATCCCTCTGTAGCCCCCCATCATCTTCCAGTATCCCTCTGTAGCCCCCCCTTCACCCTCCAGTATCCCTCTGTAGCCCTTCATCACCTTCCATTATCCCTCTGTAACCTCTCCATCCTCCTCCACACACACACAGTCAGACACACACATAAACTGATTCTTACTTGTTGCTTACTGCCTCTCAGCTGTCCTGCGCTGTTGGTACAGTAAGTCACTAACAGCGCAGGAGCCCTCATCCAATTACATTGCAGGAGCCCTGAGCCAATCACAGCGCAGGAACCGCGAGCTGACGTCAGCTGGCCTCAGATTGGCTTACAATTCCTGTGCTGTGATTGGCACAAGGCTCCTGGGCAGAGATCTGCACAGAGCTCCAGAGCTGTGATTAGCTGATGGGCTGCTGGGCTGTGAGCAGCGCGGCTGCTGCTGAACACAGTGGCGGACACCGGACAGGGGGGACAGTGGGATGATGCCCAGCTGCATGCCCCAGTCTTGTGATCGATGGCATGCTGATCAGGTATGCCTAATTTTCTGGGGGTGCCTTATATTTGCAGGCACATGGCACCCCCTAGCATGCATTATTTTCTGAAAAAAAAAAACGTATGTAAGGTGCACTGCACTATAAAGGGCACTTTTGATTTCTAAGAAAATCTTAGTCTTTTAGGTGTGCCTTATAGTGCGGAAAATACGGTACTTCGCTGCTCCAGATTCTCCAGCCAGTGTGCAGGGATGACAGTCTGTGGCTCCTCAGGCGAGACTCTGCTGCGACGCTGGAAAGAAGCAGTCTCAGGCAATGGTGAGCTTACTGGGTACTTTACTTAAAGTTCTTTAGCAGCAGTTCACAACAGTTTACAAGTTACAGTTCTTTCAGCTCTTTCAAGTTACAGTTCTCACACTTTAGCACTGCTCTGGGTAACTGGGTTTCTGCAGCTCAGGCATCTCCTCTGTGTTGTTTCCCTCAAGTCCTATCAGGCCCTTTCCTTTCTCTCTGTCTCCTCACTCACGGTTTGGTCTGGCCTTCACGGGCTTTCGTGTGATAATTCCCTCTCTGTCAAGGTCACTAGCCCTAGTCTGATGCCTGTGTTCCTAGACCGTTGGTAGGCTGCAGGTCATGGAGTACCTGCCACACGCCGGTGTGTCTCGTGATTAGGGTCCTAGCGTGCCCCCGGTCATCTCTACAGAGCCGACTCTCTGGCTGTAGCTGCCTAGCCGCGAGTGTCCCAGGTATGGCTGTGGGATCACCAGGCTCCCTTTTCTCACTGTCGGGTGACTCTGTTTCTGGCTTCTTCCCCTCGCCTCTGGCTATGGAGCAAGCTTTCTCTACTAGGAATATAGCCTCTAGGATTCTGCGTCCTCCAGGGAACCCTTCCTCCTGGGAAAAACTGCCTCTAACTGTGTGTTCCCGGGTTTTTCTATTGTTGGTCTCTCCACCCACTTGTTCAGTGCTGCTCTAAGCTCCACCCACACTACTCTTAACCCCTGCTACCCCTTGCCTAACCTAGAGTCTTAGGAGTAGGGTCGGTGTGTGTACCTGTGTGGTGTGTTTTTCAGTCAACCGTCTCTACCTTACCTGGCTGCAGTTCACCCTGTGGCCGCCTTTGTCGCAGGGGCGCCACACAAACTCTGAAAGAGATGAAGGGCACAGAGATATCGATTTATTGACTCTTCCCTCAGCCTTTCACCAACCAGTTCGACATGTCTGAGCAATATACAATCAGTGACTTTGTGGAGCCCACTGGGACGGGGTACTCGGTGCCGGACCGGGGTACTGCTGGGGAGATCACGGCGGTCTTGGTCCGGACCGTGTCCCAGGTTCTGCAAGTAAAAGGGAAGATATTTACAGGGGATTGTTTGTCGTGACGCCACCCACGGGTTGTGGTCATTAGAGGGACCACCGCTGCTGTGTACTTCTGTCAGGAGGATGGATGGATGCTGCAGCAAGGTGGATGAGCCCACCGTGGGTCAGGGCAGCTCCTGACAGGGTGTAGAGTGCAATAACAGTTCTGTATACCTGGAATCAGATACAGGAGACTGAAGCAGGGTTCACCGAGTTTACTCACAAGTTCTTCCAAGTCAGGCAGTTTACAACAGTTCAGTTCTCAGTACAGTTAACTCCGGTAACTCTTAACCCTCTGCAGCCAGGCTGTCGCTCTGAGATCCCTCACTCTTTCTCGGTAACCTTTCCGGCTTGTTCTTCCTCTGTTCTTCCTAGTGGGTTGTATGGCGGCAACTCGGTCCCTTAATATGGCTTCCCCTATGTGTATGGGCAGCAAGCTGGGTCCTCCTAAGTGTTGCTGAGCCTCCAACCCGTGTATTAGGAACACTGATCTGGAATCCGTGTTCCCCGCTGGTTTGTCTGGGGAGCCAGCGTGTAGCAGCAGTCCCCCTCAGAGCCGACACTCTGGTTCTAGCCTAGCATGGGTGTCCCTGTCTTGCAAGGGATCACCGGCTCTTTCCCACCCGTGTAGCTATCCAAATACTTCCAGGGAAACCTTTCCCTCCTACAGCCAGTCTATGCTGCCGTACACCTTGGACCTGGTGGTATCGGTCCGGTCTCTGTCCTCACTCCTCCGTGGGCTGAGGGCTATGGAAGAGCTTTCTCTCCATGGATCTGTGTCACTGTGGATTCTGCGTCTCCAGGGAGCCCTATCCCACCGGGGAAATGTCACTTTCTGTATTCTGCTGTTCTCTGTCTTTGCATCTCAGCCTACTTCGGCCTACTTGTCTTGGCTGCTCAGCTCACTCTGGCCTGCTGGCTAACTCCTCCCAATATTCCTCTTTTTGTTCTGGTCTACCACCTGACCTACCTTCCCACCCACTTTCTCTAAACCCTACCACCCCTTGCCCGCCTAGAGTCCGGGGCTCCGGGTTGGGTGTTGAGCTCTTGTGGGTGGGTGTGCTGTGAGGGTGTTTGGTGCACAAACTGTCTACCTTTCTGCCTGGCTGCAGTTCCCTATGAGGCCACCCTGGTTGCAGGGGTGCCACAACTTTGATACAAAAAAGATCCTTACGACAGGTCATCAATATCAGATTATGGATTCCAACATTTGGCACCTTCACGGATCAGCTGTTACCAGCACCAGAAGAGGAGAGATGTAGAAAATGTAGAGAGCTGAGCTTCAGTGCTTCGTCAAACTGTTTATCAGCCACTGACAGGTTCTGTAGATCATCTCCATTAACGTAAATAGGAGCTGGTCTGTAGTTGCCACTAAACAGTGTCCAGAATAGTGAAGTTTCACTCCATACACTGTTGACCTGCAGCCAATGCTGGCGCTGAAAGCAGCAGTTCGGTGGAGGTGGCAAGTGTCGGAATCCACAATCTGATATTGATAATCTATCCGGAGAATGGTCATCAATATTAAAGTGGTGGAAATGCTGTTTTAAACACCTAGCACAAAGAATTTGCCATGTGTTAGTTATCTTGGAGTCCAATGATCTCTAAATACGATAAAAGGACAAGATTCCTAAAGCTGGTCCACACATCAACTTATATTGGATTTTTCAAATACACTATTTTTTTAATGTTTTATGTCTGGGCTAATATAGGATAAAACAAAAGCCCATGAAAGTAAACCAGCCTTATTTTGTAGTTTTCCAACATGTACTGAGCAAACAGATCATTTCACGGTGTGCCAGTCAATGTACCCTGGAATGACAAAGCATGGAAATGACGCAGGAGCCAAACAGTACATGCTTCAACACAACAGCCTGGATTACCTCCGAAGCATGTGTGTACCTGTACTGAGTGTCTAGATGGTTACAGAATGTGCTCCCTTCCCAGAGATTTCAGCACATGTATTAACCATCGGCATCAATGCCAATTAAATGCCGTCACAAGGTTTTTACCAGCAAAGTCACTGAATGCTTGTGTGAAGATCATATTACCATTTATAGGAATTAAAGCGGATGTCCTACACATAATGAATAATTTTTTATGATCACAAAAGATCTTTTAACCCTTTTGCTGCAAGAAGTTTTACAAAATCTTGAGCCTCTGATAGCTAGGAGAATTTTTGAACTTTTGATGTTTACAAATAAAGTCTAAATTCTGAAAAAAATAACAACTTGATCCCAAACCTAGATATTTGCTAAAAGCAGATACCTGGTGCGTTGTCAAAATTTCACTTTATACACATTCAGTAGATACCTTTATGCAATTTTGTGCAAGTTAATTTTGTGTAAGTTAATTATAAATGCATAAAATTTGATATTAATGGCTAAAGTGATTTTCCCAAAGATTAATAGGAGAAAAGAAAACACAATTTGTTATATACTGTACTTTGCTCCAGGTACGGCAAAATCCAATAAGTGGTCGGACTCGTACACATTGCTCAGAAGAGAAGTAGAACCATTTGACACCCCACAAGGTTTCATACATTTTCTTTCCATTGTCTTGTGCAAACAAAAAAATCTTAAAACCTAATTCTTCATTTTCACTGGTATATTGATTTAGTTCCAACTTTTTCATTTCTACAGGAGGTAATAAGAAAATAATGTACCCCGGAATGTACTACACACTGGTGCAGCAAAATGAATTAGAATATCATCAAAAAATTTATTTTAGTAATTCAGTACAAAAAATGAAATGCATATATTATATAGAGTTATTACAAACAGTGATCTATTTCAAGTGTTTCTGTTAATGTTTATGATTATGGCTTACAGCCAATGAAAACCCAAAGGTCATTATCGCAGAAAATGAAAGGAATATAATATTGATTAGTCAACGCATTTCAGGGCTCCCAGAAACGTCCTGAAACATGGCAATATTACACTGACTTTTGATGATGTTCTAATATATTGAGATGCACTAGATGTCCTAGAACCCTCTCATGTTTTATTTTTTAATTTCCTTTCATTACATCCATCATATGTGTTCAGGACCCATGACCACACCTGTTTAGCAACTCAATCCTACCACCAGAATCCTATTGCACACAGGAGAAGATTCCTGCTGAGGTGCAGAGCTACCACTAAAAATCAATGGACTGGGGCGTGGCCTAGCGTCTGATGTGAGCGGTCGGGTGCCGGCACAGCTCCGCCGCTGATCCTGTCTAAACTCCTGCTTTAATCCCTCCACAGCACATTCTAAACCCCTGCATCGATCCTGAAGCTCCCGGGACACTGGAGAGGCAGTTGACTCGGCTCAGTGAGGCAGGGATGGGAAAACGGAGGCAGAAGGATGTTGTGCCTGGGAGTGGCATACAGGCTCAAAATGGCGCCGAGGCGGAGGCGGCCGCAGAGAAGCATACCGCCGATTATGAAAAGAGGCTGGAGGTGGCAGTGCGACTCCAAAGGTTTGCAAGGGGGGCAGAGACACTGGGAGAAGCGATACTAAGCAGAGAAGGGGGACAGGGGCAGAAGACTCAAAAAAGGAGGAGGACAGCTCTGAATCTGGTGTGCCTGATGTAATGAGTGCACAGAGAAGCCCGGTAACCAGTGTGAATGGGGCTTCAGTTACATGCAAATGCAGAGCCCACTTTTAAAGATGTTTTCCAAGTGGTCATCTTTTGCAAGACTGTCCTGACTGCCCTAACTACTAGAGTAGATGGCATTAAGGAGGAAATGGCAGGCATTAAGGAGGCCATGCATAAAGCAGCCGTCAGGACAGGGGCAGTGGAGGAGAGAGTGAGCGTTGCTGAAGACCAGCTCAGCAGCATGCACAAAGTGCAAATCAAGCATGCACAAGGAATCTCTGAGATTTCTGCAAAGACTGATGACTTGGAGAATCGCTTCAGAAGGAACAATCTCCGAATAGTGGGGGTGCCCGAGAAAGTGAAGGGGAGTGACCCTACACTATATATTGAAAACTGGTTACTGTCCAAATTTGGAGCAAAGAAACTGACATGTTTTTCCATGGTGGAAAGGGCACACCGTGTCCCAATGAGACCCTCGTCTCCAGGAGATGGCCCTCGCACTATTTTAGCGAAAATCCTTAAGTATTGTGATAGAGATATAATATTAAGGAAGGCCAGAAATGTGAAAGAACTACCGTATCTATTGACGCAAGAGACATCTCCTTCTACCCTGAGTACTCGTCCGAGGTGCAAAGACTCCGGATGCGTTACAGTGAAGTGAAGAGGAAACTCAGACAAGATCTCTTTGTATGCTGATGATGTGCTCCTCACTTGCACGAACCCGGAAATTTCTATCCCGTCTGTGGTTTCCCTATTGTCTAGTTTCTCTGCGGTCTCCTTCTATAAGCTTAACCTTTCCAAATCCTCCCTCTTTTCGGTTAATCTCTCCCCTCAGTCTCAAACTAGTCTAACCTCACGATTTTCATTCAAGATAACTCCCCTGGGGTTTACCTACTTGGGTATTCGGATTGCATCGACACCCATCATGATTAGACTCAATTGTGAGGCTCTAGTATCATCCCTAAAAACGCTTTCCTCGGAGTACTCGGAGGCCCAGCTCTCTTGGATTGCCAGAATTAACTTGGTAAAAATGATGTTCCTCCCCAAGATCATTTACATCCTTCGGTGTATTCCACTCTTGTTTCCCCGGAGATTCCTGAACCTATTTCAATCTATTTTAGGAAGGTTTGTATGGAATGACAGACCCCACCGGGTTTCTCTCAGTACTCTCACCCTTCCCATCTCCTTGGGAGGCCTGGGTATGCCCGATATCATTTGTTACTACCAAGCCATCTCACTAGATCTAGCCAAGGTATGGTGGGCTGAGGCCCCCGGGACGTCCGCTCACTGGCTTCAAATCGAAGCCCTTCACTCTCCGCGGAACTCGGTCAGACTCCTTCTGGAGATGGCGATTTTGTGTCCGTCTCCCCCTCAAGTTCCACTCTGCTCCATGAAGGCACTTCTTTCGGTGTGGTGCAAACTGGCGAGAGTCCACCTCCCCTTTCTAACCAGCTACCTCTCTCTCCAAGCTATTGAGGCTTCTATGGTGGACATCTCCTTGACCCGATGGAGAGAGGCAGGGATACTATTGGTTAGAGACCTTCTACAGGAGGGCCGTTTGACGTCCTTCTCTTCACTTACGCGCAAATTTTCCCTTCCTTCCTCAGCCTTTTTCTCCTATCTGCGGATTCATCACTTTTTAGTCTCCTCCTCCCTCCCGTCTTGGGACCCTGGCTTGATCGACCTTAACCTCCAGTCCTTTTTCAAACAGCAAGGCCCATCTACCAGGGGAGTCTCAATCGTATATAGAGCCTTGATCGCAGCCCATGCTGCGGTTAAGCTCCCCTATATGGTTAAGTGGGAATCAGCTTTAAATTTCACGGCCCCACTGGAAAGGTGGCATAAGGCCTCATCTCATACCTCTAAATTTACCAGATGTGTCAATCATTTGGAACAGGCAAAGAAACTGCAGATGAACTGGTACCTGACACCTGTGAGAATTGCTAAGTTTAATGACCGCGCTCCCCCTTTCTTCATCTCTCTGTTGGAGGTCCTGTGGACTGACGGGTAATGAGGCTCACATCTGGTGGAATTGTCCGATGGTGCGACCCTGTTGGGCAGAGGTGAACGCACTTTTAACGGAACTGACTGGACTGACATTCCCCTTGTCTGCTCCTATGGCCCTCCTGGGACTGGACTTGGAGGATATCCCTCCTATACTGCAACCGCTGGTGATTTATGTCTTGATCGCTGCCCGCCACTCTATAGCGGCTGCCTGGAAATTGCCCTCTCCCCCCTCCATGGAAGAGGTTGTGTCCAGATTGAATCAGTACTTTACGTACGAGCTAGTTTTGTCACATGACATGCCTCGTAGAACGAAAGTGCTGAATTGGTGGGATCCGTGGGTGTCTTCACAGTATAATAAGGTATCTGTGCTGCATTGATTATCTTATGTCTACAAATTGATGATCCACAAACTTGCTAGAATGCATTATTAATGGTAACACTGCTATTTGCTATTTACTAAGTATCCTTTTCTGCGCCCTTGTTCTGCTTTATATATTCCACCTCCGTATTCTGGAAAGAAAATACACAACATCATAGAGTTGTCGCGGAAGTGGCCGGACGCACCCTTGCTGCCTCTTGGAGATGTAAATAATGTAATAGACGGCAACTGGGGCATGGCCAAACTGATCGGAGGTACTAGAGGGAGTAAACTATCCCCATTTGGCTGTTACCTTAAAGAAATTGGGTTAGTGGATCTGTGGAGAGTGAGAAATGTTGTATCTATTCCTGCTACTCATCCACACACCACACCCTGTCACGCATAGATATGGCGTTGGGTAACATACGCTTTGATGGTCTGGTCGGGAAAGTGGCTTACCTCCTGAGGGTTCTGTCAGATCATAGTCCTTTAATGGTCAACATATGTGTTGGTGGGGTGGGCAATAGGAGGAAGGGAGGTTGGAGATTCCACCCCGAGTGGCTGAAACATCTAGACGTTGATGGTCTTGAAAGGGAGTTGGAAGACTTCTTCGCCATAAATGAGGGGAGCATACACGTTACATAGGATACCATGAAGGCCTATCTGCGGGGATTACTCATCAGAGACATTGCAAGGCGTAAGACGCACAGTCGCAAAGAAGACAAGGCAGTGATTGAAGAGCTCTGTAAGGCAGAGGAGGATCTAGTACTCAACCCCACCGCAGAGGGAACCGTAGGCTCAAAGTAGCTCATGCAGATATTAATAAGATGTATATGAAGAGAGTGGGATACAAGAGGGCATTCCAGAAGGCAGTTTTTTTTGAGGAGGGAGAGAAAGTGAGGCATTTACTGTCAGTCATTACAGCGGCATAGCGGGACTCGGCTCGAGTATATGGGATCAATGGAGAGGCTGGAAGTTATATTATTGAGACTGGGAGGAATACTGGAGGCATTTAGAAACTTCTATGTACAGCTGTATACTTTGGAGTCAAGGGTCTCGGAAGCAGAGATAGAAAGGTTAATGGCTGAAATGGATCTCACTAAGTTGGATGGGAAAGGCCGGGAGGACCTTGATAAACCACTGACAGACAAGGAAGTAGGCAAGGCACTGCTGTCTATGTGCAATGACAAGACCCCAGGTTCAGACGGGTTCCCAGGGGAGGTATATAAGTGCTTGGTGGAGGTTCTGGTCCCAAGGCTGCGAGCGGTTTTTGATGAGGCGTTGGAGAGGGGGGCACTGCCGAAATCTATGAGTGAAGCCATTATTGTGGTCATACCGAAGGCTGATAAAGATGTTAAGTTAGTAGAATCGTATAAACCTATTTCTCTGCTTACCACAGATGTTAAGATATTGGCCAGAATACTGTCGAACCGTTTAATGGGTGTGATACAAAAGATCATTCACCCTGATCAATCCGGCTTTATGCCTCAAAAATCAACTGAGATCAATTTAAGATGAGTTTTTCTGAATATGCAGCATCCGCTGGCAATAGCGCCCAAAAAGTGGTTGCCTCACTGGACTCTCGGAAAGTATTCAACAGTGTGGAATAGAAATATCTGTGGAGAGTATTAGACTATATGGGCTTCGGACCAAAATTTATGGCATGGGAGAGGTTGCTTTACTCTGCTCCAACGGCTCGAGTTAAAGTAAATTGGGAACTATCTGAAGAATTTGCACAGCATACTGTCACATCGCCATTGGACTCGGTGGCCGGTGTTCCTGCCTCGGCCGCTGGGAGGAGCCGGATTCCTTCGGCTGGTGGCGCCGGTGATAGGAGGGCCTTGTCCTCATATGGAACTGCTTCCGCGACGTCTGCCTCTGTCGCTGAGTGCCGCTGTGCTTCCCCTCTGGGTGGTGTTGGTCGCAGAGGAGCGGGCCCTGCAGAGGTGTCCGTTAGGTGCAGCCTGCGTTCTTCTGTCAGAGGTGGCGTGGGTGGAGCCAGTCGTGCATCTCCATCTGGCCTGGTTCTAGGGGCGGTCCGGATGAGGTCATCAGACTGTGAGCTCCAGCCTATGGGAGGTAATACATTGGAGCCTGTCTTGCAGGCCGCCAGATATAGTTTTGGTTTCCCAGTGATATAGTGTGTGTGTGTAGTTTTGTCTCGGACCTTGGCCTGGATTTCTGACTCTGCTTTTTCCTGTCGATTTTGTACCTCAGCTGCCCTCTTGGTTTTGCCATTGACCCTTGCCTGGATTTTCGACTCTGCTACTGCCTGACGATTTTGTACCTTCGCTGCCCTCTCGGTTTTGACTCGGACTTCTGACTTCGTTTTTCGGGTCTCGATTTTTTCCCCTGGCGACCTTCCTGCTCGGTTGCTCATATAGGCAGCTACCCCTGGGCTCCGCTGTAATTCCAGATCCCTGTATAGGGGTTAAGGGTCTCGGGGTTTCTCGGGGTGCTGCCTTACCAGCAGCTCAGCTTCACAGCGGATGGTCGTCACACATACTAGATTAGGTTGCCTGTTGTCTCCACTGCTGTTTCCAGTGGCAATTAAACCACCTGCGGCATGGATTAGGGCCTCTGACAGGGTGAAAGGCTTTCAATTTGGGACAATTGAAGAAAAAATAGCGTTATACGCTGATTAGTGATGAGCGAGTATGCTCTGCGCTGCTCGGTACTCGCACGAGTATCACTGTACTCGGGCTACTCGGCGAGCACCGAGTAATCTCGCAATACTCATGCTGTGCTCGTGGTCCTCATCCCTGCATGTTGGCGCTCTTTAGAGAGCCAGCCCACATGCAGGGATTGGCTGGCAGTCACTGCAATGCCACAGCCATGTTAGTTGTGGCATTGCAGTGATTGGCCGGCCCGCACAGCGTGACCGAGCCTTTATAAGACCCGGCCACGATGTGCTCTGGCACACAGCCATCCAGACAGTGAGTGTAGGGAGAGTGTCTGCTGCTGCTTAGGGACAGATTTGCGGCCCTCATAGGTAGATCCGGAGCAGGGCTGCAAACTGCTGCTGACCACAACAGTCCTTCTCAGGACTAATCTAGGAGGATATAGGCAGGGTAATCCAGATCGGAGTCCAAGCTTTCCTGTGACCTGAACTAGCTGTATACAGGCAGGTTCTAAAATCCAACTTTCCTGTGACCTGAGCAGTCACCAGACTGTTGTACTTGATAGCTTTATACAGGTTAGGGTCTAAAATCCAACTTTCCTGTGACCTGAACAGTCACCAGACTGTTGTACCTGATAGCTTTATACAGGTTAGGGTCTAAAATCCAACTTTCCTGTGACCTGAACAGTCACCAGACTGTTGTACTTGATAGCTTTATACAGGTTAGGGTCTAAAATCCAACTTTCCTGTGACCTGAACAGCCACCAGACTGTTATACTTAATAGCTGTATACAGGCAGGTTCTAAAATCCAACTTTCCTGTGTCCTGAACAGTCACCAGACTGTTGTACTTGATACAGTAGCTTTATACAGGTTAGGGTCTAAAATCCAACTTTCCTGTGACCTGAACAGCCACCAGACTGTTATACTTAATAGCTGTATACAGGCAGGTTCTAAAATCCAACTTTCCTGTGACCTGAACAGTCACCAGACTGTTGTACTTGATACAGTAGCTTTATACAGGTTAGGGTCTAAAATCCAACTTTCCTGTGACCTGAACAGTCACCAGACTGTTGTACTTGATAGCTTTATACAGGTTAGGGTCTAAAATCCAACTTTCCTGTGACCTGAACAGTCACCAGACTGTTGTACCTGATAGCTTTATACAGGTTAGGGTCTAAAATCCAACTTTCCTGTGACCTGAACAGTCACCAGACTGTTGTACTTGATAGCTTTATACAGGTTAGGGTCTAAAATCCAACTTTCCTGTGACCTGAACAGTCACCAGACTGTTATACTTAATAGCTGTATACAGGCAGGTTCTAAAATCCAACTTTCCTGTGACCTGAACAGTCACCAGACTGTTGTACTTAATAGCTTTATACAGGTTAGGGTCTAAAATCCAACTTTCCTGTGACCTGAACAGTCACCAGACTGTTGTACTTGATAGCTTTATACAGGTTAGGGTCTAAAAAACAGGTGAAAATAAAGGTAGAAAGTTTACAGAGACCAAAAGATGAGGGGGGTATATTTTATTGCTGTACAATGTGAGCATTTGAGAGGATGGGGTGAGATGGAATGTGTCGGGTCATCACAAAACATTCTGAAATCTGTGACAGGATGGAGGCGTTTGTTTCAGGGATTGGAGGCAGGTAGCTTCAGGACCCTAGGATAGAGATACACTATATTAGGACTAATCCATAGGCTTAGGGTTAAGTTGATTAGAGGGATCCACCATTTCACAAGATATTCTCCAATATGGCATAATGAAGAGCTTCTAGAGTTTGGGAAAATGGGAGATTTCAATAATTGGATTGGTAAAGAAGTGATGAATCTATCGCAGTTATTGGGTTGGGATGGATTGAAAACCTTTGAACTGTTGAGAGCGGAATATGGAATTCCAGACTCATATAAATTTCAATATACACAAATACACCATGCCTATAGGGCCCAAAGTAAGCGGACTTTTGTAATGGTACAGAATGACATACTATTGGGTTATATTGGGACACAGGGGGACACAAAGGGTGTCATATCAAACATCTGATGCAGACCTTTTTATTTCAACATCCAATCAAAGCTAGACAGAGATGGGAGACGGAAATACTTGGAATCACAGATGATAGATGGGAATCAATTCTGGAGTACGTGCCCCGGCTGTCTTTGAGGGAACCTGGAAGACTATCTCAGCTATACGTAATCCATAGAACATATAGAACTGCGGAGCTGTTGCACACGGCTGGCCTGCGTGCAGACTCGGAATGCCCACAGTGTAGAACGTAGGAAGTGGGTTTGCTACATATCCTATGGACATGTCCTAGACTGTTTGCCTCAGTATTGAATAAAATAGAAGGGGTATATAACTGTGTAATCACTAGAGATGCATTGATATGTATACTCAACTATGTAGAAGAAATTAGTATTAGTAATGTGTGGAAAACTGCAATTGCTAGACGATTGTTTGTGGCCCGTAGGCTGATCGCAAAGCATTGGATAGATGTGGAGGTCCCGAAAAGGGGCGAATTCATATCCCAGGTGACTCATACTATAAATCTAGAAAAAAGAATATACCAAAGACGAAAAGAGGAGACTGTTTGAGAACCTATGGTTACCCTGGTTGAACACGAGTTAAACCAAAGTTTGTTGGGGGATGGGCGGGGGTGGGAGGGGGGTGGGATCAGGTTAAACTACCTGTAAAAATTAACGATGTTATGATATATTTGTAAGTCGTGATTTGCTGAATAAAAATGTATTTGGCGTAAAAAAAAAAAAAATCAATGAACTAGAAGCTGCTTCTACTGACCATCATAGGAAACATTAGGTTGACTTCTTGAGAGGGGGCAAAGGAGCAGCAGGGAATGCATTAAAAATCACTTATCGGACTTCCAATGCTGACATGGTGCCCGCGCGGTGAAGAAGCTCCTGCCACCCCCGCCGAATACCTGCTCTTACCGCATCAACGGACACATTGGAAGTCCCGCAGTGACGTTCCACGGCCGCCTTGGAGATGACATCATGGACCAGTATGTGCTCTGCAGCTCCAGAAGAGAAAAAGGAGAAGTGGAGCTGGTGCGTGGGTGGGAAGAGGCCGCAGCTAAGATGGCGCCGGCCGCGGGGAGAGAAGCAGACACAGAATCAAAGGCAACAGATGCAGTTCACTGCAGCAGGGCAGAAGAGGGAGAGAGCACTGGGAAGGGAGACAGCAGGGCTGCACAACAAGGAGCAAACAGGCCAGAAGGGGGCATGGATTATATGGTTAATCTCTTTTATTAATTATAAAAGAAAAAGACAAAACAATACAAGTCATACGAATAAGTATAGATCAAAACATCAAATGAGGAATTCACATTAGGAACATCAAGACAACGTATCATTCAATGTACAATCTCAGATTTATATACCCTCCTCAGGTATAAGGTGATCTATTTCCTGTTCATAAACCACAAATAGGGGATTGAGAGACCCCTCTCTTGGTCAAGAAACCTACCGCATTAAAGGGGGTTGGTAATCTCTTGAAAAATATTATAGTATCATACTCCCCTTTGTCAGATTGAACAGTAGCGAACGAGCAACTATTGGTGTATTACTTAGTAACTCTTTACTGATTTCAATGTATCAGTGAAAATTAAGCCTCATAGGACCTTGGAGAAATCCAGTCCATCTGGAATAGGCTTGCCTCTATCGGGGTTCCTCGTGGTAACAGGTATATTGCTCTTATCAGTATTGCTAGAACCTCATAAAAGGGTATGGGGCATGGATTATAGATCCCTGGCCAAAGCAGTGGTGCCATATCTCACTGAGGAGATTAAAATGGCACTAAAAGAGGTGATACAGGCCTCCTTATCAGATCTCCAGGCTGTCACAGACCAGCATGAATGCAGACTACATAAAGCTGAACAGACGCTCTCTGACGCCGAAGACAAAATTGCACATTTAGAAGCACAAATAGCTGTAATGCAGAAACAATCTATATGTACAGGTGAAAAACTAGAAGACCTAGAAAACCGCTCAAAGAGAAACAATTTGAGGCGGGTGGGACTGCCTGAATCCATTCTAGCAAAACAACTGGACGAGATCTGTGAGTTTGAGCTAGCCAAAGCCATGGGGATAGCTCATAAATGTAGAGTGGAGAGAGCACATCATGTAGGCCTCCCAAGGGACCAGTCAGGGCCACGCCAAGTGGTGGTACAATTTTTAGACTATAAGATAAAGAGGAAATCCTTAGAGATTTCAAAAGCAGAAAACAGCTGCTGTTGATCTGAGGCTACAAGATCCTAATATTTGGAGATTTTTCATTGGAGGTGTCCCGCAAGCGGAAGGCATTTAGCGAAGCTTGTTCACTGCTTTACAGAAAAAAACGTGCGATTCCAGCTGGCATACCCGGTGACATTGAGATTCAGAGCCCAAAATGGCAAGATGATCGCAATCACAGACCCAAAGGAAGCGATGAGAATAATTCAGCGAGAGTCAATATCATCCCCGCCAGTACGCGGCTCAGCTTACAGATGACTGCAACCCCAAAGACCTCCGAGCAAAAGCAAAGGCAAAAAAAGAAGACGAACACTGATGTGGATGACGGAGTAATAGCCAAGAGGTCTCAACCACTACTGGGATAATCCGGGTTGGGGAAGGCGATGCTGAGGGGGAATATTCTGGCATACACACTGAAGATTAAAGAGAAAGGTGAAGGAACGATTTCAGGAGGCCAGCAATTTAGTGAGGGAGAAATATTGTGTCTTCAGGTCACAAAGAGAGGAAGATAGACTGCAATGGGTGGATGCTAAGAGAAATTTTGATAACTGGGCAGAACAGAGAGAACAGTTTAGGAAGGGGCAAATAGAAGCAGATCTGAACACGTTTGGCGATAAAGCAGGTAGGTTGATGGCGAGCCTGGCACGAGGAAAGCGTGCACAGACTCTGTTTATGGCCCTTAGGAAACAAAGTGGGGTGGAATTAGCGACTAACCCTAAGGAAAAAAATGAGATTCTGGGAAGGCTCTATTCCAAGCTATATCAAGCAGCAACCGATCAGGAGTTAGGAGGCCCAGAATGGTTAAATAGGATACAACTCACGTCCTTATCTGAAGAGGAATTGGGTAGGCTGAATGCAGAGATAACGGAGGAAGAGGTACACTTGACCATCAAGAATTTGGTTTCTATAAAACGCCCGGCCCAGACGGGTTTAGTAGGGAGTTTTATAAATCATCAGATGGGAGGTGGTGAGATCACGATGCGGGTGTAGTGGGGTGTGAGTGGGGGCACTGGGGATTAGTGGGGCATTGGGGGGGGGGTGAACAGGAGCAGTTGGTGATGAACAGTGGGATGGAGTGGCTCCAGCCCCCCTCCTGCCCCCCACCCTCTCATGCAGGCTCCAGTCCCCCTCCTGCCCCACTGCTCCCCCCTTCTCCTCCAGGTTCAAGTGTTCCTCCTGCCCCTCTGCTCTCCCTCTCTCCTCTAGGCTCCAGACCCCCTCCTGTCCCTCTGCTCCCCCTCTCTCCTCCAGGCTCCAGTCCTCCTCCTACACCCCTCTCCTCCAGGCTCCAGTCCCCCTCTTGCCCTCCTGTCCTACAGGCTCCAGTCCCCCTCTTGCCCCCCCCTCTCCTCCAGGCTCCAGTCCACGCTCCAGTTCACCTCTGCATTCTTCTTGAAATTGATATGATAAAGTGAATTGACATAGGGGGCGGAGTTAACAGAGGGGGCATCACAATGGGTGTGGTCAAGGACATGCCCACCACATCAGGGCAGCATGCTTGGCCACACCTGTTGCAACACCCCCTCTGCTAACTCCGCCCCCCATGGTCAATCACTTTACAACGTCAATTCCAGGAGGAATAATGCTGGGGTGATCGAGAGCGTGGAGGGAGGAGCGGGAGGGCAGGAGTGTGGAGGGGGAGCGGAGGGCGGGGGCAGGAGCTGGACTGAAGCATGGAGCGTGCAGGGAGGAGCGAGTGGCGTATGCGGCAGGTTTCTGCCTGGCCAGCTTGCACCATTTATAATTCTGTCTGTTTCTCTTCCCACGTCGCTGATTGGTCGCAGCCGGTCGTCCGCGACTAATCAGCGACGCGGGATTTCCGTTACAGAGAAACAGACAGACACGATAAGACAATTATAGTATAGGATTATGAGACTTGATTGTACCCACCTTGACACGTATGTTTTATGGGATCCTAAAGGGAGAGAGACTATCTAACGATATGAATACGGCTTATATCAAATTGCTGCCCAAAGGAGAAAAAGACAAAGAAAATCCAGCAGGGTATAGGCCTATATCACTGATTAACTAGGAACTCAAGGTTCTCGCCAAAATTATGGCGGGCCGTTTGGCGCTGGTTTTTCCAAGAGTGATTTCACGACACCAGATGGGTTTCATTAAGGGCCGAACAGCAGTCACAAATGTAAGGAAGGCATTATTAGTGATGGATGCAGTGAGGGATAGGAGATTGGGGAAAGATGAGATACCAGCCGTGGTCACCTTAGATGCGGAAAAAGCATTTGATAATGTTCGGTGGCCATGGCTGGGTCTTGTGCTAGATAAGATAGATCTGCAGGGGGCTTTTAGAGAATTCCTCAAAGTACTGTATACCAACCCACGAGCCAGGGTGTATATGCCAGGCTTCCTATCAGACACCTTCCTACTGGGCAGAGGTACAAGTCAAGAGGGCCTTTATAGCCATCACTATTTAACTTGGCGATAGAACCGCTGTCCAGGTTTTTAAATACTTTTTTCTAGTTATTAAAAATTTGGTGATTTTTAGAGATACGATTATAACTTGGAAAGAGGTATGAAAAAAATGTAAGGCTGCTTTCACATCAGCGTTTTAAGCTGATCGCGGCAGTTGCGGTGAAAAAACCGCAACTGCCGCGATTACCGCATAACAGCTGGTGCGGCAAGTGCGGTTTCGGCACTTGCGGCAGGTGCGGCGCGAAAACAACTCGGTATGCCGCGTTTTTTCGCGGCCGCACCTGCCGCAAGTGCCGAAACCGCACTTGCCGCAAGCCCCATAGACATTGTATGGGGCTTGCCGCAAGTGTGCCGCGATCCCGGCCGTTATGCGGTAATCGTAAAACGCTGATGTGAAAGGACCCTTAGCTACCTTGGAAAATATCTAAGTATCTATGTCCCTGGGCTCACATGGATTTCACACTGGGAAGGGAAAATGCATTATTTACGGAGTGGAGGAGAAAGGGGGTGACAAAGGTGGGTGACCCGATGCATTTAACGGAGGGGTGGTGGATGACGGGACAGGAGGTGTTGGAGATGTATGGGCTGGATCAATCACACCAACTACAAATTCATCAACTGAAGCACCATGCCTTTTTTTTAATCTATACCCTTAGTCTGGGACAACTCAAAGTCCCATGGCTTCCAGCATCACCTTTACGCTGATGACACTCAGATCTACTTCTTTGGCTCAGACATCACCTCTCTCCTGTCCAGAATCCCAGAGTGTCTATCAGCCATATCCTTCTTCTCCTCTCGCTTCCTAAAACTCAATGTAGACAAAACCAAACTCATTATCTTTCCTCCATCTCACACACCTTCCTTACCAGACCTATCTATCACAATAAATGACATCACACTTAGCCCTGTACCTGAAGTCCGCTGCCTCGGAGTAACCCTTGACTCTGCCTTGTCCTTCAAACAGCACATCCAAGCCCTTGCCACCTCCTGCCGCCTCCAACTCAAAAATATTTCCAGAATCCGTCTCTTCCTCAACCCTCAATCTACTAAACTACTAGTGCATGCCCTCATCATCCCCCGTATCAACTACTGCAACCTCCTCCTCTTTGGCCTCCCTGCTAACACTCTTGCACCTCTCCAATCTGTCCTTAACTCTGCTGCCCGACTAATCCACCTCTCTCCTCGCTATTCCTCCACTTCTCCCCTCTGCAAATCCTCCACTGGCTACCAATTCCCCAGCGTATCCAATTCAAACTACTAACATTGAATTACAAAGCCATCCACAATCTGTCCCCCCAATATATCTCTGAACTAATATCCCGATATCATCCAACCCGTAATCTTTGATCCTCCCAAGACCTCCTTCTTTCCTCCACACTTGTACGTTCCTCATCTAACCGCCTGCAAGGCTTTACCCGAGCATCCCATTCTCTGGAATTCTGCACCCCAAAATGTCAGACTGTCCTCCACACTCGGAACTTTCAAGCAGAACCTTAAAACCCATCTCTTCACAACAACCTACAACCTGCAATGACCACAATGCCACCTCACCACCAATCGACCTGGTGCCCCACCACCACTGGACCTGGCGCTCCACCACCATCGGACCCGGGGCTCCACCACCACCAGAGCAGACCCAACCTACTGTCTCTCTCCTCATTGCCCTGTAGAATGTAAGCATGCAAGGGCAGGGTCCTCTCTCTCCTCTGTATCGGTCTGCAACTGTTAGTTTGTTCATTGTATTTTTAACTTGTTTGCATATATCCCTTTCTCATTTACAGCACCATGGAATCAATGGTGCTCTTTAAATAAATAATAATAATGTCGAATCTCCTAGATATCTCGGGGAAGTAGGGTTGAATGACTGGGATGTCTTAGTGGAAAGAGATATTGGAGAACTCAATATATCCCAGATTTGTAGCCTACTTAGAGAAACGCTGATACCCTCAGGATCGGGAAAATTATTTACATAATGGATAAAGCACATACGAGGGGAGGACACAACAGACAAGATCATTAAAGGATGGGGGAGAGTAAGGAAATATATTTTAAATGAAAAATGGAGGGATTTTTATTTCTGTATAATGCATGGGATGATCTATGGATTTAACATACCCACCAATGATGCCCACCCAGACAGATCCACACATGGATCAGAGAGAGATGGAGCATGCAGTGGGAGGAGGCTAGTTGGGAGTTGACGTAGCCATCCAGAATCGGAAAAGATAAGAGGTGATCTCAAGCATTTGGGAGGGAGGCAGAAAGATTCCCTACAGCACTACAAAATGTCTTGTGACTTGTTAGATAGATTGACGTGTTAGATAGCAAACAGAACGGTTACCAATGTTATCTTATGTAATCTTGTTATGATTTAATGCAACTTTGAATGGAAAGTGAATTGAAAAGCTCAATAAAAAGGAGTTTATATAAAAAGCATTTATCAGTAGCTACATTACATATTACATTTCTGACTAATGTCAAGCCCATATTCTCAGGAGTTATGTGCCCAATTGTTAATTCTATCAGGATGGGTGCCAAGTCCACTATAGGGAGCCTTTGTTTAAAAACATATACTTGATGGTTACTTTTTCTTTGCTGTAGTGTTCAGTATAGGAAAGTGCAGTCTACAGTAAAACAAATGGTATATAGTTGCATTCCGGCCAGACGAAGGCCACAAGAACACACTTGGCGGCCTCTGCCTCGCAAATTGAGGCCTGTGGGAACATGGCAGTACATGTCATTTTTTATTTTCGCCCTTAAGTTTTTTTTTAGCCTTCTTCCAAGAGCCACAACTTATTATTTTCTCTTGATATAGCCATATGTGGCTG
This sequence comes from Allobates femoralis, assembly GCA_033576535.1. NCBI lineage: Eukaryota > Metazoa > Chordata > Amphibia > Anura > Aromobatidae > Allobates > Allobates femoralis. Next base: position 228,812,090 of record JARQOC010000004.1, read on the forward strand.
AGCCTCTGATTATTTGATTGAATTTTCTATATAGTGCAATAGCCAGCACCATACGGTACTATTATACAGAAAATAGAAAAAGCTGACATCGGCATCTATATAGTTAACTGTAGCGATCAGAGCTTAGATTCAGCTGCTGCAGTTAAAGACAGATACTGACTATGTAAGACAGCCGGCAATGGCAGCTCGAGGCCCTCCATATGTGCACTTCAGTACAGACGTACAGGTATGTCTAAAGGGTTAATATTTGTGAGATTGCCTCTGTAGGTAATACCATAGTTTCATTACCTTTTGTGTACAAATTATGTTTTTGCTATATTTTACAGTTCTTATGTAATAAACAGCAATATTCCACAACAGATGACAACATTTGGATGCTCTTATGGTTGCACACTCCGGACCTGTCAACAGTGATTGTAGCATAATTTTATGAAATCAAAATACACAATTTTTATTAAAGCCAACTAAAAGAGGAAAAATGACATTTTACAAATATTCTGTTTTCCATTTTGAGGCAGTATTACACAATATGACAACGGCCAGTCAAGAATTGTGCAGAGCACTGACATTTTTGGTTTTTACAGATTTTAGTACTTAAGAGCCGATCGATGTAAGACGCATTACTTGGTGTGTCCAAAATGAATAATGGTCATCACTGTAGTGTATCCATGTAAAAGACTGTCCTTTTCACCATTACATTCTCGCAATGTAAAATTACCGCTAACCACACGGTCACAACCGATCTCACCATTGCCGAAAAAGCCAAACAGAGGCACATTGGGAAAGAGTTTCCGAAAAGAGTCCGCCTCGACGTTTTTCTTCTTGTAGTGCTGCTCTCCTCGGCCAACGCATGCAAACATAAGCCCCAAGCTGTTATCCTCGGGAATGTTTGCGGCCTTTAGACGCTGCATGGCAGAGTCTGCAGTCTTTTCATCATACACATCCTGGTCTAGGAGAACGGTGGCTCCCTGGATCTGGGGACCACTCAGTGCCAGTCCAACTACACCAATGCAATCAGTACCTTTAGTCTTTCTGTAAGGCAAAAAGGAAAACTAGTCAAATGCCAAATTATGAAGCAGACATTACTTGAACCATCACAAGAAATTGATGAATTGATAGCATAATAGACAAGTAGGAAGAACGGCTTCACCACCAGCAGGTAGGAAATACCTTTTTGTTAAAACTTCCTTTTAAATGAATCGCTCTAAAACTGACAGTAAAACACTATTTTCCTACATATGCTTGAAAGGCGTAAGAAAATAAGGTTTCAATGCTTTTGCCATTTTAGAGCAAGTTATTAAAATAGTAGTTTTAACAAAAATGTCTTTCCTGTTTGCGGATGTTAAAGAAGTTTCCTTTATATTGTATTTTTGGACTATAAGACGCACCTAGGTTTTAGAGGAGGAAAATAGGAAAAAAATGTTGAAGCAAAATATGTGTCATGATGCACTGTGATGGTGGTGGGGTGAGGAGGGTCTGCTTCTGACACTGTTGTCCCCCATCGTTGACCCCCTCCAGGTAGCACTGTGATGGTGGTGGGGGTGAGGGGGATCTGCTTCTTACACTGTTATGAGGGTAATATTCCCCATCGTTGACCCCTTCCAGGTATACATGTCCCTTATCCTGGTGTATATGTGGCCCATCCTCGCATATATGTCCGCCATCATGGGCCCATCTTGGTATATCTGCCTCCCATTATGCTGCTTTTCTTTTTTAAATACAAGAAAAATAACCAATTCTACCTACATTCCCTCAGCTCCCCCGATACGTCGCATCCTTTTCTAATGCCATCAGCTGACTTTAGCATGCAAGCAATAGGCAGCACATGACTTAGTGCCATGTGCCCACAGTCACACGCTGATGTCAGCTGCAAGCTAATCCAAAATTAGTATTTTTTTTTTTAAATCAAATACTCTTTATTTGCAAAAATCCAGACAGATACAGTAATTCAGAATATAGTAGTTTTCCAACGTTTCAGAAGAATAAACCAATAACCCACCCTCCCATAACTCTTCGCATCAGTTCAACAATAAAAGGACTCAGGTTATCCATAACATCTGTTTCCATACTTAGGTTTTCACTGCTCCACATTCACTCTGAATTATAATCCGAGCACTCTGTCCCTCAGGAGATCAAAGGATGCCAGCCCTGGGTAATCGAGCCCGCTCCCCCACACATTTACAAACTGATTCAGCTTAGTATAGATATTACGTTCCATGAGTACTATGAAATTAACTTTTGTTTAGAAATTCTTTCCTCGTTGGGGGGTTTTCATCAAGCCAGCTTAGTGCGATTATCCTACGTGCAACGTACAACATCCTCGTGACTGCCAATCATCCGTCATCAAACCCTCCACGTGTCCCAGAATACATGTCAGCGGGTCACGGGATACATCCACTTCCATCACCCCTTGTATGAGATTCAAAATAACGATCCAATATGCTTGTAATCTAGGGCAGGACCAGAGCATGTGAACCATATCCGCCTCCTCCATCCCACACCAAGGGCAACCCGAGTCTCCCCTCAACCCATCTCTCTGCATCCACACCGGGGTCCTATATGCTGTATAGACAGTAAACAAATGTGACATACTTCCAGAGTCACTCAGACATTTTAGGGATGCACTGTAGAATATCTTCCCACTGCATGTCTGATATATGTCCCATGTCTTCAGCCCATTTTGGTTTAGCCATCAATGGATATCTGCCCAGAAAAGTCTCTAACAAGCCCCTTAGTACCTCCCTGTGACCTGATAATATTTAATATGCACCAATATTGCTGTTTATTTTGTTTATGTAATGCATGTCGCAGCTGCAAAAACTGGTAGAACATCAAGGGAAATTCTTTCCCGAGCTCTTTAAATGATTTTAACGTGTCTCTGTTCAGCAGCTGCGAGACATAGCATATGCCAATCCTCCTCCATTGACCAGAATTCCACAAATGCAACATCTCAGTCAACCTGGAACTATATCTAGTGAGTCCAGTAATCCCCCTCCATTGCTTAATTTTTTGCCACACTTTCCAAATCATCACCATCGTAGGAAACCTTTGAGAATTCAGCCGAAATGTACCTGCTTCCATGCTAGCCAACAGTGGACCACTTCCTACCATATGCCTAAGGAGCTTAACCGAGGATAGGGTCCCCCCATCCTGCCATATGTTGTCCCTGGGATGCAATATAGTAGACCCACAGATTAGAGACCACCAGACCCCCCCTTCCTCTTTTGCATGCTGCAGATGCTCTAGTTTAATGCGAGCCTGCTTCCCCTTCCAGATCAAATCCAGGAAAATAGTGTTAATTCTATAAAAAATCTATTTTGTGGCAACCACACACCGGAGCATTGTGTAAGACATAAAAAAGCTGGGGCATAATGATCATTTTTAGCAAGTTCGCCCTTCCAGCCACCGAAATGTATAGCCTGCACCATGCCGCAATTTCTGCCTAAATTTACCCATCAAGGGAGTAAGATTGAGTTTCTCATAGTCACCTATATTAGCCAACACATGAATTCCAGGATAGTTAAATTCACTGACCACTTGAACCGGAGTCGATGGGTCCCCTTCCACAACCGTCGCCTGGCAATGTTGATTTGTCCCAATTAATAGATATCCCAGACACAGCATCATAGTCATCTAACACCTTCATAACTGCTCTCAAAGAATTGCCCGCAACCCCCAAAAACAGCAGCGTATCATCTGCGTAGATCGCCATCTTTTCTTCATGCGTCCTATATCTAAATCCCATGATATTCCGGTCACGTCTTATTACTGCTGCCAATGGCTCGATGGTAATTGCAAATAACAGAGGGGGCAGGGGTCACCCCTGTCTTGTTCCCCGAAAAAGGGGAAAGTCCTCAGATAACTGCCCATTAACCCGTAACTTAGCTCTGGGGCCTACATACAGTAATTGAGTCCACCCTATGAATTTCTCCCCAAAGCCCATATGACGCATTGTGGCCCATAGGTATCTCCATTCCATGCTGATAAATGCTTTGGCGGCATCCAATGAAAGTATAGCCCTGCGTCCAACATTGTCTGCCCTGGCTTGCATATTCAGGAACAGTCTACGCCAGGGGTGGAGAACTCCAGTCCTCGAGGGCCGCAAACAGTTCAGGTTTTCACGATTTCCTTAGTATTTCACAGGGATTGGAATCATCACCAGGGCAAGTGATTATGTTATCACCTGTGCAATACTAAGGAAATCCTGAAAACCTGCACTGATTGCGGCCCTCGAGGACTGGAGTTCCCCACCCCTGGTCTACGCAGATTAGTGGCTGTGGATTTACTAGGCATGAAATCTGCCTGATCGGGAAGTATAATGGAAGTGATGACCTTGCCAAGCCTATTAGCCATCATTTTAGCCAGAAGCTTGATATCTACTGTCAATAAGGAGATCGGGCGATACGAGGCTGGTGCTGTGGGATCTTTGCCCTTTTTTGGCAACACTACAATAATCGCCTCCCGCATTGACCGTGGCAACTCCCCCTTCTCTAATTCCTCACTGTATACTTCCAATAAAGTTGGCAGCAACGTCTCCTTGCATTGTTTGTATATCTCACCCGGCAATCTAGCTACCCCCAGGGCCCAAAATTAGTATTTACTCCTCCCCGCGCCCATAATCCTGCCCACCTTTGAGCACCGGCTTTAGTGTCGAGAAATGGCTGGGATAATGGGCGAGGAGAGCAGTGATTATTAATTTTCTTTAATAGGAGATGCACACAGATGCCCCACCTGCTGCAGGAAGCCACTGGCTGGGGCGATCACGTGTGCCCGCTATTAAAGATATCTAATATTCACTGCTCCCCAGGGTCATAATCCAGCCCACCTCTCGAAGCCAGTTTGAGTGCTGAGAGGTGAATGGGATTATGGCCCTGGAGAGCAGTGATTATTCATTTTATTTAATAGCGGACACATGTTTTCGTCCAATCCGCCGGCTTCCTGCAGTGGCAACCCTGCTTCCGATGCCCAGAAGGAAGACATCGCCCAGTAGGGTAAGTAATAGTGTTGGTGGTGTTGGAAGTGCAGCTGAAAAACGGAGTAATAATTGATGCTCATTATGTTCTGGATGCGCTTTCTGCACCATTAATGCCGCAGTCAGAAATGCAGCATCTGTACAGAAAATTGAAAATCCAATTCACTTTGCTGCAGATGCAGGGACTGATCCGATTTGGTGCAGCATGAAAAAAAAAATGCAGCACCAAAAACAGATCAAAAATGTCCAGTGTGAACATAGCCTTTTAGTTCCTTGTACCCCACTCCTTTTTTAGGCTATAGATCTTGTCTATTTAGCTTTCCACGGGCCAATAGACTTTTCAAAATCTTTTTATTCCATTTTTTATGTGGAAAAATGATGAAAGGCTTTATTTTTGCCATGTTTAATATTTGTTATGTTGTGGTAAGCAATAGGGCAGTTTTATACAACAACTCAGGTTTTTCTGGATGTGGCGATACCAATTATCTGTATTTTTGTTTCCTTTTGTTTTTACATAAAAAGTATTTTTAATAAGGGAAACAATTCTATTTTTTTTACAAAATGCATTGGACTATATATTTTTTTTACTTATTCCCAGTATGGAACTTGACCTTTCATTGGTCTGATACCTGCAATACTAGGGCATTGATAGAGTAGTAGACCTACAAGTAAGGCCGGGGTGCGACTAGTGTATGGCATCTGATGAGAGATGCCAATGACCCTCGGCTCCGGCTCCGCTGCAAACGTGATCCGACTGTCATGTTACTGTGATCCGATCCTATGATCAGATCACAGGTGCGGAGGAGAGGAGGAAAAGATTAATCTCTCCATCTCCTCCATTGCTGACCTTGGTGTATATCGCGCTTCACTCACATTCATAGATTTGTATGGGTGCATGTGATCTGAGGATCGCTGACAAACGCAGCATGCTGTGATTATTTCTCATGCCGATTAGGGCTGAGAAAAACAATTGCAGATGGACACTGCCTTATTGTTTAACAATCGTGCGAGTGCAATCAGATGTTGTATTAGACTGCACTCTTTTGTTGAAAAAGTAAGTGGAACTGAGTCCCAAAAGTGATAGAAGGCCTGTTAGGTCAAACGTCCACTGTACTGTACTTGGCAGACCCGGAGGTCATTGTTTGACCTCCAGTTGCTGTAACAAACATTGGCACCCTGTGATCGTGTCACATGGGTGTTAATGGGGTCAAGTTGGGAGCCCCCTCCCTCTCACAACAATCTACTAATATATATAAAGGGCTGAAAGCAATCAGTGTACTCACCTGTTGCAGTGTTTGCAAGATTGTGTCAGCTATAACATACAGATCAGCATACAACTGCTGAGGATGCGACTCTGCTTCTGAGCAGGCTCCATCACTGTGACATCTATGTCCGGAGCTTTGAGGGATCTCTTTTCCCACTGTATCGCACAAATACAGTAGATGTCGCCAAGGGCTTAAACCCTTGAATACAGTTTTTCAATTCAGATAAAAAATTAATGACTACTTAGAAAGTGAAGAACATCTGCATAACTTACACTCCCCAGCCTATATAATAAAGTATAAATCACAGATCTACTGGATAGAAGTGGAAGCATCAAAAAGACACATCCTTAAAAGAGTGTCTGGTCTAAACCCATAAGCTTGCAGTCAGTCTTTGTGACATTGCACCCATTGTACGCTGTGAGGATTCGCTGGTTTCAGAGCCGGAGTCAGCAATCACATGGCAGCAGGTATGAAATATGCGATATGCATACGACAGGTCACATTCCGACTAGATGGACACGGCCTCGTTCAGTGCAAGTGTATTGAGCGAGCCCGTGCCACTCTCGTCAATGATGCCAGGAGCGTGCATACAGCAAACATTTGGCCATGTGACCACCATTCTGGGCTCTGAAACCAGTGAATCCTCACAGTGCTCAGTGCGTATGAGGTGAGGAGTCCCAAGTCTCCAGTCACATAGAGTGACTTCAGACTCATGAATTTAGACTGGACAACCCCTTTAAAGTGAATCTGTTCCCACTCTTACGATTTCCTGTATGAAGGAACAATAAATTAGTGACAGACATGTTGATTCAAGTGCCGCATCCATTATGCCTGTCCAAGGTTTTGACTCTATGGGAGTTCCACTTTCTCAGTAACAGTGCTCCTAAACTCAGACGTCCCTGGTATTAATGAGCTCCTGGCTAACCCCAAACTCCAGCAATTGCTTGACAGCTTACTCCTGAGCTCCTGGTTAACACTACCCTCCAGCCATTGATTGATAACTTACACAAGCACCTGGTTAACCCCACCCTCCAGCCATTGATTGACAGCTTACTCCTGAGCTCCTGGCTAACCCCACCCTCCAACCATTGATTGACAGCTTACTCCTGAGCTCCTGGCTAACCCCACCCTCCAACCATTGATTGATAGCTTACACAAGCACCTGGTTAACCCCACCCTCCAGCCATTGATTGACAGCTTACTCCTGAGCTCCTGGCTAACCCCACCCTCCAACCATTGATTGATAGCTTACTCCTGAGCTCCTGGTTAACCCCACTCTCCAACCATTGATTGACAGCTTACTCCTGAGCTCCTGGCTAACCCCACCCTCCAGCCATTGATTGACAGCTTACTCCTGAGCTCCTGTTGAACCTCACCCTCCAGCCATTGATTGACAGCTTACTCCTGAGCTCCTGTTGAACCTCACCCTCTAGCCATTGATTTGACAGCTTACTCCCTATGCACAGAAACAGAAGAAAGCAGTCAGCACACAGATTGCAAGGCTAGCCCTCAGCTCATTAACACAGAGCAACTAAAGCTCCATCATATGTAGACATAAAAGACTAAGCACGAAAAGCATTGTATTTCACGATGACAGAGGACAGCATGAAGGTGGGGCCAGACTCCCTATAAGCCTATAGTTGAGTTTCTGTACTGAAAAAGTTGGTTTTATAAACTTTACAAAATGAAAACAAAAATCAGATTAAGCTTTATGCCAACAGTATAGCAAAAGCAATGCTGGGAGATTTTAGCTGTGGTGTTTGCAGTCCTGTGAACATACTCTGGTTGTAAGACAGGATCAGTAGACAATAAGTTGTAAAATGTATTGATGTTTTTTCTAGAGACTGGAATTCTAGGGCGAAACTTCTAGCTATAACTCAGATGTGGAAACGACACTTACGTCTGGGAAGAGAATGTCGCAAGGTATTCCACTTGGCCACCAGCGATGATAATACTTTTTTCATTTAGAGGATTAAGCACTTGATGTAGAAAACGTGTTGCTCCATGCCTCCATGTATTGTATCCAAAGATCAGAACCACGCGCAGATCAGGGTTATTCTTCAGGCCTACAAATAAAAAAGAAGAGATTAAACACATCAAACATAGCCTAACCTAAATGGTGGAGGAAAATCACAGCACGGAGCATCGGTGAAAAAACCTAATGTACTATGCAGCTCAAGCATAAAGGGCAAAAGGCAGCGGCAAGGGAGTACCTCCAGAAAACTGGCATCAAATTGTGAAATCATGATCACAACACACTTCCCCGGCTTATAAATAATCACCAACACAGCAGATATATTATTTATGAAAACAATGGACTCTTGTCATAGACCTGCTATAAATTTACAAATGCATGCTTTACAGTTTATTAATGGTGGTGCTTAAGAAGCGTTAAAGGGGGTTACCTAGGGTTAGAAAGACATAGAATCATAGAGAGGTAGAGTTGGTAGGGAGTTTTGGGGGTCATCTGGTCCAACCCCCTGCTCAAAGCAGGATTCACTAAATCACCCTAGGCCGATATCTGTCCAGCCTATGTGTGAAGACTTCCATTGAAGAGGAGCTCACCATGGCTACTTGCTTCCAAGAACTGTGCCGCTCATGTCTACAGGTTCTGCTGCAATACCTGACCCAACCTCCACAGCTCATCTTTGCCTTCTCTTATTGTTATATATACACGAGCTACTGAACCCGTTCTACACCCGGGTGGTGATCATTTAGCATCGAGTCGGGACTTTGTGGGTTGTGTCTTCTTTATTTATTTCTCCCATGGCTGCTTTCCTCATCTTTATACAAATTCTGCGCGACCACCATTGTCCCGATGGCTAGCGTGTGCGCAGTGCTATGTTACCTTGTAGTTGAAACCTTCAATATCATGGTGCCGGAGTCAGCGCATGTGCAGTCTGTGATGTCCGTCACCATTTAATTGAAGGAACATGTCTGTAAATATCATCTGAAACAAACTGGTGACCGGTGATATTCGGAGTGGCTTCAATAAAATGGCACGGAGATCACGGTATGCACATATGCTGACTCCGGAGCTATCTTATTGAAGAATTCAATTATAATACAAACATAGCAATGCGCATGCACCGGCCAACCCGCCTATAGACAGAAGGACATGTTCAGCTTTATTAAATGAATTTGGATAAGAGATGATCTGCAGAACCTCGAAGCGGCCACTAAACACAATTCCACACTTTGCTTCCGTTCCCCACACTGTTTATATCCAGCCATTGCCAGACCTGGCTGGTAATAGGTCTTCCGAGCTCTGACAAGTGTTGGACCTCCACCAATTTGATAATTTTCACATAAATTCTAACAATAGGTCATCAATTTCATAGTAGTGGAGAACCTCTTTAAAAATCAAAATACATGTGGGAATTAATGAGTTAATAAACTCAGCACTTTTGAGCCTTAATACTTGTTTGTGAATAGTATAGGTTTGGCGACTATGTGCTCTCTTCATTAACCCCGTAAGGCAGGGCTCCCCAAACTATGACTCAGGAGCCCATTATGTGTGACTCCTGGCTGTCCTCCAGCTTGGAGCATGATCACTAGGTTCATCGAACAGCTATGAAGAACAGGTCTCCAGATAGTGACATTTGTAAGTAGCCATCACAGAAGAGCAGATCGAATGCTGGAGAAATATATTAAAGGGATTGTCTGGCCCTGGGGTACATATCTGCAGTCATTCTATGTGACTGCAGACTTGTGAATCCTCCCAACACACAGTGTGCACAATGTCAGGATTCTACGGTGCTGATATTAGGAGTACGGAGGGCGTGTGACCACAAGTATGTGATGTGCATACATGTGCCAACTAGATGTGTACAGCCCGGATCAATACAAGTGAACTGAGCAAGTCTGGATATGTCTAGTCAGAATGTGGCCAAAAGTATCCAAATCACATACAATAATGGGGGCAGCGGGTGTCACCACAGTGGGGAGGCAGGAGCTGAATGTCCCTATTTGAAGGCCTCTGGATGCGACTCACGACCTTCTCTCAGATCTGAATGTGGCCCCTGAGGTAAGTAAGGTCAGGGATCACTACCCTAAGGACTAGCCATATTTTTTGCTTTTGTCCTTTTTCTCCCCTTCTTGTAAGAGTAATATTTTTTTCATTTTTTCATCGACATAGCCATGTAGTTTGTGGTAAAGGGTTAAAGCACACTGTGAAGCCTGCCATGTGCTTGTGTTGTATATGTGCATTCACTCACCCGCCTCTTCAAGTATGTTCTCATCAAATACTTTATTCTTTGAGTCCTTGAAGAAGTGAAATTTTTGAATCTTTACTCCATTGATTTTTGGAAAGAGAATTCCAAAGCCAGACTCCCCATCTTCTAATTCTCTGGGTGGATTACTGGCAGATCCCATGGGTGTCACTAGTGTGAAATCAAGTAATTACATGTCAGTAATGAGTTAACTCCATGAGTTGCAGCCTACAGTATAGAACAGGTACAATATGGTCAACAGGATTCTGCTGGATGCACTCATTGCTAAATGGACAGACAAACCACTATATGTAATAAGTTACGGGGGGGTCCTCCTTCTCTTCCCCCCAGCAACCCCCATTTTTAAACCTTATGACCGCTTTGGAATAAAGACTGCGTTTAATCCTGATCGGTGAATGCTGCTTCTTCTGTTTTCGTATTACCGGAAGTGCTACATTGAACCGGAAGTGTGCACCATCTGGCCCAGGAGACGTGTAGGCGTGGAAGCAACCGGCGGTCCTCCTGTGCTCCCTCCGGATTGCCTTGTGACAAGGTGAAATGACTGATGGTGGTGCCCGGCTGCTAAAAACTGTGACTATATGTAATAACCTTGGCACCAACAACACCCAATGATGCAACATTAACACTGGGTTCAATTCCTAAACCACCAACAAATACTAAAAAAAAAAAAAAAGACTCCCAAAGTGACAAGGATCACCTTTATAGGTATATCTGAAAACAGGGAATGAATTCACAGGGAGTCAAAGGAAGCTCCAAGGGAACAGACCCTCTGGCATCTCTCTGCTTAGATCTCACAGCAATCTGGGGTGGAGCAGGCCATAAGTAAAGACATCCATACATCTACATGATCTCAGCAATGTATGTGACTCTGACACGCTGCACAATTGGGTCCTTGACAGGTTCACCCCACCTGATGCCCTGGGGTGACAAGTCTCTCCCTGCGTGAATGTATAGGAAGAGACCGCTCTCTCCAAGGCAGCAGCAGGGCAAAGCTGCCAGGGACCCCTCTGTCCGACTATTCTTCCGTGAGGTCGGTCCCCGTCAGCCTTAAAAGTACGTCACCCTCTGAAATGATATAGCATTTCAAAGTTAAAACTATACGGCTGAAATCACACAGCCATTGTCCGATATGTGCTGTCCATGGATCGGCCAATATGTATATGTCAGGTTGTCTTTAATAGCTGATGTGGAATGCTCATTCAGCTGACTTTCCTCCCAGCCCAGGAGAAAAAACACATTTACTTCTATTCCACCCATAATGCAAAGAATAGACATAGAATGAAAACAGCAAGTTTACCCTTTTTAGCACATGGTATATTACCTACGATTCCCGGAGTAGCGAGTCCCACAAGTTCACAGTCCTTTGGCAGCAGTTTCTCAAGGGAAGTTGCAGTTTCTAAACCATGTTTCTTTTTTGCTACAAAAGAAGAACCAACATAGCCAAGGTCATCGTGTCCGATCCCCGAATACTGAGACCGCCTGCGCCACTTATAGAATGCAGTCACTTCATTTTAGTGAGGAGCCTTTCATGGGTCGAGTTCTCAAACTCCTTAAACCCATAGAGCTTAGTGTATTACACTTTATGTCTAGTCTGCAGCAGGTGCCAATGGACACCGATAGGATGCAGTGCCATGAGATCATATACGGAAATCATGTGCTGTGTTTGTCAAGTACGGCCATAAATAGAGCTTACATTCAATAGAAGAGGCACAAAATCTGTTACTTTGTAAGAGTTAGTAACTTATACCTAGTAGATGGAGAATGTGAGCAGTGGTCAGTGGCATCACATATCTGAATCCAATGTCCTCATAAAGAGACTGAGCAAAGCTGCAAGCTTCAAGCCTTAAAGGGATTTTCAATGAAAAAAGTTCATTTTATTCAATAGATCTTTGGATAATAATAGTAATAATAATAATAATAATAATAATTACTTCCACAATTGGATGTGCTTACAATTTTGTTCCTGTGCTGAGATAATCTTATATATGTGTCCCTGTACTGTGTAATGGATGTGTCTGACTATACAGGGACATGGTCAGATCATACCACATCTCCTGTGCTGAGATAATCCTATATATGTGTCCCTGTACTGTGTATTGGATGTGTCTAACCATACAGGAACATGGTCAGATCGTACCACATCTCCTGTGCTGAGATAATCTTATATATGTGTCCCTGCTATATATTGTGTAATGGATGTGTCTGTCCGTACAGGGACATGGTCTGATCATACCACATTTCCTGTACTGAGATAATCTTATATATGTACAGTAAGACACATCCATTACACAGTACATAACAGGGACACGTATATAAGATTATCTCAGCACAGGAGATGTGGTTTGATCAGACCATGTCCCCCCCTGTACAGTCAGACACATCCATTACACAGTACATAGCAGGGACACATAAGATTATCTCAGCACAGGAGATGTGGTATGATCAGACTATGTCCCTGTGCGGTCAGAGACATCCATTACATAGCACATAGCAAGGACACATAAATAGGATAGAAACATTGTTTTAACCAAATCCAATTGTGGAAATTACTATTATTCCAATATCTATTGATTAAAATGAACTTTAAATTTTTCTTTGTTTGTGGGAAAACCCCTTAAACCCTGTTTTTTTTACCGAATCATGACAGTGTACAAAGCGCACATTATGATAAGTCCCCTGTAATCCGCATATGGCAGTCAATGACCACGTGTATGTGATTTTCATGCCTGCACTTATGTGTGGACTACACTCATCCGGCTTCTCGCAATAGAAAAGAATTGAATGAATCCAGATGAGACTAGTCGGCAGATGACTGTAGGTAAATCACATACATGCAGACACAATACATGGGGCATACAAGGGAATCAGGACAGCATGCACATGACACACTAGAAAGATTCAGCAGTTTGCCATCAAACAGACTGACTGCAGACTTTTCTTCTTTGACCCTTTGAACATGACATTAGTGAAGACTCTTAATGTGAAGATTATTATTAGCACTTTACACTTCTTTGATCTGGATGGATCTCAAGGACTATAACATTCCTAGCCTATTGCTAAGGGTCTGTCTAACAGAGCTCTGCCTATCAGCCCATTGATGGGGCCACTTCTGTCCTTACATAGGCACATGTGTATGACAGCTGTTGCTAAGGATGGATCATCAGATCCCTTTAAGATGAATTCTTGCTCGGTTGGAGACATCGAATAGTGATTTATCCACCTGTCTTTCACGATTTCCACCATATTTACTGTGTATTTTACATGCTTTCTGCTCTATGAATGGGTAAGGAGTGTGACAGTGCTGAAGACATAGCGCCAATATTTTGTCCCCAATTCCTAGTGCAAAATAAGGCAACTGATGAGAGGCGAAACGTAGACATGACAGTGTAAAGATGCACAGGACTGATGGATCGAGCAGCATGAAGCACTATGATCATTCTGCTGCATTTCACGTCTCTGTAGTCACTCTCTAAGGCTCTGTGCAATTGGGGTGTTTAAAGAGTTTTTGGGGCAAAAACTGAGATGTCACCAAATCCTTCTCCAAATCTCAAGAGCCTAAAATACTGGGAGTTTATTCAATATCTGCTCCAAAAACTCAGCAAAAGGCTCACTGTGCACATAGCCTAAGAATGATTATTATAGCGCCATCAATTCCATATGGAAGAGTATACAAAGACAAGTTACATGGACAACATATGGCATACAGGTACAGAAGGGGAGAGGACGCTGTCTGCGAGGGCTCATAATCTACGAGGATTAGAAGGTATTGTGAAATCCTTCCCCATCCCCAACACTGAGGCTCCACATGGCTCCATGTATTGTTACATAGGGATCATTACCTTTCTTAGGTCCGCAGTGAGCTCCGTGATCATTAAGGGACTCAGAGTCCGTGAAGTACAGGAATACCTCCGGTATGATGTAGACTTTCTGCAGGAGAGAGCAGAGTCCGCGGTCAGCACATGGTCTCCATAAGAGGTCTATGGAGTGGGTAATGCAGATACATGTCGTAGAGAAAAAAATGACGTTTTTTTTCGGCTCACCCCACTGTGGTCCTCCTCCAGCGTTGATGGATCCGGTTCCTGGTGCACAAAAGGATACCCTTGGCCTCGGCCAGCAGTGCTGATAGAAACAGTTACAATCCAGCGACAGCAGGAAACAGGAGCCTTAGGCTTCCTAGTGAAACGCGTAGGTCTGGGTCCGGTGTTCTGCCTTGGGGCTCACTAATGCTGCACTGGACTTTTAATGAAGAAGAACAAAACTGTGTCTTAAACCATTCCGGTTTCCTGCTGTCGCTGGATTGTAACTGTTTATCAGCAATGCAGGTACATACTCCACACACCTTAGGTATAAACAATATACTATCAGCACTCATCACACACTCTAGGGTTTCATCTCTTGTGTGCGGAGATGATTTGACGACATAATGAGGCTCATGTATCTATTCTGGGGCAAGTGTGGAAATTCTGGCAAGAATCTGGGTGGGAATGTAAAAGATATTTCACACCATTATACCATTCATCGATACCCAGGGAGATCATTCTCCTGATCGTGAGGGCCCAGACATCGATACCCAAGGAGACCAGTCTCATGATCGTGAGGGCCCAGACATCGATACCCAGGGAGACCGTTCTCCTGATCGTGATGGCCCAGACATCGATACCCAGGGAGACCATTCTCCTGATCGTGAGGGCCCAGACATCGATACCCAGGGAGACCATTCTCCTGATCGTGATGGCCCAGACATCGATACCCAGGGAGATCATTCTCCTGATCGTGAGGGCCCAGACATCGATACCCAGGGAGATCATTCTCCTGATCGTGAGGGCCCAGACATCGATACCCAGGGAGATCATTCTCCTGATCGTGATGGCCCAGACATCGATACCCAGGGAGATCATTCTCCTGATCGTGAGGGCCCAGACATCGATACCCAGGGAGATCATTCTCCTGATCGTGAGGGCCCATTCATCGATACCCAGGGAGATCATTCTCCTGGTCGTGAGGGCCCATTCATCGATACCCAGGGAGATCATTCTCCTGGTCGTGAGGGCCCATTCATCGATACCCAGGGAGATCATTCTCCTGGTCGTGAGGGCCCATTCATCGATACCCAGGGAGATCATTCTCCTGGTCGTGAGGGCCCATTCATCGATACCCAGGGAGATCATTCTCCTGGTCGTGAGGGCCCATTCATCGATACCCAGGGAGATCATTCTCCTGGTCGTGAGGGCCCATTCATCGATACCCAGGGAGATCATTCTCCTGGTCGTGAGGGCCCATTCATCGATACCCAGGGAGATCATTCTCCTGATCGTGAGGGCCCATTCATCGATACCCAGGGAGATCATTCTCCTGATCGTGAGGGCCCATTCATCGATACCCAGGGAGATCATTCTCCTGATCGTGAGGGCCCATTCATCGATACCCAGGGAGATCATTCTCCTGATCGTGAGGGCCCATTCATCGATACCCAGGGAGATCATTCTCCTGGTCGTGAGGGCCCATTCATCGATACCCAGGGAGATCATTCTCCTGATCGTGAGGGCCCATTCATCGATACCCAGGGAGATCATTCTCCTGATCGTGAGGGCCCATTCATCGATACCCAGGGAGATCATTCTCCTGATCGTGAGGGCCCATTCATCGATACCCAGGGAGATCATTCTCCTGATCGTGAGGGCCCATTCATCGATACCCAGGGAGATCATTCTCCTGATCGTGAGGGCCCATTCATCGATACCCAGGGAGATCATTCTCCTGATCGTGAGGGCCCATTCATCGATACCCAGGGAGATCATTCTCCTGATCGTGAGGGCCCATTCATCGATACCCAGGGAGATCATTCTCCTGGTCGTGAGGGACCAGACATGAATACCCAGGGAGACCAGTCTCATGATCGTGATAATAATAATAATATTTATTCATTTATATAGCGCTATTAATTCCATAGCACTTTACATACATCAGTAATGCTGTCTCTCTTGGAGCTCACAATGATGGCCCAGACATCAACAGCCAGGGAGACCGTTCTCGTGATCGTGAGGGACCAGACATCGATACCCAGGGAGATCATTCTCCTGATCGTGAGGGCCCATTCATCGATACCCAGGGAGATCATTCTCATGATTGTGATGGCCCAGACATCGATACCCAGGGAGATCATTCTCATGATTGTGATGGCCCAGACATCGATACCCAGGGAGACCGTTCTCGTGATTGTGATGGCCCAGACATCGATACCCAGGGAGACCGGTCTCGTGATTGTGAGAAACGAGACATCGATACCCAGGGAGACCGGTTTCGTGATTGTGATGGCCCAGACATCGATACCCAGGGAGACCGTTCTCGTGATCGTGAGGGACCAGACATCAATAGCCAGGGAGACCGTTCTCCTGATCGTGAGGGCCCAGACATCGATACCCAGGGAGATCATTCTCATGATTGTGATGGCCCAGACATCGATACCCAGGGAGACCTGTCTCGTGATTGTGAGGGCCCAGACATCGATACCCAGGGAGACCGTTCTCGTGATCGACCAGACATCAATAGCCAGGGAGACCGTTCTCCTGATCGTGAGGGCCCAGACATCGATACCCAGGGAGACCGGTCTCGTGATCGTGAGGGACCATTCATCGATACCCAGGGAGACCGTTCTCCTGATCGTGAGGGACCATTCATCAATACCCAGGGAGACCGTTCTCCTGATCGTGAGGGACCATTCATCGATACCCAGGGAGACCGTTCTCCTGATCGTGAGGGACCATTCATCGATACCCAGGAGAGACCGTTCTCCTGATCGTGAGGGCCCATTCATCGATACCCAGGGAGACCGTTCTCCTGATCGTGAGGGCCCATTCATCGATACCCAGGGAGACCGTTCTCCTGATCGTGATGGCCCAGACATCGATACCCAGGAGAGTGACGTTCTCCTGATCGTGAGGGACCATTCATCGATACCCATGGAGACCGTTCTCCTGATCGTGAGGGACCATTCATCGATACCCAGGGAGACCGTTCTCCTGATCGTGAGGGCCCATTCATCGATACCCAGGGAGATCATTCTCCTGATCGTGAGGGCCCATTCATCGATACCCAGGGAGACCGTTCTCCTGATCGTGAGGGCCCAGACATCGATACCCAGGGAGATCATTCTCCTGATCGTGAGGGCCCAGACATCGATACCCAGGGAGACCGTTCTCCTGATCGTGAGGGACCAGACATCGATACCCAGGGAGACCGTTCTCGTGATTGTGAGGGCCCAGACATCGATACCCAGGGAGACCGGTCTCGTGATCGTGAGGGACCAGACATCAATACCCAGGGAGACCGTTCTCGTGATCGTGATGGCCCAGACATCGATACCCAGGGAGACCGTTCTCGTGATTGTGATTGTCCAGACATCGATACCCAGGTAGACCGTTCTCGTGATCGTGAGGGCCCAGACATCGATACCCAGGGAGACCGGTCTCATGACCGTGAGGGCCCAGACATCGATACCCAGGGAGACCGTTCTCGTGATTGTGAGGGCACAGACATGAATACCCAGGGAGACCAGTCTCATGATCGTGATGGACCAGACATCAATACCCAGGGAGACCGTTCTCGTGATTGTGAGGGCACAGACATGAATACCCAGGGAGACCAGTCTCATGATCGTGATGGACCAGACATCAATACCCAGGGAGACCGTTCTCGTGATTGTGAGGGACCAGACATCGATACCCAGGGAGACCGTTCTCGTGATCGTGAGGGACCAGACATCGATACCCAGGGAGACCGTTCTCGTGATCGTGAGGGACCAGACATCAATACCCAGAGAGACCGTTCTCGTGATCGTGAGGGACCAGACATCGATACCCAGGGAGACCGTTCTCGTGATCGTGATGGACCAGACATCAATACCCAGGGAGACCGTTCTCGTGATTGTGAGGGACCAGACATCGATACCCAGGGAGACCGTTCTCGTGATCGTGAGGGACCAGACATCGATACCCAGGGAGACCGTTCTCGTGATTGTGAGGGCCCAGACATCGATACCCAGGGAGACCGTTCTCGTGATCGTGAGGGACCAGACATCAATACCCAGAGAGACCGTTCTCGTGATCGTGAGGGACCAGACATCAATACCCAGAGAGACCGTTCTCGTGATCGTGAGGGACCAGACATCAATACCCAGAGAGACCGTTCTCGTGATCGTGAGGGACCAGACATCAATACCCAGAGAGACCGGTCTCATGATCGTGAGGGCCCAGACATCGATACCCAGAGAGACCGGTCTCATGATTGTGATTGCCCAGACATTGTCCTCTATCCTGATAAGGGATAACTTATTATCTTGGATATAACTTATTAATTCCGACAAATACCATTACAGAAAAGGTTTCCCTCACCTCCAATTCTTCTTTCACAGCTTGCACCAAAGTGTGGCCTCCCGAATCCAGCTCTCCTGCCCCCACAGCAGACAGCCATGACACCCACTGCCTGGCCTTCAGTTTACGCCAAGCACAATCCCTCCATAATCTACAAACACTAGAAATAGACAGAAAAACAAAAACAACTTTATAGAAAGTTATCATCAATAACAAAACATTAACAAAGACGACAGGGCTAAGTGCGCCATAATAACGCAGGAGTCAGCGATTATACAATGTACAGATGCAGCAGAGCTCAATGTGTGACCTGTCAGGGAGCCTAATTCTCAATACCTGGGGACTTCTACAGCGATGGAAAGCTAGATCAGAGGTTTGTATGATGCACAGTGGAGGCTTCACATGACAGTCAGCTCTGCTACATCAGTACCACATGTCCGGGTACATAACAATCAATCAGCTCTGCTACATCAGTACCACATGTCCGGGTACATGACAGTCAGCTCTGCTACATCAGTACCACATGTCCGGGTACATGACAGTCAGCTCTGCTACATCTGTCCAGGTATATGACAGTCAGCTCTGCTACATCAGTACCACATGTCCGGGTACATAACAATCAATCAGCTCTGCTACATCAGTACCACATGTCCGGGTACATAACAATCAATCAGCTCTGCTACATCAGTACCACATGTCCGGGTACATAACAATCAATCAGCTCTGCTACATCAGTACCACATGTCCGGGTACATAACAATCAATCAGCTCTGCTACATCAGTACCACATGTCCGGGTACATGACAGTCAGCTCTGCTCCATCTGTCCAGGTATATGACAGTGCAGCTTACAGGATACATAGACATTACAGAAGCCTCTATTGCCTCCCAGTGTCCTGTAGCAGGTGCATGCTGGGCTCTGTAGTCCTGCACCCACCAGGCTGCCCGCAGCAGGGCTTTGCTGGGTAGGAAGCTCATCACCCGCTCCACCACCTCCGGCAGGGTGCTGAGCACACAGTGCTCCTGGCTCTCCAGGCTGCTGGGGGGTTTGGCCCCACTGTTCTCCAGCGCTTCCCCGCACGGTTCCATTTCCATTACAGACATAATGTCAGAACAACAACTCCAGCTTCCGCCGGAATACGGACGGCGTCACGGAGTGTCACCGCTGCCATAGTAACGACGCACTGCGTGACCAGAGCCCCCTGCTCCGCCATTTTTCATTTGGGAGAGCGGTGTGTGCGTACTGCGCATGCGGATGTCAATCATCTGGAGCCGCGCTATAGACCGAATACTAGGACGTATCCATCCAGGGCCCCATCCGGGTATATGTGACCCCCACTCTGGTATATATGTTCCCCATCCTGATATATGTGTCCCCCACCCTGGTATATATGTTCCCAATCCTGATATATGTGTGTCCCCCACCCTGGTATATATGTTCCCAATCCTGATATATGTGACCCCCACTCTGGTATATATGTTCCCCACCCTGGTATATATGTTCCCCATCCTGGTATATGTGTCCCCCCACCCTGGTATATATGTTCCCCACCCTGGTATATATGTTCTCCATCCTGGTATATGTGTCCCCCCACCCTGGTATATATGTTCCCCACCCTGGTATATATGTTCCCCATCCTGGTATATGTGTCCCCCACCCTGGTATATATGTTTCCCACCCTGGTATATATGTTCCCCACCCTGGTATATGTGGCCCCCCCACCCTGGTATATATGTTCCCCACCCTGGTATATGTGGCCCCCCACCCTGGTATATATGTTCCCCACCCTGGTATATATGTGTCCCCCCCACCCTAGTATATATGTTCCCAATCCTGATATATGTGTCCCCCCCACCCTGGTATATATGTTCCCAATCCTGATATATGTGACCCCCACCCTGGTATATATGTTCCCCACCCTGGTATATATGTTCCCCATCCTGGTATATGTGTCCCCCCACCCTGGTATATATATGTTCCCCACCCTGGTATATATGTTCCCCACCCTGGTATATGTGTCCCCCACCCTGGTATATATGTTTCCCACCCTGGTATATATGTTCCCCACCCTGGTATATGTGGCCCCCCCACCCTGGTATATATGTTCCCCACCCTGGTATATGTGGCCCCCCACCCTGGTATATATGTTCCCCATCCTGGTATACATTTTACCCATCCTGTTATATATGTTGCCCATCCTGATATATGTGTCCCCCCACCCTGGTATATATGTTCCCCATTCCTGGTATATATGGCCCCCCACCCTGATATATATGTTGCCCGTCCTGATATATGTGTTCCCCCTCTCTGGTATATATGTCCCCCATCCTGATATATGTGTCCCCCACCCTGGTATATATGTTCCCCATCCTGATATATGTGCCCCCCAACTCTGGTATATATGTTCCCCATCCTGATATATGTGTCCCCCCACCCTGGTATATATGTCCCCCATCCTGATATATGTGCCCCCCACCCTGGTATATATGTCCCCCATCCTGATATATGTGTCCCCCACCCTGGTATATATATGTTCCCCATCCTGTTAAATGGCTTCCTCATCCTGGCACATATGATTCCAATCCTGGTATATGTGTCCCTCATTATGGTATATATGAGTCTTATCCTGGTATGTATATCCCCCATCCTGGTATACGTGTTCCTCATCCTGGTATGGGTGGCACAGTGGTTAGCTCTGCAGTCTTGTAGCTCTGAGGTCCTGGGTTCAATTCCCACTAAGGACAACATCTGTAAGGAGTTTGTATGTTCTCCCCGTGTTTGCATGTGTTTCCTCCGGACACTCCGGTTTCCTCCCACATTTCAAAGACATACTGATAGGATGTTTAGATTGTGAACTCCATTGGGCACAGTGTTTCAAATGTATGTAAAGCACTGTGGAATTAATAGCGCTATACAGATGATTAAATATTATTATTATTACATGATCTCCTTCCTGGTATATATGGACTCCTGGTATATACAGTGGTGAAAATAAGTATTTGATCCCTTGTTGATTTTGTAAGTTTGCCCACTGGCAAAGACATGAACAGTCTATAATGTTAAGAGGTAAGTTAATCAGAACAGTGAGAGATAGAATATCCAAAATCAAATCCAGAAAATCACATTGTCTATATAAGGCGGCCGTCACACGCTGAGATATCTCTAGCGATATTGTAAGCGATCACGTGCACGCGCAATCGCTTACAATATCGCTCACATCGCTGGTGAGATGTCACACAGACAGACTCACCAGCGATGTGGAGCCGCGATCTCGCTCGTTACTATGGTACACATCGGGTTACTAGGGCCGCGCGTCGCATAGTTACCCGACGTGTACCATAGTTACCATCTCCCAGCATAGACTCTGCGCTGGGAGATCGTTCATCGTGGTGTTATACACCACGATGAAGGAGATCGTGCAATCGTTCATCGCTAGATCTGAGAACCGGACCTCAGATCAGCGATGTCACGATCAAGCGATTTACCATCGTAAATCGCTTGATTACATGCAACGATTTCTTGCCCGATATCGCTTAAGCGATCAAAAAGGAGATCGCTTAAACGATATCGGGCAAAAAATCGTTCCGTGTGACGGCCGCCTAAGGCTGCTTTCACATCTGCGGTAAAGTGTAATTCCCGGCAGATGTCGCATAACGGCCGACTTGTGGCACTGATCCGGCTTGCCTCATTCATTTTCTATGGGGCTTGCGGTTGGGTGCAGCAAATGCGGTATTGCCGAATCCAGCACTTGCGGCGCTTGCAGCACCGCAAAAAAAACCCGCTGCCAGTAGTGTGCTGCCAGCACCGCAAGTGCTGGATTCGGCAATACTGCACCTGCTGCACCCAACCGCAAGCCCCATAGAGAATGAATGGGGCTAGCCGGATCGGTGCCACAAGTCGGCCGTTATGCGACATCTGCCGGGAATTACACTTTACCGCAGATGTGAATGCAGCCTTATATAAATGTATTTGCATTTAGTAGAGAGAAATAATTAAACACTTTTTCCATGCGTTGGGGACACTGCACACTGTATTCTAAATCAAAACATGAAGAGAAATATATATAATTTTAACTACTTTACAGAAAATAACAAAAAATGAAAATAAAACTGTTCAAAAAAAGTGCATTTGTCTTTACAAACTAAAAATATGCACTCTTTCTTATTTTTATTATATTTAACATTCATATTTATCACTAACCTAATATTTAGTTGTATAACTATTTATTTAGAACTTCACATCTACATACAAGTCAACTAACTTCTGTCAACTGTTATTCCAGTCCAGGATGCTTTGACTACATCCCACAATTTATTTCCATTTGTTGGCTTTGCCTCAGAAATGTCATTTTTGATGTCACCCCACAAGTGTTCCATCGGATAAAGATCCGGGGATTGGGCTGGCCACTGCATAACCTTACTTTTGTTGGACTGGAACCAAGAATTAGCTTGTTTACTAGTGTGTTTAGAACAGCTGTCTTTTTGAAACATCCATTTCAATGGCATTTCTTCTTCAGCATAAGACAACATGACCTCTTCAAGCATTTAGATGTATGCAAACTGGTCCATGATCCTTAGTATACACTAACTAGGCCCAGTACCATCGTAAGACAAATATGCCCATATCATGATGCTTGCACCACCTTGCTTTACTGTCTTCAGACTGAACTATGGCTTGAATTCAGAGTTTGGGGGTCGTCTGACGAACTGTCTGCGGCCCTTGGACCCATAAAGAACAATTGTACTTTCATCAGTCCACAAAATGTTTCTCCATTTCACTTTAGGCTATTTGATGTGTTCTTTGGCAAATTATTATTATTATTTATTTATTTATAGAGCACCATTGATTCCATGGTGCTGTACATGAGAAAGGGTTACATAGAAAACAAGTTAAAAAATACAACAAACTAACACTGACAACTGGTATAGAGGGGAGAGGACCCTGCTCTTGCGGCTTACATTCTACGGGGCAATGGGGAGGGAGAGAGTAGGTTGGGTCAGGTGGTAGAGCACCGGCCCTGGTGGTGGTGGTCCATCAGGTCCATTGGCGGTGGTGGAGCACCAGCTCCAGTGGTGGTGGAGTGTCAGGTCCATTGGTGGTAGAGAGCCAGGTCCGTTGGTGGTGGAGCGCCAGGTCCGTTGGTGGTGGTGGTGGAGTGCTAGTTCAAGTGGCGGTAGGGTCATTGCAGGTTGTAGGCTGTTCTGAAGAGATGGCTTTTCAGGTTCTGCTTGAAAGTTCTGAGTGTAGGGGATAGTCTGACATGTTGGGGTGCATGGGGGATGTTCGGGTGAAGTCTTGCAGGCAGTTGGACAAGGAACATACAAGTGTTGAGGAAAGAAGGAGGTCTTGGGAGGATCGAAGATTACGAGTTGGATGATATCAGGAGATTAGTTTAGAGATATTAGGGCATCTCAATGAATTAGAATATCATCAAAAAGTTAATTTATTTTAGTAATTCAATCCAAAAAGTGAAATGCATTTATTACATACAGTCAATACAAACAGAGTGATCTATTTCAAGTGTTTATTACTGTAAATGTTGATGATTATGGCTTACAGTCAATGAGAACTCAAAGGTCATAATTTCAGAAAATTAAAGATGGGAGGCATGAAGTGTTAAAAACCACGCTGCCGTATTCCACAAGACATCAAATGGTGAATATAATATTGATTTATTAGTCAGCGTGTTTCATGGCTCCCAGATACACCCTGAAATGTGACAATATTACATTGATTTTTGATGATATTCCAATTCATTGATGTAGTAGTATATGGGGGAGACAGATTGTAGATGGCTTTGTAAGTCAATGTTAGTAGTTTGATTTTGATATCCTGGGGAATAGGGAGCCAATGAAGGGATTTGCAGAGGGGAGGAGTGGAGGAATAGCAAGGAGAGAGGTGGATTAGTTGGGAAGCAGAGTTAAGGACAGATTGAAGAGGTGTAAGAGTGCTAGCGGGGGCCACAGAGGAGGATGTTGCATTAGTCGAGGCGGGAGATGATGAGGGCATGCACTAGTATTTTAGTATATCGAGGGCTGAGGAAAGGATGAATTCTGGAAATACTTTTGAGTTGGGGGTGGCAGGAGGTGGAGAGGGCATGGATTTGTGGTTTGAAGGACAGGACAGAGTCAAGGGTTACTCCGAGGCAGCGGATTTCAGGTACAGGGCAAAAGTTTGATGTCATTTATTGTGATAGAAAGATCGGGTTAAGGAATATGCATGAGATGGGGGAAAGATGAGTTCGGTTTTGTCTACATTCAGTTTTAGAAAGCGAGAGGAGAAGAAGGAGGATATGGCTGATAGATACTCCGGGTTTCTGGACAGCAGAGAGGTGACGTCTGGACCTGAGAGGAATATCTGAATATCATCAGCGTACAGGTGGTTCTGAAAGCCGTGGGACTTTATCAGTTGTCCCAGGCCGAGGGTATAGATAGAAAAGAGCAGGGGTCCCAGGAAAGAGCCTTGAGAGACAGAGATGGGATAAGGTGAGGAGGTAGTGAGGGAGGCGCTAAGGGTATGTACTCAAAGGACGTTTTTACAGCAGTCCTGAACGCAGCAAAACTGATCCTGGTTTCAAGGATCTCTAGAGTCCTTGCTAGGAGATTTGCTGTGTTCAGGTCCTGCGGTTTTATCATGTTTTTTGCTGCGTTTTTCCAGTGGTTTTGCCATTGTCTGCAGCAAAACTGGAGGAAAAATAGAACATGTCAATTCTCTCCCATCTGCAGCAAAACCACAGGGATTTGACAGTTCTTCACACTTGCAAAACCAGTGTGTGTGCACAGCGTTTCTGTGAAACACATTGGTTTTGCTGGGAATCCAAACTGCAGGAACAAATTAGCATAAATTACCATAAAACCAATGGTGAACTGCATGCAGAAACCGCAGCAAAAACGCTGTAAAAGCGTCCTGTGGGCACATACCCTTAATGTGCAGATGGAAAGGTATGAGGAAATCCAGGATAGGGAAACGTCAGTGATACCAATGGAAGAGAGGATCTGTAGCAGCAGGGAGTGGTCGACTACGTCAAATGCAGAGGACATGTCTAGAAGGAGGAGTATAGAGAAATGTCTGTTAGCTTTGGTGGTAAATAGGTTGTTAGTAATTTTGGCTAAAGCACTTTTGGTTTAATGGTGGGGGCAGAAGCCAGATTAAAGGCTGTCAAAGGTGGAATGAAAGTACAGTGTGGGCATGCTTTCAGAGGAGTTTGGAGGCAAACAGGAGCAGTGATATGGGTCGGTAGCAGGATGTAGAGGTTGGTTCGAGGGATGGCTTCTTTAAGAGGTGTAATTGTGGCATGTTTGAAAATGGAAGAAAAGGTACTGGAAGTTAATGATAAGTTGAAGAGATGAGTTAGGGATAAGATAAGCGTAGTGGTGAGGTTAGGGAGGAGGTGGGATGGGGTTCAATGCACAAGTGGTGAGGTGTTACTTGGAGAGGAGGTGTGCAAGTTCTCCTTCAGTGATGGAGGAGAGGAGGGTTAGTGGAGGAGAGGAGTGGTCTGGTATACATAGGGGTTGTGATGGTTGAGCAGTAAAGACTTGTCTGATCTGATTAAGATAAGATAAACTTTATTGATCCCAGAGGAAATTACAGTATTACAGCAGCAGAACAAAGATCAAGAACATTACACACTTTACAAAATAAGTCTATATGGACAGCAGATGCGGGTAGACTGGTACATGTACCTCACCTATTCCCCCCATACCCTTAGAACTTCACTTAGTCTTGGGATGCTTTACACCAGGGGTCTCAAACTCCAGGCCTCGAGGGCCGCACACAGTGCAGGTTTTCAGGATTTCCTTGGAATTTGACAGTTAGCAATCAAACTACCAACTGTCAAATACTATGGAAATCCTGAAAACCTGGACTGTGTGCGGCCCTCAAGGCCTGGAGTTTGAGACCCCTGCTTTACACTTATACATTTGTTAAATATCCCCACAGCTGTCGGAACAAACGATTTTCTGTATCTTTCCTTTTTACACATTAGTTGGATTAGACGCTTGCTGAATGTGCTCTTCTGCTTTGCAAACAGTTCAGAGAGCGGGTGTGTATTGTTGCTCATTATAGCCTTGCATTTCTTATTAATTCTATCCTCTAATACCTCCTCGAAAGTCCTAAGTTGTAGACCCACCGCCTCACTAGCCTTCTTGATAAGTTTATTCAGCTTATTAGCGTCAGCTGTGCGCACACTACTACCCCAGCATATTATTGCAGCAAAGATTGCACTCGCCACAATAGATTGGTAGAACATTTCAAGCATTTTGCTACACACATTAAACAACCTTAACTTCCTTAGGAAGTAAAGTCTACTCATCCCTTTCTTGCAAACCTTCTCCATATGGCACCTCCAATCAAGCTTGCTGTCCAGGTGAACCCCCAAATATTTGAAATTCTCCACCATCTCCACATCCTGACCATCAATAGTGATAGGTAAGCAATCCATCATGCACCTTCCATAACTCAACACCAACTCCCTGGTTTTCTTTACGTTGAGTTCTAAATGGTTAGCCTGGCACCAGTCAACAAAGTCCAAAACCACCCTTCTGTATTCCTCCTCCCCACGGCCTCTCTCAATACCGCCGACTATCACTGAGTCATCAGAGTACTTCTGAAGGTGACAAAGGTCTGATTTATCCTGAAAATCAGCTGTGGGTCATTCCATGTCAAGTGAACCAATGATTATTACCTCTATATTTTTAATTCTTTTGATATTTTGTTATTTGATAATAGCATGTCAGACAATGCAAAATGTGAAGAGAAATTTTTTTTAAAAAATTTATTTTTTTTAAAAATGATTTTCAAAGTTCGGAAAAAGTGTGAATTTCGCTGTTGCCTGCCTTTACGTTTCTCCTCATAACTAAGGCTAGGAATAAGATAGAGAGACAAAATAAACACCATTCTACTCAGAACTATACAGGCTTTCACCAGATATGTCACAAGAGGATCTTTGTTAATATTTTACCCATGTGATTGCAAGTGCAAAACTTTAAAACGCATTTCTGAAAAATCGGCGCGCTTTAAATATTTCAAAAACTGCCCATGTGTCTACTTTGCTCTTAGCCACATCTGTACCAAATTTCAAGTTGGGATCGCGATGGGATCATATTTTTAAATATTTTACTATTAATAGCGTCAATGGGTCATTCCATATCAAGTGATCTAAATATGAATATTTTTTTTACCTGACGTCTTTAGATTTTTTTTCTTTTTTTTCCTTTATGAAGTACTACTTTAGTTAATTACAAATTAAAAGTTTAGAATTTTTTTCTTCATCAGTTAATTTTTTACAGATTTTTAAAGTTTAAAAAAAGTGTGAATTTTGGCCTGGTATGACTTTACATTTTTTTATCTTGGGCTAGAAATAAGATAGAGAAACAAAATAAACACCATTCTACTCAGAACTGTCCAGGCTTTCACCAGATATGTCACAAGAGTATATTTGTTAATTTTAATTTTTTACCCATGCGAACGCAAACGCAACATTTTGAAACGCATTTCCGAAAAAACGTTTTAATAAAAATTTTCCAAAACTTCCCATGTGTCTTTTATGCTCTTAGCCACATCTGTACCAAATTTCAAGTTGGGATCGCGATGGGATCATATTTTTAAATATTTTACTATTAATAGCGTCAATGGGTCATTCCATATCAAGTGATCTAAATATGAATATTTTTTTTACCTGACGTCTTTAGATTTTTTTTCTTTTTTTTCCTTTATGAAGTACTACTTTAGTTAATTACAAATTAAAAGTTTAGAATTTTTTTCTTCATCAGTTAATTTTTTACAGATTTTTAAAGTTTAAAAAAAGTGTGAATTTTGGCCTGGTATGACTTTACATTTTTTTATCTTGGGCTAGAAATAAGATAGAGAAACAAAATAAACACCATTCTACTCAGAACTGTCCAGGCTTTCACCAGATATGTCACAAGAGTATATTTGTTAATTTTAATTTTTTACCCATGCGAACGCAAACGCAACATTTTGAAACGCATTTCCGAAAAAAACGTTTTAATAAAAATTTTCCAAAACTTCCCATGTGTCTTTTATGCTCTTAGCCACATCTGTACCAACTTTCAAGTTGGGATCGTGATGGGATCATATTTTAAAATATTTAACTATTATAGTGTCAATTCAAAAATCTTGAATTCAGATCTGTTCAACCTGTGGTCTAAAAGCGTTGGGTCTATGTTTATCAAATCCATTATTTTTAGACATTACTGTATTATTTTGATATGTTACAGCTTAGAAGCAGGAGAGGACATATAGGAAAAAGCTTTGTTAGGGCTCAACCTGAGAAAGCACAGGGATAGACAGTGAATACAGAGCAGATGATAGGCCAGCAGCTCTGTCAATCATGTTAAGTGTCTACCCACTGCATTCAGGAAGTAAGACAGCTCGTTCAGACCTTTCATGTCCTGACATGTCTGGACATCTTCACTCCTGAACAAACAATAGTCTGTACAAAGCCATCAAGGCTGTGTACTAAAATATGGGTGAGTAAATATATTAATAGTTTAATGCTTTTATTATTAAGGGCCAATACACATAGTGATATTCTTAGGGATCATCATTCAGAAAAACAGCCCCATTGATTTCTATGGGGTTCACCACATGCAGTGTTTTTGGAAACACTCAAGAGTGAGTAAATCACTGCTTGAACTACTTTTTAATCGCTGCAATAAACGCAGCATTTATCATTTATATAAAAAAAGCTGCCATTTTTTTCACTAGCGATTAAAAAAACTAACGCATATGTGGTAAAAACTTGGTAGAAAAACAAGCTGCCAAAACTGCAGCGTGTATCTGCAGACAGAAAAAACTGTGCGCGCTAGCCCTAAAACTCACTTTATAGTAATACAGTTCTATCTCAAGTGTACTGTAAATCTTTATTTTTATTACCTATTTTCCTTACTTAATATTAACTGTATTTTTCCCACACAGCAATGGCTGCTACTTCTCAAGAAACAGCATTTTATCATAGACACTGTTACAATCCTTTTGAAAAAATATGAATATGATTGGCGCTGGTGGCTGGCTACTGTACTCTCCAAAGATTGTGAAAATGAAGAAGTAGAATTGACTTTATTGCATCCTTCTGGTCCAGCGCCATCCTTTGTGTATCCAAGAAAGCCAGACATTTCAAAAGTGCACAAAAATCAGATATTAACTCAGGCGGAGCCGAACACCGTGACAGGCCGGACATACTCTTTGACACACAAGGAAATGGTGATTGCTAGTAAGCGTTTATGGACAAGATTACATTTCACCCACTAGAAGGGACAAATTGATAAAATGCCACTTTAAAAACATACTATTAATTGTTTGATTAGTTCATAATTTATAGAACGATGATTTAACTACTGTACTATTCTTATTAAACACTTCATAAATCACATGTTTAGTGATAGAATAGAAAACAAATTTATATGTATAAATAGGGGTTAACATTTTTGGTTCTTTTAATCTTGTTTAATCAAACTTGAGGATATGATCACCTTTCTTCTTTTGGTTTGTTCAATACATTCAAGTTGAAAATGCTGAGCGTTGTGTTCTGATGATTAAGATGTATTTATCCTGACACTATGGGATTTGTTTTTTGTGTTTCTTTTTTGTTGCATATAAATGTTTTATTCAATAAGTTGTGATAACTCATACAACCATAAAATAAAAAATATATAAATTTGACAGGTCCCAAGTTGAATCTCTGCACAAATATAACCAAGAACACAATCAGTCATTTTTTCACAATTACCCGTCAATAGTTTGAATTTGATATAAAGAAACATAGTCTTGTAACATATCAAATGAAAGCTGTTACCCTTCTGAGTAAAATGATGCCTCTCCCACTTCATTACCTTATTTCTAGCCTGAGATAAAAAAATGTAAAGTCATACCAGGCCAAAATTCACCCTTTTTTTAAACTTTAAAAATCTGTAAAAAATTAACTGATGAAGAAAAAAATTCTAAACTTTTAATTTGTAATTAACTAAAGTTGTACTTCATAAAGAAAAAGAATAAAAAAAATCTAAAGACGTCAGGTAAAAAAAAATATTCATATTTAGATCACTTGATATAGAATGACGCTATTGACGCTATTAATATTAAAATATTTTAAAATATGATCCCATCGCGATCCCAACTTGAAATTTGGTACAGATGTGCCTAAGAGCATAGCAGACACATGGGCAGTTTTTGAAATATTTAAAGCGCGCCGATTTTTCGGAAATGCATTTTAAAGTTTTGCGCTTGCGATCACATGGGTAAAATATTAACAAAGATCCTCTTGTGACATATCTGGTGAAAGCCTGCACAGTTCTGAGTAGATTGGTGTTTATTTTGTTTCTCTATCTTATTTCTAGCCCGAGATATGATAGAAAATGTAAAGCCATATCAGGCCAAAATTCACACTTTTTTAAAACTTTAAAAATCTGTAAAAAATTAACTGATAAAGAAAAAAATTCAAAACTTTTTTTTTGTAATTAACTAAAGTTGTTCTTCATATAGAAAAAAAATTTAAAAAATCTGAGGACGTCAGGGAAAAAAAATATTCATTTTTGGATCACTTGACATGAAATGACCCCTGTGTATAACGTAGAAAGGAATGGCGACAGCACCGTTCCCTGAGGGGCTCCAACACTGCTCTGAACACTATCCGATACGGCCCCCCCAACCTTACGAATTGTGGCCTGTCTTCTTGAAGCGTATTGCAAAGTCTTCTGCAGAGACGCGGGAGGTCAGAGGGGTAAATGGGGTGGAGGAGGGAGTTAAACGTGTTGAATAACTGCCTGGAGTTGTGGGACAAAGAGGATATGAGGGTTATGAAGTAATGAGAGAAAACAAAGCGGGAATACCAGAAACAAGTGATGCAGCCTAAACAATTATGGTTTTTCAAAAGGTTTAACAAATTTTATTTCACATTGAGGACAAAACAGAGACATGGATATCACAAAAAACAATTAAAATTGACAAAAAACATAGCCAAATAATGACCAATAGAGTATAAATTGGACAAGAACCCACCCAGGGGAAACCAGAGAAACCGTAAATATTTTCAGGTCAAAATGTAACATTAATTTGTACAATGAGATATTCAGCTCTAACAGAAGCGTAGGCAGTTAGAAAGTGAAAACACCTAGTTTAAGAGGACATGTCACCACAGCAAGCCTTTGAAGGATCCTACACCTTGAGATTCTAGGGACTCCAGAGGCACCAGCAGCTTCAAATATCTGTTTGCTGGTTTGTAAGACCTTTTTAGCAGCTGCTCTCTTAATCCGATGAACTTGCCTGGCAGAAACCTTCCTCATTCTGCCTTTATCTGCACAAACACATCTGTGCTCAGAATCAGCCACAAATCTCTTCGCAGTACGATGATCACACATACGTTTTCGTGCAATGTCTAATGTTTTCATCCCTTGTCCAAGGCATTGCACTATTTGTTGCTTTTCAGCAGCAGAGAGATCCTTTTTCTTTCCCATGTTACTTGAAAACTGTGGCCTGCGTAATATTGTGGAATATCCAGTTTTCCTTTTATTGGGGTCACCTGCCAAACTAATTATCACAGGTATCTGAGATTGATTTCAGTGATCCAAAGAACCCTGAGACACAATACCATCAATTGGTTTAATTGAAAAAAAATACAAAAAAAACCCTATGACACTTAAACCATTTTGCATAATAATTTGGAACACGGTGTATAGGAAATGACACGTGATATTAAAGAATTGCAATAATTTGGGGTCCTGCTGGAGCTTTTACTTCGGGTCCCGTGAGCTTTAAGTTACGCCACTGCTGCAGACAGTGATGTGCGGGCAGCATCCAACTGTAGTGAGCTCGCCTGCATCCAATCTCCAACTCCTGCACTACGACCGCCATGGATATACTCTATTCCCAGGGACCGTGATGCAGAAAATAGAGATCTGCTGCTGGGGAGCTCACTACAGTCGGACACTGCCCGCACATCACCTTCTGCACAGCACAGGTTAGGAGGCAGAGAGGGGGGAGGCAGATTGCGGAGGGGGACATGCACAGAGGTGATGCACAGGTGGTAGACAGGCACAGGGGGATTACAGGCACAAAGGGGAGGCACAGGGGGGCATGCACAGAGGTGGGGGACAGGCACAGGGGGATTACAGGCACAAAGCGGAAGCACATGGGGGCATACACAAAAGGGAGGCACAGGAGGGGCATGCACAGAAAAGAGGCACAGGAGGCGCATGCACAGAAAAGAGGCACAGGAGGGGCATGCACAGAAAAGAGGCACAGGTGGGGTTCATGCACAGAGGTGAGGCACAGGTGTGGGACAGGCACAGGTGGATTACAAGCACAAAGAGGAGGCACAGGGTGGTATGCAAAGAGGTTAGGCACAGGTGGGGCTATGTATATGTCCCGCAGCAGTCTCTAATGTGCATATGTCCTGCAGTGGTCTCTAATGTGCATACTTCCTGCAGCAGTCTCTAATGTGCATACTTCCCGCAGCAGTCTCTAATGTGCTTATGTCTTGCAGCAGTTTTTAATGTGCAAACGTCTCGCAGCAGTCTCTAATATGCATACATCCCACAGCAGTCTCCATTGTGCATTCATCAAGCAGCCGTCTCAATTGTGCATTCGTCCCACAGCCGTCTTCATTGTGTATACGGTCAGCAGCAGTCTCTATTATGTATTATCTATTGTGTGTATAGCTAGCAGCATTCTCCATTGTGTATACGGCCCGCAGCTATCTCCATTGTGAATATGGCCTGCAGCCATCGCTATTGTGTAGTCTCTATTGTTTACGGCCAGCAGCAGTCTCTATTGTGTATTCTCTATTGTGTGTATAGTCAACAGCAGTCTCTATCGTGTATTCTCTATTGTATATACAGCTGTTGTGCATTCAGCCCAAAGTGGTCTTAAGTATGTGTGAGTGTATGTATGTGTGCGTGTGTGTATATATATATATATATATATATATATATATATATATATATACTAGCTGTAGGACCCGGCTATGCCCGGGTTAATAAATAACTGCTGTTAGCTATAACAAAATAGAATTTGAATATGTCATATTAATGACCTGTAGGAAAATAGAAGCTGAGCTGTGATTGATTGCTATAGGCAGCCTAATAAATCTCCAACCAACAGTAATCCCTCCCCCTGGCCGGGCAGTATATGTTACCTCACACATACACATAATAGACGGCTCATGTGACTGACATCTGCCTTAATTCCCTATATGGCACATGTGTTGCACATTGGCTGTTTTTAATCAGATGTTTATGTTTGGAAAATAAAGATAGCACACGTATGAGGCGAGTTGTATGAGGTGATTTGTGCACATCTGTGTTTGTGTGGTGTGTGTGTCCCTGGGGTGTAGATGTGTGTGTCCCTGTGGGGGGGGGGGTCGTGTGTGGTGTGTGTCTCTGTTGTATGTGTCTCTTTGTGGTGTGTGTGTCCCTGTGGGGTGTGTGCATGTGCCCCTATAGGGTGTGTATGTGTGTGTCCCTGTGTGTGGGGGGTCTGTGTGGTGTGTGTCTCTGTTGTGTGTGTCTCTTTGTGGTGTGTGTATGTCCCTGTGGGGTGAGTGCATGTGTCCCTATAGGGAGTGTATGTGTGTGTGTCCCTGTGGGGGGGGGTCTGTGTGGTGTGTGTGTGTATCTGTGTTGTGTGTGTCTCTTTGTGGTGTGTGTGTGTGTCCCTTTGGGGTGAGTGCATGTGTCCCTATAGAGTGGCTATGTGTGTGTGTCCCTGTGGGGTGGTCTGTGTGGTGTGTGTGTCTGTGTTATGTGTGTCTCTTTGTGGTGTGTGTGTGTCCCTGTGGGGTGAGTGTATGTGTCGCTATAGAGTGTGTGTGTCCCCCTTGGGGGAGGTGTGTGTCTCTGTGTTGTGTGTGTCTCTTTGTGGTGTGTGTGTGTTTGTTCGGGTGCGTGATGAGTATCCAATGTTGGTGCTGCACTTTAGCGACTATACACTTGCTGTTACTCTTTGTGTGCATGTGGTGTGTATACATGTCCCCGTGTGTGGTGAATATCTCATGTTGGGGCCCCATCTTAGTGACTATATGCTGGTATGTGCTGTTAGTCTTTGGTGCTATCATTAAGCCCCTCTCATTCACAACTGTCAACTGGTAACTGTCACTTTTTCCCCATTATATAGATAGGGGCAAAATTGTTTGGTGAATTGGAATGCGCCAGGTTAAAATTTCACCTCACAATATAGCCTATGACGCTCCTGGGGTCCAGACGTGTGACTGTGCAAAATTTTGTCTCTATAGCTGACAGCTGTCGATTTTCCTCCAACACTTTTCCATTCACGTTTTCCCCATTATGTAGATAGGGGCAAAATTGTGTGGTGAACTGGAACGCGCAGGGTTAAAATTTCGCCTCACAACATAGCCCCTATGACGCTCCCAGGGTCCAGACTTGTGACTGTGCAAATTTTTGTAGCTGTAGTTGCGACGGTGTAGATGCCAATCCCGGATATACACACATACATACACACATACATACACACATACACACATTCAGCTTTATATATAGACTAGCTGTGAGCCCGATGCAAATGCATCGGGATTCTAGAACGTGCATTAATTTGATTATAGTAGTCATAGCTGTTAGCCTGATGCGAATGCATCGGGTATCTAAAATAGGGTCATTCCATGTCAAGTGAACCAATGATTATTACCTCTATATTTTTAATTCTTTTGAGATTTTGTTATTTGATAATAGCATGTCAGACAATGCAAAATGTGAAGAGAAAATTTTTTTTAAAAATTTATTTTTTTTTAAAATGATTTTCAAAGTTCGGAAAAAGTGTGAATTTCGCTGTTGCCTGCCTTTTCGTTTCTCCTCATAACTCAGGCTAGGAATAAGATAGAGAGACAAAATAAACACCAATCTACTCAGAACTATACAGGCTTTCATCAGATATGTCACAAGAGGATCTTTGTTAATATTTTACCCATGTGATCGCAAGCGCAAAACTTTAAAACGTATTTCTGAAAAATCGGCGCGCTTTAAATATTTCAAAAACTGCCCATGTGTCTGCTTTGCTCTTAGCCACATCTGTACCAAATTTCAAGTTGGGATCGCAATGGGATCATATTTTAACATATTTTACTATTAATAGCGTCAATGGGTCATTCCATATCAAGTGATCTAAATATGAATATTTTTTTTTACCTGACGTCTTTAGATTTTTTTTTTTTTTTTCCTTTATGAAGTACTACTTTAGTTAATTACAAATTAAAAGTTTGGAATTTTTTTCTTCATCAGTTAATTTTTTACAGATTTTTAAAGTTTAAAAAAAGGGTGAATTTTGGCCTGGTATGACTTTACATTTTTTTATCTCGGGCTAGAAATAAGATAGAGAAACAAAATAAACACCATTCTACTCAGAACTGTCCAGGCTTTTACCAGATATGTCACAAGAGTATATTTGTTAATTTTAATTTTTTACCCATGCGAATGCAAACGCAACATTTTGAAACGCATTTCCGAAAAAACGTTTTAATAAAAATTTTCCAAAACTGCCCATGTGTCTTTTATGCTCTTAGCCACATCTGTACCAAATTTCAAGTTGGGATCGTGATGGGATCATATTTTAAAATATTTAACTATGGTTAATCTCATTTTTATTAAATTTTGAAAAAACATATGAAAGACATACATTCAATCTTTTAACAAAATCTTGAGACATATAAAATATACAAAAAGAGAATTCACAAAGTTATTAGTAACTTTAAGATAAGCTGCAAATTTACTTTTGCGCTTATCTCTGGTGCAATATATACTACAATCTAAATATAATTCCAAACACTCAAGTATACAACCTTTCTCAGGGTTTTGAGATGTTCTGATGTCAAGGGGACAAGCAGCCCAGCAGAATGATTTTTATCACTTGGCCCCTTCTAACAGGTTGACCACGTAAGTGGGTCATTACCCGTTGAGGCCTAGTTGGAATAGTCTATCGACTGGTGTACCGGAAAGGAAGGCCGAAATATTAATGATCTACTCACAGCTCAGAGTTTCTGATACCTGTCTAATGTTCACTAGAATTCTGAAGGTATAGGTGTAGAAAGGAAATACCTAGACTGAATGTATCAGATGGGAAGAAAAGAGAGATAGAAAAGAAGAGAGAGAGAAAAGAAACAAAAACCATTAGAAAAAGTTATACTGGAAAGAAAAGCCACGTAAGAAAAAAAAGAAAAAAAGGAGGGGGGGGGGACGGGTGAGGTATGGGAAGGAGAAAGGGTACTCATCCCACTGGCTCCCCATCAGCCAGAGGTCGAGCCATATTATCTGTGCTGGAAAAGATACTCCTACATTCTGCAGAGTCGTGAAAAAGAATCCATTCAACCCAAATCCCTAAGAATTTGTTCCGAGATCCCGACGCATCAGCTGCGAGCTCCTCCATTCGATATATGTCCATCAATTCTTTGAACCAATCAAGTAGAGATGGAGCCCGGCTTGATTTCCAGAACCTCGGGATCACAGCACGAGCAGCCGAGATGCAAAAGCGGAGAATATCCCTCTTCTGTAGCCCAAGAGGACCTGGAAAAATGGATAACATTGCCGATTCTGGGCAGCATTCGGCTTGTTTACCTGTTATCCGGGCGTGTGCATTGAAAACCTCAGACCAGAACCGCCGGATTTCCCCACAACTCCACCAAATGTGTATCATTGTACCCTTCTCTTCCCCACAGCGCCAGCAGGTATCAGGGGTTCCAGGGAACATGTTCCGGAGTGTCGTCGGGCACAAGTACCATCTAGTGAGCAGCTTATAGCTTCTTTCTTGTGCAGAACAAGCGCTAGCTAGTGAGTGAGTAAATATAAAGCATTTCTGCCAATTAGCTTCTGAAATGCTACACCCCAATTCCCTCTCCCAAGCACGTTGGAAGTAAAGGGTGCCCTGCTCTCTCATGGACCCTAAGGCCTGGTATAGAACTGATATTTTGCGCCTCGGTGGAGCCTCCAGTTGGAATAACCTCTCCAATACGTTGGGCGTCAATCTTACCCTGCAAGAGTGGTCAGCTGAATATAAGTATGCTCTGTATTGGAGAAATTCGAATCACTTAAGAGGTCTCGTAGGTTCTTTGAGTTGTGGCTCTGCCATCGGGGGCAAACCACCACTGGACAGAGTCTGTCCTACTCGGGTGTCATCCACAATCCGCCAA
The DNA here is from genome assembly GCA_033576535.1 of Allobates femoralis. Classification (NCBI taxonomy): domain Eukaryota; kingdom Metazoa; phylum Chordata; class Amphibia; order Anura; family Aromobatidae; genus Allobates; species Allobates femoralis. The sequence goes on from JARQOC010000004.1 coordinate 228,850,078, forward strand.
CATAAAAATCTCTGCCTGTCAAATCTGGGTGGGAAAGATGGGTTGGAAAAAAGGGGAGTCAAAGGGCTAAGTCTGTCGTTTAAGCGGAGGGTTTTCGTCACTAGGTGCCATACCTTCAAGGTGTTTTCTGGTCATGTCTGTCAAAGGTACTAGGTCTGTGGAGTCTTTAGGGGAATTCCAAAGCAGGTGTTTCAGCGGAATCCCCAAACCCTCTTGCTCCACCCCTACCCATTTCTTGGGGGACGCATGATAATGCCAATCTAGAGCTCTAACAAGAGAGGAAGCCACAAAGTACGCTCATATGTTGGGTAGTCCAACCCCTCCTCTGGTCTTGGGCAAGGATAGGATATTCATTCGCAATCTGGACCTCTTGCCCCCCCAGACAAATCTAAGGATCATAGATTGCATTTTGGAGAGGAAGCCTCTATCCAATAGAACAGGAACTGTCTGAAAAGTATATAAGAGTCGGGGCAAGACATCCATCTTGACTACGTTTATTCTCCCGAACCAGGATAGCTTTAATTGTCTATAGGAGGTATATGCCGATTCCGCGTTAGTCAAAAGGGGTTGATAATTTAAATTGAATATTTGTTTAAGATCTTTTAGTATAAGGACTCCCAAGTACTTAATGGCTTCTACTTTCCATTTAAATGGGAACTGTTTAGATAGATGAGAAACCAATTCTCCAGGCAAAGAAATATTGAGTGCCTCGGTTTTGGAGCAATTCACTTTAAAGTTGCTCAATTGTCCGAACCGTTCAAACTCCATTAAGACCGAAGGGATGGAGACCAGGGGCTGGGAGATGTAAAGTAGCAGGTCATCTGCAAATAAGGCTAATTTGTGATGAATCTGTCCCAGCTTGACCCCATGGACGCATTCATTGGACCTAAGTGCAAAATATTTAACTATTATAGTGTCAATTCAAAAATCACCAAGAACACAATCAGTCATTTTTTCACAATTGCCCATCAATAGTTTGAATTTGATATAAAGAAACATAGTCTTGTAACATCTCAAATGAAAGCTGTTACCGTTCTGAGTAAAATGACGCCTCTCCCACTTCATTATCTTATTTCTAGCCTGAGATAAAAAAAATGTAAAGTCATACCAGGCCAAAATTCACCCTTTTTTTAAACTTTAAAAATCTGTAAAAAATTTACTGATGAAGAAAAAAATTCTAAACTTTTAATTTGTAATTAACTAAAGTTGTACTTTATAAAGGAAAAAAAAAAAAAAAAATCTAAAGACGTCAGGTAAAAAAAAATATTCATATTTAGATCACTTGATATGGAATGACCCATTGACGCTATTACTAGTAAAATATGTTAAAATATGATCCCATTGCGATCCCAACTTGAAATTTGGTACAGATGTGGCTAAGAGCAAAGCAGACACATGGGCAGTTTTTGAAATATTTAAAGCGCGCCGATTTTTCGGAAATGCGTTTTAAAGTTTTGCGCTTGCGATCACATGGGTAAAATATTAACAAAGATCCTCTTGTGACATATCTGATGAAAGCCTGGACAGTTCTGAGTAGATTGGTGTTTATTTTGTTTCTCTATCTTATTTCTAGCCCGAGATATGATAGAAAATGTAAAGCCATACCAGGCCAAAATTCGCACTTTTTTAAAACTTTAAAAATCTGTAAAAAATTAACTGATAAAGAAAAAAATTCAAAACTTTTTTTTTGTAATTAGATGAAGTTGTTCTTCATATAGAAAAAAAATTTTAAAAATCTGAGGACGTCAGGGAAAAAAAATATTCATTTTTGGATCACTTGACACGGAATGACCCAATATGTTTATTGTTTTTTTAAAGATTTTTAAATAATAATCGCATCATCAATAGCAATAATATAAGCCATAGCATTATTATTAGCAGTAATAGCAGTATTAATAGCATTATTAGCAGTATTATGAGCATTAATAACAGTATTAATAGCATTAATAGCATTATTATTAGCATTAATAGCATTAATAGGGATTAATATTAGCATTAATAGCATTAATAATAGCATTATAATAGCATTAATATTACTTAATAGGGAATTAATAGCATTAATAATAGCATTATTAGCATTATAATAGCATTAATAGCATTTATTAATAGCATTAATAGCATTATTATTAGCATTAATAGCATTAATAGGATAAATATTAGCATTAATAGCATATTAATAGCATATTATAGCATTAATAGCATTATTATTGGGATTTAATAGCATTAATAATAGCATTATATAGCATTAATAATATTTAGCATTAATAATAGCATATTAATAGCATTAATAGCATTATTATTGCATTAATAGCATTAATAGCATTATTATTAGCATTAATAGCATTAATAATACCATTAATAGGATAAATATTAGCATTAATAGCATTAATAGCATAATAATAGCATTAATAGCATTATTAATAGCATTATAGCATTTATTATTAGCATTAATAGCATTAATAGCATTATTTTAGCAATTAATAGCATTAATACCATAATAGATACATATTAGCATTAAATAGCAATTAATAGCATTAATTAATAGCATTAATAGCATTTATTAATAGCATTAATAGCATTAATAGGTATTACATTAATAGCATTAATGATAATAGCATTAGAATAATATAGCATATAATTAATAGCATTAATAGCATTATATAATTAGCATTATTAATAGCATTAATAGCATAATATAGCATATTAGCATTAATAATAGCATTAATACATATTAATAGCATTATTATTAGCATTATCATTATAGCATTAATTATTAGCATTAATAGCATTAATAATAGCATTAATAGATAATAATTAATAGCATTAATAGCATAAATAATAGCATTAATAGCATTATTAATAGCATTAATAGCATTATTAGTAAATAGCAATTAATAGCATTTATTAGCATTATTATTAGCATTAATAGCATTAATAATAGCATAATAGCATTAATATAATTATAGCATTAATAGCATTAATAGCATAATTAATAGCATTAATAGCATTATAATAGCATTAATAGCATATTATATAGCATTAATATGCATTTAATATGCATTATTATAGCATTAATAGCATATATAATAATACATAAATAGCATTAATACATTATTACATTAATAGCAATTACATAGCATTATAATAGCATTAATAGCATTAATAATAGCATTAATAGCATTAATAGTAAATATTAGCATTAATAGCATTATAATTATAATTAATAGCATTAATAAGAATTAATATTAGCATTAATAGCATAATTAACATTATACATTTATAATAGCATTATTAGATTAATATTAATGCATTAATAGCATTAATAATAATTATTATGCATTATAATATATTATAATACATTATTAATAGCATTATTATTAGCATATTAATAGCATTAATAGCATTATTATTAGCATTAATAGCATTAATATAGCATTAATAGATATATATTATATAGCATTATATATAATAATAGATTATTAATTATTATTTTATATTTAATTATTACATTATTTTACATAATATCATTATTAATATTATATAGCATTTTATTAGCTATTATTAGCATTATATTATTTTACATTAAATATTATTTAATATATTATTAATTATTAATATTTATTATATCATTAAATTTATTATTTAGCTGAGACATTCTTCAGGTCGCATGAATAGGCATTAATTAGATATACATTTTAATTTTTAATAGCTATTATTATATTGAATTATTATAATTAATTTTTAATTATTTTTTTATATTTTTAAGATTATTTTTATTACATTAATTTATTATAATTAATAGCATTATAGTTACTAGAGTTCTTTTCAGGTCCGCTGAAAGGCTGATTAATTAGCATTATTAATTTTTATTATTATTATTATAATATTATTAATAATTATATTATTATTATTTATTAATTAATTATTTAATTATTCTTTAATATATTAATAATATATAATTAGTAGACATTTTTAGTAGCATGAAAGCATTATAATTAGCAATATATTAATTTTCATTATTAATTTTTAATTAATTATCTTATTAATATTAATAATTATTTTATTTATTAATTTTTAATTATTTTATTAATTATATTTTAATTAAAATTTATTATATTAGGCTGAGACAGTTCCTTTCAGTCGCTGAAAGGCTGATATAATTACATATATTTAATTTTTTTATTATTATTTTTATTAATTATTTATTATTTTTATTTTTTTTTATATTTTTTAATTATTTTTTAATTATTTTTTTTATTATTAAATTTATTATTTAGGCTGAGACCCAGTTCTCTTTCAGGTCCGCTGAAAGGGCTGATCTAATTAGCATATATTTAATTTTTTTATTATTATTTTTTTATTTAATTTTTTATTATTTTTTATTTATTTTTTATTATTTTTTAATTATTTTTTTATTATTAAATTTATTATTTAGGCTGAGACCCAGTTCTCTTTCAGGTCCGCTGAAAGGGCTGATCTAATTAGCATATATTTAATTTTTTATTATTTATTTTTATTGAATTATTTATTATTTTTTAATTTATTTTTTATTATTTTTTAATTATTTTTTTATTATTAAATTTATTATTTAGGCTGAGACCCAGTTCTCTTTCAGGTCCGCTGAAAGGGCTGATCTAATTAGCATATATTTAATTTTTTTATTATTATTTTTATTGAATTATTTATTATTTTTAATTTATTTTTTATTATTTTTTTAATTATTTTTTAATTATTTTTTTATTATTAAATTTATTATTTAGGCTGAGACCCAGTTCTCTTTCAGGTCCGCTGAAAGGGCTGATCTAATTAGCATATATTTAAATTTTTTTATTATTATTTTTATTGAATTATTTATTATTTTTAAATTATTTTTTTATTATTTTTTAATTATTTTTTAATTATTTTTTTTATTATTAAATTTATTATTTAGGCTGAGACCCAGTTCTCTTTCAGGTCCGCTGAAAGGGCTGATCTAATTAGCATATATTTAATTTTTTTATTATTATTTTTATTGAATTATTTATTATTTTTAAATTATTTTTTTATTATTTTTTAATTATTTTTAATTATTTTTTTTATTATTAAATTTATTATTTAGGCTGAGACCCAGTTCTCTTTCAGGTCCGCTGAAAGGGCTGATCTAATTAGCATATATTTAATTTTTTTATTATTATTTTTATTGAATTATTTATTATTTTTAAATTATTTTTTTATTATTTTTTAATTATTTTTTAATTATTTTTTTTATTATTAAATTTATTATTTAGGCTGAGACCCAGTTCTCTTTCAGGTCCGCTGAAAGGGCTGATCTAATTAGTATATATTTAATTTTTTTATTATTATTTTTATTGAATTATTTATTATTTTTAAATTATTTTTTTATTATTTTTTAATTATTTTTTAATTATTTTTTTTATTATTAAATTTATTATTTAGGCTGAGACCCAGTTCTCTTTCAGGTCCGCTGAAAGGGCTGATAGTATTAGCATATATTTAATTTTTTTATTATTATTTTTATTGAATTATTTATTATTTTTAAATTATTTTTTTATTATTTTTTAATTATTTTTTAATTATTTTTTTTTATTATTAAATTTATTTGTACACACATTAGCGGTGTGTCGGCGATTTTATGGCCGGCCACCTGGTTCTATTTGTCGGCCCTAAAATCGCGGACACACCGCTAATGCATGTCTATGGGCAGTGAGCTCGAATTCTGATTGGTCTGCGTCCAATCCGAAATCGGGCGGACTGCCCATAGACATGCATTAGCGGTGTGTCTGCGATTTTAGGGCCGACAAATAGAACCAGGTGGGCGGCCATAAAATCGCCGACACACCGGTAATGTATGTCAATGGGAAATGAGGGGCTCTTCTGATTGGCTGAGGGCAGTAGACAGCGACCAATCAGAAGAGGCCCTCACATCTCATTGAGATAGAATGGCGGATTTAGCGTCCATTGTATCTTAATGAGAAGTGAAGAGGATTTCGGAGATGGAAGTTGGCGGAAAGAAGACAGAAGATCCCCGGGGCCGGACGAAGAGGCGGAGATGGCGGAAAGAAGAGAGAAGAGCGGCGGGGCCGGAGGAAGAGGACGCCTGGCCGGACGAAGGACGTGTGGATCGGACGGACGATCAGATGATTAAGAAGGCATGTAAGTGATCGACGGGGGCGTTAGGTTAGGGAACGGCGGGGGCTTCGGGTGTAGGGCCTTAGGTGTTAGCGGCGGAAGCTTAGGAGGCGGCGGGGCTTAGGGGATAGGGGCTTAGGTGCTTAGGGGGCAGGGGGGGTAGGGTTTAGGTGCGGCTTCGGGGGTAGCGGCGGAAGCTTAGGAGGCGGTGGGGCTTAGGGGATAGGGGCTTAGGTGCTTAGGGGGCAGGGGGGTGGGTAGGGGTTTTAGGTGCGGCTTCGGGGGTAGGGGGGTATGGTGCGGCTAGTGGGGTAGGGGCTGCGGCAGAGGGTAGTGGCTGCGGGCGGGTAGTGGGTTAGGGCGGCAGGGGGTAGGGCTTGCGGAGAGGTTAGGGCAGCGGCGGGGTAGGTGGGTTAGGGCGCAGGGTGTAGGGGCTTGCGCAGGGGTAGTGGCTGGTGGGGCGGCAGGGGTAGTGGGTTAGCGGCAGGAGGTGTAGGGCTTGCGGCAGAGGGTAGTGCAGCGGGGGTAGTGGGTTAGGGTGGCAGGGTGTAGGGGCTTGCGGCAGAGGTAGTGGCTGCGGCGGGGTAGTGGGTTAGGCGCAGGGGGTAGGGGCTTGCGGCAGAGGTCGGGGTAGTGGGTTAGGGGTAGGGGCTGCTGCAGGGGTAGGGCTTGCGGCAGAGGTCGGGGTAGTGGTTAGGGGTAGGGCTGCTGCGGCGGGGGTAGTGGGTTAGGGCAGCAGGGGGTAGTGGCTTGCGGCAGAGGTCGGGGGAGTTAGCTTAGGGGTAGGGGCTGCTGGTTAGGGCGGCAGGGGGTAGTGCTTAGGGGTAGGGGCTGCTGCGGTGGGGTCGGCAGGGGGTAGGGGCTTGCGGGGTAGTGGCTTAGAGGTAGGGGCTGCTGCGGCGGGGTAGTGGGTTAGGGCGGCAGGGGGTAGGGGCTTCGGCGGGTAGTGGGTTAGGGCGGCAGGGGGTAGTGGCTTGCGGCAGAGGTCGGGGTAGTGGCTTAGGGGTAGGGGCTGCTGGTTAGGGCGGTAGGGGTAGTGCTTAGGGGTAGGGCTGCTGCGGCGGGGTCGGCAGGGGGTAGGGGCTTGCGGAGTAGTGGCTTAGAGGTAGGGGCTGCTGCGGCGGGGTAGTGGGTTAGGGCGGCAGGGGGTAGGGGCTTGCGGCAGGCGGCAGGGGTAGGGCTTGCGGCAGAGGTCGGGGTAGTGGCTTAGGGGTTGGCAGAGGTCGGGGTAGTGGCTTAGGGTAGGGGCTTTCGGCAGAGGTCGAGGTAGTGGCTTAGGGGTAGGGGCTGATGCCGGGGGGTAGGGGCTTGCGGCAGAGGTCGGGGTAGTGGTTTAGGGGTAGGGGCTGCTGCGGCGGGGTAGTGGGTTAGGGCGGCAGGGGTAGTGGCTTGCGGCAGAGGTCGGGGTAGTGGCTTAGGGGTAGGGGCTGCTGGTTAGGGCGGCAGGGGGTAGTGCTTAGGGGTAGGGGCTGCTGCGGCGGGGTCGGCAGGGGGTAGGGGCTTGCGGGGTAGTGGCTTAGAGGTAGGGGCTGCTGCGGCGGGGTAGTGGGTTAGGGCGGCAGGGGGTAGGGGCTTCGGCGGGGTAGTGGGTTAGGGCGGCAGGGGGTAGTGGCTTGCGGCAGAGGTCGGGGTAGTGGCTTAGGGGTCGGCAGAGGTCGGGGTAGTGGCTTAGGGGTAGGGGCTGCTGGTTAGGGCGGCAGGGGGTAGGGGCTAGGGCGGCAGGGGGTAGTGGCTTGCGGCAGAGGTCGGGGTAGTGGCTTAGGGGTCGGCAGAGGTCGGGGTAGTGGCTTAGGGGTAGGGGCTGCTGGTTAGGGCGGCAGGGGGTAGGGGCTTGCGGCAGAGGTCGGGGTAGTGGCTTAGGGGTCGGCAGAGGTCGGGGTAGTGGGTTAGGGGTAGGGGCTGCTGGTTAGGGCGGCAGGGGGTAGGGGCTTGCGGCACAGGTCGGGGTAGTGGCTTAGGGGTAGGGGCTGCTGGTTAGGGCGGCAGGGGTAGGGGCTTGCGGCAGAGGTCGGGGTAGTGGCTTAGGGGTCGGCAGAGGTCGGGGTAGTGGCTTAGGGGTAGGGGCTGCTGGTTAGGGCGGCAGGGGGTAGGGGCTTGCGGCAGAGGTCGGGGTAGTGGCTTAGGGGTAGGGGCTGCTGCGGCGGGGTCGGCAGGGGGGCTTGTAGCAGAGGGTAGTGGTAGTTCGGCGACGGTGTACAGCGCGATGGCTGTAGTGTACAGCGCGATGGTATACTACAGTCCCATGGCGCTTATGGGCATGGGACTGTAGTATACTATAGCGGTGTACAGTACAGTAGTATGGGCTTAGGGTAGTGGGAGTTCTGCGACGGTGTACAGCGCGATGGCTGTAGTGTACAGCGCGATGGTATACTACAGTCCCATGGTGCTTATGGGCATGGGACTGTAGTATACTATAGCGGTGTACACTACAGTAGTATGGGCTTCTGTGGCTTGGTTAGCGGAGTAGCGACTCGCAATGCCCGCTTCGCGGGCATTGCTTCGCTACGCTGCAACGACTCGCAATGCCCGCTTTGCGGGCATTGCTTCGGGAGTCGCCGTGGCAGCTACGCGGCCACGGACAGAGTCCAGGAGATGAAACCTGGACTCGCTAACCAAGCCACCGGAAGTCGCGCCGCTCCGACGGAAGTCAGCTACGGCAATTATATAATAGATATATATATATATATAAATAAATTATTATTACTTTTTTAATTTATATTTATTGACTGTTTGGAGGTGGAGGCAGAGCTGGAGTGGAGGCTGGGTGGAGTCTCAGGGGGGCACCAACATTTTGCCAGATAGGGGCCCTGAAATTCCTAGTGACAGCCCTGGTCATAGGCAACAAACCTGTTGTTATAGTAGTGTAAAAATTAAGTAACAATTAAAAATTAATTCACTGTATTTTTGAGTCTCAGCGCAGATTAAGCGGACAGCTATGGGCTACCATCCCAGCTGCCTTGCTTTACCTTGGCTGCAATCAAAAATACAGGGAAGCCCATTATTTTTTTAAATCATTTAAATATATAATAATAAAAAAAAGTGTGGGCTTCACCCTATTCTTCATTGCCAGCCAATGTAAAACCCAGGTAGCTGGTTTTCTCAGCGTGGTGAGGGCCATAGTTATTGGGTCTCCCCCAGACTAAAGAATAGCAGCCTGCAGCTGCCCCAGGAATTGACACATTCATTAGAAGTGCCAATTCCTGGTGCTTTAACTAGCTCGTCCTGATGCCATAGTGCAGTGGGCATCGGGGTGATAGAAGAGGTTAATGACAGCTGAGTATTGACAGCTTTTCATTAAGCCCAGATTGATAATATCAGGCCTCTATGAGATCAGCCCATTATCAATCCTGTGAGTAAATAAACACACAGAAAAATCCTTTATTTGAAATAAATCAGACAACCATCATTTTTCAATTTATCACGCCTATATACCCCTCTGACAATAATCAACAGCGATGGTCCAATGAAACACACTCAGCTCTGCTGCATCAAGAGGCTGCAGCGAGGAACAAGCATGCTCTCGCTGCAGCCTCTGCGATCACACTGCCTGCTGCAGGTGTCATCACTGAGGCCTCGTGGCAGTGAACTCAGGTAACCTGCCGGCAGCAGGGTCACATGAGTTTATTGCCGCTGGGAGCTCTTGGTGACTCAGTGAGGGACATCACTGCTCTCCCATGGCAGTCTCTTGACTCAGTCTCTGACTGTGTGTTTGGTCAGGAATGACCTTGCTTTTTGTACAACCAGTTCATCCTAAGTCGTGAAGGGATTAATTATGCAATTTTTCTTAGAACTGGTATTATTTTCTAGTTAAAGTAGTATCATTGTTACACTTATGTATACGGAGGAAGTGAAAGGGGGCCAGTTGTTTGTTAGATGCCAAATTTATATACCAACGAGGAATGAAGATTTTCCCAAACTTGTGCGAGGTAGCGCATATATAATTGTTTTGGTATACTTCAGCGTTCTGCTCTTCATTCTCCTTGTGTCATGTATGAGTCTCAGTTTTCGAGACAAACTTGGGTGCCATTGTATATTCCTGCAAGGTTTCCAAACTCTCCTGAAGGGGCCACATTGTGGAGAGTGAAGGCCACTAATTCCTCAATGTTGTATGTTCTGTCTCCTCACAAGGCGATTAGCGATATGGCTCGCTGATGGATGCTGTGAGATCTTCTTACCTCTGTATCCATAATAAGGAGCAGACAGGACCTGCACAGACTTGGCTTCCATGAACTCGAATGTAAAACCGCAGCGTTGATACAAATCAAAACTTGGTTTATTATAGTCCGGACACCATAAAATGCTTGATGACAATGAAATAATGTGACTTCATCTAAATGCTACTGACGTTGTTGCAGCTGGTGAGAAACTGATGCCATCACCAGCCCTGTAAATGTGGTCCTAGTCTCACAGCAACACAATATAAAATGGCTGCTTGGAGCAAGTAACCCACCAGCTGCCTAGTGAAGACACATCAAGTTTGAACCAACTTAATTCACACGGACAAACGAGAGCGGGATTCAAATACTGCCAGTAGCGTGGCAAGACACTGCAGTACATTCAACAGATAACAAATAAATGCAAAACTTATTTTCTATTATACACAAATTGAACAACTGAAAACTAATGTCTGGAGAACAGCACATGGTAGAGTTGGTCTATTTTGGTTAACAGTTATCTCTTGATTGGAACATTAGTTGTGAGCCATAATGGGGGTTTTGGGTTTTAAGAGCTTACCTGCTGCAATAAATGAAAGAGGCTAGTTTGGATTAGAGCATGGGTCACCAACTCGGCTGGGTTAATGGGCCGCACATAGAGAAAATTAATAGCAGGGAGCCGCATGCCTTGTAGGACTACGTGCAGGGGTGCACCAAGCCTCCCTGCCGCCTGAGCCGTATAGATGAGCGGGTGGGGGAGTGCCAGCAGACTTCAGCCCCGCCGCCCCTGTAGCCTTAGGTGAGGAGCGGGGGGGAGGTCCTAGCAGACTTCAGCCTCCCCGCCGCCCCTGTAGCCTACACAAGTAGAGCGCCGCCAACCTACAGTGTGACGCTGCGGCGGCCGCCATCTCACAGGAAGCCGGCCACTGCTGCTGGCGCCGCCCCCTTCTCCAATGCCGCTTCCCCTGGCTGCTGCCGCTTGGTACTCAGGGCTCACACTGTCCAATGGACGGTGAGGCCCCGACTACGTGACACTTTTAGTAATTCCAGAATTTTTTGCTCAATGTAGTAATGTCCAAATCTTGATCCCCTTCTTGTAGGAATGTCCGAACCCTGATTTGCTTGTTTTAGTAATATCCCCATCCATGTAGTAATTTCGCCATCCTAGTCCCGATCTTGTAGTAATGCCCCATCCCGGTCTCCATCATGTAGTAATGTCCCCATCCCGATCCTCTCTGCAGTGATGTCCACCATCATAATCCCATTTTGTAGTGATGTCCCCCATCCTGATGCCCTTTTGCAGTGATGTCCCCCATCCTGATCCCCTTTTGTAGTGATGTTCCCCCCATCCTGGTCCCCCTTTTTAGTGATGTCCCCATCCTGATCCCATTTTGTAGTGATGTCCCCCATCCTGATCCCCTTTTGCAGTGATGTTCACCATCCTGATCCCCTTTTGTAGTGATGTCCCCCATCCTGATCCCCTTTTGCAGTGATGTTCCCCATCCTGATCCCCTTTTGCAGTGATCTCCCTCATCCTGGTCCCCTTTTGTAGTGATGTCCCCTAGTGATGAGTGAGTGTAATCGTTACTATTCGCTACTCGCACGGATAGTGAAGTATTCGCGATACTCCTTACTCGGTGAGTAATGCTGGTGCTCGTGAGTGATATGTCGATTGTTATCGACCTGACACAAATTGTCAGTTCCCTTGAGTACACAAAATGAGCTGGCACCTCAGTGAGACCTTCTTGAATGTTAGGATCTCTGTGGGGGGCACAGCAAGGTGTTCAGGGCATTGAAATCGTAAAAAAAAGCCTGCCCTTCTGCCCTGTTCTGGAAAAACTCATTTTATACCCGAAAGTGTGTGGGCGGAGCCTACCACTAATTGACTAACATTGGAATCGCTATTCGGACGAATATGCGAGTATTAAAAACTACTTGTTATGAGTATAGTGAGTGCGAATATTTCACTACTCGCTCATCACTAATGTCACCCATCCTGATCCCTTTTTGTAGTAATGTCCCAACCTGGTCTCTCTTCTTTTTGTGCACCCACACAGTCACTCATACACACACTCTCAATCATGCACAGTCACACACTCTTACACACACACACACACACCTTAAGGCTACGTTCACACGCTACGTATTTGCAGCATGTTACTGCATTTTCCTGCATTTACACGGCACTTTTTTACGTGCGCTTAAATGCAGTGAAAGGCAATTATGGAAACGCAGTCCAGCAAAACCTAATAGGTTTTGCTGAATTGCGTTCACATGTTGTGCTTTTGCATGTTTTTTTACGCACGAGCTTTCACTGCAAAAGCGCATGCATAAAAAGAATAGACATGTCAATTCTTTTTGCCACTTTTCTGCGCGCTTTTCCCATTGCCCACATGTTAAAATGGGCTCAGGAAAAGCGTGCAGAAAAAAGCTTGCAAAAGCCCAATGTGTGAAAGCAGTTGTGCTTTTTGCCGCGTAACTGCATAAAAAAGCGCAACTGCAGAAAAAAAGCGCAAAAAATGCGCAATGTGTGAACATAGCCTTACGCTGCCACGATCCAGTGTATTGACTCTTAAATTTTGAATAAATATTTGCATATAGGTATGTGGTGGTAGTATAGCACTATATATATTTATATATGACTTTTGCTAGTGTTTTTCCCCCCCCATATACGTGTATATATAAAATATGGCTCTACCCGTGTCCTTTTCCCTACATATACGTGTATATATAAAATATGGCTCTACTTGTGTTCTTTCTAAGAGCTATTTACTGCCCCTTTAATGTTCCAATCACATAAAGGTTTTCCCTATAATGATGGGCCATGTAGTATAGTATTCTAATGAGCTGGAGACTGTGCTCTCCTTTTTAGGTGAATTAATCTGCTTTGATATTGGATGATTAATTATGCGCCGCTTTTCTTAATTATATTCAAAATACTCTCCTAGAGGTATGCACTGCTTCTTTAATAACTCTATCATATCAAAATTTCCCTGCGATAATTGGTTATATAATACAGTTTTCTAATGGGCTGGTAACTGGGCTTTCGTTTATGGGTCAAGTAATCTAGTATGATATATGATGATTTAATATGTGCTGCCACCTTGAGTGTATTTTGAATGCGCGCGCCGGGATTATGTGTTCTGCTCCGGCACCGACATCCGGAATACGTCAGGAAGCTCTCCTTGCAGAATGACAGGAGGACGGCCCAATAGAAGACGGACGCCGACGCATGCGCAATAATATCCCGGAAGAGCCCGGTCCCGATAGGTGGAGGATCAATGTGACGTGGAGTCACTATGACGACGGGCGATGCCTGCAGGGGATTGGCTATGCTCCATTATCACTGGCAATTGAGAATACTGGACTATCCATAGGACGATGTGCAAATTGTATGTGCGTTCTTAGAAGGTGATATGCCCCCATTGTGTTACTATATTGTTAGTCGATCTATGTCTATTGATTAGGTGATTTTTAACTTTGTTTACTTTTCACTCCCCATTGATTGGTTGTTTGTCAGTGGGGGTGGAGTTTTATACTATAAAACACATGGACTTCCGGTTCCGGCGCCTCCATGTGCAGCCGCATCTAAGGGCTGCTCCGTCCCCCGTCCCGGCAATCCGCCAACATCTGCCTCCAACCTGACCCTGGGCACCCACAAGTTAAGCGGCGGCTGCAGAGACCCCGGGAGCGTCCGCCATGTCCACGATGGACCGATATGTGACGAGGAGCCGGGAGACAGAGAAACCCGCGAGCCCGCACGAGGACACCGGTAATGGCGGGCATGGCGGGTAGGGCGGACATAGCGGGCCCAGTAAGGGGACATCGATAGTGGAGGGAGAAGTGGCGAGGAAGCCCGGGTCCAGAGATGGGGAGGCTGCAGCACGGAAGGAGACGGGCACTGCTAATAAAACCGCAGGGACCCTGCAGGCCATATCCCCAGAGCACTTGCAAACTGCAGCAGCCGCCATTAGCAAGCAGTCCCAGAGTGGTCCCCAGACAGACAATGAGAACATAAGAGAGAAACAGGGAGACTGGAGAGAAGACATGGAAGGTGGATGGGGAGCCCCACATTTTGATTACAAGGCATTGGCAAAAGAACTAGCCATCCATCTTGCTGATGACTTTAAAACTGCAATGGCTGAGATGGTGGCAGCCACAACTAAAGATATACATGCCAAAGTTGAGACACATGATCAGCAGCTCACAGAAGCTGAATCAAGAATAAGTGCAGCAGAGGATAGAATAGCTGGAGGAGCAGTTAATGTCTTTGCAACAACACGCTGAATATGCTCATACAAAATTAGAGGACATTGAAAACAGAGCACGAAGGAGCAATTTAAAAATAGTGGGACTCCCTGAATCCATTCCGGCTAACCAACTAGTGGAAATCTTTGAGGTGGATCTACCCAAAGCATTGGGTCTAACCCATAGATGTAAAACGGAGCGCACCCACAGAATTGGTCAGATGAGGGAGCCACAAGAGAGGTTGACTGCTTCGGGTGCCACTGCCTCGCCATCCAAACAGGCTACTAAGTCAAGGCACGCTATAGCGAAATTTCTAAATCACCGTGACAAGGAAGAGATCCTGCGCGCCTATAAGGCCAAAAAGCAGCCATTATTGTTACAGGGACACAGAGCGCTGGTGTTCGCGGATTACTCTGTAGAGGTCACGCGCCGCAGGAGATCTTTTAGTGAAGCTTGCTCGCTACTCCATAGAAGAAATATCCGATTCCAGCTTAACTTTCCAGCTATATTGAGATTCAGGTCTAGAGAGGGAGTCATGCTGACCTTCACTGACCCTGATGAAGCAATGACAGCGATCCGTGACAACATGTGTTCCCCAAGGGCGGCGGAGACACCGACATCACCCCAGCATGATTCTGGATCCCCGACGAAACCCAGTGCTGCTTTTGATTTGGAGTCCGAGACTGATAGAGATTCTGTAAGAACTTATAGACTGAGATCCAACTCCCTGATAAGTGAAGGAGCGGGGAGAAAACCGCCTTCGGAAACTCCACGACAACAGAGACAGACAGGTCCACGTTGGCAGAGGAAGAGATGAGAGGAAAGGGAGAAAAAGCTGTAATGGAGCTGTGATTATTTTTGTTTGAATGACGTTCTCATGGCTTTACTAAAAATGTGAATGGAGGGGAGTGATGCGGGCGATAAGTGAAAGTTATGCTTATGTGACTTGCTTCACCCCTTTGTTTATTTTCTTCCCACTCCTCTCGTTTCTCTAATCTCCAGTCTTGAATGTCACTAAGATTTCTTCTTCTAAGGGACGAGTGGATGTCTGCACAGAGAAATCTTCACTGAAACGTGAGCGGAGTGGTAAGAAATTGGGAAAATGCTGGAGATTTCCATGTTTACTGTCAGGGTTGATAACTAACGGTGCCTTTCATATGTTGGCAATGTTCTTTATTCAAGTTGTGGGCTTTGGTACCACCTTACTTATGTTGTGAAGGGGACTGAAGAGCTGGGAATGGATAGGGCAAGAGATGTCCCAGGGAGCAAAAGGTTGGAGTTTACCATTATTATTCTGTTTGTATATTTAATTGTTTATTAGGCCGGGTTGGAAGCTAGGGCGGGGTGGAGTTACATTTGTCGGTTGCACTAGAGGGAAGAAGTGAAGTGATACACTTGTAAAGATGAATGGAGTAGGTGCGGTTGGGGGGGAGGGGGAAGGGAAAAGCAAAGACAACAGTTTGGGAAATATCTCCAAGTTAGTACTGTGCATCTCTTGTAACTTACTATGCGTACCATGGTTTACATCTCATTATACAATTTGTGTGTGGCAACTGGTAAAAAAAAAGTTGAGGGCCCAGTACGGGGAGGATTCTGATGGTTAGGTGGGTCTCCTGGAATGTCAAGGGGTTGCGCTCCCCAGCAAAGCGCATGATGGTTCTTCGCCATCTTAAAAAATTACACATAGATATTGCTTTACTCCAGGAGACCCACCTGACCTCGGAGGATTTCTTTCGCCTTAAAAAACTATGGGTGGGGGAGGTCTTCGGGTCAAGTGCGGTGGAGAGGAAGGCGGGAGTCATAGTCCTAATCAACAGGTCACTGGCTCACTCAATTGTCTCCACTACAAGTGACAATGAAGGACGACTGTTCCGGATGACGATCCAAATACAAAATGATGTCTTTAATGTTTTTAATGTATATGCCCCCAATGCAAATCAAAGACCTTTCTTCCAACAATTACAGAATACCTTACTCCAGGAAACAGGAGTTAATAAAATAGTGGGAGGTGACTTCAATACAGTGATGAGAGTAGAAGAAGACAGACGTTCCTCGACACATATCCATAGTGGTAATCAAGACAGAGGAGGCCTAAGGGTTGACAGCACCTTGGAATCCTTGACTAAACTGGTAGGCCTGTCAGATATTTGGAGATTAACTAACCCTTTGGGTAGAGAATTCACCCACTTCTCACATCCCCATGGATCATGGTCCAGAATAGATATGTTTTTTGGGTCCACCAAGATAATTCAAAGAATGATAGACGTCAAAATTGAAGATATGGTGATCTCTGATCATAGCCCATTAGTCTTAGAGATCAAAGATAACTACGAGAAAGGAACCGACTATCTTTGGAGGTTTCCTGACACGTATACCAAAGAAGAAAACTTCACCAAATTACTTGGGGAATGGTGGACACACTTTACCGTAGATAATTTGGACCATAGATCTGATCCGAGCTTGTTCTGGGAGACCGCTAAGGCAGTCATGAGAGGACACATAATGGCCTATGGCATGAGGATCAAAAAAAGAGCTAAAGAAAAATTTATAGAAACCAGTCGGAAAGTGAGATCTGCCTACCTACAATACAAAAACTCAATGGAGATTCCCGACAGAGAGAAGTGGTTACTAGCTAAAAAAGAATTTGATGAGTGGGCAGGAAAACGGGAGATTTTATTTAAAAATAGATTAGAATTAGAATTACATAAATTCGGAGATAAAGCAGGAAGATTGTTGGCAAGACTGGCCCGAGGGGGATACACTTCTTCCCCTATTCAATCGATAAAAGATAAACAGGGTAATATATGGAAGGACCCTAAAAATATCGTGAAAACTTTGGGTGGGTTTTATGCTTCTCTATATACAGAGAAATCGATTGACGACCCAGAGAACCCTCCCTGGCTAAGCAGGATCAAATTGCCATCTGTCTCCCAAGATGATTTACAAATTCTTAACAACCCAATTACAACTGGAGAAATTGAAGAGGCGATTAAAAATTTAAGTTCGAGTAAGGCCCCAGGGCCAGATGGCTATAATGGCGCCTTCTTCAAAATTATGGGGGAGAGGATCTCCCCGATTCTCTGCGATCTCTATAATGGGATACTACGGGGATCACCTATCCCTGATAGAATGAACTTGGCCTACATTAAATTGATCCCTAAACCAGGCAAGATCCCCACTGATCCAGCTAGCTACAGACCGATTTCATTAATAAATCAGGATCTGAAATTATTATCCAAGATTTTGGCGGACAGATTGGCGATGGTCCTGCCCAAATTAATATCTACACACCAGGCAGGATTCATTAAGGGAAGATCGACGACCACGAATATCCGAAAAGCAATGCTTCTGATGGATATTCTGGGGAAACAGGCCAATCGGGGGGGAGGCAGCCCAGCCATGATCACCTTGGATGCCGAAAAAGCATTTGATAATGTTAGGTGGTCATGGCTGGGTAAGGTCTTTGATACTATGGGTTTGACGGGCCCCTTTCGGCAATATATACAGACTCTCTATAGCAATCCTAAAGCATGCGTTAGCATACCGGGCTTTCTGTCAGATACCTTTACCCTTCAGAAGGGGACTAGACCGGGATGCCCATTGTCCCCCCTACTCTTTAATTTAGCGATAGAGCCTCTGGCACTATATTTGGAGGAATGTAATTCCTACTCAGGTTTTAAAGTGGGAACCAAAGAGATAAAACTCTCACTGTTCGCGGATGACATCATCTTGTATGTTCAAAATCTGGAGCAAGACCTCCCAAATATTTTGTCAGACATAGAGATGATGGGCAAACAAACTGGATTTTCCCTGAATAAAAGTAAATGTGAAATTTTGTTTATAAAGCCGGGGGATGGGTTGCACAAGGGACGAAAAACTCTTTGTGGCCTGCCAGTCATGAGGGATAGTATTAAATATCTGGGTATACATCTAGCCAGATCATCGGGACAGATGTATAAACTTAATTTTCTACCAATCATTCAGAAGATAGAGCAAGAACTGTCAGGATGGGCGAAATTACCACTCTCTCTGTTGGGACGCTGCCACTTATTGAAAATGGTTAGCTTTGCGAGATTGCTTTACCCACTTCAAACCATTCCCATGTTGCTGAGACACATTGACATAAAAAGACTGAACAGGTCCTTCTCTAAATTTTTGTGGGGAGGAAGGAGACCCCGTTTGGCCTATGCAACTTTGATCCAATCCAAACAGGAGGGAGGACTACAACTCCCAGATGTTAGGGGATACAACCTAGCGTGTATACTGCGTAATGTTCTTGATTGGATTAGAAACACTAACAAATTCTCAGATGTAAGTTTGGAGGGGGAGGGGGCCAAACCCTGGGATCTAGCAGCCTTACTACATTCGCCATTGACTTGTCTGCCCCACACTTTGAAAAATACGGTGATCTACAAAGATACGATAATTACATGGAAGGAGGTTAGGAAGAAATTCAAATTAGCATGGAGGGTTTCGAAATTATTGAACCCATGGAGATGCCCGTCATTCCCACTGGGACGAGAAAACTCTCTATTCCAAACTTGGAAAGATAAGGGTATTAACACGTTGGGAGACCTTATGAATCTAGAAGAAAAGAGGTGGATGACTGAGTCAGAGGTCCTGAATACTTACAATCTTCCCCAGTTCCATGCTATACAATATCTCCAATTGAAATTTTATCTGCTTTCACACTTACGTGACATCACGGGGGAGGTGGAGAATTCTCTGTGGTCTGAACTGATAGCTATAAACAATACTGAGGTATCCATAACTACATTGTACACTAAACTAAAACGGATTCTGAGACCACAGGGAAGGGGAGGGACTTTTAATAAATGGCGTAAACATTACACAGACCCGGAACTTCCACAGAAGATCCTGGAAGGGTGGGGTTTAGTGAGACGCCATGTTATAAATGAGAGATGGAAGGATTCCCAATTTAGGATTATGCACGGAACCATCCAGGGCTTCAACATACCTCCATCTACAACCAATCAGGAAAGATGGGTTCATTGCCCAAAGTGTAAGTCACACATGACTGATCTGGAGCACGGTCTGTGGTCCTGCCCGGAGTCCCAGCAATATTGGAAAACAGTCAATGAATGGGCTAGAAAAATTTGTGGAGACACGGGAGAGTTAGATCCAATTCGTTGGCTTTTTCACTATCACCCAATTTCCAGTGCTGGAGGACAACCTTCCATTCTATGGCATTATATTGCTCTAGTAGCAAAGAGACTCTTGCTACAGTACTGGCTCAATGACAGACCCCCAGATTTGTCTCAAGTAAAAAATACATTACGTCACACATTGACACTTGAGGCCCTGGATACACTCCGTAATCCAACTAAATTAGCCAAAAAATTCTTTATTAAATGGAGACGCTTTATTGAAAGCGAATTCACGGTTGTGGAGACACAAAATTTCATGTTACCCTTTCGTGCATCAACATGGTACGCATTAGAAGAGCTGGGAGGAACATTAGGTAGGTTGAGATGTTAGGTTCAGGAGATACAATAACTTTTGATATACTTCTAACAATAAAATATAGTTTTTATTTATCGTATTGATTTTTGTTAAATCTTGCATCTTGAGATTGTGGGCGGGAGGGAGTCAGGGGATGAATATTGTAACTGTTGGTCGTAAATATATGATTTGTCTTGCTTGAACAGTTTTCTTGTACGGACATAATAATTTTATGTTATGATTTTCTGAATTTTGTACAACTGTTTATTTGAGTGAAACCCAATAAAAATGATGATTCAAAAAAAAAAAAAAAAAAACACATGATGTATCTGTGTGATGTATGCACTTGAAGAAGGTTCTTTAACCGAAACGTTGTGCTGTGGTGGATGGAATAAAGTTGTGAAGATTTAAGCTACCAGCTTGTGAGGCGCTGTTCTTTCTTCTATTTGATTGGAATCCTACTCCACACTGATGAGGGGCAACACCCTGAAACAGCTGTCTGTGGATGGATACCTGGCCTTGGTATTCCCTTGTCATATCTTTAAGCTTGTAAAGAGCTGGATATTGACTCAAAGGGCCACTTAATATGGTGGTTATCATGGCTAGGTCCTTCACTAGAGGAAGATCTGGCTAGTCCTGTGTTGAGACTCCTAAACGAGGCTCCACAGACTCTATTTGCATATTCAAAATTTACCTGAGAAAGCCTAAAACGTTTTGGAAGAATGTTCTCTGGTCAGATGAGACAAAAGTAGAGCTTTTTGGGCAAAGGCATCAACATAGAGTTTACAGGAGAAAAAAAGAGGCATTCAAAGAAAAGAACACAGTCCCTACAGTCAAACATGACGGAGGTTCCCTGATGTTTTGGGGTTGCTTTGCTGCATCTAGCACTGGACTGCTTGACCGTGTGCATGGAATTATGAAGTTTGAAAACTACCAACAAATTTTGCAGCATAATGTAGGGCCCAGTGTGAGAAAGCTGGGTCTCCCTCAGAGGTCATGGGTCTTCCAGCAGGACAATGACCCAAAACACACTTCAAAAAGCACTAGAAAATGGTTTGAGAGAAAGCACTGGAGACTTCTAAGGTGGCCAGCAATGAGTCCAGACCTGAATCCCATAGAACACCTGTGGAGAGATCTAAAAATGGCAGTTTGGAGAAGGCACCCTTCAAATATCAGGGACCTGGAACAGTTTGCCAAAGAAGAATGGTCTAAAATTCCAGCAGAGCATTGTAAGAAACTCATTGATGGTTACCGGAAGCAGTTGATCACAGTTATTTTGGCTAAAGGTTGTGCAACCAAGTATTAGGCTGAGGGTGCCAATACTTTTGTCTGGCCCATTTTTGGAGTTTTGTGTGAAATGATCAATGTTTGGCTTTTTGCTTCATTCTCTTTTGTGTTTTTTCATTTAAGACAAATTAAATGAAGATAATAATACCAAAGAATTTGTGATTGCAATCATTTTCAGAAAGAAACTGAGTATTATCTGACAGAATTGCAGGGGTGTTGTGGTGAAGGGCCGCAGCTGCCCTGCCTGTGCTGGTTTATCAAGGCACCTCTCAGTGAGTGTGGTATATGCCTTCTAGCCCGCAGCTAGAAGCACATATAATCTCCTCCACCCCGTCACTGATAGAGACCCCGAATAACCCCAAGCACAAATGCTACCACCAGCTTCTCGTTTAATATAAGTCCGGTCCGTGGTCGGGCTTATATTGGGTCAGAAACCAACCCAGGTAGCGTTATATGAGCACACGGACGTGGGAATCGTGATCAAGATAAAAAGAGCAACTCAAGATTAAATTTATATATTTAATCACCCTAATGGTACACTAGATATTAATATTTACAGTTATTATTCAGATGTTACAAATATTACAGTCAGATATGCCAATAAAAGGAGGAATGGAATACACAGAATTACATACACATGTGAGCAGTTACCTTAGTGCTGATGGCACCACAAGGGCGGCATGGCACCAATCTGTTCCTTGGGTAATCTCTGGCCTTGGTGGAAAAATGCCCATTCAGAAGAAATACCAGGTGGAGATGGAGCAGATGATTTTTATACACTATGGGCTGACCCCTGTCTCCACCCATCTCACACCTCTGGGATGTCTCACAATTCCCACCCCTCTGAGGGGAGATATGGACACCCAGATTCCATAAGCTGACCTAGTCGTGTCCATGGGCATCGCAGACGGAAGACAATACTTTCATATTTTTAGTTATGATTTTATCTTCGTCTGGATATGAAACATGGCTACTCTGGTAGCAGCCTAGTAGCCAATATCCTGTTTAGATGGCTTACAGTCGTCCTACATTCATGTCAATACCAGCCTTGTCACCGTCTAGATGTGTAGAGTTCATTTTAATATTCGATAGCATCACAGGGTGGACGGCTTATGAGATATTAATGTTATAGTCACGGCCCCGTCCAGTCTGCCTGGGAAGAAAGAGACTTATATTGGACGTGTCACCTTTTGGCAAAACCCCAGTTCTGAGGAAGCTCCATACACCTACCTGATTACCACATCAAAGTTGAGGGAGAGTGTCTTTGTGTTGCCAGTTGGCTGGCATTTACATACTAATTACTCTACCATTTACCAGATGAATGACTTCTGTCCTGCAAAGGTGGGGGCTCATCTCCTTGTGAGTGAGATGTGCCTTATCAATTGCTTTCTGGGAGGAATGGAATATGGGGATATGGCAATATTCCTTACCAATATTCATCACACCTCCCCCTTTTAGACGGCGCTAGGGGATAGCACATTCCTGTGTTTCCCCGTGCGCCCGTCCACTACCTCCCCTTGGCGGTATAACCCATCAGCGTTACCGTGGTTATGGTCACTCTTGTGGC
This sequence comes from Allobates femoralis, assembly GCA_033576535.1. Lineage (NCBI taxonomy): Eukaryota > Metazoa > Chordata > Amphibia > Anura > Aromobatidae > Allobates > Allobates femoralis. Next base: position 228,872,926 of record JARQOC010000004.1, read on the forward strand.
GAATGGTGAAGTTGTGTTCCTGGAGCGCAAGGCTCCCATGTAACAACCTTCCATTCGTCACGGGGACCCTTTTCCATCGTGGAGCAGGCGACCTCCCTCCCTGGATCCCACAGTACCTCTCTCCTCTGGTGGTGGAGACAGCTGTCTCCGCGAGGTGGCTTGGCACCTCAGGACTGGCACTCGCTGGTAGTGCTGTCTCAAAATCCTGGCTAGGCATAGCCAGAAGCGGTGCACATGCCTCACACTCCCACCGGGACCCTCTGGGACCTGTTCTGGGTCAGACATGGGTTCAGTTATCCCTCGACGGAGTGAGGGCCCAGAGAGCAGTGTACGACCTGCATTCTCGCTCCTCAGTCCACGGGTGACAGCGACTTGGACAGCTGTCTCCCCGGGGGATAACGTCACCTTCCCATCAGCCCTACTGGCCTGGGACAACTCTTTCCTGTCATGCTGACAGGCCGGGGATACAGCTTTCCCATCATCCTGACAGGCCTGGGATACAGCTTTCCCATCATCCTGACAGGCCGGGAATACAGCTTTCCCATCATCCTGACAGGCCTGGGATACAGTTTTCCCATCATCCTGACAGGCCGGGGATACAGCTTTCCCATCATCCTGACAGGCCGGGGATACGGCTTTCCCTCATCTTGACAGGTCATGGGAAACGTGTCCCCGCCCCTCTGACAGGTGTTGGGCACTGAGGTCCCATCACTCTGACAGACCGGGGGTACCCCTATGGCACCCGGACAGGGTATGGGTACAACTTTCCCATAGTCCTGACCGGTTGGGGGTACCATTCTTCTATCATCCAGACAGGTTATGGGCTTGAGCTGCCCATCCCCTTGACTGGCTATAGGAACACCTGCCCCACTGCCCCAACACGGTATGGGGATCGCCTCCCCATCTCCGTGGCAGTCAGTGAGCACAACTGCATGTTGGTCCCTGGGCCACACCTCCGGTGACCCCTGCTGGACCGTTACCTTGCACAGCCGTCCTTGGTCCCAGACCACCTGCTTGAGGCCTGAGTCCAAGGGAGGCTGGGCCACCCGCTCCTTGAGCGCTTTCAGGCTGAAGTCAACTCTTGACGCTACCTGACACCCCTGACGAGACGTGGTCAGAGTAGAAGCAACTGCCACGTCCTCCGTCAGTTCCACGGGACCTGTCTCCTGGCCTCCGTGTAGACCTTCCCCACTGCCCTGACAGGTTATGGGGACCGCATCCCCATCCTCCTGGCAGCCAGTGGGTACAACTATCGGTCGGTCCTTGGGCCACACCTCCGGTGACCCCTGCTGGACCATTACCTGGTACAGCCGTCCTTGGTTCCGGACCACCTGCTCGTGGTCCGAGTCCGAGGAAAGCTGTGCCACCTGCTCCTGGAGAGCTTCCAGGCGGTCGTCAGCCCCTGACGCCACCTGACACCCCTGATGAGACGTAGTCAGCGAAGAAGAAACTGCCACATCCTCTGTCAGTTCCCCGGGACCTGTCTCCTGGCCTCTGTCTGACTCGGCAGCCACTCGGTCTGAAGGGGAGAAGCCTCTGAACCTCCGCGAGGTTCCCTGGGCTCCAGCACCCCCACTCCTGGTGACAGCGGCTATGGCTGCTGTAACCATGGGCAGTGCCTGCTTCCCCTCCGCTCCTGACCAAGTCGCCGGTTCAGGCGGACTATCCTGGCCTCCTGACATCCCGGTGGTGGGGGGTTCCTGCCCTGGGATCTCACCTGGTGGCTTCACTTCTCCTGTGACAGCCCCATACTCCCCGACATGTTCCTCCCCTTGCAGCTCCTCAGAGCGCAGCGTCTGGGCCTTACCTGGAAGCACCACATTCCCTGTGGGTACTCTGACCTCGATCGTTGGCTCCTTGGCTGCAATACCTTGCTGCTTACAGCAGAGAGCAGGGTCACAGCCATCTGGATCTGCTCCTTCTGCAGCTCTCAGCCCCCTCGGCCCCCTCTGTCTCCCCTCTGAGAACAAAAGGTGTGCTGGCTGATCCTGGCCTAAGGCCATTCTACAATTCCCTTTATCTTCCTCCCCCCTCCCTGTCAGTGTCAGTCCTGGGTGTTCTGTGTTGTGCGGAATGTCACTGCAAACATCATCAACATCATCAATAATAACATCATCCCCATCAACACTCCCAATATTGGACAGGACACATTCTGGTGGATCAGGACTGGGGGGGTCAGTGGCCACATACTTGGACACTAGCCGCCCCAAATCTGACCCAAGCAATACATTCGCTGGGATATTAGCAGACACCCCCACCTCCCTCACTCCCCTGCCCGCACCCCAGTCCAGATAAACCCTGGCAACAGGCAATGCGGGTTCCACGCCTCCAATTCCGGAGACGGCGAGGGACTTTCCGGGAAGCAAGTCCTGGGGGGAGACCATTTCGGGTCGCACCAAAGTCCGTTCAGCGCCGCTGTCCCGCAGTCCCATGGCCACTGAGCAGCCTATGGTGACGGGTTCAAAATTGTCCAGGGACCTACCACCACCCCACCCCCACACAAAACAGTGGCCGTTTGCTGGGTCGGGGACGAGGCCTGTTGGCGGTGAGGACACATGGCCTTGAAGTGTCCTGGTTGGTTGCAGAGATGACACCATCTGGGTTCTGCTGCCAACCTGGAGAGGGGAACAGGGGGTAATAGAGGGGCTGCCCCCTGCATTCTGGGGGCTGGGGTCACGGGTGCAGGGTTGGGCTCACCCCCTCTCCAGGTGCTGCTGCTGGTCCTCCTGGTCTCAGGTACTCGGTTGTTCATGTACTCGTCCGCCAGGACCGCTGTCTCACAGGCCCCTTCGGTTTCCGGTCGCGGATGAACTGTTGGAGGTCCTCAGGACAGTTCCACAGGAATTGCTCCATCACGAACAACTCCTGGATCTCCTGGGCTGTGCTGCGCTCCAAACCTTTGATCCAGTGGTCAGCTGCTCTCAGTAGGGCCCGCATGTGGTCGGTCCAGGTATCCTTTGGACCCCTCTGCAGGCTTCGGAACTTCTTGCGGTAGGACTCCGGGGTGAGGTTGAACTGTCGGATCAGGGCCTGCTTGATGCTCGCATAATCCGGCGACTCCCCCGCAGGGAAGTCCCCCAAGGCTTTTATGGCATCACCCCTCAGACGGGGGGTCAGGTACTGGGCCCACTGGTCTGAGTCCAGGTTGTACTGCCTGCAGGTCTGCTCAAAGGCCAGCAGAAAGCTATCCAGGTCTCCGCCTGCCTCCAGAAGAGGAAAGTTCTCAACTCGGACCTTCGGTGGCTTGGGCTCCTGGTTGGCTGGAACGGGCTGAGAGTTCCTGAGGCGTTCCAGCTCCAGCTGATGCTCGCGCTGTGCATGTCGCTCTGCAGCTTCGCGCTCTGCAAGTCGCTCCGCAGCTTCACGCTCTGCATGTCGTTCTGCAGCTTCAGGCTCCGCAGCCTCACGTCGCTGTGCAGCTTCACGCTCTGCATGTCGCTCTGCAGCTTCGCGCTCCACAGCCTCACGTCGCTCTGCAGCTGCCATGAGTGTCTTGTAGGTGCTCTGGTCTCCAGCTTCAAATCGAGCCAGGGCAGCTCGAAAAAGGGCATCCGAGCCCATCTGGCTGGAGCGACCAGCAGGTGGTGATCTGCCCACTGCGGGGCTGAGGACAGGGGGAATTTGCCCCACTGCAGAGTCGACCACTGGAGATTGGCTCCTTGAGGACCTGTGCATGGCATCCTCCTCGCCTAGACCAACAGTGTCCTCCACCAGCTCTTGCATATCAGCCACAGCAAGTGCCCTCTGCAGCGCTTGGCTCCTGGTACCCTGGGCCAGTTTAGCACCTCCTGGTCACTGACACACAGCTGCAACCTGATGCACCCACACACCTTATATTTGCACTCTGACTGTCTAGTGCTGAGTTGATCTTAGGACCCTGACAGCAAAAGCTACTGCCAGCAGTCCTTAGTGTTAGGGAGTTGGGTCCACAACACTATTATCTCGATCCCACCGCTGCCACCACTTGTGGTGAATCGGCCACTGAACCTGGCAGCTCCACAGCGCCTCCTGTTAAACCCAGGTCAGTCAGAGAACTGCCTGAGGATAAAGAAGGGCCGCAGCTGCCCTGCCTGTGCTGGTTTATCAAGGCACCTCTCAGTGAGTGTGGCATATGCCTTCTAGCCCGCAGCTAGAAGCACATATAATCTCCTCCACCCCGTCACTGATAGAGACCCCGAATAACCCCAAGCGCAAATGCTGCCACCAGCTTCTCGTTTAATATAAGTCCGGTCCGTGGTCGGGCTTATATTGGGTCAGAAACCAACCCAGGTAGCGTTATATGAGCACACGGACGTGGGAATCGTGATCAAGATAAAAAGAGCAACTCAAGATTAAATTTATATATTTAATCACCCTAATGGTACACTAGATATTAATATTTATAGTTATTATTCAGATGTTACAAATATTACAGTCAGATATGCCAATAAAAGGAGGAATGGAATACACAGAATTACATACACATGTAAGCAGTTACCTTAGTGCTGATGGCACCACAAGGGCGGCGTGGCACCAATCTGTTCCTTGGGTAATCTCTGGCCTTGGTGGAAAAATGCCCATTCAGAAGAAATACCAGGTGGAGATGGAGCAGATGATTTTTATACACTATGGGCTGACCCCTGTCTCCACCCATCTCACACCTCTGGGATGTCTCAAAATTCCCACCCCTCTGAGGGGAGATATGGACACCCAGATTCCATAAGCTGACCTAGTCGTGTCCATGGGCATCGCAGACGGAAGACAATACTTTCATATTTTTAGTTATGATTTTATCTTCGTCTGGATATGAAACATGGCTACTCTGGTAGCAGCTTAGTAGCCAATATCCTGTTTAGATGGCTTACAGTCGTCCTACATTCATGTCAATACCAGCCTTGTCACCGTCTAGATGTGTAGAGTTAATTTTTATATTCGATAGCATCACAGGGTGGACGGCTTATGAGATATTAATGTTATAGTCATGGCCCCGTCCAGTCTGCCTGGGAAGAAAGAGACTTATATTGGACATGTCACTTTTTGGCAAAACCCCAGTTCTGAGGAAGCTCCATACACCTACCTGATTACCACATCAAAGTTGAGGGAGAGTGTCTTTGTGTTGCCAGTTGGATGGCATTTACATACTAATTACTCTACCATTTGCCAGATGAATGACTTCTGTCCTGCAAAGGTGGGGGCTCATCTCCTTGTGAGTGAGATGTGCCTTATCAATTGCTTTCTGGGAGGAATGGAATATGGGGATATGGCAATATTCCTTACCAATATTCATCACAGGTGTCAATACTTTTGGCCACAACTGTATGTTGAGGGCTCCCATTCCTCCTTTGTTCTTGGGAAGCGAGAGTATGGGAATTGAGACGTGGCTTGTGCTTGTCCACAATATACTTAAAAAAATGGGAATTGAATGGGTTTATTTTGAGGTTGGACAAAGAGCCATACCTCTCTAGAATGTGTATAAGTGTTGGAATGTCCTTATCTGGTTGTGACATTATTACTAAGAGATTATCTGCAAAAGTTGCTGATGATGTTTCCTTTGCAGGTTCTTGGCATTGTTTAATAGACTGTACCAGGGGATCCATTACCATGACAAAAAGGAGAGGGGAGAGCTGGCTGCCTTGCCCAGTCATGTTTTTAACAGCGAATGGCTTAGTGATCGAATTGTTTAAGCCTCGCTGTAAGCTGAATGTACATTTGGCGTACGGCTTTTATGAAATCTGAGGGGAACTGAAAACACTAAGTATGTCCTGTAAGAACGCCCAGTTCACCATATTGAATGTTTTTTTTTTTTGCATCTGTGCCGAATACCTCCAGCGGTTGTTTGTGCAAATTAGAGTACTGTAGTAGGTGGAGGATATGCAATACGTTCTTTCCGTTCTCTTGATTTTATAAATCCTCTTTGGTCTGATAAAATAAGGTGCGGTAGGTGTTCTGCAACACAATTTGCCAACATGCTAGCAAATATTTTGAGGTCCACATTTAAGTGAGATTGGCCTAGAGTTGCCGCAACATTTCAGGTCTTTGCCCTTCTGCATGAATGATGGAAATGTGGGCCTCTACTGCTTATTGGGGGAATGCACAGCCCTGAAAGATGGCATTGCACATGTGTAAAAGGTGTGGCTCCAATGATTTGGAAAAGGTTTTGTAATATGTGGTGGGCAAGGCCATCCAAGTCGGGAGTCTACACCGATGGACTCTCTGGAATTATAGACTGGAGCTCCTGCAAGGTGAATGTTTTAGACAGTGCTGAATGTTGAGGTAGAGTTAATTTAGGGAGGTGAAGTTTAGCTAGAAATGTTTGAATAGCCGACCACATAGATCCTGACATGGGTGAATTCATTAAAAAGCAACCTATGACAACCTGGTTGGATAGCGTGGTTGGTCTAGAAGTAGCTCCTACAGCCCTGTTGCCAATTTTGACCATTATGAAGTTCTCTGCTTAACACTTTTGCTAAGACACATATAATTGCCTCTTGTTTATGGAGGAGAGGAGGGGTTGTTAACATCACCTACCTCAGGTAGAGCAGAAAATGAAGAACTTCTGGTGTAAGCTCTTCAAATTAGGGGGTAGTTGCCGTATTGTCTAGAGTTTAGGCAGCATTTGTGTGATATTCAGTTGCTTAGGTTTGTATAGAGGTCTTGGATGTCTAATTGGTGGTAGTGGGGAAATGAGCCAGCCAAATAGAGCAATTCCCCTTTAGGACTTCTTGAGGTCAGGGGATCTGCCACCATGCACTGAAATTTTATCCCTGCCCCAAAGTAGAATAGGGATGTGGTGGGGACTTCTCCCCACTGATTAGGCGAGTCTCACTCCATATCCATCACTATTTCTCAACTGCTCCTATCTCCTGAAGGGTTATTAAGGGTCAGAGGCTTGTTTGCATTGTTTGGTCAATGTAGTGCTACTTGAAGATAGTGCCCCACACTCTGTCTTCTCTCTAGGAACTGAACAGAGAGATACCTGTACCTCAAGATGGTGGCAGGGTTTTCCAGACTTCAGAGGCCACAAGCTAGGACAGATGCACATGCTGTCCTCTGCCTCACTCTTGCTGCTGGGTGCCGACCAATGGCTGTTGGGATCTGCAACCAGGGTCTGGCCCACTTCCCCCACTGCCCGCCAGGAATCCGTACACTTGAGCAGAGGGCAGTGTAATAAGGGTCAGACAAAATGGTGCAGATGCACACTACTGCTGGGGTGTTACCTTGCAGCTTATCCAGGGGATTCCGCCCCTCCCCCACTAAGTCTTTTCACCTACATTGCTCATCTCAGGGGTCGGCCATAAATTACTTGGGCTCTCCGCTTTCAGGGGAAGCGTCTTAGCCAGAAAATGTAGACAGACTGTCTCACACATATTCAGTGTCTCTTTGCTGGAACACTTCCTGTGGAATATCTGAATGTGATTTCCTGTTACAAACTTCACACACATATACATACTTTTTACTTTCTATTGTTTACTTTGTACCAGAAAAAAGGCTGTTTTGTTTATTTTACTGGAGCGGTTAAGGAGGATGGAAGAAACCTGCTGGGCTTAATGGAAATTAGCACTGCTTTTGTCTCAAACCCACGGCTGGAGCGAGGCAGAACTTTACCATAATATATAGATTTGCATCATGTATAGATCTTGAACATACAGTTGTGGCCAAAAGTATTGACACCCCTGCAATTCTGTCAGATAATACTCAGTTTCTTCCTGAAAATGATTGCAACCACAAATTCTTTGGTATTATTATCTTCATTTAATTTGTCTTCAATGAAAAAAACACAAAAGAGAATGAAGCAAAAAGGAAAACATTGATCATTTCACACAAAACGCCAAAAATGGGCCAGACAAAAGTATTGGCACCCTCAGCCTAATACTTGGTTGCACAACCTTTAGCCAAAATAACTGTGATCAACCGCTTCCGGTAACCATCAATGAGTTTCTTACAATGCTCTGCTGGAATTTTAGACCATTCTTCTTTGGCAAACTGTTCTAGGTCCCTGATATTTGAAGGGTGCCTTCTCCAAACTGCCATTTTTAGATCTCTCCACAGGTGTTCTATGGGATTCAGGGCTGGACTCATTGCTGGCCACCTTAGAAGTCTCCCTTTCTCTCAAACCATTTTCTAGTGCTTTTTGAAGTGTGTTTTGGGTCATTGTCCTGCTGATAGACCCATGACCTCTGAGGGAGACCCAGATTTGTTGGTAGTCTTCAGACTCCATGCACAGGATCAAGCACTCCAGTGCCAGAGGCAGTAAAGCAACCCCAAAACATCAGGGAAACTCCGTCATGTTTGACTGTAGGGACCGTGTTCTTTTCTTTGAATGCCTCTTTTTTTCTCCTGTAAACTCTGTTGATGTCTTTGCCCAAAAAGAGAGAACATTCTTCCAAAACGTTTTAGGCTTTCTCAGGTAAGTTTTGGCAAACTCCAGCCTGCCTTTTTTATGTCTTCCTGGGTCTCCTACCATACAGTCCCTTTTCATTCAGATGCCGACGGATAGTACGGGTTGACACTGTTGTACCCTCGGACTGCAGGGCAGCTTGAACTTGTTTGGATGTTAGTCGAGGTTCTTTATCCACCATCCGCACAATCTTGCATTGAAATCTTTCGTCAATTTTTCTTTTCCGTCCACATCTAGGCGAGTTAGCCACAGTGCCATGGGCTTTAAACTTCTTGATGACACTGCGCACGGTAGAAACAGGAACATTCAGGTCTTTGGAGATGGACTTGTAGCCTTGAGATTGCTCATGCTTCCTCACAATTTGGTTTTTCAAGTCCTCAGACAGTTCTTTGGTCTTTTTTCTTTTCTCCATGCTCAATGTGGTACAACACAAGGACACAGGACACAGGTTGAGTCAACTTTAATCCATGTCAACTGACTGCAAGTGTGATTTAGTTATTGCCAACAGCTGTTAGGTGCCACAGGTAAGTTACAGGTGCTGTTAATTACACAAATTAGAGCAGCATGACATGATTTTTTTTTTTTTTTTTTTTTAACAGTGCCAATACTTTTGTCCACCCCTTTTTTATGTTTGGTGTGGAATTATATCCAATTTGGCTTTAGGACAATTCTTTTTGTGTTTTTTTCATTGAAGATAAATTAAATGAAGAGAATAATACCAAAGAATTTGTGATTGCAATCATTTTCAGGAAGAAACTGAGTAATATCTGACAGAATTGCAGGGGTGTCAATACTTTTGGCCACAACTGTAGCTGTCAATTCCCATTTTTAAATGGTAGACAGTTAATAGGGTGTGGCTTTGTCTGTAAAAGTGACAAAGAAAACAGTAAGGGCCCCGTCACACCTGGCGACGGGGCTGGGGATGTCGGCGGCGACTGGCGGGAGTGCGCACATTTTTGACGCCCCGCCAGCATCACCGTCCCCCATTTACATGGGGTGACATCTCCAGCCCCGCGCCGGCGAGCTGTCAGGTGGCATCGCCGCCGGGGTATCTGAAAACCCCAGCAGCGATGCAGGACAATGGGAGCCTATGGCTCCCATCGCCTGACAGGTCGCCGGCGGCCGGTTACATGGGGTGATGTGTGCAGATCGCCCCAGATCGGTCGCCTGGTTTCAGAGCACTGCTCTGAAACCAGGCGACCTCCTGGCGCCGGCGACATCGCCCCTTTACATGAGGCGATGTCGCCGCCGATAGGTGACGTAGGGGCATGAGCTATGTAATGGGCAGCGATGTCGCCCCGTGTGACAGAGCGTAGTCTTACTTAAGGCCCCTATTATGCAGCAGAAGATTGGTGAATTCATCAGAGAGCAACAAAAGATATGTTTAATGATTTTACAGTTTTCATTGCAATAAAAAACAGGATATGAGCCTAGGAAAGATGTCCATTAAGCCTTTACTCCCTAGGACTTCACATGGAGTTTTGATATATATAAATAAATAAAAAAACCAGCGATGTCCGTTATGTTTCATGCAAGAGCAAATATTTCAAGTGAGGTGAAATTGCAAAATAAAGCAATTGCGCTATTGTTTGGCGTTTTTTTTAATTACCATATTCACTATATGGTAAAACTGATCTTGCAGTAGGATTCCCCTGGTTGATATAAATTCGTAGATACCAAACAAGTAAAACTATACATGTCTAAGGCCCCTTTCACATCAGCGTTTCTCGCTGATCGCGGCAGATGCAGTAGATTTACCTTATCTGCCGCCTAACAGTCACACTTGCGGTTCATCTGCGGCAAGCCCCATGCAATGTTTAGGAGTCTTGCAGCATAGTTGCGGATTCAGCACTTGTGGCCGCAAAAAAACTGCTGACCACCACGTTTTTTTCATGGCCCATTGGATGGTGCTTGCCGCAGGTGAACCGCAAGTGTAACGGTTAGGCGGCAGATGCAGTAAATCCATCGCATCTGCCGCGATCAGCAAGAAACGCTGATGTGAAAGGGGACTTAGTGATGAAAAAATAAATTATCAGGATTGTGAAGAAAAAAAAAAAAATTGTACTCTTGTTGCCATTTTTTTGAAGTCCATAACTTTCTTATTTTCCTGTGATCAGTGACAGCTTATTGTTTGCATCTTGTGCTTCATATTTTTAATTATACCATTTTTGGGTAGATGCGCTGTCTTGATTGTCTGGTACTGCATTTTATTGCAGTATTGTGGTAACCAAAAAGCCGTAATTTTTTAGTTCTTTTTTTGTCACGTTTACTGATCAGATTTAATATTTTTATCAGCATTTCTGAAAGCAGCAACACCAAATGAGCATTTTTTTTAAATTGTATTTTCAACAGGGCAAAAAGGGGGCTATTTGTACATTTAATTTTTTTTTTTTTTAATATTTAAGACTTTTTTTTTTACACTGTTAATTTATTGTACTTGGCCCTTTTGGATGCCTCAAAACTTGCAGTCCAATCACTTCTGCAGTACAGAGTCATGCTGATGCATGGCTCTATACTGCCAAAATGATCATCTCCTGTGAACGCCGGCGCTCAGCCAGCATTTACAGGAAGCGAGTCATGACAACAGATATCATCTGACCCATCACTGCCATAACACATCGATGTACCAGATTCGCTGATGATGGCGGGGTGGAATAGTGCGATCCCCATCACCACGTGTTAAAAGATTGATCAGATCAGCCGACGTGCACAGAATGATGTGAGCTCAGCATGTGAGCTTGCATCAAAGGGAGGAAGGCAACCTAGAACGTACTCTACAGGGTGAGCCATTTATATGGATGCACCTACTACATAAAATGGGAATGGTTGGCGATAAACTTCTTGTTTGTGGCACAATAGCCATTAGATTCCATGGCACTTTACATATGAAGAGGGGAGAACAAGGACAAATACAGTACATATGGACAATCAAGTCTTGCAGATACATAAGGGGTGAGGACCCTGTCCACGAGGGCTCACAGTCTACAAGGAACGGGCGACGAAACAATAGGAGCGTGAAACGCCGATCGTGTGACGGTGTGGCGACCGGGTCTCATCGTAGGTTGTAAGCTTGTTGGAAGAGGTAAATCTTCAGGTTTCTTTTGAAGTTCCCAAGAGTAGGCGAGTGTGATATGTTGGTGGGGAAGAGAGTTCCAGAGTATGGCGGAAGCACAGGAGAAGTCTTGTATGCAGTTGTGAGAGGATGAGATAAGGGGGAGCAGAGAAGGAGTTCTTGGGAAGATCGTAGGGTGCATGCGGCCAGGTATAGGGAGACCATGTCGGAGATGTATTTGGGGGTTGGACATGTGGTGGATGGCTTTGTATGTCAGGGTTAGGATTTTAACTCGGGATCTCCGAGGGGTGGAGAGCCAGTGAAGGGCCTGGCAGAGGGGGGAGACTGGGGAGTAGCACAGTTTAGGATAAAGGTGCATGGAAGGTAGCGGGGAGGCCAGTGAGCAGGAGGTTGCAGTAGCCAAGGCGGGAGATAATGAGAGCATGAACAAGAGTTTTGGCAGGGTCGTGATCAAGGAAAGAGCTGTTCCGGGAAATGTTCTTGAGCTGAAGTCGGCAGGAAGTGGTGAGGGCTTGGATGTGAGGCTTGAATGAGAGGGAAGAGTCGAGAATAACCCCAAAGCACTTGGAGTGGGGAACTGGGTAGAGTGAGCAGTTGTTGAGGATGGATAGGTCTGGTAGAGGAGAAGAGCAGATTGGGTGGAAGACTATGAACTCTGTTCTGTCCATGTTCAGCTTAAGGAAGCAAGCAGAGAAGGAGGATGAGATGGCGGACAGGCATTGTGGAATTTTGGATAGCAGGGAGGTGATGTCAGGCCCGGAGAGATAGATCTGGGTGTCATTGGCGTAGAGATGGTACTGGAGGCCATGGGACTCAATGAGTTGGCCTAGGGTGTAGATGGAGAAGAGTAGTGGTTCCAGAACAGAGCCTTGGGGGGACGCAGACATGGGGGTAGGACGAGGAGTAGGTGTGGGAGTGAGTGACGCTGAAAGTTGGGTCCTTTAGGTATGAGGAGATCCATGAGAGGGCAAGGTCAGTGATGCAAAGAGATTCCAGGAACTGAAGTAGGAGGGAGTGGTCAACAGTATCAAAGGTGGCAGATAGGTCAAGGAGGATGGAGTAGTGTCACATGATTTTAGGTGGTCAAAGAGGGAGCAGGTGGAGAGGTAGGAGGACAGTTCAGAGTGGACGTGTTGTTCAAGCAGTTTTGATGCAAAGGGGAGAAGAGATATGGGGCAATAGTTAGACAGATGATGGGTCAAGGGAGGGTTTTTTTGAGGATGGGTGTGATCGAGGCGTGTTTGAAGGATTTGAAGGATGAGGGGGAAGATGCCAGTGGTGAGCGATAGGTTGAAGAGATGGGTTAGGGTAGGGATGAGGACTGTGGTGAGGTTTAGGATGAGGTAGGAGGGGAGTGGATCGAGGGCACAGGAGGTGAGGTGTGATCGTGACAGAAGGGAGAAGAGTTGATCTTCTGTCATGTTAAAAAAAAAAAAAAAAAAAAAAAAAAAAATTCCTTTGGAAGAAGAGGGTTGGGCAGCTTTTTTTTTTGGGAAGGGGGGGAGGGATGTTCGTGGGTCAAAGCTTTCTCTGATTTTGTTGAGCTTATGTTTGAAGAAAGCGGCAAACTTGTCGGCAGGGATGAGGGGGGAGGCGACGGTGGAAGGAGAGTTTAAAGTTTTGAATAGTTGTTTGGGGTTGCGGGGTAGTGCGTTGATTAAAGAAGAGAAATAGGTTTGTTTTGTGACGGAGAGTGCATTCTTGAAGTTGGAGACAGATTATACGTGGCGAAGTGTGCCGCGGAGTAGGATTTCTTCCATCTCCGTTCAGCTACCCTGGACACCCGTCGTAGTTTTTTAGTGAGGGTAGTGAACATGGGTTGCTTGTGTGTGGGTTTTTGTATGTGGGAGGGGGCAGCCTTATCAAGGGCTGTAGTTAATGTGGTATTATAGATGGTAGCAGCATCGTCAAGTGAGGAAGCTAGGTCTGTGAAAGGGAGAACGGACTCAGAGAATGTGTGGAAATCGATAAGTTTAAGGTTTCTACAGGGATGACTGAGTTTTGGGGGGGGGCGTGGTAGCAGGGAAAAGGAAGGAAAAAGTCAAAAGGTTGTGGTCGAATAGGGGAAGGGGTGAGTTTGAGAGGTCAGTGAGGGAACAGAGGCGGGTGAAGATAAGGTTGAGCATATGGCTATCCTTATGAGTGGCTGAGGAGGACTATTGGGAAAGCCCAAAGTGGGGCCATTGTTCATCAATTGAAACCTCAATGCCACTGGGCATCTGAAACTGCTACAACATTCAGATATCCATTGACATTGAGGTTTCCATTGATGAAGAATGGCCCCACTATTTTTGCACCCCATATACCACACCATACGATCAATTTTTGAGTTCCAACAGTCTTTGAGGGATCTATCCACTGTGGGTTGGTGTCATACCAATAGGAATGGTTTCGTTTGTTAACTTCACCTTTCACAAAAAAGTTTGCCTCATCACTCATGTGAAGGCAATTGTCTATGCTGTGAAGACACGAGATGTGCAGCATCTGAAAAAATGGATACTGGAAGCCTGTGCTAGCATTTCTTCTGTGGTGTTGCCAAGTGTGTCAAGGGTAGGAGAAGAGGGTTGTATTGACAATCCAACACAATGGGCAGCACTTTGAACACATTTTATAAGTGGTCATAAACTTGTAAATAACTCATGAAAAGAATAAAGTTACGTTAAAACCAAGCACACCATTGTTTTTCTTATGAAATGCTCAATACATTTGATGCATCACATGACCCTCTTCCCATTGAAAAAAATTAAAAGTTAAATCCAAAATGGCCAACTACAAAATGGCCACCATGGTCACCAATCTGGTCCCCTCCCATATACTAATGTGCCACAAACAGGAAGTTGATATCACCAACCATTCCCATTTTATTTAGGCGCAGCCCTATAAATGACCCACTCTGTATATGTCCTAGGTTGTTAAGGGGTTAAAGAGTTTGCTTGATACATTTGAGGAATGCAACATCAATGGCTGCTCGTGGACAAGCATGTACGGATACATCACTTGTTCTGGTTTACATGGATGAAAAGCATGCTGCCCATAAACTGTGGGTTTCATAAGTATACACCACTGTCTAGCTCAGCTATAGGCATACTTGTATCGAGGACTGGAAGAAGTGGGCGTGACCAGCTTTGGTGGTGGGCATGGCCCAACATTTCCATTCGCAGAAGGAATAAACATTAATTTTAAGTTCATGTGGTCCTGGAGTGGTTTATAATAGATGCAAGGGTCTGGGGGCGAGTCCCCTCTTGCATAATTAAAGTTAACGTCTGCGCATTAATTTATTATGCAAGGAGAATCTTTGTCCCACCCCCTTGCACCCTCCAGGCCCTTTCTTATATTATAATCAGCTGTACTCACTGTAAAATCCTTTTCTCTTAGCCACTAATTGGGGGGAGACAGGACCATGGGTGTTATGCTGCTGTCCACTAGGAGGCGACACTATAAGATCTACAAAAGATTCATAGTGGCTCCTCCTCTCCAGTATACACCCCTGGAGCAGGCACTTGCCTCACCAGTTTTGTGCTTAAAGCAGTAGGAGAAGGAAATAGGCCTTAAAGCCTGTAAGAGGGCAACCATGTAAGAACTAAAGAGCAATACAACATACTAGAAAGGCCCAAAGTCGGAAACAGGGAGGTTGCGGTGTCCCCCAATTAGAGGCTAAGAAAAAATGATTTTACGGCAAGTACATAAAAATCTCCATTTCTCCTTCGCCTCATTGGGGGACACAGGACTGTGGGACGTCCCAAAGCAGTCTCTGGGTGGGAGAGAACAATGGTATCGATACACAGAAGACAGGCCCCTACACAGCTGGGCTACTGCCGCCTGGAGGATGAGTCTACCCAGACTCGCATCTGCCGAAGACTGGGTATGAACACTGTAGTATTTTGTAAATGTATGGCGGCTGGACCAAGTGGCTGCCTTACACACCTGTTGTGCCGAATGGCCCAGGATGCCCCTATCGCACGAATAGAGTGCGCCCTTATAGCCACCGGAAAAGGCAGGCTATTCAGTTGGCAAGCTTCCTGAATAGTGGATCTAATCCATCTAGCCAGAGTGGCCTTTAATGCAGGCATGCCTTTGCAGCATCCTTCCGGTAGGACGAAAAGTCAGATTTTCAGAAGGGCGCAGTTCTAGACACATACATACGAAGTGCCTGTACAAGATCCAGAGCCTTCTCGACCCGATGTACCAGCGCCGGGCAAAGGGATGGTAAAGAAATCTCCTCATTGAGGTGAAATGACGAGACCACTTTCGGAAAAAAGGACGGTACTGGACGAAGTACCACCTTATCCTGCTGAAACACTAGAAAAGGCATCCTGCAAGAGAGCTGCAGGTTACGAGAGACAGCAGATAGAAGTAATTGCCACCAGAAAGGTTACCTTCTGAGGCAGAAGGCAAAGAGAAATCTCCTTAAAGGGTTCAAATGGAGGTTTTTGCAGTGCAGTCAATACCAGGTTGAGATACCATACTTCTAATGGTCTCTTATAGGGGGAACCAACCAGCAGACCCCTTGGATAAATGTCTTCACCTGCGGCCTAGTAGCAAGGTGGCGTTGAAAGCGAACCAATAGGGCTGATATTTGGCCTTTGAGAGAGCCTAGGGATAGGCCAGCCTCTAGACCCGACTGAAGAAAAAGTACCTTAGGTCAGGAATAGAGCAGAGGTGAGCGAGCTCAAGACCTGCACCAGGCAAAAAAGGTCTTAAATGTGCAGTAATAGATCCGAGCAGAAGCAGACTTCCTTGCTCTGATCATAGTTTTGATCACCTCAGGGGAAAACCCAGCTCGAGTCAAAATCCAGGTCTCATGGGCCACGCCGTCAAATTCAGGGCCCTCGAATTCTGGTGGTAAAATGGACCCTGAGAAAGGAGGAGGTCTGGACGATCTGGAAATCGCCAAGGGACGTCGGCAGTGAGCTGAACTAGGTTGGCATACCAGGCACGCCTGGGCCAGCCTGGGGCCATGAGTATGACTGGAATGCCCTCCTATTTGATCTTCCGTACCACTCTGGGGATGAGGGGCAGAGGGGAAAAGATGTAGGCGAGACGAAATTGTGCCCAATCTTGGACTAGGGCATCTGCTCTCAGCGATTGCGGGTCGTGAGACTGGGCCATGAAGTCGGGAACCTTGGCATTGAGACGTGATGCCATGAGGTCCACATCTGGAGTTTCCCCACTGATGACATATCTGTTGGAACACTTCTGGATGCAGGGACCACTCTCCGGAATCTAGGCCTTGAATGCTGAGGAAGTCTGCTTCCCAATTGTCCACTCCCGGAATGTGTACCGCTGATGGGCAGAATCATCAGGATCGGTGCTAACGGAGAATGTGTTGTACCTCGCGCATTGCTTGTACGCTGCGAGTTCCTCCTTGATTGTTGACGTATGCCACATTGTCCGACTGTATCCTGATGTGACAACCCGCTAGAAACCAATGGAAAGCTTGCAAAGCCAGAAATATGGCGCGAATCTCCAGAAGGTTGATGGGCATGATTGATTCTGATGGGGATCATCTGCCCTGGGCCCTGTGGTGACTGTACACCGCACCCCATCCTGTCAAGCTTGCATCAGTGGTCATGACCTTCCAATGAGCTGGAAGAAAGGATATCCCTTGTGAGAGGGTGGACAGTCTGAGCCACCAGAGGAGAGACCGTTTGGTTGTAGTTGACAGACGGAATGTCCAATCCAGGGAGAAGGGACTCTTGTACCAGGAGGTGAGTAGAGCCAGCTGGAGAGGTCTGAGGTGTAGCTGGGCAAATGGAACTGCCTCCATTGTCGCGACGATCCTGCCCAGGACTCTCATAGCAAACCGGAGAGAATGAGGTGATGGTCGAAGGAGAGTGCATACTCCTTGACGGAGAGCACGTGACCTGTCTTGAGGGAAAATCACCAGTCCTCTGAAGGTATTGAACAGTATGCCCAGGAAGGTCAGAGAGTGACTCGGGACTGGGAAACATTTCTGTAGATTGAACAGCCAGCCTAGACGACGTAACGTGTCTACTGTGATAAGGACGCTTTGTTTGCAGTCCTTGAAGGTAGAGGCCTTGATGAGCAAGTCGTCCAAATACGGAAGAAGGACTACTCCTTGAGTGGAGAATAGTCATGACAGCCACCATCTGGATGAAGGACGAAGTGCCGCTCGACCAGCAGTGCTGTATAAGACCACCAGAAACTTGGGATATCTGGGATAAGATTTAGGTTCACCATATCAGGTGAGCAGCTTTCAATACGTTTTATTGCAATTACCTATCTGAAGGATAAGACCCTATTGCGCATTCTCATGTTTCAGATTTTCATGACAGCCGCCATGACCTTGGTGAACACTTGGTGGGTGCTGTGGCGAGTCCAAATGGGAGGGCCACAAACTGATAGGGACTCTGGTTGATTGCAAACCGGAGGAACTTTTGATGTGTCTGAGAGATTGGGATGTGCCAATACGCATCCTGAATATCTATGGAGGCGAGGAATTCCCCTTCCTCCATGGATGATATTATGGAGCAAAGAGACTCCATGTGAAAATGACGAACACGAATCAATTTGTTTAGCTGTTTCAAAACCAAACAGGTTCGAGTAGAATCCTTGGAAGCGTTTGTCTTGAGGGACAGGGACAATGACTCCTCTTTGTAAGAGTCAAAAGCCTGATATAAGGCACAACCCTTGGATGGCGGTTTTGGGGGGGGGGGGGGACACGGACGGATGGAAAGTACCGATTGGGCGGTCGGGAAACAAACGCTATATCGTAACTGGAAGACACCAGTTCTCTGACCCACCTGTCTAACAGCGAGCCAGACTTGATGATAGCAGGCCAGTCGCCCGCCTACCTGTGAGTTGTTTTCCAGGGTAAAGGAGTCATGAGGAGGAAAACCTGAGAGATCTAGATCCTTTAGGTTTAGACTGTGGGATTGCCAGTTCGTGCTCGATTTCTGGGGAGTCTGCGATCGTTCTCTGCGTGGTGAGCGATTGCTAGTTTGTGCCGGCCTGGATGCCGACCAACTAAACGAGTTCCGAAAGGATCGGAAACGTGTTTGTTGGCGGCGATTGAAGGGCAGCTTTGGTTTGCGTTGGGGAAAGAGGTACTCTTACCCCCTGTAGCATCCAAAATCAGTTTGTCTAATTTTTCCCCAAAAAGACAGCCGCTAAGGTAGGGAAGGCTCATGAGGGACTTAAGATGCTGCATCTGCCTTCCACTCACATAGCCAGAGGGCACGTCTAATTGTAATTGTGTTTGACGCTGCACAATTTGCTCTATCCAGGGCAGTGTGAAGTAGATAATCTGCAGTTACCGATATTTGTGCTGCCTGATCTGACAGTTCTGGGTCAGCGTCTGAGGTGCGCAAGGCGGTATGTAGATTACCGGCCCAAGTCATGATAGCCTTAGCTGCCCATACTGATGCGAAGGCTGGAGACAATGATGACCCTGACGCTTCGAACACCGACCAAGCCATCTGTTCCACTTGGCGGTCCATAGCGTCCTTAATTGAGCAGGTATCAGGTAGAGAAAGAAGCGTCCTTGCCACCAGTCGAGACAAAGGGGGATCCACTTGCAGTGGATCCACTTGCAGTGGATCAGCCCAGTCTTGGGTCACTAATGGTAGAAACAGGTAACGAGTTTCTAGTATGGTTACGCACCAAAATTTGGCCACTTCACATATCCACTGCACCTAGCAGGAGGCTGCTGGCTCCTCTGAGAGGCAACACGTGTCTGACCACCAATGCTCAGTCTCCTGCAACCTAAGCATGGGGGTGATTGTAGCACCTGCGACCATCCAGGCTAACAGGGAGGAGACTTGTGGTATACCAGGAAGGAGCATGGCAGGTGTTGGAGAGGGGTGATCTCTCAACTTCGATCCAGCACCCCAACTGTGGGGAGCCAAGGAAGGAAAATGACAGGGGTCTAATTCCAGAGACCCTTACTTGAGTCCTCTTCATGAGAAGGGATCCTCTTCCGTTAAAAAAATAAATAAATAAAATAAAAAAAAAATAAAATATTCGAAAAAAAATTAAAAAATGTGTGCCTCCTGACGACACTAAGCAAAAACTAGTGAGGCAACTACCTGCTTTGGGGGTGTATACTGCAGAGGAGAAGCCACTGAATCTTTTGCAGATCTTGCCTAGTGTCACCTCCTACTGGACAGCAGCAAAACACCCACAGTCCTGTGTCCCCCAATGAGGCGAAGGAGAAAATGTTTATTCCTTCAGGAAACACAGCCATGCCCACTGACCTCCAACCCTGATAATGCAAGAATGCAAGTATGCCAATCTATCTTCTACACTGTGTGCAGAATTATTAGGCAAATGAGTATTTTGAGCACAATACTTTTTATACATGTTGTCCTACTCCAAGCTGTATAGGCTTGAGAGCCAACTACCAATTAAGTAAATCAGGTGATGTGCATCTCTAATGAGGAGGGGTGTGATGTAATGACATCAACACCCTATAGAAGGTATGCTAAATTAGGCAAATGCCTTTCCTTAGGCAAAATGGGTCACAAGAGAGATTTGACGGGCTCTGAAAAGTCAAAAATTGTGAGATGTCTTGCAGAGGGATGCAGCAATCTTGAAATTGCCAAACATTTGAAGCGTGATCACTGAACAAACAAGCGCTTCATGGCAAATAGCCAAGAGGGTCGCAAGAAGCGTGTTGAGCAAAAAAGGCGCAAAATAACTGCCCATGAAGGAAAACCAAGCGTGAAGATGACAAGATGCCATTTGCCACCAGTTTTGCAATATTTCAGAGCTGCAATGTTACTGGAGTATCAAAAAGCACAAGGTGTGCCATACTCAAGGACATGGCCAAGGTAAGGAAGGCTAAAAAACGACCACCTTTGAACAAGAAACATAAGATAAAACAGATAAGGTATTTCTTGGCCCAGTCTTGACGTTTTAAGACTGATTTTTCAAAGGTTTTATGGACTGATGAAATGAGAGTGACTCTTGATGGGCCAGAGGCTGGATCAGTAAAGGCAGAGCTCCACTCCGACTCAGACACCATTAAGGTGGAGGTGGGGTACTGGTATGGGCTGATATCAAAGATGAACTTGTGGGACCTTTTTGAGTTGAGGATAGAGTGAAGCTCAACTCCCGGACCTACTGCCAGTTTCTGGAAGACAACTTCAAGCAGTGGTACAGGAAGAAGTCAGTATAGTTCAAGAAAAACATGATTTTCATGCAGGACAATGATCCATCACATGCATGCCCACAGCATGGCTGGCCAGTAAAGGTCTAAAAGAAGGGGAAAAAAAAAAAAAAAAAATGACATGGCCCCCTTGTTCACCTGATCTGAACCCCATAGAGAACCTGTGGTCCCTCCTAAAATGTGAGATCTACAGGGAGGGAAAACAGTACACCTCTCCGAACAGTGTCTGGGAGGCTGTGATGGCTGCTGCACGCAATGTTGATCGTAAACAGATCAAGCAACTGAATCTATGGATGGAAGGGGGTTCAGTGTCATCATAAAGAAAGGTGGCTATATTGGGCATTAATTTTTTTGGGGTTTTGTTTTTGCATGTCAGAAATGTTTTTTTTTTTTAATTTTGTGCAGTTATATTAGTTTACCTGGTGAAAATAAACAAGTGAGATGGGAATATATTTGGTTTTTATTAAGTTGCCTACTAATTCTGCACAGTAATAGTTACCTGCACAAACAAATATCCTCCTAAGATAGCCAAATCTAAAAAAAAAAAAAAAACCCACTCCAACTTCCAAAAATATTAAGCTTTGATATTTGAGTCTTTTGGGTTGGTTGAGAACATAGTTGTTGGATCAATAATAAAAATAATCCTCTACAATACAACTTGCCTAATAATTCTGCACACAGTGTACTTTCACAGGTAATCACATGGGTAGAATAGGAATAAACGTATAGGAGCCGAGTTTTCGGTAATCTCTCTTCCCACTTATTTTCTACAGCAATTTTCACAAATTAGAACATGTAACAGCATATATGTCTTATTTTATTTCACATGTGGCAGGTGTCTACTGTACAGAGGGGAAATAATTGAGAACTCAATCAACAAGTTATATCTTAAAATGGTTTAATCATAAACTTGATGCAAGTTTACAGATTACTGTACATTGCCAAATAAGTCTGCAATGAAAAGAAAAAAAAAAAAAAAAAACAGGAACAAAAACAAAAAACCCAAAAGCATGCCAAGTCAGCAACCTTCTAAACCCTATAAAAAGTCAATACCACTTAGAATATTTTCAGGTTTTTGTCTTGTCTAAAGGTTCATCGAAATAGATGTTAAACAAGAGGGGGTGGACTTATAAAAACATATGTACAGGCAAAAATATAGAATGGAGCACCTAGGGAGAGGAATATCTTTAGCCAAATCCTGCAAGGTACCCACAGAAACGGTATCTGCAAAAGTACAAACCATATTGGATATTAACAAAACATACATCAACATAGCAGAATATTGCATATATGTTATGGGGGATTTCGAGAGTAAATGGCAAGATCCAGAACTGAAGCTTTGTGCCAACTTGCTCTGCATACCAAGTGTTAGAGGTAAACAAATACACATGAATATACAAACAGCAGTGAGCCTAATGGGGTCAATCTGTAAAGAAAGAAGGAGGCAATCCACACGGGAACAGCAGTATCCAAAGTAGCCAGACCTATAGGTTAGAATGGGGTCCAAGGTCTTCAGAAAGAAAATACAAGTCTGAGTAAAGTTTGTATGGCTCTATTCACAGTTTGATATTTGAAATGTCAGACTACTAGAGAAAAATGTGTCTTCCCTGAAACAAAGTATTGAAATCTTTACATAAATCCAAATAAAACCCATTTCCTTTATCAGAATGCAGTCACCCCATTAAAACTCAAAAAGGCAACCAATCAAGCGAACCCCACCTTTAACCCTTACTATACAAAAGTAATGTCTACTTACAAACTAAAGACATTTGGCAAGGAAAAAAAAACAAAACAAAAAAAAAACAAAAAACACAAGTCTGGGCTGATATCTCAAGAGAAGTTTACAATGTCTATGGAGCGCGCTATGCTTGGAGGTGAAAGTCATCCCAAACACAATGGCTCCTGCTTATCCTCTTTACTCAAAACTGTACAGTCTCTTGCCTAGTCGAATTCTTGATTATAAGCCAATTCGAGTTCAATAAGAATCGATAGAATTGCAACAACCCGTGAAGAGTGAAGAAAAAAAGAAAAAAAAAAACACAAATCCCATTCTTAAACATTGGTGTGCTTCTCCAGCATCTGATATATCTCTCCAAGTCAAACGGGGATTAAGAAAGTACCAGAACAAAGGTGCGGCAGCAGGGAAACAAACCCAAACACTACTGAAACAGTAACCAACAGACTAAACAGGCTGAGGTGGAAATTAAGGGGTCAGTGTAGGTGCAGTGATCTACCCGCACATTCTAGGAACTCTTTTGGGACGAGTGATCACACGCCAATATGGAAACAAAGCAAGTAGACTAAAGTTGAAAAGGGCAGGAGGCTGCATACGTGATTACAGTAGTTGCTGCGCCATCTTTCGCTACCAATGTAGCTCAGGGCTTAGACTGGGTTGTTATCCTATTGAGAATCTGGAAGAAGATGACCAATAACCACTGTAACCATACAACATTTGGGTTTGTTGCAAATGTACATCAGACATTTAGATACAGACTACCAAATTGTCCTTCAACCAGAATACACAAACAAATCCTTAATAAAAATTTTCCTTTACATTTTTTGTTTTTGAAAGCCATCATTGCAGTTAAATAATCTATCCCCAATCATAAAAGGAAAAAAAAAAAAAAAAAAGCCCAAAGCTGACATTTTTTTAAGCCAATCAGATAATTTTCTATTTAATGGCCTTTTAAGTTATTCTACCCACAACACATTTGGCAATGCTACAATTCTCTCCAATATCTGACTGTAGCCGGGTACTAGAGTCATCTGCTGCAACAGCTTCTTAAAAACAACATCCTTATATTTTTATAGTATCAAACATTTGTTTGGCTTTAAATGAAACTATACAAAGCAATTTATTTTTGCAGAACACATTCTGCAAAAAAAAAAAAACAATCAAAAAAAAAAAAAAAAAAAAGGAACAGGAACAAAGTGAAAGCCATTTACAACAGTCTAATAAAAGTGGAATGGTGTAACTAAGCTATATTTTCTGATTTAAATAGGACATTAAAATATTTGGAGTGGCCTCTTCAGTAATGACAGCTGTTCTTGTTGCCAGAGAAGCAGACTTGGTCTAATATACAGGTCAGGTCTGACAGTTCTTTTATCTAATAAACTAACATTCTGTACAGAGGACCAGAAACCGGGAAATATTGGATCTGTTTTGGAAAGAAATAGAAAAACAAAAAATGCTTTAAATCTTGGTCCAGGTTCCGTTCAAGTTACCCATCTTCTTTTGGAGGAGTGTACCAGCCTGTGTATGAAAGAAAAAAAAAAATATATATATTACTACACAGCACTGTACTCATCTACATGACGTTATACTATAGACTAAGGATATTGCAAATGTAAAAGACAAAACAATGGACCAGGAAGAAAAGCAAACAAACAACTCATCCACTAGGTCGAGCATATACTCATCACACTCGTGTTCTTGTTGGCCACATTCTAGTGATCAGAGGGGATTCCAGGAGTCAGGACTCCAATGATGGCTCTTCTTAAGCCCAATACAGTTTTTGGCTTTAACCTTTATATGTGTAATGTCCATTGGACCTCAAGTGTTTGTTTTCGTAGGTTTTCCACAAATTTGGGAGGTAAGTAGCTGTCTATTTCAATAGCTTCCTAGTTCAGGCGCCACTCCCTCCTTAGTAAACCGCTATACACAGCATTGACTACACATGCAGTTACTAATAGTATAAGTATTTTGGGTGGGAATAAACTGAAGGTTAATATGGTTTTCAGCTTCGTATAGCTTTCTATTAGACAATCACTAGATTCTATGTTCTAAGATAGTCCTCATCTCCCATGAAGTATGTCTACATCTGCCAAAAACCCACTTGTCGCACCTGACCGCAAGCATGGGGCTTGCTGGATTCGTGCTGCAAGTCTGTTACGCTGCAGATCCAGCGACATCTGCCGAATCTGCTGCGAATTACAAACTACCGCTGATGTGAAAGTAGCCTACCTACCACAGCCTATTGCTTTCTACCCAGTTTTCTTGCATCTACTACTACCTCACAAAAGTTATATATTACAGTAAAGAAAATACCATTCTTCTCGTGGATCTGTACAAGTGATTTGTAGGATTGCTGTGCTCGAGCAAGATTATACTGATTCTGAAAAACATACAAATGGGTTAGAGAATACAGTGGCAAGCAGTTACCAATATTACTCTCAGGCAACAAAGACTCACCTTATTGGCTCCAAATTGCACACGGGCTTTCCCTTTAACTAGGGTAGCATTGATTTGCATGATAACAGACTCTATTGAATAGGCACTGCTCCAGCCCTAGAAGAAAAAGTTATAAAAGTTAAAAGTTACAAAAAATTAAATATATAAAATCCTATTTAGAGGGAAAATGATGGTCTTCACTTTGCACACAGCAAATCATGACCTAAGCTGCTAAAAAAAGGATGGGTCCTCTTGGAAAATACATATGGTACTCGAGAAAAGAGAATTTTGTTTACGTACCGTAAATTCTTTTTTCTTTAATCATCAATGGGAGACCCAGACAATGGGGTTTAGGGCACTGCCCTCCGGAGGTCACACTAGGTACTACAAGTTTGTAGACACCGCCCCCTCCGCTTATAAACCCCTACCGCAGGGAACATCCTCAGTTTGGTCTACAAGCTGCGAGGAGGAAACTAAACCACACCCGAAACATCGGGAAGAATGCCGTGCACAAACGGTTCAACAACCCGGCAAACACTGTCTCAACAGAGAACAGGGCCAATGCAAAACATGCAAAGGAACAACTGGGTGGGTACTGGGTCTCCCATTGATGATTAAAGAAAAAAGAATTTACGGTACGTAAACAAAATTCTCTTTTTTCTGGTCATCATAATGGGAGACCCAGACAATGGGGATGTCCTAAAGCAATACCCCAGGGCGGGAAGAGTTCCTCAACAAGACGGATAACATGGTTCCCTTTTAAAGGTGGGCAACCGCCGCCTGTAGAACCCGCCTGCCCAAATTTGCATCCGCAGAGGCATGGGCATGCACCATATAGTGCTTAGAGAAAGTGTGTAGGCTGGACCAAGTGGCCGCCTGACACACCTGTAGAGCAGATGCTCTATGTCGCAAGGCCCATGAGGCACCTACGGCTCTGGTAGAGTGAGCCTTCAATCCCACCGGGAGAGGCAAACCAGAAGACCGGTAAGCCTCTTGAATGGAAGCCTTAATCCACCTGGCTAAGGTTGACTTTGAAGCCGCGGACCCCTTACAGCGACCTGTCGTAAGAACAAACAAAGAATCCGAACTCCTAAAGGAGGCGGTTCTGGACACATAAATGCGTATAGCTCTCACGAGATCCAGAGTATGGAGGTCGCGCTCAACCTGATGAACGGGAGCGGGGCAAAATGACGGGAGAACAATCTCCTGGTTCAGGTGAAACGTTGAAACCACCTTTGGCAAGAATTCCGGCCGTGGACGCAACACCACCTTGTCTTGGTGAACCACCAGAAAGGGAGACTTGCACGAAAGTGCAGCCAATTCTGAGACCCTCCTCAGAGATGTAATCGCCACCAGAAAAGCCACCTTCTGGGACAGACGAGAAAGGGAAACCTCCCTCAGAGGCTCAAATGGCGGTTTTTGCAATGCCGCCAGGACCATGTTAAGGTCCCACGGATCCAGAGGTCTTTTGTAGGGTGGAACCATCTGCGACACCCCCTGCAGAAATTGACGGACCTTCGGGAGAAGCGCCAATCGTCTGTCAAACAGCACAGAAAGTGCTGAGACCTGACCCTTTAAGGAGCCAAGGGATAATCCCAACTCCAAACCCGACTGTAGGAATGCCAACAGTGTCGGGATGGACAAGGGCCACGGGGACCGGCCCCCAGAGGCACACCAGGTAAAAAAGATTTTCCACGTCCTGTGGTACATTTTCCTGGAAACTGGTTTTCTAGCCCGATTCATAGTGGCAACCACTGTAGGGGAGAACCCCCTGGATGTCAGCAGCCAGGCCTCAAGAGCCATGCAGTCAATCTGAGGGCCTTGGAATTGAGGTGGAAGAACGGGCCTTGCGCGAGAAGATCTGCGCGTTCTGGAAGAGCCCACCTGTGTCCGCCTGACAGTTGCCACAGGTCCGGATACCAGGACCTCCTGGGCCAGTCTGGAGCCACTAGAATGGCTACCCTGCATTCCGACCTGATTTTCCACAGCACCCTGGGAATCAGAGCCAGAGGAGGGAACACATAAGGTAGATTGAATCTGGACCAAGTCAAGATCAGGGCGTCCGCTCCCAACGACTGGGGGTCCCATGACCTCGCCATGTATTGCGGAACCTGATGATTCAGCCGTGAGGCCATCAGATCCACGTCCGGAGTGCCCCATCTGCTGCAGATGTCCCGAAAGACGTCTGGATGAAGGGCCCACTCTCCGGCGTCCATCCCCTGCCTGCTCAGATAGTCGGCCTCCCAGTTTTCGACCCCTGGGATGTGAACTGCGGAGATCAGGCCTTTGTTGTCCTCCGCCCAGGATAGGATGCGGTGGACTTCGGCCAGAGCCTCTGCACTCCTGGTTCCTCCTTGATGATTTATATAAGCGACGGCCGTCGCATTGTCGGACTGAACCCGGATGGGTTGTCCTGAGAGGAATCTCTGAAAAGCCAGGAGTGCTAGATAGATCGCCTTGATCTCCAGCACGTTGATCTGCAATGCCGACTCCGACAGAGTCCAGAGGCCTTGGGCCCTGTGGTGTAAGAACACCGCACCCCAGCCCTTCAGACTGGCGTCGGTGGTCACCACTAACCAAGACGGTTTTATGAAGGACCGGCCCCGCGACAAGTGATGTGGTTGAAGCCACCACTGTAGGGAATCTCGGGTCGGTTGTGACAGTGTCACCAGCCGATTCAGCGAGATCGTCCTCTTGTCCCACCTGCGTAGGATCTCCAGCTGGAGAGGACGGAGGCGAAATTGTGCAAACGGCACCGCCTCTATCGCTGCCACCATGCGACCCACCAGCTTCATCAACCCACGAAGGATGATTGTGGTGACAGGAGCACCGCTTGTACTCCCGATCGGATCGCCACCTGTTTGGATTGTGGCAGAGACACCAGGGCTGAGGACGTGTTGAAGTCCATGCCCAAATAAGTCAAGGACTGGGTCGGAACCAGGGTTGACTTCTGAACATTGAGGAGCCAACCGAATTGTTCCAGAGACCGCATGGTCACATCCAGGCTCGCTTGACAGAGTTGTTCCGATGGCGCCCTGACCAGCAGGTCGTCCAAATAGGGAATGACGGCATGGCCCTGCACGTGCAGGAGAGCCATCATAGAGGCCATCACTTTTGTGAACACCCGCGGTGCCGAGGCCAAGCCGAACGGCAGCGCCACAAATTGGAAGTGTTCCTCCCCCACTGCAAATCTCAACCATCGCTGGTGAGCCGGTGCAATGGGCACGTGAAGGTAAGCGTCTCTGATATCTATGGACGCCAAGAAGTCCCCCTGTGACACAGCCGCGATCACTGAGCGCAGTGATTCCATACGGAACTTCCGAACCAGCACGTGGCGGTTGAACAACTTCAGGTCCAGAACCGGGCGGAAGGATCCGTCCTTCTTTGGGACGATAAAGAGGTTGGAGTAAAAAACCCCTGAACCTCTCCCCGGCAGGCACCGGGACCACCACTCCGTCTCTGCGGAGTCCCTCCAACACCAAAGAAAAGGCCAGAGCTTTTTCTGGGGAGGGGACCGACCGATGGAATCGGGATATCGGTTTTGACGTCAGCTCTATCCTGTAACCTCGCGAGACCACGTCTCGAACCCACTGATCTGGAACGTGAAGTAGCCACTCGTCCTGAAAGCGAGACAAGCGGCCCCCCACCTGTGGGGAGGCAGGAAGAGAGAGCGAGTCATGTAGAGGCGGGTTTGGGGGTGGCAGCTGCTGCCCCCGCCGGCTTCTTTGGACGACTCTTAGAGCGCCACTGAGAAGCGGGCTTGCCCCCTCGGTCCGTGCGAGCGGACGGTGCTGATGACTGTGAGCTGGACCGAAAGGACCACTGTTTTGGGTTCCTCTTAACGGTATACCGTGGCTTAGGTTTATTCTGCGGTATTTTAGACTCAGCAGAATCCTTAATTAGCTTATCCAGCTCTGTGCCAAAAAGCCTGTCACCAGAGAACGGAAGATTCTGCAGAATCTTCTTAGATGTGGCATCTGAGTCCCAAAGACGCAGCCACAACAACCTGCGTATCGCAATAGCATTGGCCGAAGCCACAGCTGAGCGAGTGGCAGTTTCCAGAGTCGCCGTTCTGGCGTAGTCCGCATAGGCCCTTGCCCTTTCGGTAAGTGCCAGGACCTCTGGACTGGACCTTGCCAGGTCAGTGATACCATCCAAGCAGGTAGTGATCGCTTGTAAGGTCCATACCGTGGCAAAGTTAGGGGCAAATGACGACCCCACCCGCCTCATAGGAAGACTTGGCGAGTTGCTCGACCTGTCTATCAGTAGCATCCTTCAGTGAGGAGCTATCAGAGGCAGAGAAAAGGGAGCGTGCAGCAATCCTGGTCATGGAAGCATCCACCTTCGGGGACTGCGACCACTCCTGAAGCACCTCCTGGGGAAAGGGGAAGCGATTGTCCTTGGGTTTGCGGACATAACGCCGCCCAGGATGTAACCTGGGGGCTCTAATCACCCTTCCAAAATTAGTATGGTCCATAAAGGAGCCACTTGGTCTAGCCTCCGGCCGCAGCCATTGATAGACCTCCTTCGGGTGCACCGTCACCTCCTCAGGGGGTGTCACGAGACGTAAGGTCTCGTTGATAGAGGACACCAGATCCTCCACCCCATCTGGTGGTTCAGACACAGATACAGACCCGAAAGTCGAACCCCCATCATCTTCCTCACCATCAGAGGAACGCTCCTCCTCAGAGAGAGTCTGGAGCTCGGGTGAAGCCTCACGACGAGCCCGCTTAAGGGGTCTCACAGCAGAAGAGGGAGACACCCGGGGGTAACTGGAAGGAGTAGCTGGGCTATCCAGTCTCCTATTAAGTGCCTCCAGGGATTGCGACATGGAGGACAGCTGAGACAACAGAGATTCATTGATCCTGTTCTGAGTCTCCCAAGGCCCTGAGATCACCTGAACCTCGGGGTATAGCACCGGGGTTGCTGACCCAGCAGTTGCAGCCCGGGCCTCTGGGCGTCCACAGTTATTGCAGGACCCCTCCACCAGTGTTCCATTGCACGTAGCACATGTAACGGTGGTCTCGGCCGCCTTAGCAGCACGCTTCCCAGCTGAGGACATGGCCACAGTAGGGATAGATAAGCCCAATTGCAGACAATAAAAACCGGGATCCCGGTGGCTTACCGACCGCTGTAAAGCGGTATGAGGGAGCGGTGTGTGTGTGTGACCTCCGCGCCGTCTTCCGGTCTCCCCTCTTGGAGTGCAGACGCACGCTGCATACAGTTCCCAGCCGGGAAGTGAGGGTAAAGATGGCCGCCGACAGAGAAACTGTGGGCGGCGCCGAAGACACGCGGGAAACACACACACACGCCCCGCGGTGACGTCACCGCACGGGCTGCATCCCATCCTCCAAGCATCCTTCTCATGAGGGAGCTGGAGCCCGCAGGGCGGGAAACAGTGTAAAAAACATTGTACACAGACTGCAAATACATGTCACACATCCGCAGCCTACGGCCTCAGCCCCTGTAACACACAGGGCGGTCAGCCAGGGTGACCCCAGCACAGGGTACACCCGCAGAACCGCGGGCCCGAGGGCAACGCGCGGTCTGAGTGTCATGAAACACATAAAGTGCCAGACACTACCCCCAGGCACACAGGAGACACAGAGTGCCTCAATGCCGGTCCGGTCTGTAAGCACCATTTAGGGAGGCCTCGGACGGGGGTGCAGCACCAGTCTGGAGTGTAAGCACCATTTAGGGAGGCCTCAGACTGGGCCGCTCAGCCCAGTCCGGAGTGTAAGCACCATTTAGGGAGGCCTCGGACTGGGCTGGCTCCAGTCCGGTCTGTAAGCACCATTTAGGGAGGCCTCGGACGGAGCGGAGCTGTGCAAGGCTCCCATCTCCCACTCACCAGAGCCCCCCAGAGAGGGATGGAGAGGAGTGTAACAGCGTACCGGGAGAACACCAGGTGTCCAGGCCCTAGGCCCTCCGGTACCTCCACCAGCGTGTGCCACTAAGGGTGAGCGGGGAGGCTGTCACCGGTCCCGACTGGGACCTTATTACCTTGTCTTCAGACGCCATCACGTAAGTAGTGAGAATGCAGTGAAGTGCAAGCAAAGCGTGATCCTCCGAGCACACTAAGTTTAAAACTGAGGATGTTCCCTGCGGTAGGGGTTTATAAGCGGAGGGGGCGGTGTCTACAAACTTGTAGTACCTAGTGTGACCTCCGGAGGGCAGTGCCCTAAACCCCATTGTCTGGGTCTCCCATTATGATGACCAGAAAATAAAAATTTTAAATGGGTTTAAAGCATATTTATAATACAGGTTATAAAAGCCATTAATAATTATATGGCAGGGAAGATGCAGTCTCTACCTGTTTAGTTAGAAGTTCCATGCACAGAGCACCTCCACCCAGTACATACCTAGAAAATAAAAAAGAAATAAAAAAATTTACATTTCTACTAAGGTACTAGGTAATGCCAGGGCACCACTTCTCTCGGCTAGCTCGAAGGTCTTATTCCGGCCAGGGATGCTACTCTTGCTAGCCACATACATTACATGGTTGGAAATATTCAAAGGGGTCTGCCCACGATTGTGATAATCCATACTGAATCCTTATTCCAATGCAGAGGTCATCGGTATTTAAAACCAGTTATTTATGTAATAAAAGCTGAATTTCCTTGGTTATTGTCAACTAAAATCCAACTAAGCCTTGCCCTTCTCATCCATACATTAGAACAAATAGGTTATACTGATCTGTTGTGAAAGCCCAGCTTCATATCCAAAACATTACTACAATAAGCCTTCTTAATTTTAATACTCACCCCCCAGAAAGTACAGGGGATACCACTCGAACAAATGGAGGATCAAATGGAAAATTATCCTATAGCAGAAAGAAAAACATATACAATACAGTGGGAAACAAAAAAGACACTACAGGTCTGGAGGGGTTAGGAGGCACAAAAAAATATAAAAAGCAACAATACTTGTGTTATTACTGGTATTCTGGTTCAAATACAAAACTATTCAAAATCACAGAACAGCCATGAGAATATAAAATATACATCCGAGGGGTACCACCTCTGGGGTCTACAATAGAAACATCAGAACTATCCCACGACATTGGGAGCAACTCTCTATTAGTAACAGCTTTTGGTGTTTAACAAAAAATGAGGCCAAAATGCAAAAGCAAATGTGTGCTGTAAACCCTTCCTGTTCCCAAAGAAATTACGAGGGTCAGTAAACATCAGGTGCAGCAAAGCAGTTATGGCCACCTCTACAAAAGCAAAACTTTGGGCAGTTGGCTGGTCTGGAGCATTCAGGTGCATGTTAACAATTCTAGGAAGAGTTTCATATTACTGCCCAGCAATCTGGGATCGGTTACAAGTCACTAGGCCATTTCCAAACACTTTGGAGTCTATCATTCTAAAATGGGAAAGATGATTTTTCAAGACAGTTGACCTTCCCAAAAGTGGATACCCTAAAGCAGTGTTTCTCAACTCCAGTCCTCAGGACCCATCAACAGATCTTGTTTTCAGGATTTCCTTAGTATTGCACAGGTGATTAAACTATCACCTGCACTGGGGATAATTCAAACCCCTGTGCAATATTAAGGAAATCCTGAAAACACGACGTGTTGGTAGGTCCTGAGGACTGGAGATGAGAAACACTGCCCTAAAGTTTATTGAAAGGTCAGACTGCAATACTTGAAATTGCAAGAAACCCCAAAGCTAAAGTTCAGACTCTAGAAGCTTTAGCAAGTTAAATGTTCAAAAACAAGGCAACCCCCGTCGTTAATGCTGCTATATGTGGTTCTACAAATTAATTCATGCAGTTCAGTTCATTTTTCACACCGTGGTACAGCATTTTGGCCTAGCTTTTGATAAATAGATGAACACGATACAATTGCACTGTGTCATTATTTGAGGATGCATTTACCTAACCTTAAGACGTTCAAAAAAATACAAATAAAATTCTATAATAAATTGGTCCTTAGAAAGTGGTTTCCTGCATAAAACCATAAAATTCAAAATAGGGTGTACGTAGTTTTGCTCATGTATAGTGGCACTTTTCCCATGGCATTATTACTAGACTCTAGCATGAAAGGGTTTTCCTCAACATCGAAAGTGATCGCCTACCCACTGGATAAGTTATCACTTGCCGAACACCCCCCCCCCCCCCCCCCCCCAAAAAAAATAGGGTTCTTAAAGAGGACCTGTCACGCCATCCATGGATTAGAATCTAAGGGCAGCACTGAATGCAGCATTCAGGCAAGGGTCCCCCATGGCTATGCGGGACTGCTACCTTGATGTCTAGACTTCTAAAATTTTAATTATCTTCCATGGAGGCAGGCCCTTGTGCTTTGAGGCAGCTCATTCCACGGGGGCATTTCACGCCCCCTGGGCCTCTGTGCCGCCCATGTCCTCGCTCGTGCCATTCATGAAATCCTCGCTCTGTGCATCTTTGTGGTGTTAACGTAAACACAGAGCGAGGTAGAGGTGCATGCCCTGCCTCCTGCTATGAGAGGATGTCATAGTGGGAGGCGGGGCATGCACCTCAACCTCGCTCTGCGCTTGCGTCAACACCACAAGGACGCGCAGAGCAGTTTTTATGCCCACAATTAGCAAACTATCATGTCCTGTGAACAAAGGAAAATATTGGGAATACAAACGGACATGTCAAATAATGATTTATAAGGAGAGAAGAAAAATAAATCATATAGGTACATCTTTTTAATTCTTGGATAGCGAGTTTAAAAAGCCTAAAAATCGAAGTTGTTAGAACAATACACCCCTAATCACGAGTCATACATTACCTTAAAGGAAAAATTCAGTAATATGCAATCTATGCCCTCCTTCTCTTTTAAGACCGAAAGGTCACTATGTAATGGACTGTCTGGATCAACCCTAGAAGAAAACAAAAACTTCTTGATAAAGCCTAAAAATAATATATATATGTTAAACTGTTTATTCTATGGCAGGACTACATTTTACATGAATATAACCTGTGCCTTACATATTCCTGACCACCAGTGATACAACCTGCATTAAGATGTAATGGAAGTTCCAATTTTAGCTTGCATGTTTCTAGGTAAAAATGTACCAGGAAAATGATCTTACTTCAGAAGTTTAACGTGCCACTCGTACAGACTGTCATTTACAAGTTCCACGGAATAAATGCCTATAAAAAAACAAAACAAAAAAAAAAAAACAGAAGAAAATAAGTCCGCAAATTACACCATTTTTATTTGGTTAAGACATCATATGGATATTGGAGACAGAACCTTGAGAATCTCTCAAGGATGGAGAAGTCTAGAGCTAGGGGCACAAGGTTAAAAATGGGCAATTTGGGGATGTGAACGTCTCCGTGTGCTTGTCTGCATTGCTGGTGAGGGTAGGAGTTGCTTGTCATTTAAGTGCACTACTCTGGTCGTAAATTGGACCAAAATAGTGTATGCTGCAATCTTTTTCAAGGAGACCATTAATCAGTGTGGAACATAGGCCGTTGTACAGGCCGTGTACAGGCAATAAATGACTCGTTTGCTCTCCATGGTAGATACCGACAGCAAAGCTGCCCGTCCAAACCGCCACCATAAAAATCTGCTACTCCCTAGTGTAAGGCCCCTTTCACATCAGCATTTTTCGCTGATTGCGGCAGATTTACTGCATCTGCGGCACCCTTGCAGCCAGCCACATGACTTGTCTATGGGGCTTGTGGCAAATGCGGTTCTGCTGAATGCAGCCGATCCGGCATTTGCAGCGGTGAGAAAAAAAAAAAACGCTGCTAAACGCTGTTTTTTTTCACAGCCTCAACTGCCGGATTGCGGCAAAAACCGCAGTTGCCGCATGCCCCATAGACAATGCATGGGACATGTCGTAAGTGTGCTAGAAGTGTGGTAAATCTGCTGGATCTGCAGCAATCAGCGAAAAACGCTGATCTGAAAGGGGCCTAAGTTGATCAAAGAAAAAAAGATTCAGATTTTTAGCTGGATTGGGAAAAAAAATTCACTCCACAGAGTTGCTAGATTCATTCATACATAGAACACACTGGGAAAAATAGTCTGTGTGTATAAATTAAACCAAGAGTATCTGGAACTGGGGAAAATACGACAAGGACCTGAGACTTAAAAGTTTATTCTTATTTTATGCCAAGACAACAAGCAACTAGAAATGACCAAGTCTGAAATAAGAGATCGCAACCAAGTGGGTATGGTTCGCCAATCAGGAAGAAGGAAATGTCTATAGGTGAAGCCTTTCCTACCTTCTCAATGAAAAAAAAAACAAAAAACACAATGTAAAGGAGGAGCATTTGTATACAAACAGACCTGTTTTATAACTCTGTGACCTGTATATATCCCTGAGCTCTTTCATAAGACGGTCAGAAGCTTGTACGGAGCCAGAAACTGCACCCTAAGAACAGGAAATATAAAAACCCATTACATTTTTAGTTGACATCACACTTTAAAGAGCAAATATCACCAATCTGTGGCTGCTCCATTTATTTAAGAAAACATAGGGCAGCCTCAGACATTACTAGAGAAAAAAAAAAAAAGGAAGAATTGTGTGTACTCACTGTAAATGCTTTTTCTATTAAGGCGGCGTCACACGCATCAATATCGTGAGCGACATCGCCAAAAAGTGACGCATCAGCGATGTTGCTAGCGATATCGCAAGTGCGTCATGCTGTGTAATAGCGCAACGCAACTGCAAGCTATCGCTGGTTGACAGATTTACCAGTATGAACGTAAACCTGTCAATCTGCAACCAGCAATTAGGCTGCAACCAGCGATGTTGGCGGCGATCCAGCCTATACCGCAGTATTACTGCGGATCGCTTACTGGGCTGATGCCAGCCCAGCGAGTGATGGCTCTGCCCACATCGCTGCGGCGTCACCGGCAACATCCTGCCGTGTGACACCAATGTCTGAAGAGAGCACACATCGCTTCAGACATCGCAGCCTTGGTTGCTGCGTGTTACGCTGGCTTTAGCCTCTAATTAGGGGACACAGAACCACGGGTGTTATGCTGCTGTCCACTAGGAGGTGACACTACGCAGAATCTGGAAAAGATTAACAGTAGCTCCTGCACTGCAGTATACAGCCCTGGCCAGGCACTGCCTTAACCAGTTTTGTGCTAAAGCAGTAGAAGAAACTTAGCATAGACAACTGTGCAACAATACCTGTAGTAAGACAATTATATAACAACCTGTTTACAATGAGGTAACTATGTACAAATTCAAGTACACCGAGAACTGAGACACGGCCCGAAACTGGCAACAGGGCCGGAACTCTGTCCCCCAATTAGAGGCTAAGAGTAAAGGAATTTACGGTGCGTACACAAAATTCTTTCCTCCTTCGCCTCATTGGGGGACACAGAACCATGGGACGTCCTAAAACAGTCCCTGGGTGGGAATAGCAATGGAATGACCCTTGCCTAAAGACAGGCCCCTACAAATGGGCTACTGCCGCTTGCAGGAGCAGTCTACGCAGACCTGCATCTGCTGATGACTGGGTATGGACACTGTAGTGTTTTGTAAACGTGTGTAGGCTAGTCCAAGTGGCCCCTTACACACCTGTTGAGCCGATGCCTGGTGTCCAATAGCCCAGGACACCCCAACCGCACGGGTCGAATGTGCCTTGATACCGTCCAGAATAGGTACATTTTTGAGTTGGTAGGCCAGTTGAATAGTGGATTTGATCTACTTAGCCAGAGTAACATTTGCAGCTGGCATGCCTCTGCGGCTGCCTTCCGTCAGAATTAAAGAGAATCTGACTTCGAAATGGGGCTGTCCTAGACACAGATACGCAGTGCCCTGACAAGGTCTAGTGCAGAGGGGGCATGAAGGGGCATTACTTAAATGTAGGATATGGCATTACTACAAGAGGGTCGGGATGGAGCACATAGCTCCAAGGAGAGGGTCGGGATGGAGCACATAGCTCCAAGGAGAGGGTCGGGATGGAGCACATAGCTCCAAGGAGAGGGTCGGGATGGAGCACATAGCTCCAAGGAGAGGGTCGGGATGGAGCACATAGCTCCAAGGAGAGGGTCGGGATGGAGCACATAGCTCCAAGGAGAGGGTCGGGATGGAGCACATAGCTCCAAGGAGAGGGTCGGGATGGAGCACATAGCTCCAAGGAGAGGGTCGGGATGGAGCACATAGCTCCAAGGAGAGGGTCGGGATGGAGCACATAACTAAAAGAAGAGGGGTCAGGATGAGACAATGGTTTCTTTATACAGATCCATCCACCTGCTGTGTCTGGAAACGGCAGTGGGAGCAGCTCTGCTTCAATGTGAAATAAGTTCACATGAGCTGAATGACCACTGCTGAAGAGAAAAGAAGACTGCAAAAGGTAAGTTTAAAATCAATTCATTGCCAAAATAATAGAACTTTTCATCAGGGTGTCAGGACTACAACGCTGTACAGGCAAGAGAGTTGTCAGCTGTTGACTCTCCCCCTGTGTAGCTCTTGTGACGGCCATTGCTGTCATTTAGAGTAAATTGCCCTATCGGCACTTCACTATAAAGAATTAGATTTTGAGTTAGAGATTGGGCACTCTGTCTCGTAAAGGTTTGCCATCACTGGTCTATCGTATGCAGCTCTTTTTCAATCCGATGCACCGGCGCGGGACACAGTGATGGCAGAGTAATTTCTTAATTGATATGGAAAGCGGACACTACCTTTGGAAGAAAAGATGGTACTGTATGTAGTACGACCCTATCCTGGTGAAATACCTGGAAAGGTGCTCTGCAAGAGAGTGCTGACAGTTCTTACACCCTGCGGAGAGATGTGATTGCTACCAGAAAAAAAACAGATCGAAGTTTGAGCTCAATATCCCGAATGGGCTCAAAAGGTGGGTCCTGCAATCCTGACAATAATAAGTTGAGATACCATGTATCTAGCGGTCTTCGGTATGGTGGAATCAACCGGGCAACCCTTGAAGAAATGTCTTGATCCGCGGTTTTTTCGCTATGCGTTGTTGAAACAGCACTGAAACTTGGCTCTTTAGTGAACCTAGAGACAATATATGTTATCCAGGCCCGACTGCAAGAAACCTAGGTAGTGAAAATGGTAGGGGTTCCTGATTTCCTATTTCCTAATACGCACCAGGAAAAGAAAGCTTTCCATGTGCAATAATTCTTTGCTGAAGTGGGCTTTCATGCTCTGATCATAGTACGAATGACCTCTTATGAAAAACCAGCGTTATTCAATATTCAGGTTTGAAGGGCCACATTGTCAAATTTAGCACTTTTGAATTCTGGTGGAAGAATGGGCCTTGCGACAGAAGATCTGGCCGATCTGGCAGCTGCCACGGCATACTTGCCATGAGCTGGACGATGCCTGGGTACAAGCACGTCTGGGCCAGTCTGGCGCGATGAGGATGATTGGCACCCCTTGTCTGATTTTCCGCATCACTCTGGGCATCAGCGGCAGAGGCGGAAATATGTACGGGAGTTGGAACCGTGTCCAATCCTGCACCAGAGCATCCGCTCCCATCGACTGTGGATCTTGTGACCTAGCCATGAAATTGAGGACTTTCACGTTGAACTGTGAGATGCCATGAGGCCTACATCCGGATTCCCCCAGCGCTGGCAAATTTGTTGAAACACATCGGGATGCAGGGACCACTCTCCTGAATCCACGCCCTGGCAACTTAGGTAGTCTGCTTCCCAATTGTCTACTCCTGGAATGTGTACCGCTGACAGGACTGATCCCATCGATTCTGCCCAGTAAATGATGTGTCACACTTCCTCCATCGCCTTGACAATGCGGGTTCCTCCCTGGTGATTGACATATGCCACGGCCGTGACATTGTCTGCCTGAATGTGACCCTCCGTCAGGTATCATTGAAATGCTTGTAATGCTAGGTAGATGGCCCGCATCTCTAGGATGTTGATCGGCAGACTTGTTTCGTCTAACGACCATTTTCCCTGTGCACTGTGATGCAAGTACACTGCGCCCCATCCTGTGAGGCTTGCATCTGTGGCCAGAATTTTCTACTGCTCCGGGAGAAATGATTTCCCCTTGTTAGCGACCCTGGTCGAAGCCACCAATGCAGTGACTGTTTGGTTGCCCTCGATAGGCGGAACCCCTTTGTCCAGGGAAAATGTGTTCTTGTCCTACTCCTTGAGAATGGCCAGTTGAAGACCCCTGAGATGTAGCTGTGCAAACGGCACTGCTTCTATCGCTGCTACCATCCTGCCCAGAACTCTCATGGTAAACTGGAAGGATCGAGGAGCACGGTGCAGTAGATTGGGAACCCCCTGACAGATCACTTGTGCAGTGTTGAACTGCATGCCGAGGAAAACTGGTATTTGACTTGGGATTGGAGATTTTGTAGGTTGACTAACCAGCCGAGCGTTCGTAACGCATTTACTGTGAAGGCGACGCTGCGTTCGCAATTCTTGAAGGTATGAGCCATGACGAGTAGATCGTCCAGGTATGGTAGAACAGCTATCCCTTTGGAGTGTAGAATGGTCATGACCGCCGCCATGACCTTGGTGAATACTCTGGGCTGGCCACGGCGCCTAAAGGGCAGAGCCACAAACTGGTAGTGATCCGGACCTATAGCGAAGCACAGAAATCTTTGATGTACAGACGCAATCAGGATATGCAGGTATTCATCTTGTATGTCTATGGACGCGAGGAACTGTCCTCGTTCCATGGATGCTATTCTGGACCGGAGAGACTCCACGCGGAATCGTCGAATGCGAACAAATTTGTTCAGCTGTTTCAAGTCCAATACAGGTCTTACCCTGTCTCCTTTTTTGGGCACTATGAACAGGTTGGAGTAGAACCCCTGAAACTGTTCTGCTGATGGCACTGGTACAATGACTTCTGTTTGTGAGTTGATTGCCTAAAAAAAAAAAAAATGCTAGTGCCTTGTTTTTCCTATCAGTTCCACCAAAACCGCAAAACGCTTTGGCGGTAGGGACGTCAACTATCTTGTAGCCGGAGGAAACCAGCTTTTACCCATTTGTCTTCTATAATGGGCAGCCAAATTCGCTGAAAGAGTAAAAGTCTGCCGCCTACCTGAGAGGCGTCGTTTGAGACTACAGAGTCACGCTGAAGCAGACCTATTGGGCTTAAGGCCCTTAGGCTTTAGCTGCCTTGCCTTTGACTGCCATGCCATGCCATGCCTTGCCCGCTCTCTGGTCTGGGCGTGATGTGTCTCTACGCAGTGACCAGCTCCAAGCCTGCTGTGTTCTCGACGTGATCCATCCGGACGAATTCCGAAAGGAACGAAATCGAATCTGCTGACTACTATTAAAACTACATTTTGATTTTTGTTGGGGAAGAGACATGCTCTTACCCCCTGTGGCATTTGAAATCATCGTATCCAATTTCTCACCGAACAGCAGTCCACTGAGATATGGCAGATGTGTGACTTTTTGGAAACTGCATCAGCTCGCCATTCTCTTAACCAAAGGGCACACCTGATTATGATCGTGTGAAGCCGCTACGGCCGCACAATTCGCAGAGTCTAGCGCCGCATGCATTAAATAATCTCCTACTACCGACATCTGTAGCGCCTGCTCCGCCAGTTCAACATCTGCTGATTGGAGGGCGGTATGCAATTGGGTCGCCCAGGTCTTGATGGCCTTGGCTGCCCAGACTGACGCAAATGCTGATGCTAACGAAGCCCCTATAGCTTCAAATTGAACGCGCCATCTGTTCTACCCGACGATCCATTGTATCTCTTAGGGTACCTTTACACATGGCTACATTTGTAGCTTGTCACCAGGTAACTTACTGGTTGCAGTGAAATCATGGATACATGGTTCTATCTTGTTGCTGTGTACAAATGGAATCATGTATCCATGATTTTACTGCAACCAGTAAGTTACCTGGTGACAAGCTACAAATGTAGCCGTGTGTAAAGGTACCCTTACAGATGAACTGTCTGGTAGCGACAGCAGCGTTTGTGCTGCCAGTCTAGATACTGGTGGATCTACTTCAGGTGCGTCAGCCCAGTTTTTGGTGACGTCCTGTAAAAATGGATAATGAGCTTCTAGCGACTTGCGATGTAATCGATGTTTTTGTATAATTGCCTTGAACTCGGGGTGATTAGAAAAACACCTGCGCCGCGGTCCTGACCTGTCAGCGGCTGCAGCTGCGCGTGCTGCACACAGGACCGGAGGGCATAATAACCCCCCAGTCCTGTGTGCTGATCCGGTCCGCAGCCGTCTGGGTCCTCCCAGATAGAACCGGACCGGATCATGCTGCAGTGTGAAGCGGCCCTTACCCTTTGAAAAGCAATCGTGTGCTCTGGAACATCAGGAGTAGGATCTGATATGTCTAGCACCTGATTGATATACGTGATTACATCCTCAACTAGTGTAGCGGTGTCTGGAGCGTCCAGATCTATGCACGTGTCCGGATCCAGCTCTGAACCGGAATCACAGATGCCCTCAGAGCCCTGAGAGTAATTCTGCCTGTCCGTGGTTGGGGATGTCCTGGAACTGAGAGGACACTGGGGACAGTGACCTACGAGTTCACTTGCGCCCTACTTTGACTGCCGACGGCCCTGGTTCAGACGAGTTCTGTTCAGCGTGGTCCTCTTGCCCCTGTGTATCAGCTCCCTGGACAAGGACTGACCTTGCAGAGCCTGGAGCAATGTGGAGGACAGCTTGTCTATGGACTGACATGGAATGTGAGAATGTCTGTGACATCACTACGGCCCATTCCAGCAAAGTAACAGACATATCCGTATTCGCTGTGGCTATTGGGGACTGACTCACTGGCTTGAGCGCAGTCGTGGCATTGTGGGGACGTGGATCCGCTGGGAAGCTCTGCCCTGCAAGCTGGGCATGCGGCATAAGAGTTATATGCCCTGTTCCTCTTTGTGCTGGAGCCTGGCATAGTTACACCCTGGCGTCTAAGGGGCCACCGCAGAGGGAAAAACTACTGTTTTTGTCTTACCCAGTCTTCTGAGATGTGCCCTCTCTGTGTGCAGCGTCCTGTGCCCCCCGGAGACTAATGGCCCCTGCCGGCTCTTCACTTTCTTCCTTTGGGCTCCCCAGCTGCAGTGTGTAATGGCCGCAGGAAGCTGGTTAGGTGCGGCCTAATGGGGCGGAGCTTGTAGAACAATGGGTTGGCACATCAGCAACCATGTCCTGCAGCCACCGCTCCGCCCCTACTAGAAGCCGCGTCATCTGGGGGGCGGGCCAGAGGCGTGGGCGAAGGCTTCAGACTAGGCCGAAGCCTCTAGTAGAAATCGCTCAAGGCTGGCGCGTTCTCGCACCAGACCCCTCAAACTGTGGCCCATAGCCCGCAGGTGGTGTGTGGTACCCCTGTATATGGCTGACGTTTGCTGCCTCCCCGGCCCCCTCAGGAGCACACAGCAGACTGTCCTGGTGCTGCTGCTGTGGGCTGTCCGGCTGCTTCCCACTGGCGCTGCTGCTGTGTTGGTGCCCCAACCGCAGCGTCCCCGGCTCCTACCTGGGGTGCCTCAAGTAATATGCCTCCGTGAGGTGATTAGGAGGGTATGCTGCTGTCCACCGTTCGAGGGCTCCTACATCGCCTTGACCTCAACCCATAGACCCCTACAGTGGGGATCAGGGGAGGGAGACCCATCGTCTCGACTTCAGCCCAGCACCCCAACAGTGGGATGCCGAGGAAGGAGCGGCATGTGGATCGACCTCTCAACTTCAGCCAGGCGCCCCCAAAAGTGGGGGGCCTAGGAAGGAGCATGCCGGGAGTCTTGCCAGAGACCCACTTTTTCATTTCGATCGAAAAAAGTAAAAAAAAAAAAAAAGTTAAGAAAAATAAAAATTTTAGTGCTCCTCCTAAGGACACTAAGCAAAAATCGGTTAAGGCAGTGCCTGCCCAGGGCTGTATACTGCAGAGGAGGAGCCACTGTTAATCTTTTCCAGATTCTAAATAGTCTCATCTCCTAGTGGAGGGCAGCATAACACCCGTGATTCTGTGTCCCCCAATGACGTGAAGGAGAAAATTTATTGGGAGTAGGAATAACTTTGAATAAAGAATGGTCATCAGTTCAAAAATAGCCAGGATCATCATTTCAAAAACTGAATAGTATTACACTAAATATCCCTACAAGTTAGTAAAGTATACAGAGAATTGAGTGATTAAGGAAGGACATCCACAGAAAGGGATCCTAAAGAGAGAGACCATAACTACCGATAATTGGTGAATGCTGTTGTACAATTTTTATGATGAAAGGGGACAGGACGAGATGTCACATTACAGCTGTAGAATAATATAATCTAGTGGAATTCCTACCATCATGAACTGCTGTGGTTCTAAAGGTAAGATGTGGGTGAACACCCTACTAGAGGAGGGTCTCTAATAAAAATGGTCAGATAATGTTATAGCACTAAGTAACAATTTCTACTTTCCTGTATGTGCAATCCCCAAACTATTGGAAAACCTTATTCACTCACATTAAGATGGTCCTGTCTTTGATTCTTTCGAATCTTCTCTAAGATGGCAAGGTTTTCTTTTTCAATGCCTTCATCCTCGGACTTCTTGCCATCCACAGGCTCTTCCTCCTTCATGTCGTAATGATCCAAGTCCTCAATATCCTTAAATAAAAGAAAATTTAGATCTGATTATTTCTGTATAGCTTTTAATAAATTAATTACAACT
Source organism: Allobates femoralis (assembly GCA_033576535.1). Lineage (NCBI taxonomy): Eukaryota > Metazoa > Chordata > Amphibia > Anura > Aromobatidae > Allobates > Allobates femoralis. The sequence goes on from JARQOC010000004.1 coordinate 228,916,225, forward strand.
TTAGTGCAGATTTAAAAAAAAAAAAAAAAAAAACCCCACCACACTAAAGGGGTTGTCCTGTAGATATTTATAACCTATCCACAAGATAATTGCGAGGGAGGGATGTCCGACTGCTGCAACTGCTAACAATTACAGAAACAGGGGCCTGTGTAACTACAGCGGCAGTGCTCATGCTCCCATGCACACGTAAATGGGAATGCATCTTTGTTTATGGATGTGCACTATCTGGGGTTCTGGGACCCCTAATGATTTTATGTGATGGTGGGGAAGAGGGGGTGGGAAACAGGTTCTTCATGGGACAATCTATTGGGGTAGAGTAATCCTGGTTTCTCATACTGGCATTTAGAGTGCTGGAGAAAATGTAATGGGGGGGGGGGGGGGGGAAGGGAACTCAAGTCAAATTTACTCTTATGGTGTCTAATATAGCAGAAGATCAGTGTTCACCCATGCCTCCTTCGCACAATTAGGTGTCCGAATTCAGCAGAAGCCCTTCTCTCCAATGGTACATATGCCAATAGTCTTACGTCAAGATGCGCACAGAGGGCTATCAATAAGATGCTCAAAGAGGACATCCGATTAATGAGGGCATAGAGACTACATGCAATACATTGTTGTGCACAGCTCTCTACCAATCCTGGGTAACCATTTTCCCCCTCTCACCTCACCCATGTCTTCTTCCTCTTCCTCTTCAGATGTAACTTCCTCTGTTGTGCCATTCTGCAAACATTAAGAAAACAGAACAGCTTACTTAGGATTCAAATTATACAGAGGTCATGATAGATGCATTAAACTTATGCAGCATTTTCTTTTAGCTGCAGTGCATCCTATTATATACAATGCTCCTATGTAAACCCATGTCTGTGGTTAGACTGCAGTTATGTGGAACTCTTCAAATCTTTATTTGAAATGATACAATTGGTTATAGGCATGCAGCCTTTAATCCGGCCTGTGGATTCCTATCTACTGGTCTGTAATTTTGCAAAGTTTATTTATGAAATAATTTTTTTTCCCCATTTTATTTGGTGATGTGTTTTTGTTTCTTTTAAACTGAAAACACACTATAGGATATATTATATTTTAGATAAAACAGGAGGTTTAATTAGGGATAATCATCCTCTTACAGGACATTATAGAAATCAGGATAAATGGAAACCTCATGGATGATTTTAGTTCTATAGCCATTAAGAGGTCAACCACTAGATGTGGCTTAACTCTAATGCATATGTTGTCTATTTGATGTAGACAAAATGTCATCTACAATTTGGTCAAGTTGTGTGGAAAACATCCGCAAAGTGCATATTTCATAATTGGCTACAGGCTTTGCAGATTTCATTCTGTGCTTTACAATGTGTGAATTTTCCTTAGGGATACAAGATCTCAAACTTTTCAGCACCTGTAATGTTCAGTTTTGGTTAATCTTTACACTTCGACTGAAATGGGAATTGAGGACTGTAAAGAGAAATACAACAAAGCAGATTCACCAGCACGTATAGATAGAAGTATTTTGAATGTCATTAATTAGAAGTGTGGCTTGTGGTTCTTCTCTAGCAGGAGAAGCCTCTTAAATGGTTGTTATAACCATCTCAGCCATTCATAACCAAGCTAATATCTCCATCCAGCTCAGATCATTAGAGGTGGAGCTATGAAAACAGATGAGCTATTCAGTTTCTTTAACTCCTATTCATCTCTTGGGAACTCAGCGAAACCGCACACCTATCAGTGTCTCGGCAGTTTTTGTTTTCTCACTCTCGAGGTGGACAGTGTTATTTCTGTCTCCGTTATAATGGCAAAGATGGTAATAACCTGTTAAGAGGCTGCTCAGCTAGGAATACCTTGGCTACTGACAGACCAGCTCCCAGCCCCCTTGTCACACTGCACAAGTCACATGTCAACACAAGGCACTTTACCCTCTCCATTAAATGTACAGCTGCCAGCATACAAGACCCCAAGAGGACACCAGATGTGCTTTAATTTTAAAATGCCAACAGACAATTGTATATATTTCTATTTTAAACAGAGTTTGTACACCCACAAGCTAATAAAATGTGCATAATTGTAATGAGGATCCATTTGTGTCCATTCTTTTGTAATAGATCTAAGAAAAAATGTTACAATGTGGATTTCTCTATTTAAATGAATCTGTGGCAATAAAGTGTAGGGCCATTCTCGCCCCAACCCAGGTGTTCAACATGCTACTGCAGAGCTGACTGAGGCTGTGGAGTGGGTAAGACAAACTTCCGACTCAATCTCCATGAATCAAACTCAAATTCAAAACAAAATGGACAGACTCCACAGCCCTAGTGCTGACTGTCTGTAACCTACTGGAAGTTAGAGTAAAGGCCCGGTCACACACTTAAACGGCCCGAGCGATCCGACCAACGATCCAACTTGACCTAGATAGCTTGAACGTCGTTCAATGATCACTAGTGAAATGTCACACGTACAGATATCGTTAATGACACAGCAACGATTCCGTGACAAGCGAATGATACTTTGCGGTTGTTTGATCGCCTACGTCCTTCAGTTTTGCATAGGCGAAGTCGTTAACAACATCGTTACCAAGGTGTCACACACACCGATGCTGCAAGTTGGACGGACGATCATTGTTTGGTTTAAGGTCCGGTTCAAAAACCTCCCACAAACAATCAGCAGACTTGATCGTTTCTACTTAGTCACACGCAACGACGTTGTTGCTCCACCCAAAAAGCTGAGATGTACTAACGATATCGTAGTGTGTGACAGGGGCCTTAAAACTATGCAAAATAGGAGAAGGTTTGACAAGTGGGTCTGCTTAAAAAAAAAAAAAAAAAAAACACCGGAAGGTGTGGAATTAGGTAAAGCAGTGGCAAGCAAAAAAAAAAAAAAAAAAAAAAATTGGAGGTTTGCTTACATTTTCGTACCAATGTGGAAAAACTGGTAGCATATTGAGGCCAGCTGAGTGCAGTCCACATTTTTCAGAGACCTTGTATTGATTAGATCTATGCAAGCCCTGGATCAAAAACAGACAGGTCTCAATGACTCTCACCCACTTATTCTGTAGATAGTTTCTTGCATAAATGTCGTCTGACATATGAATGAGCCCTTAGGCTGAATGGAGTGGAGACCGTGACAGTGCTCAAGCCTTCCCACAGCACTTTCAGACTCCTTTGTATATGACTTAAAGGGAACCTGTCACCCGATTTTAAGCTCCTACACTATCTCTAGCTGTCCCTACACCTTCCTAGCAGCTCCCTATCTCTCCCTTTCTTATCTAAAGTCTCCCTATGTAAGAAGTGTAAAATAAGATCAAACTTACTGCAGTCCCCGTAGTTAGGGAACTGGGTAGGCGTGGCCTCTGTTCCTTCCTCACTCCTCCGTGTGTTAATGCACGCCCCGCTGGGCAGCATTATTGTGGGTCCACTCAGCCCCATTAATAGTAATCCTCCGCCCTATACACCTTTTTGCACCGGCCGGGCGTCACATCCGGCGCGGTGCAGTCTGGGTCCGATCACGTGATCGGCCCCAGTGCAGTCTGGGTCCGATCACGTGATCGGCCCCAGTGCAGTCTGGGTCCGATCACGTGATCGGCCCCAGTGCAGTCTGGGTCCGATCACGTGATCGGCCCCAGTGCAGTCTGGGTCCGATCACGTGATCGGCCCCAGTGCAGTCTGGGTCCGATCACGTGATCGGCCCCAGTGCATTATGGGTCCGATCACGTGATCGGCCCCAGTGCATTATGGGTTTGATCACGTGATCGGCCCCAGTGCATTATGGGTTGATCACGTGATCGGCCCCAGTGCATTATGGGTTTGATCACGTGATCGGCCCCAGTGCATTATGGGTTTGATCACGTGATCGGCCCCAGTGCATTATGGGTTTGATCACGTGATCGGCCCCAGTGCATTATGGGTTTGATCACGTGATCGGCCCCAGTGCATTATGGGTTTGATCACGTGATCGGCCCCAGTGCATTATGGGTTTGATCATGTGATCGGCCCCAGTGCATTATGGGTTTGATCATGTGATCGGCCCCAGTGCATTATGGGTTTGATCATGTGATCGGCCCCGGCTTCAATAAGCGCATTGCGCATGTGCGGAGCCGATCACGTGATCAAGCCCATAATGCACTGGGGCCGATCACGTGATCGGACCCAGAATGCACTAGGGCAGATCACGTGATGGCCCATAATGCATCGCGCCGGATGTGACGCCCGGCCGCTGCAAAACGGTGTATAGGGCGGAGGATTACTATTAATGGGGCTGAGTGGACCCACAATAATGCTGCCCAGCGGGGCGTGCATTACCACACGGAGGAGTGAGGAAGGAACAGAGGCCACGCCTACCCAGTTCCCCAACTACGGGGACTGCAGTAAGTTTTATCTTATTTTACACTTCTTTCATAGGGAGACTTTTGATAAGAAAGGGAGAGATAGGGTGCTGCTAGGAAGGTGTAGGGACAGCTAGAGATAGTGTAGGTGCTTAAAATCGGGTGACAGGTTCCCTTTAAGTGGATTTTTCTGCAATGGTGGATCCTTTTTATTTACTGAAGGTACTAAATAATGAATTTTTTTTGGTCAAACACACACTGTCCAATATCCACATTATACATTAATTGCCCCCTTGCTGTTGTGTTTTCCATCATTACTTTGTCGTTTCATATTTTAAAAGGTTTTCCCTCAGGCCTCTCATTGGTCTTTTATTGCTATATAGTCATTAATTCATGGTTATGGTGCTTAACCACTGCGTTTTACTCCAAATTCAGTATTTACTATGTTTATCATAACCTTTAGAGAGAGCGCCCACATTGGGAGTAAAGAGTGATTAGTAAATCTGTCTCCCAATGGCGATACTGGCACATCGTGCAGTACTATCAGCGGTGCTGCAGGCATCTCATCACCATTTGAGTAAGTGCTCATGCGTATACCCAACGTACATGCGCACTTACTCAAGCAGCCACCATCTTTGGACACCCAGGTATACAAAGATGGCGGTGGCCTGACCCAGTGTGTGCACCAGGCCTGTTGCATCAGTAAGGCAAACCTCCGACTCAAACAAACACAGACTCCTCACTTTCACTGAAGCAGACGCCAACTCCACGACTCAGAGTCCTTCATGATTGGCTCATATTTAGGTGATAAATTTATTGTAGTACCATGTGAACATCAGGCTTTAATCATTATTATGATAAAATACATTTAGATAGAACATAACCCATAACATTCAGAACAGTTTGCATTGAACTACTGTACTCAATTCACTATATATTTTACAAATTGCAGTCTGACAGTTTTATACCGACTCCATCAAAATGGACTCCGATTCACAGACTCCACAGCCTTGGTGCGCAGGCACACTTACGCCGCCGTCATCTATGGACTCCATGGAGAGGGGCAAGCACATGGGGGGCCAGTGAGCATACAGGGGAAAGACAGCTCAAAGGAAAAAGCAGAGGAGAGAAAACAGCACAGGGGGGGAAAAGTGTGGATAGGAAGGGGGGGAAAGAGACGGACGCCGAGCCCAACACCACAGAGCCCACCTCCATATTGGCGATAAAAACTGCCCTCCCGATGCCTCCTTCTAGTAAAGTATAAAGAAGCAACAAGTTCAAGAGCTAGTGGCATTGCTTGGTTCTAATGATTAATGATAGGTGATGTAATGGAATGAAGACACTAACAAGTGCATGATCCAAGATAAATAAATGGTCTATATTGGCCCCCTGCAGTAAAATGATGTTCTGATGTTTTAGTAGTAAATCCTTGTGTGTATATCATGAGCGTTGGAATAAAAAAAAAAAATCTGTCCACTGGGTGGAGCAGATGCAATGCATCAATTTGTATTCCTGCAGACATTTCAGTACAACTTATTGCGCGGGGTGTTTAAGGGAGGAGACATCCTTCAAGGGGTCCATAGAAGGGTGGATAATTGTATTAACGTCACTCCCTAAGATCAATGTTCCTTCCAAAAACATGGCCAGTTGATCTAAGTGTAAAACGCTTTTCCAGACCTTAAGAATGTACAAGGTGGCAAATATGAACCTATGAGACTTGCACCGGTTGACGCATAGACGACCCAAAGGACTAAGCGCAATACCAGTATACAGGAGCCTCTGTATTATGAATCATGTGAGAAGCTGTGGTAATCTGAGAAACCTGTAATTGGTGAGCCTAAATGGTTTGTTTTGGCAGAAACAGGTTTCCAGCAGAAAAGAAGCATGCTGCATTTTTTTTTTTTAACAGACTGTCAGAGAAAAAAAAAAACCAAAAAAAAAACCACTAATCGGATTAATACTCTGAGTACAAGCACTTATGTATCCTTAGTAACAGGCTAGGCTAGCACTATTGCCTGCTTAAGATGTCGCACAGAGGTGTAGATAACTACGGTACTTTACTTGCTTAGTACAACAGACTTGTGAGGTCATCCCAAGTGACAACCAAGCAGATTGTGTTTAATGTGGCTTGTGAGTATATACACGCACACAGAGTACATGTGACAGCTACGAATGAGTTTGCATCTGTTTTAAAATGTACAAAACCCCTTTAAGGCTGGAAACACATTATCCTACTTGCATGCGAGTCTCTCAGACGAGTCTCGAAACAGTGACCCTGAACGGCCTCTCCCTCTCAATACGGGAGTGTGATGCTGCACAACAACACAAGCAGCCCCCATCCAGAGAGGGAGAGGCCTCTCAGGGTCACTGATCCGAGTCTCGTCAGAGACTCACATGCAAGTAGGATAGTGTGTTTTCAGCCTAAAAAAAGAACCTCGCTGGCCATTTATGCTGCACAAACAGCAGGCAGTTGTACTACGTTTCAGAGAACAACATTCCTGGCTGCAATTGTGCAATGATTCATGTTGCTTGGGGTTTGGGCAGCATAAAACATGTAAAGGTACCGTTACACGGTAAGATATCAAACAATATTGCTCAAACGTCATGGGTTTGGAGTCCTTCCAACGACATCATTACGACGTCGTTGCATGTTACACCGAGATACGACTACGATAAATTGTTCGATCACATGTTCTCAAATCAGACGATCGTCGTTCAGCCAACCTGCTGCATCGCTGTGCGTGACACCGCAATAACGATGTCGTTAATGACTTCACTTATTCACAGTGAACAAGTATCATTCACTGGGTTGTGCGAACGATAGTTGCTCGCCACATCATTGGTGCGTCATTCACAATATCTAGACGTGTGACACCTCACCAACGATCTCAAAAAGATGTCTTAAAGACCACGCTCCCGAGATCGTTGGCGATATCTAAATGACATTGAAGCATGTAACGGTACCTTAATAGGTTCCCTTAGATCCAAATACAAGCCAAAGCCTGCAATTGTATATACCAATGTCAGGGATGTTTCTTTATCATAATAAATAGACCAGCACTGTCTACACTTATCTCTCTCTTTCAGAAAGTCATAACTATTTTTTTTCCTATTTTCCACCTGTATGGGTACTACAATGCAGGGAGTTAATTTTTTTGGGAAAATGTAAGTACTTACAATTTAATATTTTTTTATCCTGTTCTACTCTCCTACTAAATTTGTACTGCCAGATTACAATAATTAACATTTATTGTTCAGCCCGCTGTAATAAGGCTGGTTTTTGTAGGAAGAAGTTTTCATTGGCAACATTTTGATGTTCATATGTACTGTTTTTTTTCTCCCATACATTTTCTACTGATTAACTGAACTCGTTCATAAAATCACTTTTACATTATAGTATTTTCTGTCACTATTTACCCCCCCCCTCCCTTCCCACAGGATTTTATTGCAGATTTTCTAGCGTTGATCACATACCTGGTATTGCGGTGCGTTACAAGCTAGCAATGTGCTGACAAGCCAACTTTTAGAGCCCAAGACATGAACTAACAGGCTTATATAGATAAAGGGCAGACATGGGGGCTTTGCTAGACCCCTGGTTGCCTTGTCAATCCATTGGTGCAGAAATGGGTTTAAAAGAGCCCTCCCTTTGTAAAGCCACATGGTTGTTAAAAGTCACCTTGATCAGGACAGAAAATCTGATTAAAGCTGGCTTCACACCACGTTTTTTGGCATCCTGTTCTGTTCGTTTTGAAAGGACAAAACAGGATCAGTTTTTGCCTCCCATGTATACCTATGGTGCCGGATTGGTCATAAATGGCCATCCTATTCTGTCAGTTGAGTCCCGGATTCGTTTCAGTCCTTTTTTTTCCTGGCCTCAAAACCAAACACTGCCATTTTTTGGGCTCCAGTGAAAGAAAACGGACAGAAAGGAATTCGGGGCGATCCGGCGCACATAACATGGGAGTCTATGGATGCCGGATTCAGGAAAAACTGGATTGTTTCCTGGATCCGGTTTTAGTGTACTGAGCATGCATTCACTGCTCTGTTCCCATGTGATGTGTGCAATTTCTCTTTAGCAGTGTATCTACTTACACTACTAAAGCAAAATTAAAGATATCAATGGTTAAAGAAAAAAAAAAAAAAAAAAAAAAAAAAAACAAACTCACCTCTCCGCTGAGTGTCTCGTGATGCGTGGCGCCCATGTCCGATGGCTGCAGGATCCGAATCAGCTGACCAGCGGCAACTGATCAACTGAGCGGTTTAAACCGCACGCCCGCCAATCAGTTTTGGTGGGCAGTTTAAACAGCTCAGCTGATGCTGTCATGTGACATCAGCTGATCAGTTGCCATCGGTCAGCTGATTAGGTTCCTAGCAGCCATCGGACGTGGACGCCTAGCATCGTGGGACACTCAGAGGTAAGCATTTTTTTTTTAAACCATTACTCTTTCGCAATGTACGGTATTTTTCACTTTGTAAGACACACTTTTAGTCCCCCACCTTTGGAGGGAAAGTACAAAGCGAAAGTAAAAGTTGTGCTTTGGGAGGTGGGAAAGGGGAGGAGGGCAGCTCAGTAGCGGTGTCCGGGGGCTGTATGGGGCCAGGAGCAGGCTGCAGCTGTGGGCTCTGGTCACGTGGGGCCGCTCATTATCTCCTGCAATATGCACTGCATCCCGATGTCAATCACCATCAGGAGCAGCCTATATTACAGGAGCTGGGTCCACAGCTGCAGCCTGTACGTATGGTCAGTGATTTACTACTGTGCCTGCAATGGGGGAAAAGTTGGGGGCTACTGTGCCTGCAACAGGGAAGGGGGGGGCTGCTGTGCCTGCAATGGGGGGGCGGATGGGGGGGGGGGGGGGAAGCTACTGTGCCTGCAATGGGGGATATATATACCAGTATTGACATATACGATTTGTAAGATGGACACTGGCATTATAAGATTGAGCCCATTTGACATTAAAAATTATTTTTTTTCTCTTTTCCTTCACCAAATTTGGGGGTGCGTCTTATAAAGCGAAAAATACGGTATGTAGATACATTGTGAAAGTGAAAGTACAGCCCTGACACCACTTGCCTGTGCTTTGCAGGCTTGGCTCCATCCAGCTCTTTGCCAGTCTGGATCCCTCAAAATCCCGGATGCAGACACAGAAATAGCATCCAGAGTTACAAATCTGGTCCTGTCTGTGTGGTCCTGTAAAAAACAGGATTCCCACGGACAGGAACAAACCGTGGTGTGAAGTCAGATTAAGTCCACATCATACATCCACAGAACTATGTGAGGAGCACTCCCTTTCACTGTTATCATTCAAGTCCCTGCCAGGCCATGCCACACTAAGGCAACGATTCATACCTGTCCTGTAGGCAAAGGCTGATCCAGCATTTCAACGTCAGGGTGCTGTGGGAGATTGTACAATCTGCACAGGTCACAAATCAAACGCTTCAACTGCTGCAGGAGCTAAGGGAGCAAGAACAGATGTGTTAGTAATGGTAAAAAACAAAACAAAAAAAACCAAACAATATACCAGCTAAATCTCATTTTTCGCACTACAAGACACGTTTTTCCCACCCAAAATTGGGAGGAAGGCCTGGGTGCGTCTTAAAGTACAGATGTACGGTTTCTGGCTGTGCTTGGGTGGTGCCGGTGGAATGGGTCACCGTAGGCCGAGGCAGGCTGTAGGAGCACTTGCACGTAATCTAGTGAGCTGGCCGTTCAAGGTAATTTAATATTCACAGCTCCCCCGCCCATCACCTCACAATACTGAAGCAGTCACTGAGAGCTGGTCTGGATGACATGAGGCTGGGGTAGCGGCACATATTTAATCTTTTTAAACAGGTGAAACACGTGATCGCTCATCGCTGCTGCAGCTGGTGATAAAATGTGTGGACATTTACGGCTTCACACAAATTATCATTGGTGTAGGAGCAGTGAATATCCGGGCGGAAGATAATATTCGCCGTCTGTCTTTCCCCTGCAGCATTGCAATATCCTCCTGTCAGCTTGTGAGGAACGGTGCTAGAGTGTAAAGTTTTTGCAGTCCATGTATCAGCTCTGATATAGGAAAATAAAAGTAAGCTTCTTCTATCCATTCAATACATATCAGGCAGGTTAATGATGCAACAGTTTTCATTTGTACACAGTATTATGGCTACAATACGATAGCTGGGGGCATCAACAATTGTCCTCAATTTTCTTAAGATGACACCTATCGTGACCGTAGCTCGTGTATCCAACTCCGGTCAGCAAGAATAGTCCTTAGGAGGGTTCCTAAAATCTAGACTGTAGACACTAGATATCATGACCGTAGCACCTACATCCAGCTCAAGTCCATCCATGGGTTTCAGGACCTGGCCTCAGGACTAATTCTCTCACTTCCAATTTACAGCACCAACTGACAAACATAGGTTGGCTTTAGACTTGCGGACCCTCCGCAGCGTCCTGCGGAGGGGATCCGCAAGCTGACCGCAGCCCCTATGTTTAGAATGAGAACGCACGGTGCTGCGCAGGTCTGCGCATGACCGTGCGCTCCCATTCACTGCAATTTGTGATTTGTACGCAGGTGGATGCCCGCGCACAAATCACACAATCTCCTCCGCACCAGGAGCGCGACCATGTTTAATATCAAATGTTTAATATCCTTCATTCTAGTGTTTTTTTGGGAACCCCGTACATGTCTGTAGAGCTGATAAGAACATTCTACCCCTTGGCTGTACTTCCATTTTTTATGATGTTTCTCCTTGACCGTGCGCAAATTTATTATTTTTTTCTGCACTTTATTATACATTGCCATCTTGTGGTAAACACTGAAATTGCAATATGTAAACTCATGTCGTCTTTACTCTAATGACGTCTGCATTTCTCATTTTAGGTGCACTACGTTTTGTCAGATAGCCGCTTTGAACAGCTTTCTTTTGATGTGAGCCCATAAAATACAGACAGCATACAATAGAATCCATGTGCCCAATGACTTGCATAGTAAAACTGTCAGATAGCATTAAGTACCAGAAAGTAAATGTGAAACTGGCCTAACAGAAGAACAACATACAAGTGTTAAATGCGCCATGTTCAGAGTTCTGTCATGTCCTCCAACATTATATGTCACATAGTAAAGTATGACATTGTGGAAGTCATCACATCTTGGTCTTATGTGTAACACACCCATGTTGTAATTGGTTTTGAAGCACACCCCTGTTAAAATTAAACTTTTGATGGATATTCAGAGTTATGATGCATGCAGTCAAACTCTGTACCGAGAAGAGAGTCAGAAGATTAGCCACAGAGGCTTGGAGGATGAAGACGTACACAGGGCTAGATTACCTGTCCATGACTGCAGAGCTGTGGAAATCCCATGACACTCCCTGCTGCGATTTCTTTCATGTACAGCTTTATCCACTCACATCTGACCTACTTAAAGGAACACTAAACCTTGTGCACAGGTGATCAGCAGGCCCATACTGTCAGTCTAAAGGATTAGTGCAATGTTCAGAAAACAGTCTCACAGAAATCCAGCAGCAAGCACAAGTTAAGCTACTGTTGATCTGTTCCATTTTTGGATGAACGAGAGGGTGTGGATTTATTGGGGGGCGACAGCAAATACTGCAGTGGGAAACAGCCGTGGCTATTGGAAGGAAAGTTGAGGGGTTTATTGCACATTTCACCCTTTGCATTGCACTTAAAAATGGGTTCTCCCCTACTCTGACAATCCCTTGTGCCATTCCAGTGGTATCAGCACTGGCCCACCCAGGGCTCACGGTAAGTTATTAAGTCACGCGATCCGAGCGCTGCCTTCACGGTCCATTTCTTTTTAGACAAAGCAGACATCTGGACGAAGTGAAGATTTTTTTTTCCCCCCCTCCTTGCATAGGCCTTAGTTTTATTGCATGGTCATTGCAACCTTTTGATGTGCAGTAAATGCTGACCGCTAGTGAAGAAACTAGGATGCGGTAAGCCGGATGACTAAAAGAAAGAGGGTAGTAAACAGTCAGTGAGTATTAGGTCGCCCCTAATACATATTCAGATTAGCAAAGAAGGTACACATCATATCTAGTTTGTAACCTGGAACAGAGTATAATATTACTGAAGATGACATGACTAACAAAAAAAAAAAAAAAAAAACAGATTACTCTACTCAGTCCCAGGTATTCCGAATCTACTAGACCAGACTTGGGCTCGGATGGACACGTTTCTGCTCACTAGACTCACCAGCGTGTTGCTTTTTTTAATATCCTCCAAGCGTTCCAAAACAGAAGTCAGATTTGGGTCATCTGATTCCACAAACCATATTGGTGCAGAAGAAGGGTAGGACTCCTAGGGAAAAGAAAAGTTTTAAAATATAGCTTTTTATTAAAATACATCTTGAAGGTTAACACATGCAATATAGTTAGAATTTCTGATAATCTGTTTATCAAGAGAAAGGAATCTAGCCTAATGGTTGATCTGCAAGGTTTCCAACCTTCTTTATGGTGTACCAAACTGACTAAGGGTCTGTCCCACAAACAAAATTCATTTTAAAATCAACAGATCTTGGAATAATAATAAATTCTACAATTAGATGTATAAAGAAAAAAAAAAAATCCTGTGCTGATGTGTGTCCCTGCTATGTACTGTGTAATGGATGTGTCTGACTGTACAGGGACATGGTCTGACCATACCACACTCCCTGGGCAGGGAAGGATGCAGATAAGAATACAGACATTACAGCATGGCATCACAATTTTTTTCGGTCTTTCAGGTAAAACTTTTTTTTTTTTAACAAAAGTGATTAATATCAAATCTTTAAGATTTGTAAGCTGTTCTGCACAGCCTTCTACGCCACCTCATAAGAAATTTTGCCCATTTACAACTATGAAATATATACATGGATCATGGTGTTTCCAGGGTTATTGGAGAAAGCAGAAGGAGAATGTTTTAGGCACCCTATTATGCACAAGTTGATTTGGCAAGTTTTTTATCTCAGTTTTTGTAGCCACATCCAGAGGAGGAAAAAAAAAAGAAAAAAAAAAAAAAAAAAAAAAAGGAAGAGTATAAGAAAAAAACATCACTTCTGGATTTATCACCCACTCCTGGTTTTGTCTTGCAAGAACTGAGGTAAAAAGCTCAACCAGTCAATGAGTGCATGTGGCCTTAGCCTATTTCCAGGTTATGTGACCCAGAAGACGACCTGTTGGCGCTGAAAACAAGGGAAGCCTGCAAATCGGTAAGCAGTTTAATACACTTGAACTACATCCCATACATAATTAGATCATCTTATACTTTAATACTTGTTACACAAATTGTATGATGACTGTCAGGACTGACTAACGATGGCTCAGAGGGCTAACTCCTAATCACCACCTTCAATTAAAGTTCAGTAGCATTATCCAGTACACAAATCAGTGACACATCAGGAAGGCAAACCACCACCTAGGGCCAGAGAGATGGTCACTGTTGTCTGAGGCAAGCGGCCATCAATCATGAGGTTTATGAAATGTACAGCATAGGGGAGTCACCCAAAACTTGCCCTGTGCAGACTGCATCCAACGTATGCCACAGCACAGGCGGAAATTGGCACCTATACAGTCCATTGTAGACTGTGTGTACAGTGCAGTCTCTGCAGTTACAATGCAGAAAATCTGAAGTATACTGATATTTACCAGATGGTGGGCACATATAGATCTATATATATTACACTTATACACTACTGTTCAAAAAGTGTGGGGTCATATAGAAATGTCCTTATTTTTGAAAAAAATAATTTTTTTTCAATAAAAATTTAGTTTAAAAATAAATACATTTTTCAATGAAGCCAAAATCACCAATGCATAATGTATTTCTGATTCATTTAATGTGGTAATGACTTTTCTAGCTGCAAACGGCTGGTTTTTAGGGTACCGTTAAACGTCGCAACATTGCATGCAATTTCACTTGCAACTTACTGGTTGCAGTGAAATCATGGCCACATTGTTACATTTGTACACAGCAACAAAACAGAACAATGTGTCCATGATTTCACTGCAACCAGTAAGTTGCAAGTGAAACTGCATGCAATCTTGCAACGTGTAACGGTACCCTTAATGCAATATCTACATAGGTGTATAAAACAGGCCCATTTCCAACAACTACCACGCAAGTTTTTTAATGGTACATTGTGTTTGCTAACTGAGTAAGGCTGGTTTCACACTGCAGTTTTTTTCCAGATCAGATTTGTATGTCAAAACCAGGAGTGTCTCCAACACCAAGAACAGGTGTCAATTTTTCATTTATAGTTTTCCTCTGCAAGTTCCTCTCCTGGTTCCTCTCCTTGTTTTGGCACACAAACCTGGTCGAACCTGATCAGGAAAAAAAAAACAAAAAACTGCAGTTTGAAGCCAGCCTAACTTCACACCACGGCAAGGTCCGGTCCGGGGCTGTCAGGCATGAACCGGACAGCCCCGGACCGGATCAGCAGACAGAACTGGAGGGCCAAATGTGCCCTCCGGTCCTGTGTGCAGCCGGACGCAGCTGCAAATGATTCAGGACCGCGGCTCGCAGGGAGCTAGCCGCGGTCCTGAAACAACAGCGGTGTGCAGCCGCCAGTGTCTGGTTCCCGGATCCTCCTGGACCGGGGCAATCCGGCCCCATAGGCTCCCATGTTAGGGAGCGCCGGATTGCCCCGGATCCGGGAGATTCCAGGCGAATACGGGATCCGGCAAATTGGGGAGATTTTTCTCCCTGGAGACAAAAATGTTGCAAGCAACATTTGTGACTGGAGAGAATAATCCAAATTCTCCCGGATTCCACCGCAGAGATGAAACCGGATGGCAGAGAGCTGCCATCCGGCTCCATAGGCTGCAATGGGGCCAAAATCCGGTCTGGGGCTGTCTGGTTTACACCGGACAGCCCCGGACCGGATCACACCGTGGTGTGAAGATAGCCTTAGAAGGCTAATGGATCTTTAGAAAACCCTTGTACAAGTATGTTAGCACAGCTGAAAACAGTTTGGCTGATTAGAGAAGCAATAAAACGGACCTTCCATTGAGCTAGTTCAGAATCTGGACCATTACATTTGTTTATTCTATGAAACTATCAAAATGGCCAGAAAGAGAACTTTCATGTGAAACTCAGTCTATTCTTGTTCTTCGAAACGAAGGCTATTCCATGCAAGAGATTGCCAAGAAACTGGAGATTTCCTACAACAGTGGATATTACTCCCTACAGAGGAGAGCACAAACAGGCTCTAACCAGAGAAGAAAGAGAAGTGGGAGGCCCCGCTGCACAACTGAGCAACAAGACAATAAGGGTATGTGCACATCAGTCGTTTTTGCATCTTTGCAGCCGTCCGGAAACCGGTGGAGAATTGCAGAAACTGAGTTTTCTGACCTCAGCAGTGTCCATCGTTTTTTTAGCGTTTTTTTGAGCGGTTTTATAGCGTTTATACAGCGTTTTGTCGGTTTTTCTTAGCGTTTTCCAGACTGGTTTTTGGTGCACTTGTAGGCTAGATCCGCTGGAAAAACGCTCAAAAGAAGTCACTTGCTCTATCTTTGAAAACCGGTGGAAAACCGGTGAATAAACTGAAAACGACCTGAAAAAAAACGTTCTAATGTAGACAGCGTTTTCTAAACTCCATTGACTAGCATGTTAATCCAACTGGTGGCTAGGATTAACATAAATTAACATAAAACTCAGCAGAAACCGCCGACGGAAAACGTTCAAAAACAGCCCACAAAACGACTGATGTGCACATACCCTTACATTAGAGTCTCTAGTTTGAGAAATAGACACCTTACAGCTCCTCAACTGGCAGCTTCATTAAATAGTAGCCGCAAAATGCCAGTGTCAATGTCTACAGTGAAGAGGCAACTCCGGGATGCTGGCCTTCAAAGCAGAGTGGCAACGAAAAAGCCATATATGAGACTGGCTAATAAAAGGAAAAGATTAATATGGGCAAAAGAAAACAGACATTGGACAGAGGAAGATTGGAAAAAAGTGTTATGGACAGACAAATCAAAGTTTGGGGCGTTTGGATCACACAGAAGAACATTTGTGAGACGTGGAACAATTAAAAGATGCTGGAAGAGTGCCTGATGCCATCTGTCAAGCATGGTGGAGGTAATGTGATGGTCTGGGGTTGCTTTGGTGCTGGTAAAGTGGGAGCTTTGTACACCGTAAAAAGGTATTTTGAATATGAAAGGCTATCACTCCATTTTGCAACACCATGCCATACTCTGGACAGCGCTTGATTGGAGCCAATTTCATCCTACAACAGGACAATAACCCAAAGCACACCTCCAAATTATGCATGAACTATTTAGGGAAGAAGCAGGCAGCTGGTATTCAGTAATGGAGCGTCCAGCGCAGTCACCAGATAATATTTATTCATTTATATAGCACCATTAATTCCATAGCACTTTTCAGTAATTCTGTCCTTATTGAGGCTCACAATCTAAACATCCTATCAGTATGCCTTTGCAATGTGGGAGGAAACCTGAGTGCCCGGAGGAAACCTACGTAAACACAAGGAGAACATACAAACTCCTTGCAGATGTTGTCCTTTGTGTGAATTGAACCCAGGACCTCGGGACCTCAGTGCTGCAGTGCTAACCACTTGAGCCACCATGGCTCCCATTGAGCTGTTGTGGCAGCAGCTTGCCCGTATGGTACGCAAAAAGTGCCCATGAAGTCAATCCAACTTGTGGCAGGGGCTTCAAGAAGCATGGGGTGAAATTTCTCAAGATTACCTCAGCAAATTAAGGGCTAGAATGCCAAAGGTCTGCAATGATGTAATTACTGCAAAGGGAGCATTCTTTGATGAAAGCAGAGTTTGAAGGAGAAAATTATTATTTCAAATAAAAATCATTTCTAACCTTGTCAATGTCTGGACTATATTTTCTATTCAGAGTAACAAAAGAGTGAGCGGCACTCACTGGTACTTCAAGTGCTGTGTCTGAAGTTTATTCCATATTCACGAGTTACAAGGTGCAGGGAGGGAGTGAGTGCAGTCAGACTACAGGTCAACTGTTTCGCGCTTCCAGGGGTCCCATGAACATGGAATAAACTCCAGACACAACACTTGAAGTGCCGGTGAGTGCCGCTCATTCTTTGTTACATAATAATTACCTTCTGCTACGAGCAGAGCAACGCCAGTCTTAACCCCGACCTCAGGAGTGGGTGGAAATGCATGCCTAATTAGGGCGACCGATGCCCAGATTCTCCTTAACCTCATTGCTATATTTTCTATTCATTTTGCAACTCATTTGATAAATAAAAGTATGAGTTTTCATGGAAAACACAAAATTGTCTGGGTGACCCCGAACTTTTGAATGGTAGTGTACATTTCCCAGAACATTGCGTTAATAAGTCACAAATGTTTCCATTAATAATCCTCATCTGGACAGAGCAGATGTCAGTGCTGCCTCCAATGATCAGGACTTCTCCATCAATAGATCGGCTGGCAGCCTTCAGTTCTCCCACACAAGAACGCTCATTCAGCTGAACGGTCCTACAGGCTCTATCAATCAAAAAATTCCAAAACAATTTCACAAGTCCAAAGTGTACACAACATGATACTCATTTAAATGGCTATATTCGTCTGGACAATTTGAACCACTCCTATAGCAATAATAAATTAGATGCAAAAGTGTAAGTCCAAGGTTCCATCAAAATGAACAAGCTTTATTTAAATATAAAAGTGATTACATAAACAAAATCAAATTCAAAAGAGAAGATCCAAGTTAATAGCTCCAAAAATCCAGATATTACTTCTAAACTTGGGTATGAAGAGAATAAAATTCTCCGATATGTAGTGAATGAGTCCTATTCACACTGTAATGAATAGATTGTGTACATTATCAGGGGTGGGTCAGTAAATCCCACACCAAATAAAAATGGTACTTGATCTACAAACACTACATAGTGATATACGGGGAGCCTCAGTAACGGTATAAAGTCCTAGCGCAAAGTATAAATAATCAAAATTAATCCACATACAATTAACATCGTAGAGCAGAAAAGTACCTAGGTGTTCCAGGATCCAGCATCTATTGCTCTGACCACATTACAGTATGGGTGAGTTTATTGTATCCCATATACGGTACTTCTCTGCTACAAGAAGTTAATTGTATGTGCCTCTCTGATGGCTTCATTTTAGATATATGGTATATGGATTATTTATACTTTGTACTAGCACTTTATAATGCGATTAATCAATGTACATCTTTACTGAGGCTCTCCCCCTATATCCCTATGTATTTGTAGATCAGGCACCATATTTATCTCGTGACCCACCCCTGATAACACACACTATCAGTGTGAATAGAACTCATTCACGACCTACACGAGAGAAAATTTGATTCTGATACACTAGTTTAGATGTAATTTTTGGAACTAATAACTTAGATCTCTTTGAATTTGATTTTGTTTCATTGATCATTTTCTATATTTAAATAAAGCTTGTTCATTTTGATGGAACCTTCGACTCTTGCACATATAATTGATCCTCTATGGCAGGGGTGGGGAACTCCAGTCCTCGAGGGCCGCAAACAGTTCAGGTTTTCACGATTTCCTTAGTATTGCACAGGGATTGGAATCATCACCAGTGCAAGTGATTATGTTATCACCTGTGCAATACTAAGGAAATCCTGAAAACCTGCACAGTTTGCGGCCCTCGAGGACTGGAGTTCCCCACTCCTGCTCTATGGAGAGCGCAATCGCCTCTCACGTGTGGAAAAGGCTCATCTCAGGGAGAAGATTACGATTAGAAGTCTGAATTCTGGAATGCTGGAACTATATTTACAGTCCATACCCCTTGGACTGTCAGCAAACCAGTCAATATCGATGGGTTCAGTTCACTAAACCGGCACTGGAAATAGAAATACAAGAATCTGATTGGTGTCTATGAGCAAATGTTAATAAAAACTTAATCACTTGTTCATTGCATGTGAAATCCCGAATAATATAGCCTGATTCTCAACCATCGATTGTCAGGTGATCTGAGTAGCTTTCCATTAGGGGGTCAAGGTTCTCCAATCCTCAGATATTTGTAAGAAGGAAAAGCCAAAAACTGGACTAAAAGCTACAAAAGCACCACTCCAGTGTTTCTTCTTTTTTTTACAGTACCATTAGAGTGGTGTGTTAATTCTGAATCCCCTTCTCATTCCCAATGCGCATGCACGGAGCTGGGCCGATCACGTGATCAAGCCCTTAATGCACTGGGTCCGATCACGTGATAGGCCCCATAATGCACTGCGCCGGATGTGACATAGCGGGCAGTGCAGATTAGGTGTACCGAGGGTGGGAGATTACAAATAGAGGAGGCGGCGATGAATAAAGAATAATGCCGCCCAGCTGCAGCATCGAGGAGGGCAAAATGGAGCCTGGGCGCGCCTTTCCAGTCCCCAGCCTCAAGAACTGCTGTAAGTTATGTTATTTTTCTGCTGTTTTATAGGGCCCCCTTTAGCTCAGAGAGGGATACATAGGGAGCAGCTAGGAAGGTGTAGGGACAGGTAGTGATAGTGTAGGGGCTTAAATCTAGGCGACAGGTTCCCTTTAAAGGGGGCCTACCAGCTGTTTCCCAATGATTCCAGCACAAAACATGACTCCTCCACCTTCTTGCTGACGTCGCAGCCTTGTTGGCGCAACCATCCACTACTCCATTCATGTGGACCATCCAGGGTTGCTCGGCACTCATCAGTAAACAAGACTGTTTGAAAGTTAGCCTTCATGTATGTCTGGCCCACTGCAACCGTTTCTGCTTGTGAGCACTGTTTAGGGGTGGCGGAATAGTAGGTTTATGCACCACAGCAAGCCATTGAAGGATCCTACACCTTGAGGTTCGAGGGACTCCAGAGGCACCAGCAGCTTCAAATATCTGTTTGCTGGTTTGTAAGGTTTTTTTAGCAGCTGCTCTTTTAATCTGATGAACTTGCCTTGCAGAAACCTTCCTCATTTTGCCTTTATCTGCACAAACACATCTGTGCTCAGACTCCGCCACAAGTCTCTTCACAGTACAATGATCACGCTTAAAGTTTTGTGAAATATCTAATGTTTTCATTCCTAGTCCAAGGCATTGCACTATTTGTTGCTTTTTGGCAGCAGAGAAAATCCTTTTTCTTTCCCATGTTACTTGAAAACTGTGGTCTGCGTAATATTGTGAAACACCCAGTTTTTTTTATTGGGCTCACCTGCCAAACTAATTATCACAGATATCAGATTGATTTCAGTGATCCAAAGAACCCTGATGGTGGGTTTACACGCTTCAATATCGTTCCGATATCGCAGTTCAATGGCGCGGGAGCGCGCAATTAGTGCACGTTTCTCCCGCATCGCATTGGATGTTTACACGCTGCGATATCGGAATACAACGTCCGTGCGATGTCTACGCCTCCCAACCCAGGATCGCACACTTAACATGGGAGTGAATGGGTGACGTTTAAAATCGCATCGTAGTTGGGCGTTTACACAGCACGATCCGGCTTCAATCGCTATGCAATATTGAATAGCACGCTCATTCAATCCCAGATATCGCATTGACATCGTTCCTGCATCGTATTGGACGTTCACACCATACAACGCAGGAACGATCTCGGGTCCAACGATTGAACCACGTGACTTTTCATTGAAATTGGACTACGATATCGCAACGTGTAAACCCACCATGAGACACAATACCATCAATGGGTTTCATTGACAAAAAAAAAAAACCCCTATGGCACTTAAAACCAATTTGCATAATAATTTGGAACATGGTGTAGTCAAAACAATTTGTAACAGAAAATACAGGAAGGAATGTGAAAGATCAAAGAAAAGTGAGAAATATAAAAACATCCAAAGCAACATGAAGATAGGCCTCACACGAGCGTATAAATCAGATGAGTGCAATGTGAGAAAAATCTAGTATTTCACTTGGATTGACGCTGGTCAATGAGGCAGAGCAGATCTGAGTGCCTCCACAAATGGGATCACACACACCCATGCTAGTCTATCGGTGTGAGTGAAACAGATCTGTACTCAGATGTATGTCATCTACGTGCAGCCCAACACTGGCACAGTGTTATCCTATCCATCTACTCAGTGTTCAGATTCTCACATGCTAAAGCACGGGTGGGGAACCTCCGTCCCCAGGGCTGCACGCAGCCCTCGATCTTTTATGTGACCCCCGAGCAGTTTTCTGGGGACCGCCATGCTTGGGCTGGCAGACTGTTTTGCCAACTTCCTGCTCTTTAAATCCACCTCCACAGTAATTTCTATGCCCTCAGCCTCAGTAGTGATTTATATGACCCCAGCCTCTCCTGTGAGAGTTATGGCTCTAGCAAACTTCGAAAAGCAGTTGAAAAGTCCATGATCAATATCATGTAACATCATAGCCACGTGAACGAGAAGCAACTCCAGCCACCACAGTAGAAGCATGTTGATTGGTTAACCAAATATAGCCTGGTAATTTTTAAGTCGATAATTTTGTGCGGCCTCCGAAGCATGGTAGAAAATTCCAATTGGCCCCCAGCAGAAAGGTTCCCGACCCCTGTGCTAGAGAATCAGATCACAGCAAGAGGACACTGTTCACACTCAGAGCAGAGCCTGAGCCGAGTGTCATTAGAATATCACATTCGATCCTCTTGCAGCGGATGCCATATGCCATTGACACCCTGGCCTTAGGTGCTGCCTATTACAGGATACTAATGGGTTGTGGAAGCAGAAGAGTTGTGAAGAAGGCCCCAGGCTGCCATACACTCCTATTACACCCTGCCAGAGGTATTGTTGCGTGTGTATTACAAGTCAAACGATGTCTAGCTCCAATTCTGCATTACAATGAAGACGGGTGGAAAGGTAAAAAAGAACCATGTGTAAAAACAGATTAAGATATTAACCATTTTTCAAAGAAAAACAATAAAAAAAACATTCCAAAGTAGGATTACGTTTTACGACAGCGGCACAGTTTTGCCTGATGCACAGACCTGTAGAAGCGGAACCACTGCGAAACGGTGCCGTTGTTTGGCCTCAACTACCCCCTCCGTGCACTAATGTAAATGCAAACAAAAAATAAAAAAAAAAAAAAAACATGAGCTGCAAATCGGTGAGTGCCGTCTTTTTTCCTACGTTAGGCTGCCTTCACACTACGGATTTTTCAGATCCGATGCTGTCCGATCAAAATCGGACAGCATCGGATCCGAATTTGGCCCCATGCAGCCCTATGGGCATCGGACCGAATTGGATGTGCACTAAATGCCATCCAATTTGGTCCGATCAGATTCTTTCCGATTTTATTATCGGTGCAAAAATCGGAGCCTGCTCCGATTTTTGCACCGAAAATAAAATCTGACAGAATCAGATCGGACCAAATCGGATGGCATTTAGTGCACATCCGATCTGACCCGATCCCTATAATATGGGGCCCTATGGAGAAGGGTCCGAGGAAACATCTGATGTCTCCTCGGACCCGATTTTACTGTACTGAGCATGCTCAGTACAATAAAAATGCTCAACTGGGAGCACAGGGGTTAAAAAAAAAAAAATAATAAAGTTCATGCTCTCTACCCCCGAGCCCCCGCCGTCTTCCTGGAGGTTCCAGGTGCCTCCCGCAGGCTCCCGGTGGCTGCAGAGGTCTTCTGCTGTACACAGAACCTGCAGTGATGTCACAGTCATGTGACCGCAGGTTACCATGGTGTAACCTGGTGTTACGTGACTGTGACATCACCGCAGGTCCTGTGTACAGCAGAAGAAGACCTCTGCAGCCACCGGGAGCCTGCGGGAGCCACCGGGAACCTCCAGGAAGACGGTGGGAGACGGCGGGGGCTCGGGGGGAGGTGAGCATGAACTTTTTTTTTCTCTCTTTTTTTCAGCCCGGAGGCTACGATTTAATGCCGGAATCGGATGCCTATTTGGCATCCGATTCCAGCCATCAGAAGGGAGCCGATGCTGTCCGAATTTTTCAGACAGCATCGGCTCCCTTCAAAATCGTAGTGTGAAAGCACCCTTACCTGAAATCTCACATGTTCAAGTGACGTGCAACAACGGTAAAAAGTGCAGCCCAGAGGGTATGTTAGGTAAAGCTTATCCGGCATCAAAAGGTCTAATCGTACTCTAGTGCCCGATTTCACCTCTATGTTTATATTTTACCACTTATTAAGTATAAAAAAAAGTTAAGATTTCACATCCCGAAAAACACATTGTTATAATATGCCATTTATCCCACAGGATTGCCATTTTTTGCCTGCCTTGTCTCCCAATAAAGTTGTATAAATGCCTGTAAGGCTGCGTTCACACGTTGCGTATTTTTACGCGCGTATTTCCAGTGCTTATAATGGGGCCTATGGAAAATATGCGCGTAAAAAACTGGAAAGAATTGACATGTTCATTTTTTTTTACGCGCGTATTTTTACGCTGCGTAAAAATACGCGACGTGTGAATGGCAAAAGTGAATGTCCATTGACTTTGCTGGGAAATACAGATGCACATTCTTCTGGAGAAAATACGCCCGTAAAAATACGCACTGTGTGAACGCAGCCTAAGGCTGCTTTCACACTACGATTTTTGCATTTCCGATGCTGTCCGAAAAAAATCGGACAGCATCGGACCGATTTTCGGACCCCATGCAACCCTATGGGGATCGGACCGAATCGGATGTGCACTAAATGTCATCCGATTTGGTCCGATCCGAATCTGTCCGATTTTTTTATCGGTGCAAAAATCGGAGCTTGCTCCGATTTTTGCACCGAAAATTAAATCTGACAGATTCGGATCGGACCAGATCGGATGGCATTTAGTGCACATCCGATCCGACCCGATCAATTTAGCATGGGGCCCTATGGAGCAGGGTCCGAGAAAACATGTGATGTCTCCTCGGACCGATTTTAGTGTACTGAGCATGCTCAGTACACTAAAATAGCTCCTAAAAGTAAATTAAGGGGTTAATAAAAAAAAAAAAAAAACTATGCTCACCTGTCCACGAGGCCCACGTCGTCTCCCGGCGTCTCCGGTGTCTCTAGGTATCTTGCCGTCTGTGCTGATAAGACCTGGCGTGATGTCACAATCACATGACTGCCAGGAACCAATAGCCGGCAGTCATGTGATTGTGACATCACGAGAGGTCCTGGCAGCACAGAACAGCAAGGCACCGGAGACGTGCGGGACCGTGCAGGAGTCGTGGACAGGTGAGAAAGGAGAGGAGGAGAGGGGAGGACAAGAGGAGAGGAGGAGGAAGACAAGAGGAGAGGAGGAGAGGAGGGGGACACATGGGGGGGCCGGAGGACACATGGGGGCAGCACATTGAAGGACTGGGGATGGACTCATAGGAGGACCGGGGGCCAAGAGGGGAGGACCGGGAGCCAAGAGGGGAGACACAGGACCGGGGGCCAAGAGGGGAGGACCGGGTGCCAAGAGGGGAGACACAGGGGATGAGAGGACCGGGGGCCAAGAGGGGAGAGACAGGACCGGGGGCCAAGAGGGGAGGACCGGGTGCCAAGAGGGGAGACACAGGGGATGAGAGGACCGGGGGCCAAGAGGGGAGACACAGGACCGGGTGCCAAGAGAGGAGACACAGGGGATGAGAGGACCGGGGGCCAAGAGGGGAGACACAGGGGATAAAGAAGAGGACCGGGGGAGAGACAGTGACAGCTAGGGAGCGATCTGACAGGAGGGCAGGCATCCTATTTTCTGTCGGAATCGGATGCCTATTTGGCACCCGATTCCAGGCATCAGAGGAATCCGATGCTGTCCGATTTATATCGGACAGCATCGGATTTAACAAAAATCGTTATGTGAAAGTAGCCTAACAGTACAAAATCCCGGCAATTCATCCCACAGAACTTCATGAATTGATACTAGAGGCAAAAAAATAAATAAATAAGGAGGCTCTCACAAAATGGCCAAACTTTTTTTTACTATTAAGTTATGGACACACAAAATAAAATTACGTCAATTTTATTTCACAGTAAGAGGCAAAACCAAACAAATTACAGAACTACTGTTTTTTTACCCATTCCTTTACATTATACGCAAATTACCGTACATGGACATGTAAAATCCTCATACTGTTATGAGGACAGATAATATAGCTATGACCCTTGGAATATAGTTTAAAAAAAAAAAAAAAAACAAAAAAACTTTGAAACGTTTGCTACGGCAGGAAGGGTTTATTATTAATAGCTATAAAGGGATAAGTGAGAGCTTCCATCTAATATCAGGCATTACACTGACCAAACTGTAATGAAAAACACCAAACAGCAATTTTACCAAGTCACTGGGAGTCTACATGGCAGGGTGTTATGGGATGGACTCGAGACATTACTGTATAGCAAGTACCCGGACACACGAACAGCGGTGATCTCATGCATTACACAGCACCCATTATAGTCTCATTAGTAAGATTTGGACATGCTGGGCAATGCTGAGGCACAAAAGCTCCAGAGGGAAGAACTAATGGTGGGGTTACACGTCCCGATATCGCGGCGATATCGGAGGCAACGACGCGGGAGCGCGCATTTAGTGCACGTTTCTCCCTGCATCGCATCGCCAGTTTACACGCCGCGATATCGGGATGCAACGTCCCTCCGATGTGTACGCCCACCAACCCAGGAACGACCAGTTAACATGGGAGTGAATGGGTGACGTGAGCGTACACATCGGAGTTGGGCTGTCACACGCAGCGATGCTGGTACAACGGCCTTGCGATATCGGCGAGTTGAATAGCTTTGCTATTCAACTCCGATATCGTTTTGGCATCGTTCCAGCATCGCGTTGGATGCTAAAACAATACAACGCGCACCCGATATCGGCTCCAACTCACGACCCACGTGACTTTTTGTCGGAGTTGGGTCGGAGTTGGACGCCGATATCGCGGTGTGTAAACCCACCATAATAGGAGCATAAAGTAAAGGATGTCTGCACAGGGAAAACCGCTTAAAGAGGACCTGTCACCAACCATCCATGGTGATCTAATAACAGCACTGAATGCAGCATGTCTGCTGCATTCAGGCAAGGGGTTCCCAATCCCTTGATCCCCCCCCTGTACCCTGTGTGACAGCGCGACGCAACTGTGATTTATCGCTGGTCGCAGGTTGACAGGTTTACTAGGATGAACGTAAACCTGTCAATCTGCAACCAGAGATTAGGCTGGATCGTGCCATCTGACACCGCAATAGCGATGTTGGCGGCGATCCAGCCTATACCGCAGTATTGCTGCGGATCGCTCGCTGGGTTGATCCCAGCCCAGCGAGCGATGGCTCCGCCCACATCACTGCGGCATCACCGGCAACATGTTGCTGTGTGACACCAAGGCTGCGATGTCGGAAGGGAGCACACACCCGCACATCGCTCCCGACATCACAGCCTTGGTTGACACGTGTGACGGGGCCTTTACTCTGCTGCCCGACTAATCCACCTCCCTCCTCGCTATTCCTCCACTCCCTCGCTCTGCAAATTCCTCCACTGGCTCCAAATTCACCAACGTATCCAATTCAAACTACTAACACTGACTTACAAAACCATCCACAATCTGTCCCCCGCATATATCTCTGAACTAATCTTCCGATATCATCCAACTCAATCGTCGATCCTCCCAAGATCTCCTTCTTTCCTTCACACTTGTACGTTTCTCATCTAACCGTCTGCAAGACTTCGTCCGAGCATCCCCCCATTCTCTGGAATTCTGCACCCCAAAACGTCCAATTGTCCTCCATACTCGGAACCTGGAAACTCATCTCTTCAGAACAGCCTACAACCTGCAATGACCACAATGCCACCCCAACCACCAGATGAGGCGCTCCTCCACCATCGGAGCAGACCCAACCTACTGTCTCTCTCCCCACTGCCTTGTAGAATGTAATTGCAGGGTCCTCTCTCCCCTCTGTATCGTTCTGTCACTGTTAGTTTGTTCATTGTATTTTTAAACTTTTTTGTATGCAACCCTTTCTCACGTACAGCACCTTGGAATTAATGATGCTCTATAAATAAAATATAAAATGGTGTCTTTTCTTTTATACATAAACCATGCCGTTATTTATAGGAAAAGGTGGTTGTGAGAGTCACAACCTCTATATACACACACAGCTGCTGCAGACCCCCGTGGAGAGATTTCAGCACAGGGTGATGAAATGGGTATAAACCTGCACTGCTGTTTAATCAAGTCCATGTAAATTATGATTTAGCCATCGCGTTTCAAAGCCACAACGAGCTTCTTCCTCAGGAGAAATCATACAGGAGTACATACACATGTCTGGGGTTTAAAGAGACAACAATGCAAAAAAAAAAAAAAAAAAGCACACCTTTCACATTCATAAAAAGCCTGTGTAGTAGACTAACCGTATCATGAGACATGAGTTCTAGAGGCTTCTCCTGGGTTCGATAAAAAGTAACTTTTTTAAATTAATTGGATACAGATTTTTATGAACTTTTATTGAAATCATGTATTGTGAAGATTAGTATTTATGTTGCTTTAGGGGCCTTTTTACACATTTGTGAATAATTATGAAGTCTCATGACAGCATTAGTCTGCTGGTTTATGCACATTTCATCATCCTGTACCAACATAAGACTGTGAAGGACATAACTAAAAGGTGGCAACACACTAATTGCAACTCCAGCAAACCCATGGCTCTGGGGAGTTGGACAACCTGTGGACCACAGTCAGTGTCGGACACTGACGACTGGTAGTGTTGGTGTCTAAGGCTACGGTCACACGTAGCGTATTTCACCATTTATTAATGCAGTGAAATGTATCGCCGTAACGCATCCCAGCAAAAGCAATGGCTTTTGCATAAATGCATTCACATGGTCCATAATATTGCTGCAAAGCGCATCTGCAGAAAGAATGATCATGTGAATTCTTTGCGCTTTTCTTCCTGCACTTTTTACTCACCTCGCCGCATTCCCCCGGTGATCTCTCCTCATACCGGCACCACAGGACCTAGTGCAGGTGCTTAACCTGCACCATGTGACAGGGCAACGTCACCCGGTCACATGTTACTGCGGGGTCCTAGAGGCCGCGCTTGCTGTGGCCTGGCGAGGATGAGGAGCAGTCAGTGGGGGAGTGCGGTGAGGCAAGAAAAGAGCAGGCCGTTCACACAGAACGCTGCGCCCTGTGGGGATCTGTTGTGGTTTGCACCACAAACGGATCCTCAAAAACACAGCAATTATGCTGTGTGTGAACGTAGCCTAAAGGCCCTGTGCCCATGGTGCATTTGATGCTTTTTTTTAAAATGCAGATTTGAGAATCTGCCAGTCTATCCTGAGGCCAGCAAAGTCTATGAGAGTTCTAAGTGCTGTGCCAAAGGTTTGTTTTTTTCCTTGCAGATTTGGTACAGAAAACAAAAATCTGCTTGAAAAAAAGCAATGTTGGCAAAGCCCTTCTGGACTCTCAGACATTGCTGTCCGCAGGACAGACATGCAGATTCTCAAAATCTTCATAAAAACAAAGCATCAAACAATATATCATGGGTACAGGGCCTTAGAAGCCAGATCCTTTGTATAAGATGTAATCAGAAGTAGCTGCCCGCTCATGCTGGCTGCTAAGTGAACCTATTCACAGTTTATTGGACTATCATCATGTGAATGAGGTACCTGTAACCCTTTAAATCCTCAGACATGCCCCTGAATACCTCAGAAAAAGTTTTATTCTGGTCCAACGCGCTAGCTAGCTAATCTATTATATAATCACGAATGGGATTTTTGCCCCTTTTGAGTCCGCTCACGCTGCGAGTCAATGTCGTCATGTGGATACGACCGAAGCATTGGCCGCGAAGCGGCCATTGCGAGAGAGAGAGAGATAGAGATAGATAGAGATATATATATAGAGAGATATATATATATATAGAGAGAGATAGAGATATATCTATATCTATATCTATATATAGATAGAGAGAGATATATATATATATATCTATATATCTATCTATATATATATATATATATATATATAAAGTCAGGTCCAATGGATGTCTCCAAATTGTCATCAGAGCTGATTCGCTCCCTTCAAAGGCCGCCTCTTCTAATTACATGTAATGTTACATGTACATCTACCCTCGCGTATCTGTACAATTTGATTGTCCATACGAATTGTACTTGTCCTTGACTGCCCGTCTGCCCGTTCCATATGTAAAGCGCCATGGAATCTAATGGCGCTATATAAATAAATAATAAAGTGTAGGACATCGCTATGTAATCCACACAGCACCCAGAGTCTCACACCTACGCAGTGGAATCAAGAGACCTGCACAAACAGCGCCTCACTGTGTCCTATTGAGCAGCGAGTGATTACATTGCACAGTCGCATGACATCCAGCACTGCGTAGGTAATGGAGACGTTCACTAATTAGAAGATGTGGCTTAACGCTGATCGCAGTCTGGACACCCCATCAGTCTGGACAATTTACATACAGCTTGGGACAAGTATATAACTTTTTCAGGGGTTTGCAGGGGCACTCCTGGGGATATAGAGGCGTTACAAGAACCTCATTCACACGATAAAGGTGATGGGCAAGGTTTATAAGCAAAATAAATGGTGACAGGTTCACTTTAACCCACCCAGGGCGATTTTCCAGTTTTTGTTTATCCCTCCCCTCGTTCCAAGGGCCATAATTTTTTTTTATTTTTCCATCAATATAGACATGAGGGCTTGCTTTTTGCAGGACGAGTTGTACTTTTGAATGATATTGTTTCTTTTACCATATAGTGTACTGGAAAACAGGAAAAAAAAAATCCAGGTGCTGTGAAATTTCACTGGCTTCTCCTGTGTACAGATGAGCTGCTGTACATCTGAAAACAGAAGAAATTATCACTTTCTCCTGGCAACAGAGCTCAGAGATCGTTGGCAGAAGTGATTGCAGACAGCTTCCAGGGTCATCACAAGACTCTGGGCTGTCAAGGTTATATCAGAAGTCTCGTAATTGCATCACAGGACCTCCAAAACCTGCCTCTGTGCTTTAGAGTGCAGTCAGTGATTGACAGTGATTAAAAGGGTTAACAGCATTGATCCCCGATTGCATCGATGCTGTTATGGTGGGTTTACACACACCAATTTATCTGTTCAATATCTGAACCAATCTCTGGTTGCAGTGAAATCATGGACACATTGTATCATTTGTACACAGCCACAACATGGAGCAATGTATCCATGATTTCACTGCAACCAGAGATTGGTTCAGATATTGAACAGATAAATTGGTGTGTGTAAACCCACCATTAGATTCACATCTCAGCCAATCAGATCATCTGAGATGTGTGAGGGAAGATGCAAGCTCAGTGTGAACTCGCATCAGGGGAAGGGACATGGCCAAGGGAGTATATATACTCCCTTGGTCATGAAGGGGTTAAAGAAAAGTGGAATTGACTACTGCCAGGTGACAACTCACCTCGAATTAGAGGAGAGTTGGACAGGGTGACCCCAGACCCTCCTGACTGCAGCAACACATCAGTTATAAGGTTCTACCAGTTCCCTAATTTGACTTAGCTGATAAAGAATAGGGCAACAAAGTTATAAAGAAGTCGAGAACATAATGGAGCAGTGAAGCTAGCAGATGACAACAGTAAATATGGACTCAGAAGCAGAAGAGTGTTCCCAATAACGGATATTGGCTTTGCATCGGTCTCTACACTCTGGTCACACAGGGGATTGATGGTCAGGGCTGATTCCCAGATCAGACCAGAGAGAGAGTCGGGGTGGGGGGTGGTCGTAGGCTCCTTCACACCAGAGAGAGAAAGGGAAGGGGGGGCTTTGGCGGTCTCCATCACAGCAGAGACGGGGGGGGGGGGGGTGGGGGTGGGGGGGAGATGTCTCCATCACACCATAAAAAGGAAGGGGGGGGGGGTATGAAGGGTCTCCACCACTCCAGAAAGGAAGGAAGGGGGGGGGGGGGTATGAAGTGCCTCCACCACTCCAGAAAGGAAGTGGGGTGATGCTGGGGAGAGGAAGGGGGAGAGGAAGGGCCTCCACCACTCCAGAAAGGAAGGGGGGGGGCTCCGTCACACCAGAAGGATGGGGGGGGGGGGGCACCGTCACACCAGAAGGATGGGGGGGGGGGGGGGCTCCGTCACACCAGAAGGATGGGGGGGGGGGGGCTCCGTCACACCAGAAGGATGGGGGGGGGGGGGCTCCGTCACACCAGAAGGATGGGGGGGGGGGGGGCTCCGTCACACCAGAAGGATGGGGGGGGGGGCTCCGTCACACCAGAAGGATGGGGGGGGGGGGGGGGCTCCGTCACACCAGAAGGATGGGGGGGGGGGGGGGCTCCGTCACACCAGAAGGATGGGGGGGGGGGGGGGGGCTCCGTCACACCAGAAGGATGGGGGGGGGGGGGGGGCTCCGTCACACCAGAAGGATGGGGGGGGGGGGGCTCCGTCACACCAGAAGGTGGGGGGGGGGGGGGGGCTCCGTCACACCAGAAGGATGGGGGGGGGGGGCTCCGTCACACCAGAAGGATGGGGGGGGGGGGGGCTCCGTCACACCAGAAGGATGGGGGGGGGGGGGGGGGGGCTCCGTCACACCAGAAGGATGGGGGGGGGGGGGGGCTCCGTCACACCAGAAGGATGGGGGGGGGGGGGGCTCCGTCACACCAGAAGGATGGGGGGGGGGGGGGGGGCTCCGTCACACCAGAAGATGGGGTGGGGGGGGGGGGGGGGGCTCCGTCACACCAGAAGGATGGGGGGGGGGGGGGCTCCGTCACACCAGAAGGATGGGGGGGGGGGGGGCTCCGTCACACCAGAAGGATGGGGGGGGGGGGGCTCCGTCACACCAGAAGGATGGGGGGGGGGGGGGCTCCGTCACACCAGAAGGATGGGGGGGGGGGGGCTCCGTCACACCAGAAGGATGGGGGGGGGGGGGGCTCCGTCACACCAGAAGGATGGGGGGGGGGGGGGCTCCGTCACACCAGAAGGATGGGGGGGGGGGGGGGCTCCGTCACACCAGAAGGATGGGGGGGGGGGGGGGGCTCCGTCACACCAGAAGGATGGGGGGGGGGGGGCTCCGTCACACCAGAAGGATGGGGGGGGGGGGGCTCCGTCACACCAGATGGGGGGGGGGGGGGGCTCCGTCACACCAGAAGGATGGGGGGGGGGGGGGCTCCGTCACACCAGAAGGATGGGGGGGGGGGGGCTCCGTCACACCAGAAGGATGGGGGGGGGGGGGCTCCGTCACACCAGAAGGATGGGGGGGGGGGCTCCGTCACACCAGAAGGATGGGGGGGGGTCCGTCACCAAGATCCTCCATCATCCCTGACCCTGAACAAGAGAGAAGGTCTCCCAGTCCTCAGACAGTGACTCGGCTCTGTTTGATGAGGGGCAAGACGTGGTGGGAAACTGCAGACACTCTGTGACAACCTGCTGCTAATGGAGGGAGCTGAGCCGGCTGTGCCCTGGTGCCCCCCCCTTGTTCGGCCGCCCCGTACACACCGTGATGTTGCAGTGGATGGTCAGGGCGCCCCGGTGCTCTGGTAAACACACAGTGCAGCTCGTCCAGTCTCCAGTGATGATCCGGAACCTTTCGTGCTCTTTCCCGAAGATAGACTCCAGGAGTCGCAGCTCGGCCTTCAGCCAGAGACCGACATCTTGGCCTCATTTCCGCCCGGCGGAGGCCCGAGGAGACAGCGGGGTCATGCCCGGGGCCCGAGCTCTCCGCCCGGCCTGTACGAAAGATGGCGGCGGCCTGTCTTTGTATGCGGAGCGACGCCACCGAGGGCCACGGAACGCGATGCTTCCGGCGCAGTGACGTCAGAGACGGAGCTCAACCGAAAGGAAGCACCCTGCGCACTATTGATAAAGCTTCTCTGCATGTGCGCATGCGCGGTGCGGGCACAGGAACTGGGGAGCTGTGGAGGCAGTGGTGGGGACTGCCCTCTGGCGGCCCTGAGTGCTCGGTGCAGGGTGACAGCCCCAGTGCACATGTACCAGACACATACAGTATATGGTCATGTGCAGCTCACATAGATTGCAAATGGCCAGGAGTCTAGGCATTTATGTTCCTCCTACACGGTTACTGGCATTTTTCAATCTTGTGGTAACAAGTTTTGCCAAATTAACTATGTGTCGCCATATTGGTGGTTAAGGAGGGCCGACCCCTCCGAAATCTGTGGTAAAAGGTCGTCTTAGTATGTGCAATTATACTAAGTGCCCGGGCCCGCGCCATGGCTGTCGCTATGGTGTATAAAAAGGTTACAATCTGAGAGTCCTCAGTGCTTCACACTTTTTTTTTTTTTAAACTATACATTTTTTATTTAAATCTTATAACAACATAATAATATTTATTCATTTATATAGTGCTATTAATTCCAACATATATAACTTGTTTTACACAATGATATCATTATAACAGTCATGTCCATATAATCACCACCAGCGTAAACCAATTCCAAACTAGATCCAGGATTGGACACAAGAGGTAAATTAATGGGGGGTGGGAATAAGCTTTAGGAGCTATGTTTTAAATATTCCTGTACACCAATCTAATTATGAGAAGACCAGAATCAACCAGGAAAGATATTAAAACCATCCTAAGGCCACGTGCACACGTTCAGTATTTGATGAGTTTTTTACCTCAGGATTTGTAGCCAAAACCAGGAGTGGAGCAATCAGAAGAAAAGTCCAATAGAAACACCTGCACCACTTCTGTATTTATCACCCACTCCTGGTTTTGTCTACAAATCCTGAGGTAAAAAACTCATCAAATACTCAATGTGTGCACGTGGCCTTAGTGTGAGCTATCGCCAATCCAGAAGTCTCCAAATCTCCCACTAGCGACTAACTCGTTCTTTTTGCTTTATGGAGTGAACCAAACAGCGTTCATGTAGATTATGAGAATTTATCTTACCAATGAGATCCTCCTGTGTGGAGGTAGAAGCTTCCCTCCAGTGCCTTGCCAGGCTCTGATGGGCCGCAAAACATGGGTTATTACTGGAACTAAGCTTGGGGGAAGAAGGTCCATCCAGCATTTAAGACTGCCAAGGGCTCCTCTAGAATTAAAGGGAAACCTATCAAGGTCCTGATTAAGTCTGCCATTCGATTCCAGAATTCTATCTTGGGGCACCACCACCACACATGACCCAGATTCCTTTTTTACCACATCTCTTCCAGCATAATGGGGAATATGATTTGTTACATTTAGAAATTTTGCAAGGTGTCAGATAACAGGTCATATGTATTTTCGTTAGTTGTTCTAGATGATTAATGCAGGAGGAGTGCCTTTGAGTAAATGTGGCCGAAGTCCACCAGTGTTCGGGGGTGGATGAGAAAGAGAGTGACTCCTCCCAGACATTCATATAAGGGAGTTTGACCGACTCTGCTGGCGAGTTAAGAGTCCTATAGACCACAGACAATCCATGTTCATTTGGGTATTCTAGTTTAAGGTATTTCTGTATCATTCTGATGGGTCAAGGCTCCACCAAGCTGGAAATGTGCACGACTGGATAAAATGACGAATTTGGAGGTACTGATAAAAGGACGTTTTGGGAATCTTGTAATAGTAACACAGTAACACAGTTTTTAAGGTTGAAGGAAGACTCTAAGTCCATCTAGTTCAACCCATAGCCTAACATGTTGATCCAGAGGAAGGCAAAAAAAAAACCCATGTGGCAACACTAAGCTCCACATTGGGGGAAAAAATTCCTTCCTGACTCCAGATACGACAATCAGACTAATTCCCTGGATCAACGCCCTATCAAAGAATCTAGTATATATAACTGGTAATATTATAGTTTTCAAGAAAGGCATCCAGGCCCTCCTTAAATGTTAGTAGTGAGTCACTCATTACAACATCATGTGGCAGAGAGTTCCACAGTCTCACTGCTCTTACAGTAAAGAATCCACGTCTGTGATTATGATTAAACCTTCTTTCCTCCAGACGTAGAGGATGCCCCCTTGTCCCCGTCTCAGGCCTAAGAGTAAGAGATCATTAGAAAGGTCTCTGTACTGTCCCCTCATATTATTTATACATTATTATAAGATCACCCTAAGCCTTCGTTTTTCCAAGCTAAATAACCCCAAGTTTAATAACCTGTCTTGGTATTGCAGACCCCTCAGTCCTCTAATAACCTTGGTCGCTCTTCTCTGGACCCGCTCTAGTTCAGCTATGTCTTTCTTATACACCGGAGACCAGAATTGTACACAGTATTCTAAGTGTGGTCGCACTAGTCACTTGTATAGAGGTAAAATTATGTTCTCATGAGCATCTATGCCTCTTTTAATGCATCCCATTATTTTATTTGCCTTTGCAGTTGCCTGACACTGGCCACTAAATGTGAGTTTGTCATCTACCCATACACCCAGGTCTTTTTCACTGATAGTTTTGCCCAGTATTTTACAATTAAGCACATAATTATACCTTTTGTTTCCTCTGCCCAAGTACATGACCTTACATTTATCCCATTAAAGCTCATTTGCCATTTATCAGCCCAAGCTTCTAGTTTACATAAATCCTCCTGTAATATAAAATTGTCCTCCTCTGTATTGATTACCCTGCAGAGTTTAGTGTCATTTGCAAATATTGAGATTCTACTCTGTATGCCCCTACAAGGTCATTAATAAATATATTAAAAAGAAGCGGGCCCAATACTGACCCCTGTGGTACCCCACTGTTAACTGTGACCCATTCTGAGTGTGTTCCATTAATGACCACCCTTTGTTTCCTATCGCTAAGCCAGTTTTTAACCCACTTACACATATTTTCCCTATCCCCATTGCTCTCATTTTATGTATCAACCTTTTGTGTGGCACCGTATCAAAAGCTTTTGAAAAGTCCATATACACCACATCCACTGCATTTCTTTGGTCCAGTCCAGAACTTACTTCTTCATAGAAGCTTATCAGATTAGTTTGACAGGAACGGTCCCTCGTAAAACCATGTTGATATTGGGTCATGAGGTTATTTTTCTTCAGATACTCCAGTATAGCATCTCTTATAAGCTTACTGGCCTATAATTTCCAAGTTCAGTTTTTGTTCCCTTTTTGAATATTGGCACCACACTTGCTATACGCCAGTCCTGTGGTACAGACCCTGTTATTATGGAATCTTTAAGTTGGAACAAATCTGCAAAGGAGGGGAATACAGGGCCATCTAAGAGTTTGTGAAGCGTGCTTACACCTGATTTCACCCCAGGTCTAGACACAACCCGGAGATGTGTGCCTTGATCAGTTCTATGTATTTAAATAGGGATTTTGTCAGTGTTCTATCAACGTTATTCCAATAAGAAATCAACAAGAATATCATTTGTAAGGGAATATTTGATTTCAGGGGCTTCAGTAGCTCTCTAGTAGACTCTAGTAAAACTCTAGTAGACCTGTGGGGAGCAAACTGTCTTTCTATTTGGAGACATCTATAATTAAGATCCCCAGCCCACCAATCCTTTGCAGCCTCGAGTATGGCACCTTGTGGTATAAAGATAGATTTGGTACACCCATTCCACCAAGAGAATAATGGAAATGTAGATCTTTGACCACCACTCTTGGTTTTTTGTTTTTCCAAATAAACTTACCAAGTTGGGATTGCAGGAGCCCTATCCATCTAGATGGGAATTCGAGAGGGAGACATCTGAACAAATAGGTAATCTTAGGCAGCAACATTATTTTTACAATTTGTATTCTGGAAACCCAGGACAGTGGGAGAAGGGTCTGCCTTTCCAAGTCCCCCGAACCTCCGAAATCAGTGATCCGCAGTTCAACTTTATTAGATTTACA
Source organism: Allobates femoralis (assembly GCA_033576535.1). NCBI lineage: Eukaryota > Metazoa > Chordata > Amphibia > Anura > Aromobatidae > Allobates > Allobates femoralis. Next base: position 228,953,136 of record JARQOC010000004.1, read on the forward strand.
AATTTAGTAATTTTGTTATTATTTATTTATAGAGCACCATTGATTCCATGGTGCTGTACATGAGAAAGGGTTACATACAAACAAGTTAAAAATACAATGAACAAACTAACAGTGACAGACTGGTACAGAGGGGAGAAGGACCCTGCCCTTGCAGGCTTACATTCTTTAGTGCAATGGGGAGGGAAGCAATAGATTGGGTCTGCTCGGGTGGTGGTGGAGCGCTGGGCCCAATAGTGGTGGAGCGCCGGGTGCAGTGGTGATGGAGCGCCAGGTCCAGTGGTGGTGAGATGGCACCGTGGTCATTGCAGGCTGTAGGCTGTTCTGAAGAGATGGGTTTTCAGGATGCACTTGAAGGTTCCGCGTGTAGGGGACAGTCAGAAGTTTTGAAGTACAGAATTCCAGAGGATGGGGAATGCACAGATGAAGTCTTGCAGGCGGTTAGATGAGGAACATACAAATGTGGAGGAAAGGAGGAGGTATTTGGAGGATTGAAAATTACAAGTTGGATGATATCGGGAGATTAGTTCAGAGATATATGAGGGGGACAGATTGTGGACGGCATTGTAAGTCAGTGTTAGTAGTTTGAATTGGATACGCTGGGGAATTGGGAGCCGGTGGAGGGATTTGCGGAGGGGAGAAGTGGAGGAGCAGCAAGGAGAGAGGTGGATTAGTCGGGCAGCATAGTTAAGGACAGATTGGAGAGTTGCAAGAGTGTTAGCAGTGAGGCCACAGAGGAGGATGTTGCAGTAGTCGAGACGAGAGATGATGAGGGCATGGACTAGTAGTTTAGCAGATTGAGGCTTGAGGAAGGGACGGATTCTGGAAATATTTTTGAGTTGGAAGCGGCAGGAGGTGGAACTTGAATGTGTGGTCTGAAGGATAAGGCAGAGTCAAGGATCACTCCGAGGCAGCGGTCTTCAGTTACAGGGTAAAGGGTGATATCATTAATTGTGATAGATAGATCACAGGTTTATTCAAGTATGCAATCCTATTTCTTATCTCCCTTTTTTGATTCTCCTAGCAAAAATCTTCCCTGCTTTATCTCCCATTGCATAACATTTTGTTTTGGTCTTTTTAAGAGCTTTTGCATGCTGGAATAAAAGTAGAGCACGTAGCCTCATTCTATGTTCCATTATTTTTTGGGACAACTGTGGGGTGTTTTTTGTTATTTGTTCCAGATTGCTAAATTGAGTTAATAGGTCTGACACTGCCGCGAGTTAATAGGTCTGACACTGCCGCCTCTCTTCTTTTCTTTTTTACTGCTGCCATCTTAATAAAAATACCTCTCATGTATGCCTTGTGGGCTGACCATACCATTTAGTCTGAGGTGGAGTTATTATCATTTATGTCAAAGAAGTCTTTTAACTTGGTCTCTATTAATTCAATGTTTTGTTTGTTGGTCAGTAAAAAAATAATTTAAACGCCACCTATTAGCTTTGTCCAAAGAGTCCCTATCAGATATGGTGAGTGAGACAGGAGCATGGTCACACCACGAGATCACACCTATCATTGCCTCAAGGCCACAACCTAGAATTCTATCATCCACAATAATATAGTCTATCCTGCTATAGGAATTAAATCTAGGGGAGAAATGGGAGTAATCTCTCTCAGAGCTGTGGAGATATCTCCAGATGTCATGCAAGTTATATTCTGAAACCAGTGATTTTATCTCTCCCCTAGCGGTACGTCTGTTTGAGCAATCTAACACAGCAGACATGAGGAGGTTGAAATCTTCACAGACAATTTTAAACCCTTTGGAGAACACCTGCACTAGCTTTAAGTTTGTCTGACAAATGAAAACGGATGTGTTTTTGGGCTATATAGAGATACAATCATGTACCTAGTGTTCTTTAAAGAACAGTCATGGAAAATAAAATGCACCTCTGGATCACTAGTAGGGTCACACAATTTAACCCCTTCACGACCCTTGGCCCACCGTTTGGGCCATGAAAACAAGTTCGTTCCCGACCTTTGGCCCAAACGGTGGGCCATGGAATGATCGCGCTCCTGCGGCCCGTGTGAGGGGGGTGACTCAGGTGTCACTGTACATAATGCACAGTGACAACCTGTAGTACACCCCACGGGGGGTGGATTAACCCCCCGTGCCCAGGGCCCCTCTGATTGGCAGTTGAAATTCAGACTGCCAATCAGTGCTAGTAACTCCCTCCAGATCCGATTGGAGCTCTCCAATCAGATCTGGAGGGGCGGGATGGCATGTGCCGTCTCCCTCCTAGCCCCCCTCACTCCAGGGCCCCCCGATCGGCCTCCTGGCCCCCCCGATCGCCGTCCTACCCCCCCCACGGCGGCGGTAACAGTCATCACGCCGGCGGAATGCCCGCCGGCGTTAAATGACAATCACCGCCGCCGCCTGTCAGCTTCCACAGCCCCCTCCGTGCGATCACGGAGGGGGCTGATGAAGGTAACACCCCCATGCCCCGTATCCACCCCCCCCATCCCTCTCTCACCTACCGGCGGGCAAGCCGGTGCAGCCGCGGTCCAGCTCCGGTGTGGGCTCCTCCTCTTCCGGGCTCCTCCTCCTGGATCAGGTAAGTATGTGTGAATGAATGAATGAATGAATGAATGTATGTATGTAGTATGTATGTAGTATGTATGTATGTAGTATGTGTGAATGAATGAATGTATCTATGTAGTATGTATGTAGTATGTATGTATGTAGTATGTGTGTATGAATGAATGTATCTATGTATGTAGTATGTATGTAGTATGTATAAATGAATGTATGTATGTATGTAGTATGTATGCATGTATGTATGTAGTATGTATGCATGTATGTATGTAGTATGTATGCATGTATGTTTGTATGTATCAATGAATGAATGGATGTCTGCGTGCGTGGCTGACTGCGTGCGTGGCTGTCTGCGTGCGTGGCTGTCTGCGTGCGTGGCTGTCTGCGTTCGTGGCTGTCTGCGTGCGTGGCTGACTGCGTGCGTGGCTGACTGCGTGCGTGGCTGACTGCGTGCGTGGCTGTCTGCGTGCGTGGCAGTCTGCGTGCGTGGCTGACTGCGTGCGTGGCTGACTGCGTGCGTGGCTGTCTGCGTGCGTGGCTGTCTGCGTGCGTGGCTGACTGCGTTCGTGGCTGTCTGCGTGCGTGGCTGACTGCGTGCGTGGCTGTCTGCGTGCGTGGCTGTCTGCGTGCGTGGCTGACTGCGTGCGTGGCTGACTGCGTGCGTGGCTGTCTGCGTGCGTGGCTGTCTGCGTGCGTGGCTGACTGCGTTCGTGGCTGTCTGCGTGCGTGGCTGACTGCGTGCGTGGCTGTCTGCGGTGCGTGGCTGTCTGCGTGCGTGGCTGACTGCGTGCGTGGCTGTACTGCGTGCGTGGCTGTCTGCGTGCGTGGCTGTCGTGCGTGGCTGTCTGAGCGTGCGTGGCTGTCTGGGTGCGTGGCTGACTGCGTGCGTGGCTGACTGCGTGCGTGGCTGTCTGCGTGCGTGGTGTCAGCGAGCGTGGTGTCAGGGGCGTGGATGTCAGCGAGCGGGCGTGGATGTGTGTGTGCATGGCTGATGGGTGCATAGGTGAATGGATGGGTGCAACAAGGGATCAAGTATCCTCTTGTTGTAGTCTCTGGGATCATAGTCATGGTGCACTGTATGACAGATCATTGTCATACAGTGCAACATAACTCTGACCCCATAGGCTGTAGGAAAAGGACACTTGATCCCTTGCTGCAATCTCTGGATTGAGCAGAGGCGATCGAGCGTCGTGGGACCTTCGTTGTGGACTACGTCGGAGGCGGTCGATCGCCGTGGGACCTTCGTTGTGGACTACGTCGGATCTTTATAATAAAGATGGAGTCCAAATTTTGTTTGTTTTTTTTTTTTCAAATAAAAAGATTTTTCTCTGTGTGTATTTTCTGACTATTTACCAGAGATTCCTAATGGCGGGTCTACCATTGGCCCTAAATTATGAATCTCGGGGCTTAGTGCCAGCTGCCAATAACAAGCTGGCATTAACCCCTTTATTACCCAGTTTGCCACCGGCACCAGGGCGACTGGAAGAGTCTGGGTACAACGCCAGAAAATGGCGCTTCAATGAATGCGCCATTTTTTGGGGCGGCTGCGGGCTGCAATTCGCAGCATGGGGGCCCAGAACGCTTGGGCCTCTCCATGCTGTGGAATCCAGCCCCCAGCTGCCTAGTTGTACCTGGCTGGACCAAAAATATGGCGGAGCCCTACGTCATTTTTTTTTCTAGAATTAGTTCTAGAAAGAAAAAAAAAGGGCTTTGCTGTATTTTTGGGTACCAGCCAGGTACAACGAGGCAGCTGGGGGTTGCTGGCAGTCCGTAGCTGCCAAGTTGTACCTGGCTGGACCAAAAATATGGCGGAGCCCTACGTCATTTTTTTTTTCTAGAATTAGTTCTAGAAAGAAAAAAAAAAGGGCTTTGCTGTATTTTTGGGTACCAGTCAGGTACAACGAGGCAGCTGGGGGTTGCTGGCAGTCCGTAGCTGCCAAGTTGTACCTGGCTGGACCAAAAATATGGCGGAGCCCTACGTCATTTTTTTTTCTAGAATTAGTTCTAGAAAGAAAAAAAAAAAGGGCTTTGCTGTATTTTTGGGTACCAGCCAGGTACAACGAGGCAGCTGGGGGTTGCTGGCAGTCCGTAGCTGCCAAGTTGTACCTGGCTGGACCAAAAATATGGCGGAGCCCCACGCCATTTTTTTTTTTTTACGTCTACCAATATAATGACAAGGAGCTTTGCCTTATTTTTGGATGCCAGCCAGGTACAACTTGGCAGTTGGGGGGCTGCAATCCCCATCGTGGAGAGACCCAAATGTTGTGGCCCCCCACACTGCAAATTGCAACTCACAGCCACCCCAGAAAATAGCACATTAGAGGTGCCATTTTCTGGTGCTGTACCCCAACTCTTCCAGTTGCCCTTGTGCTGGTGGCACACAGGAGCACTCCATACGTGACATGGTGTCCGCTAACAAGTTGAATGGAAAATTAGCTCCAATTATTAGCGGACACTATGTCGCGTATGGAGAGCCCCTGTGTGCCTAAACATTGGAGCTCCCCCACAAGTGACCCCATTTTGGAAACTACACCCCCCAAGGAACGTATCTAGATGCATAGTGAGCACTTGAACCCCGAAGTGGTTCACAAATTGATCCATAAAATTAAAAAAGTATTTTTTTTTCCACAAAAAAATTATTTTTTCATTTTTACGGATCAATTTGTGAAGCACCTGGGGGTTCAAAGTGCTCACTATGCATCTAGATACGTTCCTTGGGGGGTCTAGTTTCCAAAATGGGGTCACTTGTGGGGGAGCTCTAATGTTTAGCCACACAGCGGCTCTCCATACGCAACATGGTGTCCGCTAACAATTCCAATTGTTAGCGGACACCATGTCGCGTATGGAGAGCCCCTGTGTGCCTAAACATTGGAGCTCCCCCACAAGTGACCCCATTTTGGAAACTACACCCCCCAAGGAACGTATCTAGATGCATAGTGAGCACTTTGAACCCCCAGGTGCTTCACAAATTGATCCGTAAAAATGAAAAAATAAATTTTTTGTGGAAACAAAGTACTTTTTCATTTTTACGGATCAATTTGTGAAGCACTTGGGGGTTCAAAGTGCTCACTATGCATCTAAATAAGTTCCTTGGGGGGTCTAGTTTCCAAAATGGGGTCACTTGTGGGGGAGCTCCAATGTTTAGGCACACAGGGGCTCTCCAAACGCGACATGGTGTCCGCTCACAATTTGAATAAAAATCAGCTCAAATTGTTAGCTGTCACCATGTCACGTTTGGAGAGCCCCTATGTGCCTAAACATTGGAGCTCCCCTACAAGTGACCCCATTTTGGAAACTAGACCCCCCAGGGACCTTACCTAGATGGGTGGTGAGCATTTTGAACATCCCAGTGCTTCACAAATTAATCTTTAAAAATGGAAAAAGAAAATTTTAGTGGAAATAGAAGTACTTTTTCATTGTTACGGATGAATTTGTGAAGCACCTGGGGGGTCAAAGTGCTCACTATGCATCTAAATAAGTTCCTTGGGGGGTCTAGTTTCCAAAATGTGGTCACTTGTGGGGGAGCTCCAATGTTTAGGCACACAGGGGCTCTCCAAACGCAACATGGTGACAGCTAACAATTTGAGCTGATTTTTATTCAAATTGTGAGCGGACACCATGTCGCGTTTGGAGAGCCCCTGTGTGCCTAAACATTGGAGCTCCCCACAAGTGACCCCATTTTGGAAACTAGACCCCCAGGGAATATATCTAGATGGGTAGTGAGCATATTGAACCCCCAGGTGCTTCACAAATTAATGATAATAAAAGATTTTTGCGGAAAAAAAGTACTTTTTCATTTTTACAGATTAATTTGTGAAGCACCTGGGGGTTGAAAGTTCTCACTATGCATCTAGATACGTTCCCTTGGGGGTCTAGTTTCCAAAATGGGGTCACTTGTGGGGGAGCTCCAATGTGGAGACGCACAGGGGCTCTCCAAATGCGACATGGTGTCCGCTTACAATTTGAGCTCATTTTGCATTCAAATTGTTAGCGGACACCATGTCACGTTTGGAGAGCCCCTGTGCGTCTCCACATTGGAGCTCCCCCACAAGTGACCCCATTTTGGAAACTAGACCCCCAAAGGAACGTATCTAGATGCATAGTGAGCACTTTCAACCACCAGGTGCTTCACAAATTGATCCATAATAATGAAAAAAGAAAATTTTTGTGGAAAAAAAAGTGCTTTTTCATTTTTATGGATGAATTTGTGAAGCACCTGGGGGTTCAAAGTGCTCACTATGCATCTAGATACGTTCCTTAGGGGGTCTAGTTTCCAAAATGGGGTCACTTGTGGGGGAGCCCCAATGTTTAGGCACACTGGGGCTCACTAAACACAACATGGTTACAGCTAACAATTTGAGCTGATTTTTATTCAAATTGTTAGCGGACACCATGTCGCGTTTGGAGAGCCCCTGTGTGCCTAAACATTGGAGCTTCCCCACAAGTGACCCCATTTTGGAAACTAGACCCCCCAGGGAACATATCTAGATGGGTAGTGAGCATATTGAACCCCCAGGTGCTTTACAAATTGATCTGTGAAAATGAAATAGTACTTTTTTTTTTCACAAAAATTTTCTTTTAGCCTAAATTTTTTTCATTTTCACATGGCAACAGCATAAAATTCATCCTAAAATTTGTTGGGCAATTTCTCCTGAGTACACCGATACCTCATATGTGGTCATAAACCACTGTTTGGGCGCACGGCAGGGGTCAGAAGGGAAGGAGCGCAATTTCACTTTTTGAATGTAAAATTAGCTCCAAAAGTCAAATTGCGCTCCTTCACTTCTGAGCCCTGCCGTGCGCCCAAACAGTGGTTTATGACCACATATGAGGTATCGATGTACTCGGGAGAATTTGCACAACACATTTTAAGATCCATTTTATCCTGTTGCCCATGTGAAAATGAAAGAATTGAGGCTAAAAGTACATTTTTGATAAAAGAATTAAAATATCCATTTTTTGTTTCCACTTTGCTTTAGTTCCTGTGAAGCACCTGAAGGGTTAATAATCTTCTTGAATGTAGTTTTGAGTAGTTTGAGGGGTGCAGTTTTTGGAATGGTGTCACTTTTGGGTGTTTTCTGTCATGTAAACCCCTCAAAAGGACTTCAAATGTGATGTGGTCACTAAAAAAAATGGTTTTGTAAATTTTGGTTGAAAAATGAAAAATTGCTCATGAACTTTGAACCCTTATAACGTCCTAACAAAAAAATTTTTTTTTTCCAAAATTGTGCTGATGTGAAGTAGATATGTGGGAAATATTATTTAATAACTTTTTTCTGTCACATATCTATCTTGTTTATCAGAAAAAAAAATTTAAAATGTGAAAATTGTGAAATTTTCAAAATTTTTGCCATATTTTTGATTTTTTCACAAATAAACGCAAAAATTATCGACTTAAATTTAATACTAGCATGAAGCCCAATATGTCACGAAAAAACAATCTCAGAATCGCTAGGATCGGTTGAAGCGTTCCCGAGTTATAACCTCATAAAGGGACACTGGTCAGAATTGCAAAAAAGGCCAAGGTCTTTAGGGTCAAAATAGGCTGGGTCCTGAAGGGGTTAAAGGTTTGTGAATTTCCTATAAAAAAAAATCCACTCCAGCTCTGTTAGTCTTGTTGTTTGCAAAAAACTGATGGGAATATCGAGGATTCTTTAGCCGAGCATTGTCCTGCGCCAACAAGTGCATTTCTTGAACACAAATTACATCAGTTTCTTTGCAAATATTCTTCCAAAAAATGGATCTTTTACCTGGCGAATTCAAACCATTAGCATTTATAGATATAACCGTAATATGCATTGTTAATACTACAGTGCCTACAAGTAGTATTCAACCCCTGCAGATTTAGCTGGTTGACACATGCGGAATTAACTTGGCATTGTGACATTTGGACTGTAGATCAGCCTGGAAGTGGGAAATGCACTGCAGCCAAAAAGATTTTTTTTTTTTTTTTTTTAAAGCGTTAAAAGTTAATTTAGAGGGTCATTTATTATTCAACCCTCAAACCACCAGCATTCTGTTTGGTCCCCCTAAAGTATTAAGAAGTAGTTCAGGCACAAAGAACAATGAGCTTCACATGTGTGGATTAATTATCTCTTTTCTGACTATTTAAGACCCTCCCCAAACTTGTGAACAGCACTCATACATGGTCAACATGGGAAAGACAAAGGAGCATTCCAAGGCCATCAGAGACAAGATCGTGGAGGGTCACAAGGCTGGCAAGGGGTACAAAACCCTTTCCAAGGAGTTGGGCCTACCTGTCTCCACTGTTGGGAGCATCATCCGGAAGTGGAAGGCTTATGAAACTACTGTTAGCCTTCCACGGCCTGGACAGCCTTTGAAAGTTTCCTCCCGTGCCGAGGCCAGGCTTGTCCGAAGAGTCAAGGCTAACCCAAGGACAACAAGGAAGGAGCTCCGGGAAGATCTCATGGCAGTGGGGACATTGGTTTCAGTCAATACCATAAGTAACGTACTCCACCGCAATGGTCTCCGTTCCAGACGAGCCCGTAAGGTTCCTTTACTTTCAAAGCGTCATGTCAAGGCTCGTCTACAGTTTGCTCATGATCACTTGGAGGACTCTGAGACAGACTGGTTCAAGGTTCTATGGTCTGATGAGACCAAGATCGAGATCTTTGGTGCCAACCACACACGTGACGTTTGGAGACTGGATGGCACTGCATACGACCCCAAGAATACCATCCCTACAGTCAAGCATGGTGGTGGCAGCATTATGCTGTGGGGCTGTTTCTCAGCCAAGGGGCCTGGCCATCTGGTCCGCATCCATGGGAAGATGGATAGCACGGCCTACCTGGAGATTTTGGCCAAGAACCTCCGCTCCTCCATCAAGGATCTTAAGATGGGTCGTAATTTCATCTTCCAACAAGACAACGACCCAAAGCACACAGCCAAGAAAACCAAGGCCTGGTTCAAGAGGGAAAAAATCAAGGTGTTGGAGTGGCCTAGTCAGTCTCCTGACCTTAACCCAATTGAAAACTTGTGGAAGGAGCTCAAGATTAAAGTCCACATGAGACACCCAAAGAACCTAGATAACTTGGAGAAGATCTGCATGGAGGAGTGGGCCAAGATAACTCCAGAGACCTGTGCCGGCCTGATCAGGTCTTATAAAAGACGATTATTAGCTGTAATTGCAAACAAGGGTTATTCCACAAAATATTAAACATAGGGGTTGAATAATAATTGACCCACACTTTTATGTTTAAAATTTATAAAAATTCAACTGAGCAACATAACTTTTTGGTTTGTAAGATTTATGCTTCTGTTAATAAATCCTACTCTCGTTTGCAGTTTGAAGGCTCTAACTTATTGGCATCTTATCAAACCAGCTAAATCTGCAGGGGGTTGAATACTACTTGTAGGCACTGTATATACTGCTTTATGTGAAACCATTGCTCCTAAATGAGTAAAAAACATGGGGAGGATAGACAGGGGGAGGACGGACAGGGAAATAAATTTGCTTGTATAAACAAATCAAGGGTTATCAAACCTAAATTTTTGCTTCATCATAAGAGAAAGTCCCCTTACAGTTCCAAAATCAAGCAAACAGTAAAGAAAAAGGAAAAAAAGTGAAAAACTAGTTTGAGAGAGAATTAAAAAAAGACGCTCTGGGGGAAACTTTGCCTGGTTTCAACACCGCCATAGAGGCACCAGACAAAGAGTAGAAAGCAGGAAGAAGAGAACGGCTCTGCAGTAATCAATCTGACTCAAGTCTGGGTCCAGGTTTTTTTTTTCTGAATCTTCCATTTTAGCAATAAATCTCTCACTTTTTTCGGGGATGTGCAGACAAATAGAGAATTGTCCCTCAAGACTTTCAATTTCATGGAAAAATCCCCAGTGGTACTATATTCTTTGTTCTCTGAGGGCTGTAGTATACGGCATATACTCCCTCATCTGAGCTAAAGTACCTGCTGACAAGTCAGGGAATACCTTCAGGTGGGCCAAGTTATGTGAATGTTTTGGGCACCGGAGAGCCCCGGAGAGCCCAGACACTGGAGATACAAAAACCTAAAAATGGGGTACACAAGGGCGCAATGGGTCAAATCTCCCAAGTAACTGGAAAGATTAATATATAAAATTGCTCACCTTATCCAGTTGTAAGACTCACAACTGGTATAAACGCTTGGTATCAGCTGCTGCAGGACCCCTACTCAAGGTGGTGAATTCACAGCAAATGTGCATGAATATATACGGTCCGCGCTGCTGAATATGAAATGACAGAACGTCCAAGGTAAAGTGATCGGTGCCTTTATTCCATTCCCTACGTGTTTCAAGGCTGTCCCAGCCTCTTCCTCAGGAGAAACACCATCAACAATGACCAGCAAGTCACATAAACAGTTATATATAGATAACAATAGCCAATGGAAAACAGCCACATTACAATGACGTGTCTGGAGGATGTGTGCAGTGACATTTACAATGTTCTGATTTGTGCAGAGGAAGGAGGTGTGTGAAAGTAAAAAAAAACCAGCTTTGAAAAACATTCAATACGATAAATACAACGAATTTCAATATTTATTATAAAGTAATGTAATATATATACTAAAATGTAATCACATAAATCAATACCATTCTCAATGATTTAAAATAATTAAAAATTGTTACAAACCATTAGCTTTAGTGTTTGAACTATTAGATAAATGTTGGGGAATTTTTATCTTTTATCAAGATTTGAAGGTATGAAATGTTTAAAGCCCCCGTCACAATAAGCGAGATCGCTAGCGAAATCGCTGATAAGTCACAAATTTGGTGAAGCAACAGTGACTCCGCCAGCAATCTCGCTATGTTTGACAGTTAGCAGTGATCAGGCCCCTGCTGTGAGATCGCTGGTTGTTTCAGAGTCACCTGGACCATTTTTTTAACATTGGGGCCCTGCTGGGCAGCATGCATCGGTGTGCTTGACAGGGACAACGACCAACGTCCTCAATACTACAGGTCTGAAAAACATGGTCCCAACGACCTCCATATCATTCTGGATTGTTGTTGTGTCGCTAGTGAGATCTCTGTTTGACATCTCACCAGCGATCCCAACAGCGACGCACCAGCAATCCCTACAGGTCGTATTGCTGTCGGGATCGCTCGTGCGTCGCCAAGTGTGACGGTACCCTAACAGCTAAAGAACTTAAGTCCCAGGCACACATGACGAGATCGTTAGCGAGATCGTTGTAACTGTGACATTACAACGATCTCTCCAGCGATGTCGCTATGTGTGATATATAGCAGGCCCCTGCTGTGAGGTCGCTGATCGCTGCAAAGGGCTCAGGACCATTTTTTGGTCGTTGGTCTCCCGCTGGTCAGCACGCATTGCTGCGTGTGACAGCGAGAGACCAGCGATCAGTGACCTCACAGGGCTGGTAACCATGGTAAACACCGGGTATCCAGGCAGCGCGCGCTGCCTAGATATCCTGTGTTTATCATGGCTACCAGCATCCTCCCTGCTTAGCGCTGCCTGTAAGCAAGGAGGACGCTGGTAACTATGATAAACACTGGGTATCTAGGCAGCGTGCTCTGCCTGGATACCCGGTGTTTATCATAGTTACCAGCGTCCTCCCTGTTTAGCGCTGCCTGTAAGCAGGGAGGACGCTGATAACTATGATAAACACCGGGTATCCAGGCGGCGTGCGCTGCCTAGATATTCAGTGTTTATCATAGTTACCAGCTTCCTCCCTGCTTACAGGCTGAGCTAAGCAGGGAGGACGCTGGTAGTATTGCTTCCAGCGATGTGGGAGGTGGCTCCCAGGTCCCTGATTGCTGGGGAGATCTACCCCAGCGACCAGGTAACGACGCTCCAGCGATCCTGGCAGGTCGTTATTGCTGTCGGGATCGCTGGAGCGTCGATGTGTGTGACAGGACCTTTACTGTAAGATTCAAAGACAATGAGTGTGCAATTCTAGCAGGAAACAAGGTGATAACCAATGTCAAGGCAGATTAACAATTATATCATCTAGACACATTAAATGAACAAATGAAGATATGTACACACAATCACAAGAATTGTATTCACGTGTGGCATAGACGTCTAGGACACAGACACCCTGAGAGCATAAGGGAACTGCAAAGAAAAGAATTGACAAAATATCTAAAGATATCTGATTGCTCAATTACTGTAAGATGTGAATGTTGTATAAAATCTAAAGCCACAAGAATATCTATTCCTAAAGAAAGTGAAACGAAAAGCACAAGACCACTTGATTTGGTATATACTGACGTACGTGGACCCATGAAAGTGACTACGGCCAGGGTCACATCTACGTTTTTTTTTAAGAATCCAGATCCGGTTTTGAGCTTTCAAAAAGCTCAAAACCGGACCAGGAAACGCTCCTCATAGGAGCCAATGCTTCACAAGCCATCCGGTGTCCGTCTCCGGCACTGCAGCCAGCGTTAAAAATCATGCAGGCTGCAGTTTTTGGAGAAAGGGGCGGGGCTATCGGTATGACGCGAACTTAGCCCCGCCCCTTTCATGACGCGGCCGCCCTGAAAACACAGGGTGAAGGCCAGAGGGGGCGGGCATCATGATTTCGTGGGCGGAGGCAGAAGCACACAGCCCCGCCCATGGAGCGATATTGCGAGATCATGAAGAAGCACGTAACTATACAACTATATTTGTACTGTAATCACTGTGTTTATGCCACAATTAGTGATACTTATAACAGAGGGTTGCAGGCACCCCTCTATAGAGATCCGGGGGGGGAGGTTGGGGAACATGCACGGAGCTCGGAGGAGCCCGTGGCATGGGGGCATTGTAGGTGTAGCCCACCTGAGTGGGCGTCCGGTCTCTAGGGGGGACTAAGCCCCCCCTAGAGACCTCAACCATTCTTTTATTTATTAAATTACAATCTTTAGAAGACAAACAACAGTTTGCTAATGCCGGCAATAGCCGGGATCAGCAAACTATGCAGTTGCCGGATGGCTCAGGATTACACATCCTGAGCCGTCCGGTTACTGCAGTGCAGTATTCTGCACACATTTTTGTAAAAAAATGTGTGTGACCGGTATTGCGTTCACCGCATCCGGATCTGGATGCGGTGAATGCAATTCACGTTTTAAATGTGACCCCAGCCTACATCAGGAGGAAATAGATATATGATGACTTTCATAGATGACTACTCAAGATACACAGTCACATACTTGATCAAGAACAAAAGTGAAGTTTTTGAAAAACTTGTAAGGTGCCGTCACACAGCACAACCTGGCCAGCGATGTCGGAAGCGATGCGTGGGTGCCCGCTCGGTTCCGACATCGCTGGCCAGCTGTCACACAGCACGGCTGCGGCCGGCGATGCCGCAGCGATGCGGGCGGTGACATCGCTCGCTGGGCTGGGCTTAGCCCAGCGAGCGATCCGCAGCAACGCTGCGGTATAGGCTGGATCGCCGCTGACATCGCTCTGGCGATGTCACACGGCGCGATCCAGCCTAATCGCAGGTCGCAGGTTGTCAGGTTTACAGTTCTTCCCGTAAACCTGACAACCTGCGACTAGCGATAAAACGCGGTCGCGTCGCGCTGTCACACAGCGCAACGTCGCTAGCAACATCGCTGTGACGTCACTTTTCCGGCGATGTTGCTAGCAACGTTGCCTGGTGTGAAGCCACCTGTAGACTACATAACAAGGTTGAATAACAAATTTCAAAGGAAGCCAATTGTCATCAGAAGTTATAATGGAGGTGGATTTACAGGACACAAAATTGAGAACTACTTAAGACAAAATGGTATAGAACATCAAAAGACTGTTCCATACACACCTGAACAAAATGGAGCAGCAGAAAGGAAAAATAGAACTCTGACTGAAATTATAAGGTGTATGCTGACAGATTCCAAACTACCAGAGAAATATTGGGGTGAAGCAGCAATGACAGCTACATATCTGCAAAACCAACTTTTTTCCAGAAATCTGAAGAAAACTCCATATGAACTGTGGCAAGGTATGAAACCAAGTGTAAATCATTTAAGAGATTTTGAATGTAAAGTTTTTGTATTCATTCCAACAGAAAAATGTTCCAGAGTGCAAAACAGATCCATGGAAGGAATATTTATTGGATATAGTGAAAATTGCAAAGGATATAGAATCCTTGATCCCAAAACAGACATAGGCATGATGAGTAACAGTGTGACATTCATTGAAGATTTAAATGAAGACACTATGATTTCAATTGAAACAAAACAAAATGAGAAAAACAGTAATGACATAACTGAAGGAATATCTGATGAGAAAGTAGTTGAAATTGATAAAGAACAGAATACTGAAAGTGAAGAAATACAACTACAAACAGTCACAGAACCAAGACTTTCAATGAGAGAAAACAAAGGAAAACCACCAAAACATCTCTCATACAAGGCAAGCACAATTAAAATTTATGAGCCTACCTCGTGGGAAGACATATCAAAACCCCCTAAAGCAGAAGCTAATAAATGGATAGAAGCAACAGAAACAGAAATGAAATCCAAGCATGACTCAAAGACATGAACATTAACAGAATTACCAGAAGGAAGAAAAGCCATAGGATGTACATGAATATTTAA
This sequence comes from Allobates femoralis, assembly GCA_033576535.1. Classification (NCBI taxonomy): domain Eukaryota; kingdom Metazoa; phylum Chordata; class Amphibia; order Anura; family Aromobatidae; genus Allobates; species Allobates femoralis. Next base: position 228,968,194 of record JARQOC010000004.1, read on the forward strand.
AGTAAAGTACTAAACAGATGGCACACCTGAAAGATACCGAGCAAGACTCGTAGCTAAAGGTTATTCTCAAAAATATGGAGAAGACTATGATGAAACGTTTGCACCAATTGTCAAACATACTACAATAAGGACAATGTTTACAGTTGCAGCAATGAAACAAATGGAGCTGATACATCTGGATTAGGGATGAGCGAGTCTATTCGCTAGGACTCGTTACTCGGCGATTCTTAAGGGACTCGCTGGACTCGGTAATCGGCGAGTCTTTTAGCGAATACTCGCTCAGTAACGAGTCCAATGCAAGTAAATGGCAATCTTAGTTTTGTCAGAGTTTACTTTCTCTCACTCGCTAGACTCGCTAGACTCGCTCTATCACATCGCTATATAGCTTGAATCTCCCCAAACAGCAGCGAGTCTGAGCGAGTCTACGAGTCCGAATCCTAGCGAGTCTGCGATTCCGAGTCCTGTATTCTCTATTCGGGACTCGCGAATCCAGAATCTTTTATGTTACTAGTCAGCATTGCGTGTTAGATCAGAAAACTTGTGAAGAAGGACAAGCATGTTAGCCAATCATAGTCAGTAATGCCATAGCAGCTTTGGTTGTGTCAGGACTATGATTGGCTGCTGTCCATCGTGATGCCTATGTCATCTATGACAGGCAAGGCAGTATATAAGGCTTGCCCCCGCCATTTTGGGCACATTCCTGAGAAGAGCTGACCTAGTGCAGGGAGACTTGGAGCAGATCTAGGGACAGTTAGGCAGTGTAGGAGTCACTTATAACCCAAAAGTTCTTTTCAGAACTAACAGGACAGAGTGTAGGAGTCAAGATTCCTCACACATAACCCAAAAGTTCTTTTCAGAACTACCAGGACGGAGGATTGCTGTACAGGACTGTAAGGAAGGGAGATAGGAGCAGCCTTACAGTGAATACAGCACCATCCTCAGAGCTTAGTTCACCCAGCTTTCCGCAGAGCTGCAATCCTAAGCTTTTTCTTATTTTTGGCACTAGTCTACCAAATAATTTTGGTGCCATTTTTCCACAAAAAATTTCCTGTGCCAGTGCGTTGCTGTACGGTGTCCTGCCTGCAGCTCGCACGGTACTTGTAACATTTTACGCAGCCAGCACCGCAGCCTAATAGTGCCTGGTTCTGGGTAATAAACAATTTTTTCCTGTGCCAGTGCGTTGCTGTACGGTGTCCTGCCTGCAGCTCGCACGGTACTTGTAACATTGCACGCAGCCAGCACCGCAGCCTAATAGTGCCTGGTTCTGCGTACTAAACAATTTTTTCCTGTGCCAGTGCGTTGCTGTACGGTGTCCTGCCTGCAGCTCGCACGGTACTTGTAACATTTTACGCAGCCAGCACCGCAGCCTAATAGTGCCTGGTTCTGCGTACTAAACAATTTTTTCCTGTGCCAGTGCGTTGCTGTACGGTGTCCTGCCTGCAGCTCGCACGGTACTAGTAACATTTTACGCAGCCAGCATTGCAGTCTAACAGTGCCTGGTTCTGCGTACTAAACAATTTTTTCCTGTGCCAGTGCGTTGCTGTACGGTGTCCTGCCTGCAGCTCGCACGGTACTTGTAACATTTTACGCAGCCAGCACCGCAGCCTAATAGTGCCTGGTTCTGCGTACTAAACAATTTTTTCCTGTGCCAGTGCGTTGCTGTACGGTGTCCTGCCTGCAGCTCGCACGGTACTTGTAACATTTTACGCAGCCAGCACCGCAGCCTAATAGTGCCTGGTTCTGCGTACTAAACAATTTTTTCCTGTGCCAGTGCGTTGCTGTACGGTGTCCTGCCTGCAGCTCGCACGGTACTTGTAACATTGCACGCAGCCAGCACCGCAGCCTAATAGTGCCTGGTTCTGCGTACTAAACAATTTTTTTCCTGTGCCAGTGCGTTGCTGTACGGTGTCCTGCCTGCAGCTCGCACGGTACTTGTAACATTTTACGCAGCCAGCACCGCAGCTTAATAGTGCCTGGTTCTGCGTACTAAACAATTTTTTCCTGTGCCAGTGCGTTGCTGTACGGTGTCCTGCCTGCAGCTCGCACGGTACTTGTAACATTTTACGCAGCCAGCACCGCAGCCTAATAGTGCCTGGTTCTGCGTACTAAACAATTTTTTCCTGTGCCAGTGCGTTGCTGTACGGTGTCCTGCCTGCAGCTCGCACGGTACTTGTAACATTGCACGCAGCCAGCACCGCAGCCTAATAGTGCCTGGTTCTGCGTACTAAACAATTTTTTCCTGTGCCAGTGCGTTGCTGTACGGTGTCCTGCCTGCAGCTCGCACGGTACTTGTAACATTTTACGCAGCCAGCACCGCAGCCTAATAGTGCCTGGTTCTGCGTACTAAACAATTTTTTTCCTGTGCCAGTGCGTTGCTGTACGGTGTCCTGCCTGCAGCTCGCACGGTACTTGTAACATTTTACGCAGCCAGCACCGCAGCCTAATAGTGCCTGGTTCTGCGTACTAAACAATTTTTTCCTGTGCCAGTGCGTTGCTGTACGGTGTCCTGCCTGCAGCTCGCACGGTACTTGTAACATTGCACGCAGCCAGCACCGCAGCCTAATAGTGCCTGGTTCTGCGTACTAAACAATTTTTTCCTGTGCCAGTGCGTTGCTTTACGGTGTCCTGCCTGCAGCTCGCACGGTACTTGTAACATTTTACGCAGCCAGCATTGCAGTCTAACAGTGCCTGGTTCTGCGTACTAAACAATTTTTTCCTGTGCCAGTGCGTTGCTGTACGGTGTCCTTCCTGCAGCTCGCACGGTACCTTCCATCTGTCTTAAAATATCTTAGCCTCTAGTGTGTACCTTTCACGAAATAGTACCTGCTACTTGTTTTACAAGCCCCCAGAAAGCCACCAGAAATTATAAAATGTCACCCAAAAAACCAAATCCCAAAAAAAGTCTTGCTAAGGGACAGGGACGAGGTACAGGCATTGGTAGTCGTGGCCAACTATCCACCAGTTCGGGCAGACAGACGAGGATTGATCGATCGTTCCTCCTGTCTAACTTTCCCCGTCAGGAAAGTAAACGAGTATTGAGGCCGGAAGACGAACACCATCTAACGTCTTGGCTGGCAGACAAGACCTCAACAACAGGTTCTTGCAGCACTCAAGGTTCCTTGAGCACTGTGTCTACTGTTGGTACATACCATGCTGGGTCATCTAATCCACAACCTCTTCACAGTTCCTCAGACCAACAGCAGCCCCATGAAAATGTTGACACAGACATGGGTCACTCAGATGACTTATTTGGTACATATAATCCTTTACATGAATCCGGTTTGCCAGACTCCGTAGTAGATGAGATACTTGATGAAGAATTGTCCAATCATGGACAAGTTTTAGAGACACCCCGGCCACATGAACGTGTCTTTCAGCAAAGTCCTAGACCGTCTCAGGAGTTGGAGGATGATGATGATGAGACAGTGACACACTTGTCATCTGGGGAGCAAAATCTATCTTGTTATCGGGAAGATTTAGAAGAGGAAGGGGTTGATGATGAGACAACTGATCCCACGTGGAATGTTGCGATGCAGAGCCAGCAGAGCAGCACGGAGGAAGAAAGTGTGTATGTCCCACCAACAAAGGCACCAAGGCCTACTCCTACCACCAGAACTGAAAGAGTCACCACTGTTGCCCAAAATGTGTCCACTGTGGCTCAAAATTTGTCAACTGTTGGACAAAATGTCTCAAATGTGGGCCTGAGTAATCCCTCAGGGAGTACAGTCAAGCCTAGAGGTCGGTCAGCCACTGTGTGGAAATTTTTTAAAGATGGGCCTTCTCAAGAAAATGTGGTCATCTGTACCATCTGCCATGCAAGGCTAAGCAGAGGCCACGGGAAAGGAAACCAGAGCACCAGCAGTATGCGGAAGCACATGGCTGGTCAGCACCCTATTCAGTGGTCAAAAGTGCAGCCTTCCACAACAGTGTCATCTGACCCAAAGACTGCGACGGTAACTCAGATCCGTCCGTCACAATCAAGTGTTGCTGAAGCTGGTCCAGCTCATATGTACTCATCACAAGCAGCGGTTGCAGAGAGACTGAACACGAGTGCAGACAGTTCTCGGTCAGCAACATCCTTACAGTTATCAGTGACACAGCTGTACGAAAGGAAGCAGAAATACCACTCTTCCCACCCATTAGCCAAAAAAATAAATGCCCAGATAGCTACCGTATATACTCGTGTATAAGCCGAGTTTTTCAGCACAAAAAATGTGCTGAAAAGTCCCCCCTCGGCTTATACACGAGTATATACGGGTACCCGGCTGTATACAGCCCCCCCCGTGGTATACCGGGCCCCCCCTGTGTATACAGCGGTACCCGGCTGTATACAGCCCTCCCCCCTGGTATACCGGGCCCCCCCTGTGGCAACCTGTAAAGGAAGCGATGATTATACTTATCGGGTCGCTGTCGCCGCCGCCGCCGCTCTGTCACCGTCCGTCACCGCGCTCCTCCTCGTCTTCATGCTTCCTTCACCGTCGCACAGGAAATGACGTCATTTTCTGTGCGTCGGTGAAGGAAGCATGAAGACCAGGAGGAGCGCGGTGACGGACGGTGACAGAGCGGCAGCGTCGGCGTCGGCGACAGCGACCCGATAAGTATAATCATCGCTTCCTTTACAGGTTGCCACAGGGGGGGCCCGGTATACCAGGGGGGAGGGCTGTATACAGCCGGGTACCGCTGTATACAGCGGGGGCTGCTGTATACAGCGGGGGCTGCTGTATACCCCTCTGGGGCTGCTAAATACCCCTCTGGGGCTGCTGTATACAGCGGGGGTTGCTGTATACCCCTCTGGGGCTGCTATATACCCCTCTGGGGCTGCTGTATACCCCTCTGGGGCTGCTAAATACCCCTCTGGGGCTGCTGTATACCCCTCTGGGGCTGCTGTATACCCCTCTGGGGCTGCTATATACCCCTCTGGGGCTGCTGTATACGCCTCTGGGGCTGCTGTATACCCCTCTGGGGCTGCTGTATACCCCTCTGGGGCTGCTGTATACCCCTCTGGGGCTGCTATATACCCCTCTGGGGCTGCTGTATACCCCTCTGGGGCTGCTATATACCCCTCTGGGGCTGCTATATACCCCTCTGGGGCTGCTGTATACCCCTCTGGGGCTGCTATATACCCCTCTGGGGCTGCTGTATACCCCTCTGGGGCTGCTGTATACCCCTCTGGGGCTGCTGTATACCCCTCTGGGGCTGCTATATACCCCTCTGGGGCTGCTGTATACCCCTCTGGGGCTGCTAAATACCCCTCTGGGGCTGCTGTATACCCCTCTGGGGCTGCTGTATACCCCTCTGGGGCTGCTGTATACCCCTCTGGGGCTGCTGTATACAGCTCTGGGGCTGCTGTATACAGCTCTGGGGCTGCTGTATATACCACTGGGGAGGCTACTGTATACTACCACTGGGGAGGCTGCTGTATACTACCACTGGGGAGGCTGCTGTATACCACACTGCTGGGGGCTGTATACCTGTGCTGGGGTCGACCCTCGGCTTATACACGAGTCAATAGGTTTTCCCAGGTTTTGGGGGCAAAAGTAGGGGGGTCGGCTTATACACGGGTCGGCTTATACACGAGTATATACGGTAAGTTGTTAGCAGTCGAGATGTTGCCGTTTAGGCTTGTGGGTACAGACTCTTTCCGTGAGCTTTTGGCTGTGGCAGTACCACGCTACTCGGTTCCAAGCCGCCACTACTTTTCACGTTGTGCCGTCCCCGCGTTACATGAGCATGTCATTAACAACCTCAAGCGTGCCCTCACCAACGCTGTAACCGGGAAAGTACACCTTACTACGGACACGTGGACAAGCAGTTCAGGACAGGGCCGGTACATCTCGCTCACCGCGCATTGGATCAACGTTGTGGAGAGTGTGCCAAACGATGTTAGTGTTACATCAAACATCCTACCCACGCCACGGATAGCTGGCACAACCTCATTCAGGGTCTCTGCATCATCCTATATGTCCACTACACCATCTTCCGCTTCCTCGACCAATCCTCAATTGCCCTCAACATCACGGCCAAGTTGGGAGGTTTGCTGCAGTGCTTCAGCAAGACGCCAACAGGCTCTGCTGAAGCTGATCTGTTTAGGTCACACACCGCACACTGCAGTAGAGCTGTTGAAAGGTCTGAAGCAACAGACAGATGAGTGGCTATCCCCACTCCAACTCCAGACCGGTCTCGTGGTGAGCGACAATGGTCGTAACCTAGTGGCTGCACTAAAGCTCGGAAACCTTGTGCACGTGCCTTGCATGGCTCACGTGCTGAATCTAGTAGTGCAGAAATTCCTGCGTACATACCCAGAGCTATCTGACCTACTGGAGAAGGTGCGTCGAGTTTGTGCACATTTTCGTCATTCGTCAACAGCGGTTGGAAAACTTTCATTGCTTCAAAAGCAATTGAATTTGCCCAACCACAGACTCATTTGTGACATGCCGACACGATGGAACTCTACAT